>VSWD01000001.1:6170915-6565875 GCA_033119305.1 Pinctada imbricata | reverse complement strand
TATAATAAATAATAAAAATAATAAATAAAAATAAATAATAAATAAATAAATAAATAAATAATAATAAATAACTAGATAAATAATAAATAAAATAAGGAATCCAAAGCACAAGTTTTACAATTTATCAATAATATGACAGAGAAGATTTTTGGATTATGTAATAGGCAGGTAAAATTTTGTCATTATAATTTTGAAAGTTACCATATTATCGAATTCGAGTGGTCATTGCTACGACCTTTATATACCTCAAATTTGATTGACAGGAATAGCTAGGTGAGGTAGGAGTAGCTCATTAGCATAATTGATTGACATGTATGGGTGATGTAGTAATAACTCATTAGCATAATTAGGATTACGTACTGTGTTTTTATGTCATACACCGCTGAAATCATTTGAACGCCGCTATTTTCACGCCAATCAAATCTACTGCACTCATGAAGTGACAAGGTATTTGAAAACCAAGCCAATGACGTTATCTCAGTTTAATAATAAAAAATAGGTAGATTTTCAAAAGTTATAATCAAAGTAAATTAAATAAATTCACATGTAAATAGATTATAAAATAATTAAATAAAAAAAAAAACAAATTGATGAAAATAAACAAATTAATAAAAAAAAAAAATAAAATTAGTGAAAATGATTAACAAGGAAAGTATACAGATAAAAATAGAAATAAATAAATAAATAAGATAATTAATAAATTAATAATAAATAAATAAGTAGAATAAGCTAAATAATAAATAAATTTAAAAATATATTAATAAAATTAATTAATTAATAAATACTAGATTTATTAAATAAATAAATGAATAAAATAAATAAATGAAAAAAAAAATAAAGAAAGAAAATAAATAAATAAACAAGTAAAATATTTAACTAACAAAGTAAATAATTTAATCAAAATAAATGAATTAATAAATTAAATGAATTAATAGAATAAATGAATTAATAAAATAGATGAATTAATAAAATAAATAAATTAAAATAAAAAAATAATTTTAAAAATTGAAATAAAATTCATTAAATAATAAAATCAATAAACTAATAAGATGAATGATAAATAAAATTAATTATTAGTAAAATGAAAAATTAAATTAAATAAAAACATCAATAATAAATTAATGAAATAAATAAATTGATAGAATAAATAAATAATTAAAATTAATGAAATTGAGAAAAATAAATGAAATTGAGAAAATAAATTAATTAATAAAATATATTAATAAAATAAATTAATTTATTGATAAAAAAATTAATTAAAATAAAATGAATTAATTAATTAAATAAATTGATAGAATAAATAAATTAATAAAACAAATAAAGTATTAAAATAAATAAATTGATAAAATAAATAAATTAATAAAATAAATAGATTAATAAAATGAATAAATTAATAAAATTGATTAATTAATAAAATTAATCAATTAATAAATAAATCAATTGATAAAATAAATACCTTAATAAAATAAATTGATTAATGAAATAAATTAATAAAATAAATAGATAAATAAAATAAATAGATAAATAAAATAAATTAATGAAACAAATAAATTAATGAAGAAACAAAAAAAAAAAGAAATTAATGATAAAAACTTTATCAGGTTTCTGCAACTGCGTAAACTATAGAAGTAGTAACATATCAAGTTTCCGCAACTGCGTAAACTATTTGAAAAGTTTAATTAGGTTTCCGCAGCTGCGTAAACATATTTAACAGGTTTCATCAGGATTCCGCAACTGCGTAAACCATTTGTTCCAAGTTTACATTGCGGAAACTTGTTGAAATAAAATGGAAAGAAATTTAACAGGTTTCATCAGGATTCCGCAACTGCGTAAACCATTTGTTCCAAGTTTACATTGCGGAAACTTTATCAAGGAAAATTTATCAAGTTTCATCAGCGAAAACATTGCGTAAACTTGCGGAAACTATTTGCCAGTTTACGCAATACGGAAACTTGTGGAAACCTGAAAATATCAAGTTTACGCAAGTTTACGCAGTTGCGTAAACCTGTTTTTTCGCCCAGTGGCATGATCAATTTCATGTTGCATGCCAAGGTCATTTAGTAATGACGTAGGTAAATAAACCATGTTTGCGACACTCTTTTGGTGAAAAGAATGTTCATATTTAATTACAAGACAGGCTATACATTTTAGAGGACCTTGTATTTGCCTTGATTTGTTGTCGTACATGTAATACTGTAATTACTGTTGAAATGCTTTTTTAAATCCTCAATTAGGATGTGTTTTTCTTTGTAGTTAATGGTAATTCACGATCACATTTAATTCGTATTCCCTGACTTGGTGAAATCAAATATAAATAAAGTATTTTATATCAAGTATCTTTTTCTAGGAAAAGAAAAAAATATATATATACAAACATATTGTCCAAACATTTTCTATGATGAAAAATCTGATGCTGCGTCTGAACTAAAGGTATCCAAAACCTTCAAAAGCAAGTAAAACATGATGATACGAAATGTTTCATTGGTACTTCTAGGTTCATGGATGATATTCTTACTATCGACAATCCTGTTTTTGAAAAGTATAAAAATGTTATTTATCCAGTAGAATTGATTCTTAACTAGGCGAATGTTACAAACACATAAACACCATTTTTGGACCTTAATACCATGTTTGGATCATTGTTCATAGAGATTTAAAATGGTGTACAAGACAAACGAGATGATTTTCGATTCAACATATTAAATTTCCCCTGGTTTGACGGTGATGTTCCTTGATAACCGTCATGTGGTATCTACATTTCACAGCTCATCCGGTATGCTAGAGCAGGTACTGATGTCCTGGATTATTATAGAAGAAATTTACAAATAACCAAGAAACTATTAGGACAAGGTTTTCGCTATCACAAACACGTAAAGACTTTCTGAAATTTTGTACAAAAAAATTATTGTCAACTTCTTTTGAAATTCGGACCAATAAAAGCAATAGAGTAGATTTCTATTGGTATTTCACACCTGCATTTTATGGTGACATAATTAACAAAATAAGAAGGAATAAGATAGACAACATAACCATCGAAATTGCGTCAGAATCATCAAACGTCTTCTATGCCATGGATATGATCCTTATGTCAACAGACGGACACTAGGCTTTGTACTTGACCAATCTACAGTCTTGTACAAGCGCATTCTTAAAACTTGCACTCTTATTGACTGTGACGACGTGACTCCATAACGGGCCCTGTCCAAACCTCTTTAGAGAAGACGGGGACCCGACCATCTCTCTTTTCTGAATGTCAATTGAACTCCTCGGGTGATACACAATGTAACATACATGAGCTCGCTACAGCCGGCAGAGCACGGATTGCATTACCTAGGCCCTCTTTTTATATCCATTTACAGTCTTGTTTGTGTGCGGTCATCTAACAGTGAGGAGGTTGTCTTACACCAAGAATGTTCGTTCCTTGATACCTCTTGGTTATAGGAAATAATGGAGGGTTGTGCGTACGTAATCAAGGATAACTACACCTTCTGCTATTTTCTTGACAGATGGCCGTCCTAAGTCGGCACCGGTTGCCCTTTGGTCTCGCTGCTTTATGTGTTTTCCTTGTATTTGATGTTTCTGTGTTGTGCGTTGACTTGTCCCTTTGCATCTCTTTCTGCGCGTGTTTGATCTGCGTTTTTGCATTCAATTTGGGTGTTTTGGGGTTTTGCTTTTGATGCTGCAACCAAGTGTTGTTGGGATTCCCTCCTTTTTTATCTTTAAGTATGTACGATATAACAAATACCTTATATCAATAAGATACGTATATTTACATTGAAAAAAGGTTCATATCGATTTCAAATGTGGAATAACTTATTGTGCAATCAGAATAATGTCGAAAGCTTCCAACTCTCTACCTTCTTGAAAAAACTCCAATCTAATTTACAGGTACCAGACACGTGTTTCGAATATTAAATTCTCATCAGTGATGCTTTCAGTGGAGCCACCAAAAATAATTTCAGTAGCACCCTCTTTAATTTTTTGAAGTTAGGTTTTTACATTTACGTTACAGAGAGTACGCGGCTCCAAATTTCCTGTAGGGTCGATTCAGTAGCATATCCAAATGAAATCTATGTTCAAAAGAGCATTGGAGTGATGGTGCTAAGATATTAAACTCCTTTAATTTCGATGATATTTATCGGTGAAATGTCTAGTTTCCGAAATAGCAATATATATATGTATGATGTCACATTGATAAAAGGCCAAAACAAAGCTTCTTTCAGGTGACAGAGCTGGAAAGAAGTAATCAATACACTCGACAAACACATAAAAAGTATAAGTTCAAAATCCGATAAGATAAAGTAAGAAATACTCAAATTTGAGACTGAAAAGTAAAGCAGAATTTTCATCTCAATTCCAGAATGGGAAGTAACAAGGAAGCTCTTCTTCTCGTTTTTACTGTTTTCACCACAACATACACAACCAACTCCCTCCCTGATGAATGTGCCAAACGTGTAGAGAGATGTCCCGACAATCAAATCAAATGGGAGAAGAAAACTGAAACTTGGAAATGTCCAGCGCATACTCGATATGTGTGCTTAAGGAATTCCACAGGGTATTTGTTCGAGACTTGTCTTCATAATTTTACAGTTCAAGCAAACACGGGTAAGTTAAGAAAATGTGTATTCAAAAACTTACGTCCGTAAGGATGTGTTATATTTAATAAGCAAGGTATTTATGAATTTAACAACGTAGTGCAATTTCGCAGAATTGTTCTAAACAATGAAAATCAGACAAAAAATCTTAGAAACAGGTGATACAGGTTACGACAAAACTTCTTATATGTATTTTTTAAAACGATCATATCAGACACACTTAAACATGAACAAGTGTTAGCTGTTGCATTTGGTTTTGATGTCTGTGCTGCAACAGAGTGTTGTTCCAGATCCCTCCTTTCCGATGAATGCCAGTTTATATTGGGAACCTATTTTAGACAGCAATCCGCTATATCATGTTTATAGAAGCGAATAGTTTTGTTACTCGTACGCACAATCATTCGGCATTCCTGGATAAACATCACTCTCACGAGACATACAGCTCTTAAATCCTCCTCGTTGTAAAATGACATACTTACAAGACTCTTTGCGCGCAAGGCTTTAGATAATACACTTATTCAAAAGGCATTGATCATACAATGCGCAAGAAATAATCCGAAATGAGTTGCCTTAAGGGAGCTCATAATCCAACACTACTTAAGATATTATAAGGAATTTGTAAAATGGTTTTGCTTACAAGTTTTTTAAAAGTGTCCGTCAGTAAGTCATGTCGTCACTGATCATGAGTCCCGATGCGAGGCTCAAAAGTTTTGGCATATAGAGAAACAAACACCTACCTACTTACTGTAAGAAAATATCAATTAATGTAGCATATAATTATATTCTAATCTTAGAATCATTTTTGTTTTATATCATCATGATCATAGAGCCTCTTATTAAAGATGACTGTACAAAAATGAACCATTTTGATGACGGTATTTGTACGAATCAGCATTAAAGACATACAGTACCGACAACGTTATCTTACAAGCAATAAACGAACGGAAACGATTAACGACCCAGATGTAACGAACGCATAACGCATAACGATTAAGGAAAAACGAACGGTAACGTTTAACGTTGTGGGAATTGTTTCGTTTTAATCGTTATCCGTTATTCGTTATCCGTTATCCGTTAATCGTTTATCGTTATCCGTTTTTCGTCAAGCGTTATTCGTTAATCGTTTTCTATTATGCGTTATTCGTTTTTTATGTTCTCTTGTTCGTTATTAAACAAAAAGATAAAAGAATTAACGAGATTCATATTTAATCAGCAACGTACGTACATGTATATAACCAATGTACGACTTTTAATAAAATAAAATATCAAGGGAGTTTTTGCATGTTGATTTTTATATTGATTATGGATTATCCATATGTTTTTATTTTCATTTGCGTTTTTTGTCGATTCCAATAAGAACTTGCTGAAAACTTTACAAATTGTTGGGTCACTTCCAGGAGGAAAGGAGGCCGGACGCCGCCTCTGCACCCAGTGAATCCATCTCTGTTACTATTAGTTTTTTTATATGTCTCGTATGGTTAGAATGTGTGCAAATGTACAGTTTATGCATGCCGTACTTTTTATTGTGAATGTACGTAAATACCGTCGGAGTCTACCGCCACAGTCACTTCAGAGATCTGTCCTTTACTTAGACAGAGCATATTGTGAAAAGAAGAATTATTAAATGTATTTTAACTTAAGGTTCAAGGATACACCATCCGAACAACAAATCATTTCGGAGTCTCTCTCGTCGCCAAAATCGACGTCACGTTGTCTATGACGTCACGAAAAAACGCGCCAAAATTGCATCGGCACTCTTTTTATTTGACGCTGACTCACCTACGTCCTGAAACATGAACTAGTATTCTAGGGATTGTGCTAAATAAAACTGCCGTATTTTGATAAGATTGGGACTTCTATCGTTTTCCTATGAATCTTGATTAAAAATTGATGTAAAACAGTTCTTTGATGGGTGTGTTCATTCAGAGAAAAGGCTTACAGCGCATTCTGCCGCTCACCGTCATCTCTACGAGAAAATCACGAAAGAATGATTTTATGCTTGTTTTATTTGTAAACAACCGTTTGATTTATACCCGGGGTTAAAATAGCAATTGAATCTAATTAAAATGTGTGTGATGCTTTTTTTTATTTACACGCGGGGTTTAAATGAGCAACATCTCACAAAATTGTACATTTTATAGGAAACAACTCCTTAGTTTACATGCGGGATTTGGATAAAACAAATGAATGGACTTTTCTATGTTATAGATATTTAGTTTAAGAACAGCAAGCATCACGATAAGGGCAAAGGAGGGGGGGGGTATTACTGCTACGTAGCAATTTCTCTCCGCTATGTGTAAGATTCGCCATTTATTATAAGCGAACCGTAATAATTATATTTTGAATTTATCGAACAGAAGACTTTTCATGACAAATGACATAGTACTATAAGTCAAATCTTCTCAAAGTGAATCCTCCTTTTGAAAAAGTTCTCTTTTTTTACATTATTTGTTCTTCTCCTTTTCTTACAATGCGAATATTCATGGACCTGTTATAAATCAATGATTTCAGGATTATTGCCTCAATTTAACCTTCTCCCCGGCGGTGAATTATTATTACCGGTATGCGTTAAATATTATAGGAATGGTAAGTACATACATATTTTGAAATTACCAGTGTTGGATTCAGGGGGGGGGGGGTGCGGAGGGGACGCCCCCGTCCCCGGCAATGACCCCAAATTTTCCCAAAACAGGTATATTTTTGCCAATTTTCAGTTAAATCGGCAAAATTCGCCCCTTGACCCCCCCGGGCAAAGGGGGCGCTGGATCCGCCACTGATTAGCTAAAGGATATTTGATCCTGAACAAGTCACACTGACCTTGAGGATGACCTTGACCCACGTTGGATGCCATAATGCTATTGATAATGACGTAGCTGACATCTGCCAGAGAAATGATCGGGTGGTGGTTTAACTTTATTCGATTTTATGTATACTCTATATTTGTGTGAATTTTTGCCTACTCAACGGACCTAGCTGAAGAAACGATGGGTCTTTATAGCGTTTTTTTTTTTTTTTTTTTTAATGGCTAGAGAAAATTTTGGGTGGCTAGTAGATTTTGGCACTCAACTAGCCCGGCTGGCTAGTGGTCAAATAAGTTTTCATGAAGACTGTAATACGACATGCTGATGTTTCGTATGGCAATAAAACTTTCAACGATTCAAAAATCAAACTGTTATTTTCAAACGAGTTTGAGCAATTCCCACAATTCAATCATAGAAGTAAGTTACAAGAACAGTAACTCCATGGAAGGTTGGACACCAGGCCATCGAGGAAAGGGCGTTAATAAGCGGAGAAAGAGACAAAGAAATAGACGACTGTGACGGAGAAAGAGATATCGGAGATATAAGCTCCTTCATATGTGTCAGGATAAGATTGATTTTCAGATAGATTTTCTTCCTGTTTTAAGCGTTTGTTGAAAGTTTGTCCTCTGTGTTCGAATCAAGGGATGCATACATAACATGATAACTCCGACAGCTACGTACGTTAAATAAAGAATCTATTGCCTCACTTCGCGACTTCAGGAAATCAATACAAGTATTGAGTTTTTAGAGTTATAACGATATTAAAGAAGATCTTTTGATTGTATGTACAGTAGTCCGTGTACATGTTTAGAAATTATGTAAATGTTTACAGCCAAAAAAACGAAACAGATCTGTGTACACGTGTAAACGTTTCACCCTTAATGTACAGTATATTATTAAGAAGAGAATTTAATTTTAAATTAGGCCAGACTTAAAAAAATTGTTAATTTGTTTGTTTCCCCTCCCCCCTTTCTGTTTTTCGCAGGTGACCCGGCAGGCAGGTACTGTTTTTTTTTTTTTTTTTGCTGATGTAATTTGAATCATAATTACACATTATTTGACACCTAGCTAAGAGACACGCATATCTGTTGTGATATACACTAAGAGTCGGCAGCTGACAATCGACAATTGAGATTTCTTATGTAGAAATAAGAAAGCTATAGAGTTGATTCACAGTCTATTTGGACAGAATATTGCAACATTAAAATAAAAAATGGACATGGCTGTGATTCAGTATTTGCAAAAAAAGGGACTTTCTTGCTACAAAAAAAATCTGACTCAGTGGCATTTTTTCTGACCTGGTCGGGGCAAGGGGAAACAAACAATTTTTTAATTATGGCCTTATGTTTAAATTTTTTCATAGGCTTTTTAAAAATGTTCCGGTACCTTCAACATGTTCAATAGCTCTTGCAGCTCTCGTTAATTATTGAAATAAATTGTCAAATACAGATCATAAAAGATGATTTCTGACTCAATGACTCATTAATATACATTTATATTAGTCTATTTTGATTAATATTGCATTTGGGTGAACTGCAGCAGCATTTACTTCAATTTTACAGAGCTCTCACACCCATTTTTGGGACTGGGGCCCGGGGCCTATGAAATTGGGAAAATAACAACATTTTCTCGGAAATGGGGAAAATAAATAATATAAGGTTGGATGTCTTTTCACTTGAAAATGAGAATTTTTAACTTAAATTGTTAAATTTTCCATGAGATTTCAAATTGGGAAAAATGGTCAACAAACAGGAAAAAAAGATATTTTTCATTGGGAGTGGGGCGGAATATGGGCCGCAAATTAGGCTAATCGAGAGCCCAGGATAATAAGCCGGCAATCTGGCACTTTTTGTAAACTCTGAAGACTTATTTGATAAATTTCAACATATTAAATTTTCATTTTCACTTTCAGGTCAATATTGTACTGTTACCATTGAAGAACTAGAAGGACTGCATGAAAAATTAGCATCCAATGATGTCAATGTAAGCTTCTTACTATACTGAGTTGAGACACTTCATTCATGTTGCCTGCAACATAAGAGCGACATAAAGGGATCATTTGTCAGGCGTCTGCCTGTCCATCTGTCTGGTAGTCACACTTACATTTTTGGCTATAACTTACTTGATATACATCATACATCTTTCAAATTTGCAGGGATGGTAAAGCATGATGGGACTAAATTTTTACCCAAATCAGATCAGGGTCATTTTCAAGGAAAAGGTCACACATGTTTGGTCAAACAACAAATAACTATTTATAACAGACACAGACAGATAAGTTGTGGGAGAAAAACAATCAAACAACACCATGAGGGAGGGATGGCTAAATCTCAACCCTCATGTACAAAATTTTGCTTGTCCACGACTCGGCAAGCCTCGTTCTTGACTTGCAGAATTTTTGCACACTCGGGTTGAAATTTCACCATCACCATGGTATAATAGAGAGGTTGAGCAAACCGAACTTGTACATGTACGCATATGTCAAAGAGTTGTTTATGACGTCACATTTTGCGCTCCACGCACCTGTGTTACACCTTACACGTTCGGTATAACGTGTAAAACGGTAAGTACACATTGATGATTACATGTACTTGCAGATTTTATAAGCAACTGAATGCAGATAACCTATGAAAACCTATATTCAATTTATTTGGGAACGTATGTACTTTCTGAATATTAGAAGGAATTGCAAATAAAATGTATCACATCTTAAAGAAGAACCCTAAAAGTTGACCAAAAATTTTACTCTTGAGGTTAAATTTTTCAGTTTTATAAAAATGTTTACTTAGAATAGATAAATCAATTCACCGTCAATGCTGAGTGTCCCTTACCTTTAGAATCTAGATGCCAAGTTATTGACGAATAAGCAGTTGTAAACAAAATTTGAACGTATATACGATATGCACGTAGCAGTACTCGTTGTGACATCTGCTCAACCGCATAACGTCAACGTGTAAACAGATAACGTGTTAATACACGCACAAGTTCTCGTACACGTACAAGTTGGGTTTGCTCAACCTCTCTTTAATTTTAATTCCATGGGGGATAAATTTGTGCCTTTTTGGAAATTCCACTTTCTTATAATTCATAAATTGTTGACCTAAGCTTTTTGTGACATCCCAACCTGCAATATTATTTCTCTACAATTGTAGTTTGTAATTTTGTTGCCGCTTACTTTATTTTTTTTTTTTTTTCATTCATTCCAGATGAATCAGAGGACAGAAGAAAAAGTAGAGGACAGAAGAAAGAAATTTGTAACAGTGGTCTGAAACATCATGAACTGGGATTTCCGTCGAATGTCAATCTCTGCAGAATAACAAATTTTATCTGAAAGAGATCTCTTTGTGACTTTGTCTGTTTTTGGCAAGGATAAAATTTGTCCATCATTTCTACACACTTGTTTAAAAATATCTGTTTTTTTTTCAAAGAATACAAGTATATTTTATTTCTGTAGTGGTTTCAAAGAGACACATCCATCTTTTTCTAAATTTCATTTCCATCTTAAAAAACATGATATATTAAACAAGGACAATGAAGAATGGAAGATGCCATTTTTAAATTTGAAAGCACAAACATGTATATTTATGATTTCATGGAATCTTGTACATCTGATGTTGAATAAGCATGTATTCTGAATAAATATTACACAGTATGATAAGCATGTTTTAGGGTTTTTTATTATGACATAAAAAGTACATAGAAGAATATACATGTAGCCTTGATACTGATATAAAGGAATACGAAAAGTGCAGGATTCAAAACTTTCAAATTCACTGTATATACGAACACATAAAGAGTTTTTCATACAGTTACAGTATATGGCCATGGAAACCAGTTTACAAGATATGGAAACCAAAAGGAAACATCCAGTTTCCAACTAATTTCCATCATGGAAACCAGCTCTTATACAGGCTTACAAGATGTGGAAACCAAAAGGAAACTTCAGGTTTCCAACTCGATTCCAAGTGGTTTCCATCATGGAAACCAGCTCTTATACAGGTTTACAAGGTATGGAAACCAAAAGGAAACTTGAGGTTTCCAACCCGATTCCAAGTGGTTTCCATCGTGGAAACCGGGCGGTTAGCGCTTTCCAAACACATGGAAACCACTGGTTTCCATTATGGAAACCTGGTGGAAACCACATGGAAACCCCGGGTTTCCATGTGGTTTCCACCAGGTTTCCAAGGTATGGAAACCTGTTTTTTCGTCCTGTGTGCTGAATATCCCAGCATGTTTGATGAAAAATGCGAATGCCGACTTACCTATATTATATGATCTCCATAAATACGAAATTATTTTGCAATCAGGAAAGAATTTGTAAATAAACGCCTATAATGAAATATGTGCACGTAGACCAGTAAAAAAGGAGGAGGGGGGGGGGTATGGAACGTTTATAATATTAATCGAAGATAGAACTTAGTTGAAGCACTGTTTTACTGTTATAAGTCAGTTAGTTGCATTTTACATTATATGGATTTTTTTCGTTAAAAATATTTTAAAAAATCCTTGTAAATGTTTTCTGTTTTGAAACACAGATTCTTAAAAATAGGTTTCAAAACGCCGAGCAATTATAAGGCGACGTCCTGGTTCAAAACGACGTTGTTCGTGCTATTGTTTACCCTTTCTTAGAAGAAAACAAATGTCATGCGGAAATAAATATGATTTTTCATAAATATAGGAATAAAAAAAAAACTTTTCAAAATGATATTCTGTCACAAGGCCGATTTTAGCCCTTCCCGGCTTTTCTCCTCATCCAAAACCAATGGATAGCAACATACATGTACTAAGCCTGTATATTATATATAACGTGTAAGTGCGCTTACATTCAAGTATTAGTAATTTTCTTTGCGTATTCTTTTATCTGAATACATTCTATTTATTTATAATTCTATTCATAAGATATACATCTTGTTTTCATCGCCCCATTTTATTCTGGACCGTTTTTATTTCTTTATCAACTTGATTTGACGTTCAAATGGCCAAATGCATCACGTGACGTCATTTGCTTAAAACTGCAGGCGTTAATATTACTGATATAATGGGTAAATATTATAAAATGGGTTACAGAATTCACATTTTGATCAGTTCTATTTCCAATTGATATATGGATGATAAATCGAGTAATTTAGATGAAAGGTTCAGGGGATATAAATCCAAATAGAGCACGGAGGGGATATCTTGCCAGCATTTTGTGACAAAATCTGGAGGGGGGTAAGGTCATAATTTTGTATCAAACTTAAATTTTTGTTCGATGATTGCAACATTTATTTTTATTGTTGAAAGATATGTTAACTTAGATTAAGATAGCAAATTTTCCGCCCATTGGCACGTTAACTAAGTACTTAAACCCGTCATTTACTGGTTGGACTCTAAAAATAATGACGTCAAGAATAGAGCCTAAAATGGTATAATATTTACCATTTCATAGAATTTGACTTACCAGCATTGATGTATTTTCTATTTTTTATTTGTTTCAGACCTTCTTTCGTTATTAAAAGAATGACCATATACATTCATGCATCAGGTTTAAAATAACAGGGGTCTATTGATGATATGATGCAAATTTGGGGAAAATTAACGAAAAATTGGACATGTACTTCTTTGGAAGGTCATAAATCAATTGGAAGCTCGATGACATATACTTTTTTCATTAAAATACTATACATTACATTGTTCTCTACCAATAAAATCAATAGAACTTAACCTGGGATGTTTAATAGTGTTTTGGGGGTGTTTTGGAAAGGGTGTAACCATGAACCTTAAAACAAATAAAAAAGATGAAACAGAAAGAAAAATGAAAGCGAATTCTATGATTTTCAATTCATCGATATTTTGCAATTGATCAAACTGTATATAAAATCTTTTGCATGTATTTCTATTTTTGCCGGAGTCCGTAGACGTAGATCTACTGTTGCCCCACTCTAAGCCCCGCCTTTGACCGATTCGGGCCAGCTGTCAATCATTATCTATTTCACGGACTAGTGACCGGTCAACTGTGTGACGTTTTTGCGTGCAAATGTACGCCTGGCTTTGCCCCTGGCTTGTTGATTTGTCCTTGCTGTAACATGTACTTAGAATATTGGTACGATTTCGAGTAAAAACTGTTGAGTATCATTGGGTTTTGGCTTTGAAAATTTGAATGCTTAATTATAGGCCCCCGGAGCATATGAATTCGAGCTATATACAATGTAAAATATTTGCCCATTTTTCCGGTTATTTCAAAGTATGTTTTTAACAAAATTTGTAGATGACAAAAATACTCAAACCGGGTATTTGAGGACAGAAACGTGTAGGTTTCGATCCCCGTACCATTTACATTGATTGTTTGACACACGTACATGTTTTGCAAATTATTTGAACATGTTCATATTATAGTATTTGTTAATGTTAATTTTCGGGAATAAAATAAGCAGAAAACCCCCTCTGCGACGTACATTACAAAAACTTCGCGATTGTCTGTACGAATCCACAAATACGCCAATTGATACGGTATCGAATCGATATGCGATAGGATGTATCAGAAAATTTTTGTAAATTTTGTTTCAAAATAGTGAATTTTGGTGGACATTAAGCAATTTTTTTATTACTCAGTTTGTAGGGTTTTTTTCCGGGTGCTAATGTTACCAAAAAAAAAAGAAAAATTGGGAAACCGGGGGGGGGATTTAATTGTTTGGTGGAACCTATGTATTCTTCCTTGCATTTATCACATTGCAAGACATAAACAACATTTTTAGATGTACATGTTAAATTTCTTTTAATTTTAAAAGAAATACCTGAATGTTTAAACTTAAAATACTTTCCTTCAATTAAGATATCACATATCTTACATCTTTTGTTTTTACACTTAGAAACACCTTGAGTGATTAAATTGTTTTCTCTTTCAAATTTGGCACTTGTGAGTAACTGCTTTAGATTTTTGGTTGCCTTTTGCTTTTAATAAGTTTTGTCTCATTTAGTATATTTTCTAGTTTTTCATTCATTTTTAATTGGTTTAGATTTTTGTATGCTTCGTGAAAAATCTCGGGATTACATTTATTAAAAGTTGTAACAAAAGGTAATACATCTTCTGATTTCTTTTGTTTAGTTTTTCTTAATTCGGCTAAAGGGATATTTTTAGCTAAATCAATTCCTTTACTTATGAGGGAAATGGGAAATGCGCGCTGCAAAAGTGCTTTTCTTAGTTCATTTAAACGTATGTTTTTAATCTCAGTATCACTGACAATCGTGCAAATTCTTCGTGCCAAATTATATGGTATAGACTTAAGGTAAGTTTTGGGATGTTGACTTTTAAAGTGGAGGTATTGTTGTGTGTCTGTTGGTTTTCTATATATATCTGTTGATATTGTTTCATTGTTTATTTTAATGAGAATGTCAAGGAAAGGAATTTCTTTTTCACTGTATTCCATCGTATATTTTATGTTAGGGTGGATATTTTGTAAAATTTGATATAAATCATTAATGTCTCCCCAATTTGGGTCCCATAAAATGATGCAATCATCAATACATCTTTTCCAAGAATTTCTAAAAACGTTAGCATCCATTTTAAAAAAACTAGTATCTACAATTTGGTAAAGAGACCGTTCTAAATATCCAAGCGTGAGATTTGCATAAACTGGGGCCATTTTAGTTCCCATGGCTGTCCCAAGGATTTGTATGAAATGTTTATTGTCGAATTGAAATGTGTTGTTATTTAAGATTAAATCAACACTGTCTAATATACATGACTTATTAAATCGATGATGTAACTCGTTAGGGAAATTATCGAGCCAAAATTCGATGGCTTCCTTTCCAAGATCATGTGGAATATTACTATATAAACTTGTTACGTCAAATGTTGTTAGTATAGTACCTTTAGATATTGAGGACGGAATATGGTTGAAGTAATCAATATCATCTCTAACATTACTATCCAGGTGTTTAAGAAATGGTTGAAGTACAAACAATTAAATCAACGCATTTCCCTTCATAAAAGTAATATTAAACTTCCTCAAAATAGGATTCTTTTTGTATCAAAACATATGTTTGAATGTAGTAAAGGAAATTTTAAAGTAATGCCAATTTATCAAACAGATGATTATTCCATGATCACTATTAAAGAACAAATCTTTGTTAAACAGAACATGATAATTTACGCCCACAATCCTTAAAACATGCTCACTTGACCAATTTATCTGATTCAGCACTTCCTATAGTTAGAACCGATAGTATCATTTATTTACTTTTCCCTTGAAGTAAGCATACGCTACCTAGGAGTGCACAGTACTTAATATTACATACATATCATGATTTACCATCAATATATAGCATGTACCAATACTTTGTTTTGTACATTATTGTCTGAAGAGGCTATTGATAAAGCCGAAACACGTGTAGCAATAAAAATGTGAATATAATATATCGTTTCTGTGGTACTTTAACATTTTTTTGATTATTATTATTCTTTACGTTGTATTCTTTTGAATCATTTTTGGATATGTATTTGTTTACACACTAAATTTTTCTCATAGTAGATAGTAAACAAATTCATTATTGAGATCAGAGGAAAAACTTCGATTTAAAATTGTGGCCCCCCAACGACTTTCTTAGGCAAATATCGGAAATACGCACTTTCACAGTCAGAACAAACCGGCCTTTATAATTTTGCTACACTCTCTCTCTCTCTCTCTCTCGCTCTCTCCGGGCGTACAAATATACATACTGTCAAATGATTTTTATTGTCCCACAAACGCGAGGAAGTTGACTCTTCAATATAACGACATTTCCCATTAATTTGGATAGTAGATTATTTTATAAAATGTTAGTGTGTCCTTTAATAAGTTTCTTTTTTTCCAATTCTTTTAGAAGCTTTCTTTCTTTCAAACAAACGAAACAACCAAATGTAGTCTCAAGTGAAGACTCCAGTCAACATTGCAATACAAATGTACAACTCCTTTCCTAGCCCCTAAAACTCTAAATATGGCTTCTTGTATAGTATCTTGCCTATGAAGTCATGTGATAGGAAAAAATAATAGTTATTTACGATTAGATTTTCAGAAAAACAACATGTTAGAAAACCAAAAACATTCAATAATGCAAAAAAAGGGAAAAATGCTAGCGCATTGTTCTAGTACATTGTACAAACAAGTTAACAAGTCCGTAACAAATGATTTATCAAAGACAAAGAATAATGTAAAAAAAACCTGCATTTTTTTCAGCAAAAGAGGAATCGGGGCTTATTCGTATGAAATATCTACCTTTATACCAAAAAAAATCCAGGGGTTGTTCGGATCCCCTAACTCCCCTCTGGATCCGCGAATTGAGGCACTTCCAATGTGCCGGTTGAAGGGAGGGGGAGGGGAGAGGGGGCACGGGAGCGGGATGCCCCCTCCTGTTAGGGGAGTCCGGGGAGGCCCAAATAATGTATAACTGATTTTCTATCTGAATCTTTGAACGAATCGGAAAAGTGTACTTGAGGACATTTCTTTAACATAACTAAAATATTCCTTTTTTTTCTTAATTTCGATGTGACACGCACTCGAAGAGGTTTTGATCTTACACTAGGGTACGTGGATGTATTTGGTCCGAAAGGTAAAAAAAAAGAGACTGCATGTGAAGGTTTACACTTTCCCCTCAAATAGACGGGGGTTCGGATCTACCCAAGAAAACTTTGTAAAAATCAAGCAAATTACTGCCCCCTGGAGTATCATGATTTGAGCTAATTCTACAGATCAATCTGGCCTGTACACGTCCTTTCATTTTCTAATGTTTCGTAATTTTTTTTCCATTATGGAACAAAAGCAATCCGATATCATGAGGTAAAAGCAGCAAGGGCGCAGGAGAAGGGAAGGGGGAGCTTGGGGCATGTGTCCCCCCACTTTGAAAAGTGCCCCTTCCCCCCTCCCTTCAGCTACGCCACTCTTGGTGTAATATTTAAGTTATTAAGACTTTTAAGCAAATATTCTATGAAAATTTGAAACAAACTTTAAACGTCTTTTCTCTATTCCTGAACTACAATGGCTGATTAGGCACGGTCCATTCGTTATTCTGGGGGGGGGGGGACTTGGTTTTTTGTTTTTGTTTTTGTTCTTTTTTTCGAAAAAATAATTTTGCTCTGAATTTTGATGAAATAAATATTTGCTTATGGTGTGTCAAAAAAAATTAATCTAGCTCTTATCAGGGACGTATATAACTAAATATATATACGTCCCTGCTCTTACAAGTAATCTGAATTTGAAGATTTATCATAAAATTTCGCTTAAATTCCTGAAAAAGTTCCTTTTTTGAAGATATCAAAAGAATACATATTATTTATACATGTATAATGTATTACTACGGATTTTTTAATAGACATGATAGATGCATATCACCATAGAGTCTAAGTTTATATATATAATACAATTCTAAATTTGAACATTTGTCTAGAAGACTCTCCCCTCCGACACTCTAAATTGTACCTTATATAAATTTTGTTTACTGAGGATTATATTGTCAAATTCTTTTATATCTCTGTTCCTTAAAATTGAATTGAATTTAGTAATATTTCAGATTTTTAGTAAAAATAAAGAATTTATATTGAGAAAACACAAGCATTCTTAACATATCACTAATGTTTGAAAAAAAATTCTTGCTCCAACGTTGCACGAAAAAAATAATTTTGCTCCATTCCGGGGCGAAAAAAAAAATAATCATGCTCCGACAAAAAAAAAAAAACAAGCCCCGCCCCCCCCCCCCCCCAACATCAAATGGACCGTTCCTTGGCTTAGGTTTTCGATTTTGTAGTTGATATGGGCGTATCCGGATTACACAACAAGTAAAGTGTGGAATAAATTCAATCACAAGGTAACATGTCCAGGTAACATGCACTGACTATATTTATCATTAAGGAGGCTCAATAATCGTTTGACGTCATCACATTCCCGGCGTCAATACATGTACTGGTTCGAATAGTACCGAGTGCGGTTTCGGTCTTCAAACTCCTCTAATTTTCTTGTTTCTTGACGGATTTCGACAAGTTTGGTATCGATGGAACCAGAAAATGATCATCTACATACTGAATGTAATATAAATATATAGTCAAATGCATCGTTAAATCTATATATAAAAATATCCCGTAAGTGAGACACCCTTGCTTTTGCCGTAAACGTATTATTTTTATAACGTCATCATCGGAAATTCAACCGAGTGTTGCTTGGAAATAAAATCAAGTAGAAAAACTAAAGTTTTATGATCAAACAGGATATTTCTGTGAGATTTTAGCAATATAATAGATAAAATATTTCAAGTTTGCTATCTCTTATTATCTTAGGTAATACGAATTTTTCTACAATTTGTCAACTATCGTAGTTTGCAGCGAGATGTTATCGTGTAAAGTTTCCCTATTTAAAAACTTTGAGCGAGTGAATTCTAGTTTTAACCCTGTTTTATTCAAAGATATATTCATTTTACAGATAAGTGCACGCATTATCGAGAACGAGGGAGGTTAGTGACGTCCACTTATTGACCTTGAACGTCAAAATGTTTAAAAACGCTTCCGTTTACTTTTTCTATTTCTCTTATTCATATTTCCGAATCTCCGACACCCGGCGATCGTTGTACTTTATAAAACCGCTTATTTTACAGTGGTAACGCCTTTTATGATATAAATTTATCTAAAAATTTCATCTACTGAGTTCCTTATTTCAGAATCGCCCCCTTCTTTCGACATTATTGTCCACTTAGCCCCCCCCCCCCTTTTTTTAATCGTTACTATGACAACCAAGTATTTTGAATCAGGTTGAACGAAAACATGTACTTTTTCATAATTTTTTTTAAAAGACAGAGTTTGTCGTTGAGAAATATGTATTACTAAAAGAAAATAACTTCTGACAAATACTTCTTATCACTTTGATCACAAATAAGGGTACAGGGTACTTTTTTATTGATTTTCATTTTGGGGTTGGGGGTGCACAAAATATACTTTTCGGAAACATTTTAGCTACTATGCCCTTTGAAAGCATTATCTATAAAGAAATATACATATTTGATTATATCATGGTGAAAATAATCACAAGAATGGTTTTAATGTGAAATTATTATCCCTATATCATGTATTTATCTATCAAAATTCATTGTTTTGCGACAGATCTCGGAATTGGTTTACACATGTATATTCAGAGGACCACTAGTCAATTAAATGAACGATGATATGTTATCTTAATTACAAATATAAATCATCACACATGAATTTCAAAAAAACAAAACTTCTTTTTTTGCTCTGACAAAGGATTCTTGGATTATTGAGCCACCTTAAATACAGTGCAGTGCGAGAGAGGGAAATTGAAGCTAAAATGCTTTTTTTTTTTTACTTTTCACTTTTAGGAGGTTGTACCCCCCCCCCCCCCCCCCCCTCTACTGAGCTACGCCACTGAAGCAGATAAAGTACCCCCCCCCCCTTTGCACTAGATTGGCCACGGTTGTATCAAGTATGTTACAGTCTTACAAATCCGGCCGGTTACTTCTAATTAGTTTGGACGTACATGCATATAAAAAAAGCCCCTGGTTTGGTTTGGTCTTTTTTTCTGTTTCTGTTTTTTTTTAAAATATTTAATGAATTAACGTCTAAGCTCCGATGACCGTTTAATTTCCATTCAACATGATTGTCTGACATATTTTGCAAATATTTCAGATTATGATAATGAATTTCTTTAAATAATCAGGAAGCAAAAGCCTACGATTTGTAACGTACCAGTATACCGGTTATGATGTTGCAATGTAGAATATTTCAGAAATTTTGGTGAATATCGATTAAAAGTGGTACATTCTGGTTTACATTTGGCAATGACTGCTACGTTTGTAGATTTTGTCCTGTATCTATGATTTACTAAAATCAGGAATCGGGGGAGGGAGTTTCCTTGCCGTCCTTGCGTACATACACTCCCGTCTCCCGACTACTGTAATGTTCCATTAAGTCAGCAAAACGAAAACTTAGAAATGAATCTAGTGATTCATTTACTCCGAGTCTTTCACTATCATTTATAAACCCATGCTAAAACGGCTTATCCTTGCAGTACTGAACAAAACATTGCTTTCGTCATTTCTTTACTTTATGGTCCATTTATCGCTAATTTGAAATATTAAAAATTATTTGGAATGTTTTGGATTGTTCTTCTTTTTTCTTTTGTTTTTTTTTGTTTTTGTTTTTGTTTTTTTTTTTTTTGGTCTTGGATTTCTAACAATATTTTGACCATTTACATGTACAACAAAAATTTCATAAATATATCGCTGTGACTCTTTGATGTGTTTATTCTATAGCATTTATCCATGTCATTCATGTACAATGTTGTCGAATAAACATCCCGAGAGTGTCACTTTTCCTGGTAATAAACATTTACGGTTTAGAAAATACCCCGAACCTTGTTACTGTGGTTACGGGTACGATTAAATGGCATGGGGCCTTCTACGGGGTATCTATTTACCAATAAGTACATAGTAAATAAAGCGAAAATTTATTATCACAAATGTACATGTATGTTGTTTAAGTGTATATGTCCGGTATACAAAATTTTTCTATATCGGCGCTTGTGATGAAACGCATATTTTGCTAGATTCACATACATTTATGTTCAAAATTTGATTTAAAAAAAAAAAGAAAAATAAGTTAAACATAATTATATAGGTCAACGATTAAGTTGGGAAATGATTTTTTCCCCGAGATAAATTTTGTTTTCAAACGGTGGCGAACTAAGTTATTTGATACCACCCTGGCAAAGAATGACTCTCTCCCCCTCAAACCTGCGCCCTTGTGCGCTTTGTTCTGCGGTATCCATTTTCGTTTTTTTAAAGATATTTAAGATACGATCTGATTTTTATTAAGAAAAGTATTGATTTTTTCACAGACATCAGTCCTTTGTTATCCTCGTTCTGCGCCTGAGATATAAATCTCCAATATCCACTTACGTATCTTATCTACATACAGGTACTTGTGTACAGTATGCATTCTCTGTAAATTTATCGTGGTCAATCAATGGGTACAAATTGAAGTACACGTGATAAAGCTGTACAGAAATGTCAATGACAGTTGAGTTCCCCTGCCTCAATGCACAGACATTAGTTTGGACGTGCCATATGCAAAAATTGTACTGTAAATAATGTATTGGAAATGGTAAAATTTGGAATTTCACCCCCCCCCCCCAAATAATAATGAATAAATGGATGAATAAAAATAAAACGTGCTGTAGTAAAAATGAATTTCTATTCAGTGTTAAACAGATTTGTCTGATGTATTAAAGCTTTTCGAAAATTGATTATTTTTGGAATGGCTCATTGTTTTTGAAGTGGCCATAGTCCCATTGAACAAGTTTGCCTTCCCGATCACTGTTACTGAATTGATTTTACATACGCCTTAATTAAAAAAAAAACATTCATGCTTGGTATCAATATACACTAGAAATAATATATTAAGAGCGAATTTGAGTATGCTAAAGATTTACATATACGTATATATTTCGTTTGCAGATGTATGCATGGGTGACTCTAGAACTCTTCCACGGGGGGGGGGGGGAGCGGGGGTCAACGCCACCAAGAAGGGGGGGGGGGGGTTCCAGTCTTGTTTCAAAAAGAATATACATGTAAGCATGTCCTAAAAATGGGAAAATAAGTGATTGCAGCAAATTCTCCGAGAATGGGAGCCCTTGGTCTCCCACTTACATGTAATCCTAAAATCTGTCCAGTGTTATATCTTGGATTTTTCGGGTGAGGGGATGATGAAGATTTAGATCGTCCAAAGAAAAAGAAATAGTGATTTGTCATTCGTCACTGATGCTCTTACTTTTTGTATCTCTCATCCTTGCTTCCTCATCACTAAACTGTCGATCAACATCAAGGTATTTCTCTTTCGAATTTAAGTTTATATGTTAAAAATACTTAAACGTACATGTACACTTTCTTGCAACTCCTGTATAACTCTTTCGTAACAAAAGTCAAAATATTGCAGTTTTAAAATTAACTGAAACGGTAATTATATCGGTGAAAACAAAGAGGCGGTATAATCTTTGAAGCCCACGGGTATTGTACAGATATGTACATGTAACTTTTAACTGGTGATAATTAGCGAAACTTGATATTTAAACTTATTAAGAATGGTGTTATATTTACGTGTAATGTACTTCTCACTTATTTATCATATTGATCTTATTGTTTCAGCAATGTAAAATAGCAGACGGTATAAATGTAATACATTTGTACTAGTAATTGAAAGTAAGATGTACATTTATCTATTTATTTATTTATTTATTTATCTATTTATTTATTTATTTATTTAGTCAAAGCTTATTCAGTCAGAACAGAACAGAACAGAACAGAACTTTATTTACAACTCGAGATCATATATGACATATCGAGGATACATACAATTATATTATACAAATAACATACGTTAACGAGATGTACATGTACTTAAATAATAAATACTATGGAAATTTTACTTATTGCATTTATAAAAATTTACTCATTACAATTCTTAGAAATTTACATAAATTTGATAACTTTAGTTGGTTCTTACAAGAGAGTAACTGCTGAAGTTTTATGACATTTGGCCTTGAAAAATAGTAATAATCTATGTATAAAGAACGTTGCACGGAGAAAAAAAACTACATTCAAAGAAATAATGAAACTCGTCTCCAATAGTATTACTGTTACATAAATTACATTTTCTTTCAGATCTTTCTATATTAATCCATCTACATGTCTCTATTGGCAATCTATGATTAGTAGTGCGAAATTTTGAAAGAACAATACGAAATGATGTTGGTAAGATAGAAAGGTACGGTTCTAAATCAAGCGAAGTCTTAAAGCAACGATAAATAATGCATTTAGGAGAGTCATTTACTGTACACAGTCAATATACATAAAAATAAATATACATGTACACGGAATACCCTGCCCTATCCATCCAAAATCACATGTACAAATGGCAACTAAAGGGTCAGTGACAGGCAAACAAAATGAATACAAGATGTAATCTCGGCATTCCGAATGAAAAGCAGGCAAATGTATAACCCTTTTTCCACATCGGGTCAGCAATATACTGCTTTAATAATAGACCTAAGAATAAAATATACACTATTCGCCTATGATCTGAACACGACGGAAGAACGGTCCATTTTATATACCGGGAGGGAGGATGGGTTAAGGTAGTTATTTATTCATTCATTTATTTATTTATTTATACTTTGAAATTTTGCTCTATGAATTGATACAAAAAATGTATGGTGTGACAAAATAAGTGCATTTTGTATTTGATTTAAAGAACTTTCATAACGTACATAACCCGGCTAATATGCATCTTAGCTACATATAAGTAAAGTACAGAAAACGAAGCCTTTATCTTAATCGCTCAGCAATCGGGCTGTGCTATGTGTATTGTCAATCCATTTATAGTAGAGCAGTTGCATTTAGTTTACTTCTTACTTTACTTCTACTTTTACCTCACCTCTACGCTTCAGTGGTCACTGTGGTTAGGGATTAGGCCGTGGTATTTAAAATTCGTTTTCCATCCTGGTGTTTTAAAAAAAGACACCCTCCAGTTAGGCGAAAACACACAAACATCAATTTTTGTATTGTTGTCAATGACATGTATTATTCTGAAATTTTATTTGAGGCACATATCCACTGTACAAGTCAGGGGAGACGGGAGTGTGAGCTATTATAGCTAAGTCTTGGTTTAAATAGATCAATTTGAGCCGTTTTTCATTTCGAGTAATAAAGCCGTAGTGGAACTTTTTTTCAGTATGACAGGATACCTTTGGCAATCTCGAATTAATTGTGAGTGTATGCTTTTTATCTGGTATTTTGTCTCGAAAGGTACCAGTCCGCACACGTTAAACAGAATATTTCACAGCCATGGCTTTACATTGTTCAATACACACCTGTCCTGAGGCGATCCAACTACAGTTACCTTTTAAAGCTGACCTGTCACTTTTTACCATTTAAATGTGAAAGTATAATCATCAGACGGACGGACATGCAGACGGAAAGATAATTTATTTATGTAGCAAAAATTACAATGCTTAATGTTTCTTCGTCCGAAAAGGGGAAATTTACATAAAATGTACCCGTAAGTTTTATGTCTAAGATATGAAATGTACCCGCAATACGTCAGGGTAGGTCAGCTTTAAAAGATAACTGTAGTCGTCAATACTCGAGACCAAGATTATGTAACCCCTAACCGCAGTGACCACTGAAGCGTAGAGGTGAGATAAAAGTAGTGGTGCAGTAAATTAAATGCAACTGCTCAATTGTGCAGAACGTGACAGGTGGTAAATAAAGAAGCAAGAAGTTGTGGTTAGACAAATATTTATTTACGACGGACACGCGTCCGGTGTTTTATTTAAATATATTTTTTAAGTTTAATATGGTCTTATCGCATTTATTTTAAGACTTGAAGAAATGTCGAACATGTCATTATACTATATGTATTGCAGTCTCGCGTCCTGTCGTTATTTATCAACTTCTTATCTGATATATCCGAGAAACGATGAATGTCTTCTTTCATGTATTAAAGAATCTGTCAAGCATTTTCCGTGTAGTTAATTCGCATATTTTACAAGGATGTCATTGAATTTCCTAGACTTCTGTGCCGTTCTTCTTTGTTTTCTATAGACATTGCCCCGTTTAAGAAACGTGTAAATTCCCCTCAAATGATTAACAATTCTAAAATGCCCCTCAGCTTGCCCACAAGTACATTATTTTCAATATACTAAAATTCCGTCAATAAAGGAGCCTAAGAAATTCGTGAACAGCGATTTGTCATCAATATGGAAACGGTCCTAACGATTAACGGATAACTTAAAACGAATTACGATTAACGAATAACGAATAACGAATAAAGCATAACGCACAACGAAAAACGGATAACGAATAACCGATAACGATTAACGATCCACAGAACCCCTAGACGATCGGAAACGATTAACGATTAAGAGCTAACGAACGCATAACGCAAAACGATGAAGAAAAAACGAACGATAACGATTAACGCATGTAAGATAACGTTGTCGATACTGTATATGTCAGTTATTCAGTTTCAAAGTCGAGAGGACAAAGCAAAATCATAAGATTTTCCATAGGAACGGTTGCAAACCTCGGAATGAATAACATTCCGAAGAGTCAAGTAATTTCAGTTTAGATTTTGTGTTTTAATTGACACACCAAACGTTAACTAATCCAAATCGAAATTACGTTAGAATCATATATGACCTCATGTACCGTGGATATATTCGATCGTGATGTCATCAGAAGGACATCCGATATAGAACTTGATCAATTTACAGCTAACAGAGGCACACGCACTGAGTGTGACTATGGGACTGTATCACAGGCGCTGTCAAATCCTTGTTAGACGAGACAGGACCTTTGCCATTCGTTGTTAGGACTCTTCAGATGATTGTTACCATGGGCTCGCTCCGGTAGCTTTGAACGTTTTTCACACGTCCATATCTTTTTTTTTATAATTCTCAATTTAATCTGCAATTACTTGAACAACTGCTTTTTGGGGTATCTTACATAGAGAAAAGGTCCACGAATATGTGTTTTGTTACGAGTATGCAACACAAAGCAAGTACATTTATCGTACATGTATTGAGCTTTTGCGCTTTTTAAGCAATAAATGCACTTCCTGTGTGTTACAAACCCGTACATATCAAAACAAAAATTATGACATTTATTCTATATGTATGCATCACAATTGTCTGTTTTATTCTTGTTTTCTGAACTTGCGTTTTTCTAGATAAAAAAGGTGACACTAATATTCAGCTCACCGCGGGTTTAGTTTGCAGGTCGATGCAGCAGTCGAGGCATGATTCATTTGCAATTGATCATATGCATTGTGACATCACGAGCGTTTTCATGCAGAAATGGAACACATTATATCTATAATTGCATCGTAGGAAATTGCAGTGGTTGAGCATATATGTTGTCATAGTACAGTTGTTGTATGTTCTTCGAGACTGTTTGATGATTGAACAAGTGGAAAGATTGCGGGAAGGTAGTTATATAAAAACACTTTTTTGTCACTTACATGGAAGGTTCACGTTATCAGTTGACACCTATTTTGTATTGGTTGTGTTTGTTAACGTGTAATCTGTTGTATTTGGTATTCTTATAAATATAGAAATATTGATTGGTGATCAAAATACTTGTCATATGACTAATAAGAGGACAGTCATGGGCATCAGGTCAGCATTTTGGCCTTTTGGTCCTTTTGATTTGTACTGATTGGTCAACAAATATAGCCGCTGAGGACTCTGATTGGCTGACGTATTTTCGACATCTTCTACAAAAATGATGCTAACAATTTCACAAAACCTTAAAGGAAGCAAGTTCTCTAGGTCTTTCACCAAATTGACCACTATTATTGATTTGTTTGCAACTCATGTGAGCTATATGGCCCCCTTGTGCCTTTTCTTCTGAATTTGACTTTCCTTCAGTAATGCTAATCTTATTTTGCAAAAACAAACTTCAAACTGTATGATTGCATCCTGAAGTTAATTGAAATTTCACTTGGGGTTATCATCTACATGTAGGTTGGTAAACATGTATCATAAGATAAAAGAGTTTTCCCTTTCATTTTAAATACAGCTGAGCAACAATCCGATCTTGTTACAAAGTACAAAATTTCCGAGTCAACGTCTCAGGGTGTTGTTTTACATTATGACGGCACTATTTAAAGGCACAATTTGGTTGAGACGTAACAATGAAAAAGTTCGCAAAAGTTGCCTATCTCGGACATGTTTCGTCACTTTGTTAGATATTACGAATTGTGGATAGTGACCTATTGCAGGGAAAATGAAACCGTTTTAAAAGAAGTGGACAGGGCTAACTATGGTTATATATACTTAACCATATTGTTAAATTCGGTGACAGATTAGTCATTATTCTCATGTGTAACAGTGAGTTCCAGTTCCCGTAATGTTTTGTTTAATATATAGGTAATTGTCCAATTATTATTGGCTGTGTAAGAAATGAGCCATACCTAGGAACAAAAGACACATACTTTCCCTGCCCAGCGGATGTACAAGGATGTCCCCCGAAGCATCATGGAGGCTACACCATCTTCCATATTCATAAATGTAAGTAAAGTGTGTCAACATCAATTGAAATTTTTTCATTGAAACATTAGTAAGCCAACAATGGAATTAACATAAACTTTACAAAATTAAAAAAAAAAACTTGTTTAGAACCATCTTATATGAAATTTGATATTGGTTTCAAGGAATCGGGACATCGGTCACTTTTTAAGACTATTGCAATAAGCAAGGTAAACATCGGCAACAACAAATTTGAAACGCAAGTAGATAATAACAGAGTACATGAAAACATTGAATATTCCACTTATAGAAAATGCATATGAGAAGTTCCAAATAAAGAAATAAGCGTTGACTTGACGATACAACATCAGTTTCGAAACCCCTTTTCCACGTCTCCTTGCTTCAAATTTTGAAACGGTTTTTAAATTTCATATAATTTTAAACAATTCTCTGGGGCGCTGAATTGAAATGTCGCAAACGTATTGCGATTTGATCGACGTGGTTTTTTTTTCGATTGCTTCACATTGTATTCCAATATTGATTTTGGCAATTAGGTATGAGAGGAAACAATCATACATATCAAATACTAAAAGTCATTTGTATCGTTTTAAAGCTGTTCATTTTATAATACTTTGGACGAAAATTTATTTCAAGAGAAAAAGGAGACTTAACTAAAAACGAAGCGCATCATTTTGAGTCTTCAAAAGAAAACTAGTCGATTTCAAAACTGTATACTGAAGGTCACTGTCAAATTCTCAAAGATGTTTGGTACCATATCGTTTTAATAGAAGAGTACAAAGCTATGTTAATGCGAAACCCCTATCATTAACAATTAAAATGATATGTCTAATGTTTCTTCTTTCTGGAAGACAATCGGTCAGAAAGAGACAAGAACATAAGCACAGACGATTCCTTCCCTCTCGCAAAAGCTAGAGATACAAATTACGTTTTCATGACATTATACAAATGTATATGACAGTGTGGCCTTATATCTACGCTCTGCTACGTATTTAGGTATTTTTAGCATAACTCTTTTGTGCTGTATGACAAATTTTGATAATTACAATATACCTGTATTTCATCATATCCTAATATTATATTAGGATATTATATATATATAAATTCTGTTTTCAAAATTTCTGGAAATTTCTAAAACGTGGGTTATGTGGCATCATATCCCATCCATCCTGCTACATCTTTCGGTACGTTTTTGGACATAGTAACTTCACACGTTTTGGGGCATATTACATTGTTTAGATTTGAGGATCACTGACGAGGGTTAAGTACTCGAAACGTGCATGTCTGGTCCATGTTTCTAATTTATCTGTTCTTAAATGATGCTATTCAATATGAAGACGTTTAACATTTATACCACTTGGTCAGTGTCACTGCTGGTTGACCAGGAGTCACATGTAGCCAAGTTCGATCAATTTCTGTTGATCGTTTCTTCAACGCATTCTAAAAATTTTGTTTTCAAAATTTCTTGAAATTTCTAAAACGTTGGTCCTGTAGCATCATATCCCACCCATCCTGCTGCGTCTTTCGATACGTTTATGGACATAGTAACTTCACACTGTTAGGGCATATTACATTGTTTAGATTTGAGGAGCACTGACGAGGGTTTTAAAGTACCCAAAACGAGCATGTCTGGTCCATTTTGCTAATTTATCTGTTCTTAAATGATGCTTTTTAATATGAAGACGTTTAACATCCTATTATATTAGGATCATATCCTAATATTATATTAGAATATGATCATTTTCTATGTTAATCATCACTTCTTTAGTCATACATCAATGTATATATTGAGGTTCACTGACGAGGTTTATTTACGTAACACGTGCATGTCTGGTCTATGTTGCAAATTTTCTGTTCTTTTAAAAATGATGCTTAAAATTTGAGATGTCACTGTTGTTGGACACCGGAAACCCCCTAGTAAACATGTAGCCAAGTCCTATCAGCTTGTCTTAATCACTTTCGAAAACGTTCACACTCACAAAAAAAAATATTCTCCAGTTTTCTAAAAAGTATGTTTTGTAGCAACATGTCCCACCCACCCTGATACATATTTCGATATATTTTTTCTACATATCTTCCATAGTCTTTGGTGATATTTCATTGTTTAGATTGAGGATCACTGCGAGATATAAGACATGTCATTTCTGAAAAAGGAATCTCAACAATTTTATGATTACAATATGGAATTATAGTATTCATGTCAATTATTCGTTTTATGAAGGAGAAATATTAGGTACTTGCTGAAAATAAAAATTTGTGCTTATTTGAAATTCCGAAACTTTGTTGCTAAAACAGCTCATATGTAAGAAAAAATACAAAAAAGTGTTGAAATGCCCCCTTTTGATTTTCATTTAAGTTTTCTATGTTAATAAACAATAATACAGGTTGGAAACTTCGTATAAAAGTTGATAAATTGCTAGCTTAGTCACCGACTTCACCGATCATTTAAAATATCCTAGATTTTACACAAAAATAACGAAAATCATCAACATTAAGGTAAAAATTTCAGAGATACTGAATTTCAACGATTTTTCAAAGATACAGTAACATGTGCTTCTATAAAAGTCTTTTCAAAATATAAAAGAGAAAGTATATGTCCGTGGTCAAACAACAGGTTCTCAAAAAATAGTATCATTTTGTGGTTTTCTTAAAAAATTGTCAGAAGTAAAAATGTTTCCTTTTTTGGGTAGAATTTAAACAATTTATAATTTTTTAATCCATCCGCTTCACCCCCTCCCCCCCAAAGTTAAAATCAATAATATTTCATACGTACAACAAAATTTATGTGTTATTACAAACGAAAGAGAAATCCGTACATTTAAAAAAGTACCTCAACCTCAATGTTTAAAGAATTTTCTTTTCACTTTCTCCATTTAGTTAAGATCAAATTTCAAACTTATCCGCTTTAATATGTCTTATGAATTCAAGTCTTCAATAGAGTAAGAAATGATACATTGGCCATAATAAATTGAAATATCTATAAAAGTCCAGCAAGGAGTGCTAAAACAGGAGAAGCGCAAGATGGTCCTAAAATTGTGACAAACAGGTATTTTGAAGTCTAATTACAGGTATCATTGTTTACCTTCAACGTTTATCCCTTTTTTTATCCAATTATCTTATTAAGAATAAATTCAATAGGTACGCAGCTACGTTAAGGTGCTCCACGCAATGACGTTAGAGAAAATTCCGCGAAAACATTGTGTGACGTTATAAATGACGTCACATCAGTTATCGTATGCTAGGGATATTTCAAGGGATAAATTGTACTGGATCGATTTTCAATATTATTGAGCTTTCATCCTATTCCTTACATCAACTCTAAATGTTCCCAGTATCTTATTTACGAGAAGTAATGAAAGAATGCGTGTTTTTCCACAGTTTTGCCCATCGGGTCATTGTAGGTCAAGCATGCGCAGTCTGAGTTCAGGGTTAAAGGGAAGCTTTGGATGAGAAACCGCTTTTATTCACAGAGGAATCACTGATTTTCAATTAGTAAATCAATATAAGGAATTGATAATGGTATCCTCATAAAGGAGCACAATTTTTATTTAGATTATTTGTTAGATATTGTCCATATTTAGCTATTTAATGGAGTTTTTTTTTATTTACCGGCTTTAAAATAAATTATTTCTTATTCATTTTTATATTCATTTAGTTGTTGTTGCTGCCGGGGTTTGGGGGGGGGGGGGTTGCCAGCTCATGCACATTAATACAGTTTATTCTCAAGCATTATTTTTTAAAATATATATAATATATATATATCATTACGAATACGGTGCTAAAATACATGTGTCAATAAATGGCTATACGGCGGGCACCGTATTCATAGCCGGTACAACAGAACAATATTGAGACTTCAGATACGGTCAACTTGTACTAGACTAAATCTAAGAACAAATAAAAATAATAATAAAACAAATTGTAATCAGCAAGAGATCGGGGGGTTATTATTAGACTGAAACATGATTAGCCTAGCCGGGAAAGACCCCCCCCCCTCTCTCTCTCTCTCTATCTCTTATTCAAGTTATATATCATACAATGTATATTTTTTTTATTATGATTATTTTGTCACCGATAGAGCTCTGCTGATGAAAGCACTGTAACAAGTTTACAATCAATTTTGTTAAATACAAAACTAGAAGACGGTCAGTATTGCGGTCTCAATATTGAGTCCGCCGGGTTGGATTTAGTACGAGGAAATATTGCATTGATACATAGATTTAAATATTTGATCGGTAGAAGTTTTATTGTCTAGCGGCAACCTTTATCACCAGAGTTATTCCCTACCACAAACTTTCCCACAAAGAAAATATATAATATTTTAACTTGAAAAACATATATACTAAAAGCGGATGCCAGCCCGCCCCCCCCGGCCGGGCCTGCCTTCTTAATATATGTATATTATATTCTCATCGTTGTAAAAATAATACTAAATTAAAAAGAAAACCACTTTACATTGTATCAGATATTAAAAACCCGTGTTATTATGTTGTACACACGTATATGTTGCATGTTTACTAACATGACTAATGCTTTCCCGCTAAATTTCTATGACGTAATCCAGATCACCTGTGCGTATAGGTCCTATCTGAAAATAGACTGATATAGGGTAGTTGTAAAAAAATGTAAATTGCAGCTGACTACCCTTGTACAATTTCGATATTTTTATACAGAACCTATAGAGGACACTTCAATTTACCAAGATTTTGCTGCGCATTTAATAGAAATTTTAACAGTTGTGTAAAATGTGGATGTAAAGTCGAGTTTTGCAGTGTCTTTACCACTTTTTTTCCTTCTCGGTATATTTTCTCCTCTTAATCGTTCTAAGTGGCACAATGCCCAGCACATTTCTAAATCTACAGGATTTACTGAAGAAAACGATACAACATTTACATTATTTTTTCCTTATTTACCACTTGCAAAATTCAATTTAAAACCGAGACAACACTGTAGAGTTATATTTAGGGCTGTCACGTGACACAGGGGAATCCCCTTGGTGATTTTTTTTCTTAGCTACCAGACACCTACTAGATATTTAAAAAAATACAGCTTTGAACTAAAGAAAGAACGTTTAAGCTGTAATTGAGGGTTGAATGTCAGGCACCGTAAAAATGGAATATTTTCAGCGCGACGTCAGCGTGGAGCACCTTAACGCAGCCGCGTATCGCTATGAACAAGCAAGCTTTGCTAGCTCGGAGAGATTACACATGGGTTTGTTCCGTTTGAGGGGTAAATAGAGTGTGATATTTTAGACGATTGGAATTTTGGCCGAGACCGTAGAAAGTCCAACATATTTACAAAAAAGAAAAAAGATTTCAAAACATTAACAGCACGGTCAGCGTTTAGTTCTTTTTTTAAATACATTGTCGATAATTGTGATGTTGAAACTGTTTTTGTACGCCCGTCATTTGACGGGTCGTATTATGGTATGGCGAAGTCTGTCCGTCCGTTCGTCCGTCTGTCCGTCTGTCCGTCCGCCTATGGAACGCAATAACTTGATTATGCGTCACGAAATTCATACATTATGATTGGACTGTGGAGAGGAAGCCGCCTTTCGATTTTCAGGTTCATCCGATTTGTCGTTACAGAGTTATGGGACTTAGATTTTTAAAATACAGTGAAAATATACTAAAATAGTTTAAAATTATTTAAAAATCTATTTCTGGTCAAAATGTTTTGAAATTTTGTATACTTCAAGTAGAAAGGATGTTCTTTGACATATGTAATGGGTTTTTAATTTTTTTGTCGCAATATCGAGATATTCTGTGTAATGGGAAGGGGGGGGGGTTATATGCACATACATGTTAAGCTAAGGGCAAAATATAGGCGCATGGAACGCAATAACTTGAATATGCGTCAACAGATTTTCATGACATTCATACATTATGTTTGGACTGTGGAGAGGAAGCCGCCTTTTGATTTTCAGGTTCATCCGATTTGTCGTTACAGAGTTATGGGACTTAGATATTTTAAAATACAGTGAAAATATACTAAAATAGTTAAAAATTATTTAAAAATCTATTTTTGATCCAAATGTTTTGAAATTTTCTATACTTCAAGTAGAAAGGATGTTCTTTGACATATGTAACGGGTTTTTAATTTGTTTGTTGCATAATCGAGATATTTTGTGTAATGGGAAGGGGGGGTTATTTGCACATACATGTTAAGCTAAGGGCAAAATATAGGCGCATGGAACGCAATAACTTGAATATGCGTCAACAGATTTTCATGACATTCATACATCATGTTTGGATTGTGGAGAGGAAGCCGCCTTTCGATTTTCAGGTTCATTCAATTTGTCGTTACAGAGTTATGGGACTTAGATATTTTAAAATACAGTGAAAATATACTAAAATAGTTAAAAATTATTTAAAAATCTATTTTTGATCGAAATGTTTTGAAATTTTGTATACTTAAGGTAGAAAGGACGCTCTTTGACATATGTAACGGGTTTTTAATTTTTTGGTCGCAAGGGGGGGGGGGGTTGTTATATGCACAAACATGTTAACTTTCTGTGGGTATCTGTTCTGTGTTTTTTGCATGGGTGTTTTGGGATTTTGCTGTGGGTGCTGCAACCTAGTGTTGTTGGAGATCCCCTCCTTTCTTTTAAGGGCAAAATATAGGCGCATGGAACGCAATAACTTGAAATTGCGTCAACAGATTTACATGATATTTCTTCATTGTGATCAGACTTTGAAGAAAAAGCCGCCTTTCGATTTTCAGGTTCATCGGATTTGTCGTTACGGAGTTATGGGACTTAGATATTTTAGATACAATGTAAAAATATACTAAAATAGTAAACAATTCTTTAAAAATCTATTTCTGGTCAAAATGTTTTGAAATTTTGTATACTTCAAGTAGAAAGGATGTTCTATCACATATATAACGGATTCTTAAATTTTTGTCACATTATCCAGAAATTAAGTGTAATGGGGGGGGGGGGGGTTATATGCACATACATGTTAAGCTTAGGGCAAAATATAGGTGCATGGAACGCAATAACTTGAATATGCGTCAACAGATTTTCATGATATTTGTACATTGTGATCAGACTTTGAAGAAAAAACCGCCTTTCGATTTTCAGGTTCATCTGATTTGTCTTAATGGAGTTATGGGACTTACATATTTTGATGTTGTGAAAAAAATCCCAGCGGGCGTATCTTGCTGCGTGAGCGTAGGCTTTATTTTAACAACGTGTATGAACAGCGTCTCTTATATTTATAAGCACCAATCATGTTTTTCGTCACTTTATGTTCGTTTCGGCGGTCATAAAATATGATACACCAATGAATTTGAACATTATGATTTTGGCGGATGTTTAAACAATCCGCCAATTCTAAAAGCGCCAACATTTCCGACGCCCCAGTTGGACCAAATATGCCGAAATTTCCCGACGCCAAAATTACCCGATATAATAGGTAGAAAGGTTTTCAGCCATTTATTTACCGCGAAAACCGGTATGACTTCAGATTTCTTGTCATAAATAACATTTATTCAATACTTCAGCTGTGTCAATCCATAATAAATTGATTAGCACTTTATACATTAAATCAGGAAAAACTGAGACAAAAGGTCAATATTTCCTTGAAAAGATGCTGTTTTTTCGTCAATTTTGATTATTTTCACATATGCATACATATAAGCGATGGGAACGTATTTTAGATATATTTCATTTGAATTCAAATCAATATCCAATGAATGTAGAAATAATTGAGCAGTTGCATCTATGACACATATATGTACGACTCTTACATTAGTAGTTATCATTGTTTTGCAAGTCAAAGGGAACAACGTTTGCTTAGTATGCTGCAGCGTATCATTTTCGTAATAAATAAGCTGGAAATACTTTTCTCGTTGCAGATCGAAAATGCATTGAATCAAACAAAACTTTTTCTTCAGAATATTCAAGGTAAACATTTTTTCTACTTTCTGAAAACGAATTGTTGCGATTCTCGTGTCGTCAATAAATAGACATAACTATTTTCGATTTTTCTGAGTTAATGAAGAATTGAACTAGCGGAAAGTACCAATGAAGTACTCTTGGTCCCTTCGACTCGAGCTCCTATCATAATTATACCCTAGATGTCGGCGCATTGGTCTAGTGGATAGGGCGTCGGGCCAGTGACGACCGATCGTTGCTTGTTCGAGCCTCACTAGGAGCATGGGTCGGTCGACATGACTTATATATTTACTGTGTTTATATACCAAAAATGTCCTTGTCAGCATATTGTTTACGTGCCTGTGGTTTTTAAAAAAAACGACATTATTAAACCCTAGATAAGATATATTGGGAACGACAAAGTAATCATTTTAGAATCCTGGCTACGAGAAAACAACGCTATATTTCTGTACATTAATTAATATTTCCTTTAATACATTTGACTCACTGTTTACAGACAATGTGTAATCAACATAACAGGGGGCAAGAATCACAAACTGGAGATGCGAATAGTTTAGAATATTAAAAAAAAGTTTCAAAGTTAGTAATATTCTGAATCGAATTTGGCATCCTCGACTTGCAATACCAGGATTTATTCGACTTCCCATGCTGGAGATTTAATATTGGATGACGCTAAGGTAACAGGAAGGGCATGCCCTCTGAAGAGCTGTTTAAAGATGACTGATTTTAAAATCTTCTTCTTCAGATATCAAACATTGTCCAATGTTCATGAACCCTCAATAGATAGGATTTATATCCGGGCTATTTGCGGGTCATTAAACAGTAATTTATCTGGCTTCATGATTTGTTACGTCAAACTCATGGTATGCAGAAGTGCATTGTCTTGTTGTAAGGTGATCATCTTAGCATTTCTTTGTATGAACGATACAATCTATGGACAAAAAATTGGAAAATGGATCCCTAATTATTGAGAGGGGATCTCCAACAATACCAGGCTGCAACATTCACAGCAAAACACAAAAACACCCAATGCTGAAACACAGAGCAGACACGCAAAGAAAGAGACGCAAAACAGACAGGGAACACCAACGCACATTACAGAAACATAAAACACAAAGGACCACACATAAACAAACGAGACCCATGTTCAGCCGGTACCGACTTTGGACGGACATTTGCCACGCAAGTAACAGACGATGTGGTTATCCGGTTATGAAGTTGAGAGTACCATTTACAGTGAGAAGTAAACCGTTCTCTTTTCTGTATTCCAACGATGCAACCTAAAACAAGTAAGTTTGCTCCACCTTATCTTTTTCTTTGAATCGTAAAAAGGATATGTAAGTCGTTCTTCACTTCTACAATAACTACACATTCGGCCATCATTACGCAATGGATGAAATTGAACTTTGATCCATCAGGTAACACTACATTATTCAAATCTATGCGCCATAATCATAAATGATGACGTCACCAGTCTACCCGTGCTATGACACAATCTATTACGTGCAGTCTTGACCGATATACCATAGCGCTGTGCTGTCTTTGTCGCCGAGAAAAAGCGATGTGCAGTTGAAATAATGGCATGCAATGATTGTCATCTGACGTGGTTACACGAAGTCGACCACTGCTATATTAATACATGTCTTCCATATTGTTAATTGCGTCGGACTGATTATGTCAAAGTCAATTTCGTGCACAAAAATGCCTCATTACGGTACTTATTTACTTATGAGCCTTTATCTTTTGAACTTCTTGATTGCTTGGAGCGTCATTAAGACGTGCAATTATTCAGTTCAAATTCGATACGAGTTTCTCGTAAAAATGAAGAAAAGGATATCTGAAATAATAATTCTTGAATAACAAATATGGATAATGACCATATCCCTGTTTACAGCACAAGATAATTCAGAAAATCAGAAACCGAAGGCATACAAAATCAGGATAAAACGGAAACCAAAGCAAACAAACAGAAACCTCCACCATATGAAAAGAAGCGAACTCCCGATATGAGAGTGAGACCAGGTTCCCAGGAAGAGTAAGCATCTCCTGCTTGCATGCAACACCCGTCGCTTCAATTCGGTAGAACTGTCACATCACAATACTTACTTAATTCAAGTTATTCAGTCATGGTACAGGGTAAATTACTTTGTTCGCTTGGATCGAAATTTAAATATAAATGAAATTTTTTTTTTAAATCGTAATGTTTGGGTTATAAAGAATTGACATGAATTATTTGAAAAGTAGCTACTTTCATTTTTGCTCAGGAGATGCAAGTTAGCAAATTAGATAATGTATTACCGGTACCTTATCCTTACCCTGATTGTTTTTCCTTAAGTTATTGTCCTTCGTTACCACAAAAGCATAAACCGTAAAATAGACGCTATCGGACTAACGGAAAGGGAAGTGTGATGTTTCATGCCAAAATCAATCGTTTTACGCTATTTGGAAGAAGGGAGGAGATCTCCAACAAGACCCCGTTGCAGCATCAACACTAAAAACACCCGATGCAAAAACACAAAAGAGTACTACGGCACGAGACGGAAAAGAGACACACGATATGTAAACATCTATCACAAAAGACTACACATAAACCGACGAGACCAATGGGCAACCGGTGCCGACTTTGGACGGCCATTTGTCAGGCAAGAAGCAAATGGTGTGGTTATCCTGGATTACGTGCGCACAACCTTCATTTTCATTTCATTTACTTCTTCCAACTTAAAGGCAGGTAGAAGGAGTATATCAGAGTAGAAGTACCAAGTTAAAGTACAGACAGGTTGATATAGTAGAAAGAATGTTTTTACACAACAGCTTAGGAGGAAGAAGGATATTCGACGCACCAGGCATGCTTATCTCGGATGATGAGTCCTCATCATTTGTATATTCTATACTCATTAAACATTGTTTACGCCATCAAAATAAAAAAGAAAAAGAAATGTTTCCGACAAACGCCTTTTCAATAGGCTTCTTGTTTGGTTATCTATTCTGTGTTTTAACATATATTTTGGTGCTTAGGTATGGTTGCTGCTACCGAGCCTGGATAAGGATCCCCTCCTATTTTCTTCTGAACCCCAACACATAAGAAGGACATCAGATAAAGCGCTTTTCTTTACAGCATAAGAATAACACTTTAAATAATTGCTAGCAAAAGCTTTCATACCCTAAGTTGATACCACAAAACTGTAAACAATACGTCAAGTTAAAGTATGCAGACCAAAAATATATCCAAAACCAAAGATAAAATGAGGAGCTCTATTGCAGCGCAAGCTGGACTGCATCAAAACACCAAATAAATGATATATTTTGAATGGAAAAGAACAAGAAGAGACACCAAAGAGATAAAGAGGATAGAAGGGCATAAAAACATTTCAGAAAAGTTCAAACTGATTAATCTCCAAAGAAGTGCACAGGAAATGCACGTAATAGAATTAAAATATAATATTACTCTTAACAAATAAGTGTATATTGTCTTACAGTAAACCTATTATATTTCGTTTACTCTACTCTGATAGGATTCAATTAATAGCTATTATCTGTAAGCATTTGCACTTTTATGAAAAACTGGTGTGGCTAGCCAACAGGGGATGCTTACTCCTCCCGGGCACCTGGTCCCACCTCTAGCTTGCTAGGGGTCCGTCGATGCTTAATTATGTGCTCTATTGTGAGTGCTGTTGAGATTATCGTCAGGATCTTCTTTAACTCATTTATGAAGGACGCATGGCACGGCATGTCTCAGATTTTGATAAAATTTGTACATAAGGTTGGATCTGACCAAAAGTAAAAATTCATCAAAAATTTTCTTAATAACACATCCGGTTGCCATGGAAACGGATTTTGAATATTAAAATGCATTTTTGGGCGTTTTTGAAGTCACATACATAATTTATGCAGCATAATCTAAAACAAACACTAATGAATTATCAGTACCCTATCAATGCTCTTTCAAGTTAAGTAATAATAGTGTTGGGTTTATGGTCTTCTCTATATGTTTCCATAGCAACAACACAGGTACCCCATCAAAATAGCATTTTTCGCATTTTTTCAAAATTCAACGATAGATTACCTACACTTTTGAGTTTTTTTATGCAAATAAAACATAAGCATTTACATTAGGGCAAAGTTTCTGTTCGTTGCTATGGCAACATGACCTCAAATCGCAAAAATGAAAGCAATTTTGGACAATATTTAGAGTCCTTTATTTTACTAGATCATTGAATTCTAATTCAAAGTGATGAAAATAAATTAATGTATTCAAGTAGATCTTTTATTACACGAAAGAAGATTTTTTGGAAATATTCAGGAAATAGCCCTTTGCTATGGGAACGATTGTGTAAAATTGCACATAGGCCCGCTTTGAGCCCTTCGATACGGGCATCAAAAGTTAAGTAATCTGAGATTTTTAAAATCTAAAATAAAGTTTAGACTTTGCTCTATCGTATATGTAAAAAAAGGTGGGTAAGCCTGTTTCGTCTTTTGAGGAAAAGACATCGAAAAACAACAAAAAATGCTCATTTTTATAATGTATGGCCAAATTACTATAGCAACCATTAATTATTTGAAACTTTTTTATTATATTTTGATAGAGGCTTACTTGATCTTTATTGTTATTAAATTTGAACATCCTGGGATTGATACTTTACATAATTACTGATTGATGAAAATAATAAAAAATTGTTGCCATGGTAACAAATGTTCCCCATAGCTTTTTCACGGTGTTTGAAAGAGCTCTTTGTGTTGGATATTTCCCAACAATTTTTATCTGTTCATCATGATGCAATTTTTTTATAAATGACTCTGAAGTTGAAAAATAAGTAATATTAAAGACCATAGTTACCGTTGCTAAGGTAACTAATGTACATAGCAACATGTGGGTTTATCTTGAATTTACTCATTTTATAAAATAAATACTATTTCCTCATCATATACCCATCAAGAGAGAAGAAATATTGGAAAATACAAACATCATTTTGAAATCAATATATCACAATTAGCTAATTATGTTGTCATGGGAACCAGCCTTTTTTACAATATCAGCCACTACTAGTGAGCTTATTTGAAATTATTTGTCCTAATCTGTAAGATACATAAAAAATCTTCCTTTGATGTCACATATAGACTAAATTATAGAGCTTCTAATTACTTCAATTTTGCCAATTTTTCAACTTTAAAGGCCGTTGCCATGGTAACCAGATGACCTAGAATTATTTTTTTTGTCAAATTTTCCTTTTTTCGTTGGTCCCTACTTATGTGTGAAATTTCATGAAAATCGGAGACTATGCGTGCCGAAATTGTTTAAATGGTTACAGAGAATTGCTATTAATCACAAGTTCTAATAATTTGTGTTATTACATAATCTTTAACTCAATTCTATATCCCCTTAAGCAATTGGAAAATTTTGGAAATAAATACTACGCTGCCAAAAACTACAAAAATACCTGAGTCACGATCCACTGCGACAGAAACCTCTACAATGACACAAACAAAAGACGGATGGAAGGCAGAGAATACTATCATATTGCTCCTAGCAATTTTTACTGGTCTGGTCATATTGGGCTGTATTTTTCTTCGTACGTATCGTTTGAAAGAATGATTTTCTGTAAGGACAAAGGAAGAGAATTGAGATAATTATTGGAAATGCCAAGTTATTCTGGATTGTAAAATACATTCTCTTATAACGTAATACTAACGTTGCATTAGAAACTGCGTGTAAGGCTTGTAGGATATATACATTTTATAAACTAGGCTGTAAATTAACGTATTATTTCATTTGAAATGATCATTCATTAAGGACAATTTACTTAAAGGTTTTTTTAATGCTCTTTGTACTGAATATGTAAAACAATTTTCACAACAAATATCAATGCGTCCGTATAATAGATCACAACCTTGATCAAAAGCAGGCTTTCGAAGCTTCCATACTTTTTTTTTGCATTTAGCATGTTTTCTATATCCAAAATTCATTCTCCTTGAACGATCAGAACATCTTAAAACTAAATTCAACTTGAAGAAGAATCTTACACTCATCATATAAAGCGCATTCTTAATATTTTCTAACTAATTTCTTACTTTTTCTTTAATTCAATGTGTGTACAATTAAAAGAAAGTCTGAAATCTAAGGTTTTCATTCTTTCGCCAAGACAATTTCCCTTAAATTTGTGTATAAAAAGTAAATAAATTCTAAGGATTTTCGTTTCTTTTTAGCACTATCCTCCATATTGATTAAAAGGAATAAAAACTTTCTTTGAGAGAATAATTAAAATGTATATCAAAAATGAAGAAAATATCATTGCAAATTTTGAAATTCAGATAGGAAATGACAATAGCTCTCGTGCATATGCTGAAAATACGAAATTGAACTAAAGAAGCTGAAATGTTTCTTAAATGTTTTGTTCGAATAGTATGACGTACAATGAGTTTTCCTTATCCAGAACACCCACACACTAAAAGATGTTTAAGAACCTTAATGTATGAGGCACACGCCATCCCCCATTGATGAAACGTCCCAGCATAAATCATCCCCCTAAACACAGTATGCTTCATCTCCCTCCAGATGGAAATCCGTTTTGCCTCGAATATTAGAATATACTAAGTTCATATTTTTCTTTTCATATGAACCAACTGTAAAAAGTACCAAAATGCAAAGTAATATGTTGTTGTATTTCGAATCGTTTGTGCAAAATTTCATGGTTCTTAAAACGTCTTTTCTTCAGAGTTTAGCAAGGCGCAGTACTTTATGCATATTTTCAAACGTGGGTGAACATTCTGAGGCGATTTATACATCAAACCTTAGTTAATGAATATCGAAAATAATTCAGCATGTCTATAAATCAATGAGGTGTGTACGTATTTTTTTCAAAGACCGTACTAGGATGTTAGTGTTAGTATAGGATGTTAATTTTAATGTCTGATTTTATAAGTATAAGACTGAAATATTTTTCAAATAAATAATCTTTGAAGTCTAATTGGCTATGATTATACTTAGACAGTTTACGGTTTGCAATTTCCGTTAACATTGAAATGATGAAAATACGGAATTATATACGGGGAAGATTGGACCCGGGCCGCTCTATCCCTCTGAAGATGTTCTATGCTTAAACTCTATAGGGTATAAACCATACGGATAAACTATCCCCTTTACCGATAGGACGTTCTATTATTAGCTTGTTCATCCGGGGGATGTTCTATGCGGGGGATGATCTATGCTATAACAACGGATCTAATTAATGATTCCGTATTGTAAAATAATGAAAATTGTTTAAATTGATTAAAGTAGTAATATTATTCATATTTCAGATTTTATCCATCGTCATTATAAAATCAAACGGAGAGGTAAGTATTTATGAACTAATAGAGTAGACCGTTTCAAAACAAATACATAAAAACTACGGGAAAATTAAAGAAAATGCTTTTTGATATGAGAGAAATGTAGGATCAAAGCATTTATGATATGTTTGGAGAAATTTTCACAAATTAATAAAACGATTTCTCTGATAAACATAAAAAGTACAACAGTTTCATATATAATTCGACAATGAATACTTTATGTTACATCGGCGAGTGGGTATCTTTTAGGAATACCAAAGAACCATTCTAGAACAAATGAGGGGATTGTGATGAAACCTCGTAGGAACGAAGTTCTATTTGTTTTTGTCCGCATGCGTCAACTGGTTGCGCCTTTTATATTGTTACAATTTTTTATATCTTATGTAATAGTTCAGTCATTAACTCTGTTGAAAAATGGATTCACGCACTTACTTGTTATTTCATATAGCTTAGATTTTAATTAGAATTATACAAGTATAAATCACATTTAAGTCATTCAGAGCCCGCTAGGGTAAGATTTCCAATGTCCTCAGGGGAGTAATCTGGTCGCTCTCGGCCTCTTGTTTCAAAATAATTGAGTCAAAATCCTCATTCGAAGACAGATATGATCAGTCTTCCTGTTTTAAAGGCCGACGGGGGACTATATAAGGGGACAGGAAATTTTTCTGTCATTTCCTCAGTGACCGCTATAGGGTTAACATCTCTTACTGGTATCTGATTGGTCCCCTTTAATCCTTTTACCCCTATCAATTTTTGATGGACAGCTTAAAACAGATGAGACTCGGGTATCTCATTAGCATAATAAAGGATTACCTGTCGGTTTGTCTTTGATGTAACACGCCGCTCGCAGACGGCGTTTTCTTCAAAGACGGTATGCCACGCCTATCAAGCTTATGTCACTCAGGTATACCTATTAACGACCGGGTGGTTCCCAACGTCGGCCTTTAATTCTTTCATATTCATAGTGTGAATGTGTGTTTTCTTGGCTGGCGGTAGGATACCTCTCATAAAAATCTCAGAGCTTAAAAAAATTAATTACTGAGGTCCTATAAACATTTTGTAGCATTAGCCTCGAACTACGAAATAAGCTATCGGGAAGTTATGTTACACCTCACAACTCATATGAACACAAAAGATAGGAAACAACTTGTGTTTGGTATAAATGTTAAACGTCTTCAAGTTCATTAACAGCATGAACCAGACATGCACGTTTCGTGTATTTAACCTTGATCAGTGATTTTCAATCTAAACAATAAAATACACTGTAAGACGTAGCAAGATAGCCTACAACGACGACGACGAATACAACGCCGAGGGTATGGCATTAGCGATCCGGACCTTTTCGTCACGGCGAGCTAAAAAGCAGGCGCAGATACTTTTCATTGAATAAAATTCTATGTTTCTATGTTTGAAAGCAATTTTTGGTCTTGGGTTTCTACAATCAAATTCAACAGACCTATTACTTAGGAAGATCTATTAGATTGAATGAATTTTGCATGAATTTCTGGTAAAAATCCACTGAAGTGGGTCGCGCGGGCAAAAGTCTTGTCAATCTTACTAGTAAACAGCAAATGCAAGCAATTCGTTTTTTTTTTCAAGAAAAAGAGCAATACTTTTGTCGCAGATCAATTTTCAGCATGGACCAGATTTGCACGTTTCGGCTTTTTAACCCTTGTCAGTGATACTCAGTCGAAGCAATGTAATACGGTAAAGGAGTATTAAAGCATTTATGTCCAAAACTAAACCGAAAGACATCACAGGATGGGAGGGGGATATGATGCTGCGTGACCCATGTTTCAGAAATTTCAAAATTCTTTCAAAACTACGTAAATCCACAAACATTTGGCCCAAATTATTCAATAGGAAGGGGATAGAATATGAAAATAATAAAGATAATGAAATGTCTTTCAAAGACAATTACAAATACTAGAACATTTAGTTGACCCTTCAGCTTTTGTGTCGCCTGCGAAGCATAGCGACACTTAGGGATAACTTTGTCTGTTGTTCGTCTGTCTGTCACACATTGGGTGTCACAGCCCATAATAATTACAGTCCCGATAACTTTAACTGTCTACCCCTCAAGGAGGAATTTTTGTCAGACGAAGGAGAAATTTTGTGAGGTAAAATGAAGACGAAAAAATAGAAGAGGAATTCTTAAGGCGAAATTTACAAGAAAAAATAGAAGAGAAATTTGCGAGGTGAAAGGAGAAAGAGAAGAGGAATTTGTAAGGTGAAATAAACGAGAACCCTGAAAGTGATCTCGAAAGAGAAATATTTCTCCTTTAATTCCCCCTTCGATACTCTCCGTGTTCTGTTACGTTTCTCTTACGATTCCGCTTACGTTTCTCTCTTCAAATTCCGCCTTCAGTTCGCTTTCAATATTCGACCACAGCTTCGTTTTGGAAATATATATGGGCGGGGCTTAATGCAATGCGGTCAATGTAGGCTTAAAATCTAAATATTACAATATTTTTAAACGTTTATTTACACTCTTTTCTTTTATCACACTCATTATCGAATTATATGCTATGATAATTGATTTAATATGTCTAGATAGATTGAGTCTCTGGATAAAATTTAATCATTTTAAAACAGCTAAATTTATCGTGTACCCGATTCAACGGGTAATAGAAGTTATTTAACAATTGTTTTAGAATATGAGTCAAGAAGCAAGTCATTTTATTCATTTAGATGTCAATTCTAATTATTGACTTGTACTTTACATCTATATACCCCGTACTCGATCGATTATGACAGGTGTCGTTAAGGTAGGCATGGTAGTCTACCTGTGTGGAGTCATTCATGCGTTGAAAGTGTTTACGTCCAAAAGTGACAGTGTCTGGAATGGTCAGATATAAAATGTATAAAATACTTTAGAGTGATGGTGTGTTTTATTTATATTCTTTTCAAAAATAACTAGAGGAAACATGTAAGGGAATTCCCCCTTACGATTATATTTGTTTTTTTTTGGGGGGGGGGGGGGGTTTGTTTGTTTGTTGTTGTTGTTATTTTCGGTCATCTGTGTATACTGGGCAAACTTTTATACTCTATGATCCCTTCCTTCTCTGCCATTACAAATTAATTTTGATACCCATTTTGTTTTTATTTGCGGGATTTCCAATTCCACGCCCTGAATAAGAAGTTCTCACTTCACTGTTTTTCTTTTTTTTTCTTTATAGATTCATCATCTTTATTTCGATTTCATCTCTTTTTTTTCCTTGTTCTTTCATCCATTTACATAAATCCTTCCTTGGTTTTATGATGTGATTAAAATTTCTCGCGGATTCCAACATATCGATCGCTGGGTACCATATCGGGAAGGAATTACGGCCGTCCTATCAAACGATTGTTCAAAACTTTTCTGGACGGACAAAAACTATATTCCCAAACAAAAATAATTGGACATAAATCGCTTAAAAATCATGCTTAAATGATGTTTAAATTGCGGATTCACAATTTGAGCTCACGATTTGAGAACGATTTTCATTTGAAATCGTTTATAAATCGAGATTACCTTATATGGCAGAAACGATTTCTGTACGATTTGTATTACAAGACACAATTTAAGAATGATTTAAAATTGTAGCCAAGCTTATAGTACGATTTAAGCACGATTTAATAATTCTTAGCAAAGGCGTCACGATTTCGACATGATTTGAAAACTTAGAATTTCAGGTATTACAGGTCTGAAGTGTCAAAGTTTGAACTACTATGTATACGATGCGACCATGTATACCGACGGCCATTTTAAAGTTTCAGCAGACCTGCAGACGATAGAAAAGTCAAGTATATATGTCATGTATATCGGTAAATCTGTCCTAGGGTGGAAGTAATTCTAATCTCCAACACATGTTTACACAGATAGACCGTTATATTATGAGATTTAAACCATGTGACATGCCCTACACATGTTACAGACATGGGTAAACTATGGCACGTGTTTACAAGCAGCAATCGATCTGGAAAGTTATGTTTGGAGTTTATATTACTGACAAAGTATCAATATGAATGCTAGGAGCATATGAGGAGGTAAGGCTTTGATATTTTCTGTTGATGTTTATGTATGTAAACGATCCAATTCTAGGTCAGTAAATATTAAATTGCTAACAAAGGACATCTGAGCTGAAAGGACGTTTCGACAGTAAGACTTTTCGCCCTGAGACTTTTCAGTCTAATTTCTACATGCACTTCATATATTTGTTGATGAATTTATGGCTATATATTTATATATCTATCAACTGATTGATCAATTAATACATCCATGTTCATTGTAGATTGAACATCAGAAAATATAGTAACAATCAAGAGTACTGTGAATGTATGGAACAGTCTCCCTGACAATTTGGTGGATTCCCCAAATGTAAATACTTTTAAAAGCAGGCTGAACCTACACTGGAAGGATAAAGACATTAAATTTAATCCCACTTGTATAGTCCCAAACGCACCACGTACATCAATAGATTTTAGCAACAACACGAGAGAGGATCTGGACGGTCAACAGGCCACTGGATAGATCCCAAGAGGAGGTAACAGGTATGTTCTTCACATTTATATATTATAATTTGCATATTTTTTTGTATAATCTTACGATTAAGGATCCCGCACCCTAATAGAGTACTTCCGGTAAAAAATTATGCACATTTTCATAATGTCCCGACAAATGCCGATGATTTCATGATCGGGAATCTTCGGGATGACGGAGTAGGTCACTGTGTGAGAAGTGTAATCCCTAAATTTAGCTAGAAAAGTATGTGTATCATTCATTTAGAAGAGAACGAAATTTCTTATCTCTGGAATTTATCATTGAAAATGCATTAGGGGTCGAATACCTTAAATGTTATTTGATTTATAATTTCATATTTTGTATTTCTTCAGCTCTCAGTTTTGGAGAATTATGATCGAGTTTAATGCTTCAATATCTCCAGCGATGTGGAAATTAGCGTACAACGAAACGATAATCATGCAGAATACCTATATAATCCTTGAGGATGCTCGGCCAAAACACATACTGTAGAAGGGGAATCAAAGGAAACCCAGCTATTCGTACTTCACAGGCCGCCTTAAGGCTTTTGTAACTTACTGACTAAGTGGCAGCTAGTGGTGAAAGATAATTTCCAAATGAAACCTCAAATTTGTGGGTGTGTATGCATGCATGACAGTGTAATCGTGGTGGTTCTAATTGGATGCAGTTCGAATGAAGAATGATTGAATGACAACAATGATCAGACTGTATAATTTTTCCTCAATAATGACAGATCTATGAGTATGTGTTATTCTGTGTTCGAAAGTCCACAATGTTTTTTAATTCAAACTATTAACTTGTGACATTATATTATTATTGATCATAACATTGATTTGGGTTTTTTTCTGTTGCTACACAGTGACCGTTTTACAAAAATGAAGTCAATATAAACCAATTCTTTGTTTGAGTTTCTTTTTCTATTCATATTATATATCCTTGAGGATAAATAGAAAAAAATGACTCAAACAAAGAATTGGGAAATAGTCAAAAAATGATTCGGACAAAGAATTTGGTTACATTGACTTGATCTGCAGGTGTAATAGGCGACTGTAGTGGCTATAATTAATATATAGCATCAGCGTAGAACGCACATTTATTTTAGATTTTGTTTTCAATCTACAGTATTTTGTTATTTCAAATAGATTAACATGCCAAAATTATTTTTCTTTAAATTCATATATTTCATTTATCTTAATTGTTTTTGTGTTAATTTTCACATAATGTTTCTGATTATTTTCATGTGAAATTTTATATTTGTGTATATTGACTGTGTTCATTATTTTGTTTTACAGTTTTTGTTTAACACTTGTTTTTTTTTTGTAAAATTTTATTTTACATATTTTCTGATGTAAGTACATGTAAACATGTTTGTAGTATGTTACTGTAGTGTGCTATATTGACATTACATTTGTGCACTGACTATGCTTTTTTAATAGATTATACAACTATATTTGCTAAAAATTGGTAATTTTCATTCAGTAATAATTTGTCTGTGTGGCTGTCAAAACTAATGTGTACTTTTCATGTTCACATCTCAGTTGTCAAGGTCACTTTGTTTGATGAAAATCATTAGATTTTAACAATTTGACACCTTTCACTTATTTTGATGTTGATGTAAAATACTTTTATCAATATTGAAAGTTAGCAGATTCAGGGTACATGTTTTTAAATTACGGTAATTATACCCCAGATATCAAACTACACAATGTAACTCTTAGTTCGGAATGTTCAAATTTTGATATTGGTTGTGAATTGTTGTATTTTAATTCCGTGTGGAATTTGTTGCAGTAATTAATACTTGTAAATTTATCTTTTTCTGATATTGAATCCTTAACCTTATATGGAAAAAAATGTATGTCCCACGCTCATTAATGCAACAAAAAAGTCATGGTCTCATTGCCAGAGAAGTTAAAAAAGGTCTTTTTCTCCATATGTCTTTTGCACAGGTCCAATGTTTCGATAAATTTTGACAAGTTGATATCTTATATGCCATCACAGCATTCTTTTGTTGGTATATATATTACCTTTTTGTTGTGCCCCCAGCCTGAAAGGTACACTGGGGTCATCTAGTAATCGAATCATCAGTCTGTTTGTTGACGTTCTCGGCATGCCATGCAAAAGAGGAGGTAGCATTAGAAAATATAAACATTGATGGGGGTTCCTTTTTTTGAAAGATATAGACGTACCCGTCTGAATCATGCGTTCGGTCCAATCTTGAGTTCAAGTACGAACAAGAAGCCACTTATTTCAAAACTTTATCGGGCAAGGGCCCCCTTCGGATCCCCCGTAAATGAGAGGTACTGTACACCCCTCCAACCAATACCCACCCCCCCATTCTGGCCTCGCAATTCATCCAAATAAAAAGCGTAAGATGAGGTTCTGTATCCGCCCCTGCTTTTTGACAATTCTTTTTCTTTTCTTTTTTTTTTAACTACGAGCTCTCAATTTTAAAGATACAGTGTCCCTGCAAATTATTTTTAATGAAAACGTGAAATTAATTCCAAAGGGTCTAGATTGAGGAAAAAAAGAGCCATAAAAAGTTTTATTTGAAAATATGCAGTAACGACCCTAATATTGTCGATTTTGTAATAATTAAATCTCCATAGACCTCTATTGTGAAAACTCAGTACATTGTAGGTGGCGTTAGTGGAATGTGGATTACTATATGATAAAATAGCCTCCAATATGTCATTATGAAAAAGGAAAAGAAAAGAAAAATGATAAAATAAATAAAGGTGAAGAAAAAAATAAATCTCTTAAAAAATCCATCCTTGTAAACTGGGTGCAATGAGAACGTACACGACACATGCAAGTTGAGTACGTGAAAGGTACATTTATAGCAGGTAGTTTGCATATTTAATTACATCATTAAATCAGGGACGTATATATTTTTATACACGTCCCTGATTATATCAAGTCATAACATTAAATTTTATAATTTCTAACTTAAATTCATTGTGAAGATATTCTGTGCCTTTCTAAAGTTGAAATGACCGCATCGGCGCATGGTGATATCACGCTCCGAGGATTTTCACACCTGGCAGGTAATGGATAAACGACACCTACGTACATGTACCCTGCGCGGTTGATTTGCATGTGTGTATTTGTCAAAACAACGATTTGTTAATTGGTATGTTACTTAAAAAAATGGATTTGTGCAAATGCGAAGAAAACAAACCACGATTTATAACTTATACATGTATATACAAAAAGCTACTTTTCGATTTACTAATAAATGTTAAATATGCAGAAAAAGTTCTTTGACAATGCATCTAAATAAAACTAATTAGTCATGTACTTTAATGCAACAAACAGAAATTACATCAAACTACGTTTGTACCCTCTATTTAGGGAAACCCCCTAATATGCAAATGAGGAATCCTCGCTTTGATTGACAAGAGGACTGAGAGCGGAATCAAAGCGAAATATTTCGCTTAAAATCGTTTCTCTTCTGTTTACGCTTTGTGTTTCTCTTTCCTTTTACGTTTTGCTTCTGATTCTCAAAAATTCGTGTTCATTTTTCTCTTCAAACACTGAAGGCGAAATTTTGAGGCGAAATAAAGGAGGAAAATAAGAAGAGAAATTTTGTGAGGGAAAATGAAGACGGAAAAATAGAAGCGAAATTTAGAGAGATGAAGGGAGAAAAAATGTTAAAGGGGGGACAGTAAACGTAATCGGGACTGTAATTAGTGAGTGATGGGCTTTGATATTTCACATGTGACAAGACCTTCCTACAGATACCATCATTTTTCGACCTACTTTTCAAAAAGAATTAAGACTGACTATGTCTTTTGATTGGTAAATGATAGCGTTTTGACATTTCACATGTGTATTTCTTTTGACAAGACCTTTCTAAACATACAATTATTTTTGACGTAGTATTCTTGACCTAGATATTTGTCTGTTCCAAAAAAATGTGATTGGCTTTATCGTTTTATTGACAAGTAATTCGGCATTGATATTTCACAGGTGAATTTCTTATGATGAGTTCTTTTGTTAACGAATTTGTTTACCTATTGACCTTGGGCTAGATAACTGACCTTCTGTTCTGAAAATTTGAGATTGACCATATCTTTCAATTTGCAAGTAAGAGGTCCAATATTTCACATGTGAGTTTCATTTGCCACGATTTTCTTACTGATATAAACAATTTTGAACCAAGTGACATTGACCTACATATTTGATCCATTTCTTAAAGATAAGCCGTTTCAAAGGCGATAAACCCATTTCTTAGATTGCTTTTTTCCCTTAAAATTCATATTCTCATTTTGAAACGTTGATTAATTTGGCCACAAAAATGTAATGATTCTATTATCAAAAGTACATTTCAGTTACATTTGGTCGAGTAAAGATCAAATCGTAAATAAATTATTTTGTAAATTATTTAATGGAAGCAAGTCTAGCATACTTAATAACTACAATCAAGCAAGTTACTCGCTTCCGAAATATGATAAATTATTCCTTAGAAAATGGGTGTCCTGATATAACCTGTAAGCACTAATTTTCAAATGGCTAGTACTGTAGCATAACAAAGCAAATGGCGGACGGGTAATACATGCAACGAATCGAAAATCGGTATCATCAGAATCGGAGAAAAGAAATGTAATAATGCGGAAGGGTTCCAACCCTTAATCATCTTGAAGAAAGTTTTAAAGTAATGTATTATTCACCTGACACTTGCTTCAAAAATTGAATTCTCACCAGTGATGCTTCTAGCCAAAGGATTTTTCATAATTCGCACAAATTCATTTTACTGGTGCCCTCTGGTTTTATTTTAGAATTCAAATGTGTGTATTTACCTTACAGAGAATACTCTATTCCAAATTTCCTGTAGGATCGATTCAGTATGATTCACATCCTATAAAATCTGTAACTATAACTATTCTGATTGTTATAAAGAATAAACAAAAGAAAAGTATTAACTTAGCTTGGTATTGAACAGAGGTAGACCTTCGCGAACGACCGTGACATTGAAACTGAAGTTGGACGAGATATCATATCGGGAGTCTGCTTCTTTTCATTTGGTGGATGTTTTTGTTTGTTTGCTTTGGTTTCTGTTTTATCCTGATTTTGTATGCCATCGGTTTCTGATTTTCTAAATTATCGATGTTGTGCTGTATACAGGGATATGGTCATTTTCAATCTTTGTCATCATAAGCCAAAAGGTACCTACAGCTGAATCTCCCAAGCGAAATCCACTCGTCACTTTCGAATCAGTGCCGTTTATGGTTATTTCTAGGCTTGCAAAAGGGCCGTAGTGATATTATTTTTACTGTTACAGTATGTTTCAAAATTAAAAGGAATAAGACAAATAAGTAGATTTTTTAAAATAAATTTACTGGACTGTAGAGAAGATTGAAAAAAGAAAACGTAAGAATGCCCTGAGAGGTATCACCCACACATACCCTTTCACTGTACACGTGTCGTTCAGGATTGTTTTTAGTCAGATATTTCGGACTATAATTCTTGCAGAGGTTTGAAGTTGGTAAAAGGAAAATAATGAAATAATGCTTCGGGGAAACTGCTGCGTGCACAGGGGCTTGACGCAAAGACCACTAATGACATCCGCTTCTACTTATAATGTGATGTTGGAAAGGGTGGATGTCATTGAGGGATGTTGATGTCGAGCTCCTATAGCTCCGTATGACGAAAGTCAATATTGTACGCATACCCGTCAGCTACCGGGTTACTTAAATTAGCCGTTTTTGTCGTTTTTAATTCATTTACCATTAGGAAAGACGTCTTTATTTTGATTCTGATTGATGATTGTGGGTATTGACACATTTCTTAGTACATTTCCAGAAAAAAATATGTTAGTCATACCTCAATGTTTACTCGTTCTCGAGTTAGAAAATACCAATGGATAGTTTGACTGGCTCTACTTTGGAAAAAAATAATCTGACAATACAAATGTCAGCCCCACTTCAGAACACAGGTATCCGATCGGTGGCTATATCGATTACATATTTGTGTACACATACATATTGTAGATAACATACAACATTCTATAATTTTCAGTCAATACACATTCGTTTTGCAATATATGATTTCGTAATGTAAAGAAAAATCATTCATTTTTCAATTATATTAGAATTTACACCCTCTCTTCCCCTCTCTCTTCTTATATAAATCCAGCTCTCGCTATCTCTCACCCCTTATTATAATTCCAGCTAACTCTAACTCTTTTTTCAACTGTTTATTCGACATATTTAAATATCAGTGTATAAATGTATCCTCGAACATTTAAGTATAATTAGTTCAGATAGCAAAATTCATAAAATCCGAACTCCGACAGCACGGTCATAACAAGCCTTGTTTACCTCCATGGCTAGCAATCTGTAGTACATGTACAGCCCCGACCAGTCGTACGATTAACGCCGAGATGACGATATTTTGGAAGCTAAATGCGGAAATTTCGTTAAGTATTCGTCAGCGTTTTTTGAAAGCAACTAATATGACGACATTTTGAAAGCTCTGAAAAGCTTTTGAAAAGTAGATGACGAATTTTCGTTAACTAATCTCAGTTAACAAAATTTTTGAAAGATATCAGCTTTCGAATTTTCCTCATCTCGGAAGGTTCAAAATATTTGAAAGTAATCGCTGACGAAATTCTGAAGGTAATCGCTGACGAAAATTTTGAAAGCTATCGCTGACGAAAATTTTGAAAGCTATCGCTGATGAAAATTTTGAAAGATTTTTGAACGCTCCTTATTATCTTTACAAAGGCCACTTAACGCCTCGGGCGAATTCCTATGCACATGTTGGATGAGGAAAGAAGCCGTCTAATTATTGGCGTGGGACTTTAAATTCATCGATTGTGAAACATCTTTCAAAGCTTTCGATAGTCACAGAGAAACAGGGTTTCACTTGATATAACAACAATTGTGTAATTTGTTAAATCTACATTTACATTGTACATGTACAGTACATGTAGTCCGATCTCGGAATCTTTAAACTGATAATAAATAAATCAAAATACAATATTTCATTGAATCCAAGAATATATATCATTCATAATTTCATCTGAATAAACATCATTATTACTACTATTAATAAAGCAAAGTATGACGATGATTGCTTTGATTACGGCCATCTTGTTTTTCTCGACTCAAAATAGCTACGAGAAATTTTCGTCAGCGATTACCTTTCAAAAAATTTGAAAGCTTTAGTTAACGAAATTTCGTCAGCGATTACATTTCAAAAATTTTGAAAGATATAGTTAACGAAATTTCGATAACAATAACTTTTTTCAAAATTTTTGAAAGCTAATCGCTAACAAAATTTCGTTAACTAAAGCTTTCAAAAGCTTATCGCTGACAAACATTTTTAAAGCTAGGGAATCGCTGACGAAAATTAGTTCACGAGAAATCGCTGATGAAATTTCGTCATCTCTCCAGTATTCAAAATTTTGAAAGCAATCACTGACGAAATTTCGTAGCTTTCAAAAAGCTTTCAATTCGTTTACCAATTGAATGCGAATATTAAACTTTCGACTGGTCGGGACTGTAGGTAGAAGCGGCTTTTTTCTAAATTATATCTACACTCCTATATGCATACTTTTTCCTGTATTATTTAGGCACGGCCCATTTGATGTTCGGGGTAGGGGAGGCAAATAACTTTGATCTGAATATTGAATTAAAAAGAAAGAAAATTGCCAATTGTGTGATACCCTAAAAATAAACTTGCTCATACAAGTTCAGGAATAATATAATCATAATTTGGAAATGACCAAAAAATTCTGCAATTTATTCCGGATTTTTTTATAGCTCTTGTTTTCACGTAAGTTTGTATCCATGTTCAACTGTATACTAGCATATGCCAATTCATTTGCGCTCTGACTTCGTAACAAGATCAACATAAAAAAAAAACTACTAAGACTGATTTCTGGTTCTGGTATACAGCAAATACTAGATGATCATAGGACATACAGTGCATTATATAAAAGCCTACGCTCATGCAGCAAGATACGCCCGTTGGGATTTTTTTCACAACACCAAAATATCTAAGTCCCATAACTCCATAAGGACAAATCGGATGAACCTGAAAATTTAAAGGCGGCTTCCTCTTCAAAGTATGATCACAATGTACAGATATCATGAAAATCTGTTAACGCATATTCAAGTTACTGTGTTCCATGCACCTATATTTTGCCCTTAGCTTAACATGTATGTGCATATAACCCCCCCCCCCATATACATAATTTCTGGATTATGTAACAAAAAATCTAAGAACCCGTAATATATGTTAAAGAACATTCTTTCTACTTGAAGTATACAAAACAAAACATTTCGACCAAAATAGATTTTTAAATCATTTCTATCTATTTTAGAATATTTTTTCATTGTATTTAGAATATCTATGTCCGATAATTCCAAAACGACAAATCGGATGAACCTGAAAATCGAAAGGCGGCTTCTTCGTCAAAGTCTAATCACAAGGTAGAAATATCATGTAAATCCGATCATGCATATTCAAGTTATTGCGTTCCATGCGTCTATATTTTGCCCTTAGCTTAACATGTATGTACATATAACCCCTCCTCCAATTACACATGATATCTCGGTTATGCGTCAAAAAAATTAAGAATCCGTTTCATTTGTCAAAGAACATCCTTTCTACTTGAAGTATACAAATTGTCGAAACATTTCGACCAGAAATAGATTTTTCAATAATTTTAAACTCTTTTAGTGTATTTTCATTGTATCTAAAATATCTAAGTCCCATAACTCCGCAACGACAGAAAGAATGAACCTGAAAATCAAAAGGCGGCTTCTTCTGTAAACTCTGATCACAATGTGAAATATCATGTCAATCCGTTGACGCATATTCGAGTTGTTGCGTTCCATGCTACTATATTTTGCCCTTATCTTAACATGTATGTACATACCCCCCTCCCATTACATATAATATCTCGGTTATGCGACAAAAAAAAAATAATAATAATAAAAATAATAAAAACCTGTTACATACGTCAAAGAACATCCTTTCTACTTGAAAGACACAACATTTCAAAACATTTCGACCAGAAATATAATTTAAAGAATTTGTAATTTTCATTGTATTTAAAATATCTAAGTCCCATAACTCCGTAACGACAAATCGGTAATGCCACAAAAAAATAAAAAGCTCGTTACATATATCAAAGAACATCCTTTCTACCTTAAGTATACCAAAATTCAAAACATTTCCACCAGAAGTAGATTTTTAAATAATTTTTAACTGTTTTAGTATATTTTCAATGTATTATAAAATATCTATGTCCCATAACTCTGTAACGACAAATCAGATGCACCTGAAAATCGAAAGGAGGCTTTCTCTCCACAGTCCAATCATAATGTATGAATATCGTGAAAATCCGTTCACACATATTCAAGTTATTGCGTTCCATGCGCCTATATTTTGCCCTTAGCTTCATATGTATGTATATATACCACCACTCCCATTACTCACAATGTCTCGGTTATGCGAAAAAAAATTAAAAACCCGTTGCATATGTCAAAGAACATCCTTTCTACTTAAAGTATACAAAATTTTAAAACATTTCGACCAGAAATAGATTTTTAAATAATTCCTAACTATTTTAGTATATTTTTATTGTATTTTAAGGCGGCTTCCTCTCCACAGTCAAATCATAATGCATGAATTTCGTGAAAATCCGTTGACGCATATTCAAGTTATTGCGTTCCATAGGCGGGCGGACAGAGGAACAGACGGACGGACGAACGGAAAGACGGACGGACTTTGCCATACCAAATGACGGGCGTATAAAAACGAGAAATCGTAATCTATTTAACAGCATCAAAATTAATTTGTAAAAGGCATGCAAGAGATAAAAATTGCGCAAATTTTTGATTTCTGGAATGAGTTTCGCAGATAGTAAACGTCCCACCCCTCATACCCTCTTTTATTAAGTCAATGTATAGACCATACACTGCCATACAAAAATATTATATTTTAAACTTTAATTATTCCGTTTTCAGAATTTGTGACATTTTCCACAGTTTAATAGATGTATGTTAAACGTCTTCAAATTTAAGAGCATCATTTAAGAACAGATATCTTTTTCTAAAACGTCTTAAACACAGTGATTCGGAAGTGACGTTAGTGATTCGGAAGTGACGAGTCTACCACACGATCAATGTTCTTCGGTATTACTTTAAGGAGACTTACCTTTGTTTTTTTTTTTGGTGATTATAGCATTAGTTAGTTGTGTATTGATAAATATTAATATATCATATAATCCCTATCTTAGAACAAAACGAGGGCAAAGTTTACAAAGTGATTCGGAATACCCAAGTTGCCTGTACATGTACATGTAGTTCTAGTTGTTATATTTATAAGATGTGTAGATGTTTTATGTTTATAGATGTTCACAGTACTTTTATACATGTGTATTTAGCAGACTACACCTGCCTTTCATTTAAGTTCAAAACACGTTCAAAAACATATTTATTTGAAAGTTTTCCGATTTTTTTGTGTTTAGCATGATTATTTGAACGCAATATACTATGTACATTCATGCATATAAGATATTAGTACAACCTCAAATGCGAGAACTAATAAATTATTTTTTCTATCGTGAGAATAATAAGCGAAAGTATACACGTGGTTTTTTACTAAATATTTTGTGATAATCCCATGATGTAAAGTTCATTCAAGCGATTGGCTGAACGCTGTAGCGTGCTCACTCTGACCTGAATACAGGACATATTTCTAAACACTACATATATGGAATAAGCGATATCCGAAGTTTACGGAAATCGTGTGTACCCGATTATAAAAACATCTATAAAACAATACCTTGAAAGATAACTCATGCAACCAATAATTATATAGATGTTCAAATGGTATTATTTCAAACCAATTTACGATAAAACTTCGTTATCGACAGAGCCATTTGTAACTACATGGTTAAAATGTTATCTATGTTTTAACATGTTATCTATGTTTTCTGAATTATCGATTTTGTGCTGTATACAGGGATCTGGTCATTATCCATATTTGTCATTAACACCGTGCATTATATCTAAAATAACTGTTTTGAGATTGATTTGTATTTTCAGAAAATTATGCCAGAATTCCATTGATGCTTCAGGGTAAGTAAGAAAGAAAAACAGTATTCAATCTCATGATGATTGGTATATTTTGTAGCATAATTATGCGAAAGAGCACAAGATATAGTATTACAACATAAAGACATGATGACAAAGAATTTTTTTTTTTACAAACGTTGAATGAATAAAGTGTAAATCCCTGATTATTTCCTTTTTTCGTTTTTTCTTCATAAAAACATAAACATTCACTTTCCGAAGTGAAATCCGTCGCATCAGGGATAGCCTCTTTATTCAACATAATTGAACATTATAAACATATACATACAGATCGCCGCATCATACATCCACAAGAAAATACAATTATTGCGTCAAAATATTTTTTAACTCTTAAAAATATATTCATTGGAGAGTCAGTCGGTTTCCTTCTCAGTCGAAACTAAGATTCGGAATCTGAAGGAAGGAGGGGATCTCAAACAACACTAGGTTGCAGCACCCACAGCAAAATCCCCAAACACCCATACAAAAACACAGAACAGACACCCACAGAAAGAGACGCAAAAGGGACAAGGCACACCAACTCACACCATAGAAACATGAAACATTAAAGACTACACATAAATCAACGAGACCAATGGGCAACCGAGGCCGACTTAGGACGGCCATCTGCCACGTAAATAGCAGACAGTGTGGTTATCCTGGATTACGTGCGCACAACCCTCCCACTGTTCCGATTTCCCAGACGTCTCAAAGTCGCACAATTATGGTGTAAAACAACATCCTCACTGTTAGATGACCACACACAAACAAGACCGTAAACAGATAAATATTTAAATGGATATCAAAAGAGGACGTGCGTAATACAGTCCGTGCTCTGTCGGCTGTAGCGAGCTCATATATGTTATCACCCGACGAGTACGACTGACAGGTCGGGACCCTGTCTTCTCTAATGAGGTTTGGACAGGGCCCGTCATGGAGACCCGTCGTCACAGTCAGTAGAGTGCACGTCTTAAGAGTGCGCTTGTACAAGACTGTAGATTGGTCAAGTACCAAGCTTAGTGTCCGTCTGGTGACATTAGGATAATATCCACGGTATAAAAGGCATTTGATGACTCTGACGCATTTTCGATAAATATGCTGTCTACCTTTGATCATTCTTATTTTGTTAATTATGTCACCATAAAATGCAGATTGTGAAATACCTAAAGTAATATACTTTGTTGCTTGTATGGGTCTCAATTTCAAAAATAGTTGATCATAATTTTTGTAAAATTTCCAGAAAGTCTTTACTAGTTTGAAAAGCGAAAACCTTGACCTAAAAGTTTCTTTGTAATTTGTCGATTTCTATTATGAAAAATCCAAAACATCAGTACATGCTCTAGCATACCGGATGAGCTGTGAAATGTAGATACCGTATGACGGTAATCTAGGGACATCACCGTCAAGCCAGGGAAAATTAACTTTGTTGAATCCAAAATCATCTCGTTTGGCATATACACTTGTATGAATTTCTCCATTGACAATTTTGATATTTAGGTCCAAAAATGGTGTTTCTGTGTCTGTAACGAATTATAAAACACTCCGAAGTATCAAAACGAAGATTGTTTCTATACAAAACGTGTATGTCTTTTCAGATGATAATAGATACATGTATATGGTAAATGAACTGAGACCTTTGATCCTACATTGGAATAAGATAAAAGCTGACCAAATTCAAATCTTGCCTTTGGACCCAGATGATACGATTTCAATCGATGATTTATACACTGAAGTCTTAATACGAGATGAAAGCGAAAAGCGAGATTTAAACGACGAAGGAAATATAGATTATATAACATTAGACAAAATGTTATTCTTGCAAGAAGAAACACCAGCACGTTTCATTTTTATGCTAGGGGAAGCCGGTTACGGTAAAACAGTCCAGTGCCAAAGAATAACAAAATCATGGTGCAAAGCATGGAAAGGTGACAGTTGTCATGATGCTTTAGCGAGAAGACTGAAAATATTTGATTGTCTCTTCTTCGTAAAATTGCGTGAAGCTCAGAACAGTCATACGTCCCTTATAGATATAATACTTGATACATACAGTCAATACCATCCGTCAGAAGAATGCTTAAACAACATTCGAACCATTCTAGAAGAAAGTACATGCAGGAGTCTTGTTATTCTTGACGGCCTCGATGAATGGAATATATTTGAAGCAGAAAAAAGATCGCTTATGGATAACGGGATACCTTACTGCAGAAATATGCCAAATTGCACAATTTTGATAAGCATGAGGTCATGGAAGTTCTTGGAAGTAAAACAAATACGACTTAATCAGATGGACAGAGTTGTCCGTTTATGTGGTCTCAATGAAGGAGGGTTCAAGTCCTTTACAGAAAAAATACTTTGCAGTTATCTAAAAATGGGTAAAACTTCTGACGAATTTCAGGCTACTACCAGTAGCATTGAAGATTTTATGTCAACTTCATCATATGCGGCGTCATCTTTGATGAAAATTCCTATACTAGCGACTTTCTGTACCCTTACATTCCATCAAAACGTTCTAAGTGGATATTCACTGACGTCTCTTTTCCTTTCTATCCTTGAAACTTTGATGAAGAGATCAAAGTTATATAATGAACGTAAAATAAAAAGTACTGATATGGAATCCGTCTACCCTAAATTAGAAAACTACAGGCGTGTGCAGAATCATAAAAACGACCTCTCTCACCTGGGTAAAATAGCATTTTTGGGCTTGGCTTCAGAAAACAAAGCTTTAATCTTCCAAGGCGAGGACTTGAATAAAACATTTGGTGAAAGTGTATTAGAAAGATATCTTAAGATCGGACTTTTGATCAAAGCAACAACTTCGGGACAATTGCATGAAGAAAATGTCGAAATCAGTTTTCTCCATAAGACAATACAAGAATTCCTAGCTGCGTTTTACCTCTGGACAGAGGGCAATATTGAGGAACATTTCATAAGCAAATACGTGCTTGATGTTAAGAAAGCATTGGAATTTTCAATGGTTTTAACATTTTTATCTGGACTTTCATCAGTAGATGGATGCGAGATATCAAGGCACCTTAAGGATTTGGCATCGAAAGATGAAGATATTCAAAGTTTTCGATTACATTTTGCATCTGATAGCTATGAGAAAGTTTTTCATCTTTATGATTTACAGCTAAGATGCTACAGGGAAATCAGAGGCGCGAAGAATACGGAATGTTTCAGTGAGGATGGTGAATTGAAATTTTCATTTTCTGACATAATCTTACATGGAAAAGATTCAGACCGCCAGCTCATCAGAGACACTGCTGACGTTTTACTCAAGCATCCACATGACATAGAATCGCTTCAAATGAAATTCATTCCCGATGACAAGCAGAATGGCATATCCAACGATGAACTTAAAAACTTTTTGGATAAAAGTACGTCAATAAAGTCAGTAAATATTGATGGCTTTGTTGAAGGAAAGTGCAGAGTATTCAGTCATTTTAGCCAGAAAATGTCACGTCTGATTACCCTAGGATTACACAACATTGCAATCGAAGGCAAAATCCTGACAGATCTATTTACAAGAGATACCACAAGAAATTTTCAGGCACTTGGTCTATTCTACATAAGAAGTTCTGACGATCCAAATGTCGGATTTGAGTATAAGTTTCCATCAGAAAAAACAAAACCCAGTAGACGTTCTGGCTATGAGCGAAAAGAAAGAATGCGTGCATTACCTACGTCCGATTCTCACAATAACAAGGATAGTGGAAAACCACTTTTGACGGATATACTGAGGGTCCTTCCGAATTTTGAGTATTTAACAACATTACACTTATCTTACATGGAGTCTTTGGAGGATAGAAACATACTCCTAGGTGTGGCAAAGGAGCTACAAACTAAAGGAAAATTAAAGAACTTTGGATATCAGGGTAGCGCAATGTACAACGTTGTTGATGATCAACATGACACTGAAATCATTTCAGTGATACTGACAATGAATCAACTTCAATACATTTTTCTTTGTGCCATAGCTTTGATCGATGAATTTCCAGTTTTTCCTGAAATGTTGCGACTAAAGAAGTTCGACCTTCAAGACATTAGCCTGAACAAAATGGAGTGGATAAAACTTGCTAAAACACTATCAGATCTTTCGAACAAAGCATGCCTTGTAAACGTAGATTTAACAGGCACAGATATCGACAATGAAAGCTTTGAACTGCTTAAAGTTACACCACGCTTAAAGATAAAAATGATACCTACATGATTTGAGTTATATCAACTTCAGCGAAATTATTACAAACATATTTGACGAAAGTGGGACATCTTTGAATTGAATACAACGGAAAAGAATGTATACTAAACAACTTTACATTCAACCAACCAAAAGATTAGGCTAGATCAAAACTTCAATTTCTATGTCTTTGCTATTGTATTGTGTATAGCTGTCTTTCTATTTTAGATCTCCTTCTAAAATCATCATTGAGAGCAAACTCTATCAATAGTTATCCTTTTTTTGTCAATCATGAATCGCCCCCCCCCCCTGCCTGAATTTTATAAATAAATGTACTTAAACAAATTACTTAATGAGAACTTTATGTATAATTTACTGCCGTTGTGGTAGGTACTGTTGTCATTCGAAATTTGCCACTTGTTCGGATGAAACCATGATACATAGAAAGCCATCATATATTTTTAATAAAGTTAACATACATGTACGCTACACTTCATTAGAAAATCTTTTATAATGAATCATTTAGATTCATCATATAACGTGCCATTGAATTTAGCAGAGAGTCATTGTGAAATCCTAATTCTGTTTGTTTATTCATCCTTTTTTGCCATCTGAAAGTTTCTTTTTTTGTCCTCTTGTGACCAACGTTTACGGTTTATACTACATGTATGTGGTTGTTTTGCATTAATATTTATGTTGTAATTTTTCATTTAGCATTCTTACATCTTTGTGATTTGTTCACTACAACGATACATTGTTTTTCAAAATTATAAAACGTAATGCCTCGATTCTCCTGAAAGCAAACATCCTTTAATATCAACAAGAAGAGAACTCGACTTAGAGAATTCAAAAGGATGCTGTCTGGCAGCAGAATTTGGCATTCATTTTTTTTTATATTCCCATGATTTGTTATTGGCAGAGATGTATAATGTATTAGAAAAAAATGATTCAATCTATATTTTGCTAAATATATACCACATTGAACCCACATTATCCACTTCTTGCCACATAGTTGCAGTGGGATATAGTTACGCCGTCGTTCGTATTTAATTAAGAGGGTGCATGCGGGTGTGCGTTACACTTTTGTATAGAGCCTAAAGGGCGCAATTTAGTGTTTTTGAATTTTACTGTGGGTGCTGCAGCCTAAAGATAAAAGATTTTATTGGATATTTATCAAATTCTATAGTCTCATAGCTTATGGCGAGAGAAATAATCCTTCTGATTTTCAAGTCCATAGGTCAAAGGTCATATTTGAAAGTTTTAAATTCTTGAATAAAGCCTAAAGGTCGCAGTTCTAATATGATCTTTACTAAACTTTATAAACTTATTGCTGGTGACAAGAGAGGCTATTCTTTTTATTCATAGGTTACAGGAAAATGTCACAGATTGGAAATTTTTAAAACCCCCGTATACAGCGTAGAAGTCACATTTTTGAATAGATATTTACCAAACTTATTCACTTATTGAATTTGGCATGTCGAAGATTCCTATTTATTTCCGGATCAAAACTCAAGGTCACTGATGAAATTCAAAAAAACTAATTGCATAAGCCTTGATTGAAAGATTGTATTGGAACCTAACCAAAGATATTGGTTGGAATTGGTTATAGATTAGATATAGATTGATTATAGATTGTTGCCTATTTGTATGCGAGTACATTGATCTTGATGCCGTGTGAGAAGATGATTAACTTTACGATTCTGATTTGTTGTTTTTTTCCATTAAGGACATATTTCTTAAACTTCATTTTTTACATATTTGTTACTTTGATCTTATCTGTATGTATGTTTTTTTTTTATTTATTTTTTTTTATTTTATCGGCTTCCTAAAAATATATGTACAAATATGAAATGAAAACTTTTGGGATGAATAAATATTAAACGTGTGAGATGAATTATATTTTGAGGTATCTTTAAATTTGTTGAGTGCATATTGAAATATGCACTTGAATCATTAAGTAAGACAAAGAAATCAAAAGCTAAAATCAGAATAAAAACAATCACAACCAAAACATTAATAAAGAAATTGAAAACAGGAATGTGGTGTAGATCCGTGCAGCCACAGCGGAGAAACATACTTTTATTGGACTATATAGTTAGGACAATCTGGCATAGACAAAATCACCCATTATCCTTATTTGCGTTCATTGGGCCCCTGTGTTTTGCGGTTTTGATTGTGTGTGGCCATCTTACAGTGATGAGGTTGATTTACATCACAATTGTCGTTCTTCTAGACCTCTGGGTTGTCGGAAACGTGAGAGGGATGTGCGTACGTAGTCCAGGATAACAACACCATTTGTATTTGTGTGATAAATGACCGTCCAAAGTCGGCACCGGTTGCCCATTGGTCTCGTTGGTTTATATGTAGCCTTTTTTGTTTGATGTTTGTATGTGGTATGTCTCCTTTTCGTCTGTTAGTATACTCGTCTTTTTGTTTTCGCATCGGATGTTTTTGTGTTTTCCTGTTCGTGCTGCAACCGGGTCTGGTTGGAGATCCCCTCCCTTCTTTTATCAACAAATTAGAAAAAAAAAACAAAGGGAGTTCAATTCACATAAATTATAAGAATAAAGAAATCCAAAATGTAAAAAAAAAATCTTTATCTCCAAGGTTTTCGCATTCCTCAGGTGTTTAACGTTTAACATCAGAAGCGTCCACTGCATCGTACTCTTTCTCATCACTGTACTTTGCTTTTCAATTAAAGATCCGAATAAATCACAATGTTTGATATTAAAAGGAGTATATGCATTAAATCTAAATTCCCATATACATGCATCGCTAACTTCGTTATATATTTTTATTTACATTCGATCTTTACTATGACTCATGGTAAGGTCAAAGTGAAAAAAAAAACTTAAATGTGGGTCCTGTAGCATCATATCCCACCTATCCTGCTACTTCTTTCGGTACATATTTTTTAACGTCTTCAAATTCAGATTTTAGAAGAGATAAAATGCATGGACCAGACATGCACATTTCGGGTAATTAACACTCGTCAGTGATCCTCAATCTAAACAATGTTATATGACCAAAGTTTGTGAAACTTATGACCTAAATATACCGAAAGATATAGCAGAATGGCTGGGTTATGATGATACAGGATCCAGGTTTTAGAAATTTGAGAAAACTTTGTAAACAGAAATTTTCAAATGCGTTTGAAGAAACAACATACCGACATTGATCGAAGTTGGCTACATGTGCCCTCGGGGACTCTTTGTCCACCAGCAGTGACACTCACCAAGTAGTACAAATTTGTAACGCCTTCAAATTTATTAGCACCATTTAAGAGCAGATAAATGTACAGAATGGACCAGACAAGCACGTTTCGGGTAATTAACCCTCGTCTATGATCCTCAGTCTAAACAATGTTATATGACCACAATTTGTAAAAATTATGTCCTAAATATACCGAAAGACATAGCAAAATGGCTCGGATATGATGCTACAGGACCCAGGTTTTAGAAATTTGAGAAAATTTTGTAAACAGAAATTTTCAAATGCGTTTGAAGAAACGACCAACCGAAACTGATCGAACTTGGCTACATGTGCCCTCGGGGACTCTTGGTCCACCAGCAGTGACACTCACCAAGTAGTACAAATTTGTAACTTCTTCAAATTCATTAAATCACACAGTAAATCAATTAATTTTCACACTCTTTGGTCATATTACATCGTTTAGATTGATGATCACTCACTTGGCTTAAGTACCCGAAACGTGCATGTCTGGTCTATGCTGCAAATATTATATGATCTGAAATAATGCTATTGAACTGGAAGCATTGAACACTTAAGAATGAAATAAACATGCAAACTCTGGCTATCATTTCCTGTGATATTGTGTATATATGTTGTGATTTATTGAGTTTGTAATAATATCGTTTACAAAAGAAATATATCAAGCAGTACATACTTGAAAGTGAAATCCATAGTAAATGCCAGTGATAAGACACACCGGTCATAAGTTTACATTATCCAATCTGTTAGATAAATCTGTGGATTTTATGTCTATGACAAAACAACTGGAAGGTGAGAATGTCAAGATAAAATAAAGTTTTATATCCATAAAAAAAGAACTACGTTTCAAATGAGTCGCCACACGCATATTATAATACAGAGACAACCAAGAGCGAAAACATAGTAAGACAAGAAAAGAACAATAAGAGACACGAACGGGACTAAATACACCAAAAAGGTCATAAATGTAACGTATAGAACACCAGTGGTAGCGTAGGCCTCAACAGTAACTCAGTAATAATTGTGTAATCAAAAAGTAAAATCCTTGGTAGCGTTAATCTTTGGTAGCGTACACTTTACAAAACGTATGTAAATGTATAAATCCAACATTGTAGTGTAAATCCTTGGTAGTGTATATCCAAATCCGTGTGTAAAGTAGAATAAATTCATAGTACGGTTTCTTAGTTTATTTACAAGTCTAATCTACGATTAAAACATATTTACAATATATACAAACATAGTGTCATCGAGCGACCTGCGCTCTACGGAGTCTGTCTAGACACTGAAATGATGGGCCACCTGCGCGTCGCTATTTATAGCTACGCTGGCCAGGTGCAATTCGGCGTAAGCTGCCGCTTTCCAGGGCCAGGTGACGTAAGTTGCCGGTTACGTTGGTCAGATTGGCGTTATATTTTACGTATATAGAGTACGTTTAAATCAATGACATAATAAAGATGGATAATATACAGACATATATTAACCCTATTCAAACTTATTTACATTACAATTCCTCGAACTTAAGATTTTGACTCCGTTCAAAATACAATTAATAATATTAAAGCAATGTAATAGTGTAAAGAATTCTTTCAAAGATAAAAAGTAAGTCATATCAAAACGTCAATGATATTCAAAAGAGTGTCTATGCCCATAGTTTTATTCTCCACCAAAGTTCATCAAATATTGAGGGGCGTCCACGTAGATTAGGAAATGTCACTTTTAAAGTTCAGTTCACTTCTATTGTACACTTTAAAACATCTGAATTCATCTAATCCTGTCAAAGACTAAGGGGATTCCAGGCTACGTCCGTAGTTCATCCGTTCATCTGGTACATGTACTACAGGGAATCCAGGATGCGGCTGTAGGAAGTCCAATATCATCTTTCCATAATTACTACGGGGATTCCAGGTTACGTCCGTAGTATGTCCATTTCACAATTTAAGACATCATCGGCTCACTATCAATAGTTTTACTTGAATTCACAAGATTACATTCGTAGAATGGTATACTAACATGATCGCATAAGCATTATACTACGGGGATTCCAGGCAATATCCGTAGTATGTTCACATCCAACATAGAAAATATGGTACACTTATAACAAGAATGCACTTTAATCCAAATATACTACGGGGATTCCGGACAAGGTCCGTAGTATGTCCATCCAGCGTTGAAAATGGTATTTTACACTTCAAACACGAATACAATTAAATCCAAATATAAAACGGGGATTCCGGGCAACGTCCGTAGTATGTCCATCCAACATTGAAAATATCAGATACAAATGTAACACAGAAAACACGAATACACACAAATCCAAATATACTACGGGGACTCCGGGCAACGTCCGTAGTATGTCAATCCAACGTTGATAAAAAAAGGAGGGGATCTCCAACAACACTAGGTTGCAGCACCCACAGCAAAATCCCAAAACACCCATGCAAAAAACACAGAACAGATACCCACAGAAAGAGACGCAAAAGGGACAAGGAACACCAACTCACAACATAGAAACATAAAAGACTACACATAAACCAACGAGACCAATGGGCAACCGGTGCCGACTTAGGACGGCCATCTGCCAAGTAAATAGCAGACGGTGTGGTTATCCTGGATTACGTGCGCACAACCCTCTCACTTCTCCAGTTACCTAGAGGTCTCGAAGAACGTACAAATGTGGTGTAAAACAACCTCCTCACTGTAAGATGACGTCACACAAACAAGACCGCGAAACGCAGAGGCCCCAGAGACACAGATAAATATGTAAATGGATATAAAAAGAGGGCATGCGTAATACAGTCCGTGCTCTGCCGGCTGTAGCGAGCTCATGTATGTAATCACCCGAGGAGTCCGACTGACATTCAGAGAGGACAGGTGGTCGGGGCCCTGTCTTCTCTAAAGAGGTTTGGACAGGGCCCGTCATGGAGTCCCGTCGTCACAGTCAGTCAGAGTGCAAGTCTTAAGAATGCGCTCGTACAAGACTGTATATTGGTCAAGTACCAAGCTTAGTGTCCGTCTGGTGACATTAGGATCATATCCACGGTATAAAAGGCGTTTGATGACTCTGACGCATTTTCGATACATATGCTGTCTACCTTTGATCCTTCTTATTTTGTTAATTATGTCACCATAAAATGCAGGTTGTGAAATACCTAAAGTAATATACTTCGTTGCTTTTATGGGTCCGAATTTCAAAAGAAGTTGATCATAATTTTTGTAAAATTTCCAGAAAGTCTTTACTAGTTTGTGAAAGCGAAAACCTTGACCTAAAAGTTTCTTTGTAATTTGCAGATTTCTATTATGAAAATCCAAAACATCAGTATATGCTCTAGCATACCGGATGAGCTGTGAAATATAGATACCGTATGACGGTAATCTAGGGACATCACCGTCAAGCCAGGGGAAATTTACTATGTTGAATCCAAAATCATCTCGTTTGTCATATACACTTGTATGAATTTCTCCATTGACAATTTTGATATTTAGGTCCAAAAATGGAGTTTCAGTGTCTGTAAAGTTTGCCTTGTTTAGAGTCAATTCTTGTGGATAAATAACATCTTTATACTTTTCAAAAACAGGATTATCGATAGTAAGAATATCATCAAGGTACCTAGAAGTACTTATGAAGCATTTCACATCATCATGTTTTCTTTGCTTTTGAAGATTTTGAATAAATTCCTTTTCATATGTGTATAAAAATAAATCTGCAACAAGAGGCGCACAATTTGTACCCATAGGAATCCCTACAACCTGCTTGTAGAGATTCTCACCAAATCTTACATAAATGTTGTCCAAGAGGAAGGACAAGGCACTACACAGGTCGCTACATGTCCATGATTTGTATGATTTGTATTCTGTAGCGGAAAAGAAACCCTTTGATTCAGATGTACAAATATAAAGTTTCCCCTCTCGATTATAGCACCATTTAATGAGTTTGGACAATTGATCATTGATCTTGTCGTGAGGAAGCGTGGTGTACATATTTGAAAAATCGTATGAAGCAATCGTATTGGCTTGAAAATTTCTAGATTTTATCTTGTCAATCACACCCCCGGAATTTTTTATAGACCAAAATATATTTACATCATTCCTGTTAAGAACAGTTTCACAATATTTTGCAACGTGTTCCTTTACCGCCGTGAGGGCTGACGTCAGATGTCTAGACAAACTTGTAGTTGAGCAGTTGCTAGAATTAGCAATGTATCTAAATTTGTAAGGAGATTTGTGCAGTTTTGGTATGCAGTATATTGTAGGAAGATCCAATTTAGAAATAGGGATGTTGAATGAAGAAATTTCACTGCTATGTTTGCTCAAAATGTTAGGGACACTTTCATTGCTTTTGATATAAGTATTTGTAGACGAAAGTTCCGAAACTAAAGTTGATCTATAGTAAAGTTTTCATATGATTATGGTGTTGTTGGCTGCTTTATCTGCAGGAGCGAAGACAAATTTTTCATGTAAATTACGTAATTTGGATTTAAAATATCTTTCAGATCTAGAACTTGGATTTTCAAAAAGATGAGGATTTTTGTGGAAGTTGTCTATTCGAATGTCAGTAATGTCCAAAATGAGGTTTTTCCAGTCATTCAGAGAATGCGATTCGACTCCTTCCGATTTACACCATCGTTTGGTATAGTTATCTAAGGCTTCCTTTAGTACTTCGCGACATTTAATAAAATCTATCTTGGACGGGATTCTATACTTAGGTCCTTTTTTGAGAAGACCACGGAGCTGCCTGTCTTGGATAATTGAAAAGTCACCTGTAATAATATGACCAGCTGGTTTATATAGATATTCAGATGTTGCACATTCTCAAGAAGCAGGGCATGATTCAAGTATTTTAGGATCTGATGTAACTTTGTTGTAGTTAAAAACGAAATTTCGAATAGGTCTCTTATATTTTTAACAAATAAGAGGAGGTTCTAAATTTTCAAAATATTGAGGAATAGCACTTTGTACACGATGATCCCGAAAAATATTAGAGATGTTAAGAAGATCGAATCCTTTGTTAATAAATGGAATTTTTAAGAATCGTTTTTAGGTGGGATGTTTTTAACAACTGGATAAAGTTTATTCTGTGCGAATGCAACAATGATATTAAGTCTGAATCAATCCGTATTTCTTAAGAATGCAAGCAGTGCTTCATCCAAGATAGATTTCAATTGAACTGCTGGAACTGATGAGAGAGCATGAAGCAGTTCATGTCTGCCGCCGTTGCGAGCAATGATCGAAGATCGTTGAGGGTACGGTGTAATCTAGATCTTATTCTGAGTTTTCGGTTTCGTCGTCTTCCGTGAGACCTATGCTTCCGTTTAGTGTTTGGGCGGATTGAAAATACATTAATATTAGTTGACGTCGAGGAAATGTTTCCTTGTCCATAAATTTGATCGTTTAGACCAAGGGGGTACGCAGTTTGGAGTTTTGTGATCCAGGCAAGTTCAGCTTGTAGTCGGCGTTTTTTAATTTCCGTTTTACTAAGATTTTTAAGTTTAGAAAAAGACTGAACCGGTGTAATAGTTATATCCGAAATGGAATGATTGTATTTAACGAAGTGATTATAAAGGAAATTTCTTTGTTTTTTGTGATGTGAGTTTCTTATCTGATACGAATGACTTCTAAAACGAGATTTTAAGGCCTGACCTGTTTCTCCAACATATTGGGCGCCACATCCCCTAGCGTTTCATGTTATAACATAAATGACATCTTGGTACGATCAATCGATGTCGTTTTCAATCTCAATTTTAAAAGTCTGCCCGTTAACACTTGATTTAATTGTGGAATTGCAATTGATGAGCGGACACATACCGCATCTCTTCCCTTTGCACGTAGAAACTGCTGAGAACCCTCTATGTTTGTTGTTAAATGTAGAGCCTGCAGATGGAGAAGTAGGTGTAATACGTCTACGGGATTTCAATTTAAGAGGTGAAAGAAGTACTCTGGGTGAGGAAAAAAGTTTATTACTGTTAAAAGTCGATGATGGGAAAGTTACTGTAGTGATAGAGGGTAATCTCAAAGGAGTAAGTTTAATAATATCATAAAACACAGAAAACACGAACACGTTAATTCAAATATTGTGGGATTGACTCCAGGCAACGTCCGTAGTTCGCATCTCTTCAACGTTGAAAATATACACTTTTCAGCGTAATTACACTACTGCATTGTCTTCTTTCCACTTTAGTATACACACTTTTCTGACGTTTAAAAGTAACTGGATTGTCGCATTGGCAATACGGCCATTTTAATCCACCCCAAGGTCATAAACATTTTCGTTTCTCCATCACAGAAACTTCAACATCCATATTTGATTCCACGGGAATCCATTACACGATTCCAACTCATCATCAATCCTAGGAACAGGGGACTTTTCACTGACGGTCCACGCAACATGGCGGCGGTATTCCACTCAAGAGCACCATGCAACGTCCGTCTGCATCACTATCACATGGACAAGGTTTTCACTACCCTTCTATAACGTCCTTGTTTTCACATCCTATCTGAATTATAGGAACTCTGCGCACTCGCAGTACTTCTTTAAATGACCTCTCGTCACTTTTCTGTTTTACTCCCGGGGAATCTCCAAATTCATGACTTAAACACTGTCACATGAATTTTTACCATAAAATTGCATTTGAACATTTCGGCACATCACAATATACACTTTTTTCGACGTCGGATTCTTCACCTGAACGGTTCACTGACATTCGGAACCGGTGCATATAGCACAATAAATCACAGTACCCACTTCCGTACACTAGTTCCTCCATTGAATTGAATACGCAATACATAATTTCAACAAAGATCTGACCATTGCGTGGGGATTCACATTATTTACTTTGTCGACATCGGTAATGTCGCACGTTGCCGTTCGTAATCATTGTGTGCACATTTTGTTCGATCTTCTCACGTCTGCACATTTGTCAAGTTATATTTTAAAACGTCACATATATATCTGCTGATTTTTCCTGTATCGTTTCTTTTTCACTAAATTACGATCCTCCAACATCTTACACGTTCCATGTAAGATAAATTAGCACTTTGAAGTTGCACAAGTTCACATTTAACACTTTCCTTGAACTCCTTAGTGCACTGTTTAATCATTTGTAAATTGATCACCGAATGCTAACTTCGATCGACACACAGAAATGATTAATGCGTTTTACGACGGCTTCTTTGATGCACACCTCTTCAGTAATCTTTGAACAAACTAATTAGCACAAAATTGTGCTTATAGTGCGACCTCTTTAACTACTACTGCTTCGCACGGTGTCGCATCAAAATTCGATTAACTAGACTTTCCTGACTCCGTATGTATGCTTAAGTAAATTAAATCTCGTCTATGCAGAATTTGCACATCACACGGAGACTCATCACTGTGCACACAACGGTATCCACAAAACGCACGGAAATTCAACTAAAATCGTTTCACCAATATTGTATTAAATAAATTATAAAAAGATACGCGTATTCAATTACTCTTCGTACACTTAGATGATTTCATCACACGCGCACATTCTTATAAATACACATACAAATCGGCACGGAAATACTTTATCCACATACATGATCAAGTTGCACATACATAGATATCAACTGTAACGGATGAAAATACTCGAGCACAGTTACACATCGATCACAAATAACATATAAATTCGGAACACACATCGCGCGCATATAACACCTAATTTCAAAATACACATCGCGCACGAGTGACACAAATTCACAATACAAATCGCGTACAAATCAAGAAAATTCGAAACAAATATCGCGCACAGATGACACAAATTCACAACACACATCGAGCAAATAACTTCAAGACATATATCGCGCACTAATTTACTTAATAAGGATTCATAAATGCATTTGCAAATTCACATGAATATAACGTAAGGTTCCACGCACTATTGCACAAAGCTCTAATTATATTTTTTTTATGTACGCGAATCCAAATCCGTGTGTAAAGTAGAATGAATTCATAGTAACGTTTTTTAGTTTATTTACAAGTCTAATCTACGATTAAAACATATTTACAATATATACAGTGTCCACGAGCGACCTGCGGTCTACGGAGTCTGTCTATACACTGAGATGCTTGGCCACCTGCGCGTCGCTATTTATAGCTACGCTGGGGCAACTCGGCGTGAGCTGCCGTTTTCCAGGGCCAGTTGACGTGAACTGCCTTTATATTGGCAATTCAGCATTAGTTGCCAATTATGCTGGTCAAATGGGCGTTGTATTTTACGTATAAAGAGTACGTTTAAATCAATTATATAATAAAGATAGATATTTAAACTTATTTACAATACATTAAACACTACACATAAAGTTATAAGACATTAACCAAAAAGATAATCGAGCATACGAAACCTACACAGGAAGGTTATTCACTATGCTCCGCTGGAAGCATCACTGATGAAAATTTAATATTCGAAACAAGTGTCTACGGGATGGAAATCGGTTTGGAATTTTCTTCAAGAAGGTATAGAGTTGGAACCCTTCGACATTATCACTACGCTAGCAAGTCTGATCAAATTCTTTTCGAGGGTCTTGAAATGGTAAAAATGTATTTTTTTTTTCTTATTTACATCAATAGTCATCAGATGCTTCGGTCTGTCATATTTCCTTGGGGAAAGAAGAATCTGAAAGTATGACAACCCCTTTATCATACCGGTGTCACCTGTTGGAGGATACGGATGACAACGATACCTGCTTTGGACCTTTATTGTCTCGACCGACAAAGTTTCATAAGTGTCAATATTGAAATATATGTTTTATTGTACTAGGCACGTGTTTCGGACATTGAATCCTCATTACTAGTACTTAATATCAAACAGATTGAATTGAACCAAAATACATTTTCTTAGACCTTTCTTACTATTTTCTAAATAACCTAAAAGGGTAATCGTTTTTCACATTTGATTCTATTATATCTTTAATCGCTTGATTTTTGGATCAAGTCAGCTTTAATGGTAGGGACACCCATCCCCTAAATTTGCCCTGTAAATTTGGCATCATTTCCCTGCAATCCTGCTACGTATTTCGGTATTTTTAACATAACTTTAGATTGAGAATCACTGACGAGGGCTCAGTACCCGAAAATGGCATGTCTGGTCCATGCTGCACATATATATGTTCGACATGATCTTCTTTAACTCATTAATGATGATAAAGAATTTGAAAACATTTCACATTTGCATAGATTTCTAAATTTCTGTTATCAAAATTTCTAAAACATAGGTCCTGTTTGTATCATATCCCACCCTTCCTCCTAGGTATTTCGGTACATTTGTGTACATAATAACTTTTCACAATCATTTGCCAGTTTACATTGTTTGTTTGAAGATCATTTCAATGAAGAGGGTTACGAACCCGAAATGAGTACGTCTGCTCCATACTACAAATTAATCTGTCCTTAAATGAGTCGATGAATTTGAAAACATTTAACATGAGTGTCACTACTGGATGATCAGGAGTTCCCGAGGGCACATATAACCGAGTGCGATCAGCTTCCGTTTGTCGTTTCTTCAGACGCATTCGAAAATTACTGTTCACAAAAATTTCTCGATATTTTTATGGAGAGTAAGTTAAATATCCGAAACGTGCATATCTGATCCACGTTGTATATTTTTCTGCTTTTAATTTATTCCAAGAATTTGATGACGTTTAACATTTCTTTCAGATTAAACTAAATGAGAAATACATTTGTATATTACATAACAATTTGTGAATATTCCCTGTCGATATCACCAAATGCTTCACCGTAGGAAGTAAAAAAAATATATCCTTTTTACGTATTTGACAAAACACGAACAAAGTTGCTGAAAATATGTCATTAGTGTGCATCATTTGAATTTAGGAACATGCGTCGACAAACAAACAAGTTTAAACTTAAATATTGTAAACTATAGAAGGAAGCAAGTACTCAAGGTTCTCTACCAAAATCGGTCAACGTAAATGGCCTCCGAGGGCTCTGACATGCTGACTTTTTTCGACTTCTCCTCTGCAATAAGAGCATTATAAATAAACGAAATGTTATGGGAAGAGAGTACTTAAAGTACCAACTTTCACGGCTTAAAAGTGGGTTTACATACAAATTGTCCCAAAAAATCGAACAATGTACCATTTAAGGAGGTCCGGAACAGTATCCAAAAGAACCGAATCGGAAAGCTCTAGATCAATTATGACGTCATAATGAAAACGGCGACATTAATGCGTTTTTCTCAAGATCGTCAGCATGAATTCACGTAAAAATAAGGGGTAGGGGGTAACAAATTCACTATTACTTAAAAGATGACGGTCAAATATCAATAGGAACCTATATGTGTTTCCCTAGACATATAAAGAAGATAATATCAAGTTTTTACGGAAAATGTATGATAGAATTTCAGATAAACGGACTTTATTATTAAAAATTAACAACTCAAAGGTGTTCTAAAAATAGACATAACGTTATCTCATTTTTAAAAATCTTAGTGATCATTTATAATTCTACACATATCCGATTGCTGACATCATATCTAAATGAAAAATACAGAACTTTTTCTTGTTCTGTCCGTACAGAAGATTCGTAAGTTTTTACATTACCCAAAGTGTGTTAATTTGAACGTCGCTATAACGGCCAAATTTGGGGCCTTCAATGGGCATATATGTACGTTCGTAGCTTTAAAACTAACAGTAAAAATAAATGAAACTTTGCTTGTAGAAAACGTATGTTTCAATCATAAACATATGTAATTTTCAGTAAAATTACATGTCGTTGTTAGGATTTTTATTTAGTCTCCTTGGACCTCCTTAATGGATAAGAAAAATGAAAAATATTAATTAGTTGGTGGGCATTTTTCTTTGCCACGAGGTCTTGAAATACATACTTTGAAGATTTATTGCAAATTGAATTTCAACAGTTTATTGTAATGACACATCATATTCATTTCTCCATCTTTAATCTTTTTTTTTTTTTTTTTTTTTTTTTTTTAATTACATTTTCTGACACAAATAGCAACATATATAGACATTACAAGACATTCATACCTTTCACACTCCTTTCACACACCTAGATGCAAATGAGTTAAAGAAGTATAAATAATTTTATGAGAAAAAGCATATAATGTAAGTATAGATATTTTTATGAGAACAAGCATATAAAATTGCATATTTTTGTAGATAATGATTAAGATAATGATTAATTAAATTGTATTGGCATTGTTGCAAAATTTCCCCATTTCTCATGAAATTTCTCAATTTTCATATTTTTCTTCAGTATGTAATAATCCATTTCAATATAACGTTTTATATACTGCTTTACTCCTGTGATATGTGGTAGGTTATAATTCATTTTTTGCTGATACATATATTTTTTAACAAGACAAATTATCAAATTAAATGTTTTATATCTTTTGCCAAATTTTCCAAAAATCACATCTGTAATGTTACAAGTATAGTCATAGTCTAAACAAACGGTATTTATCCAATTGAAAACTTCTTCCATAAAATCTGCTGTAATTTGACATGTAAAAAATAGATGGCTAATTGTTTCTGGATGGTTATTACAAAAAGAGCAAGCATTAGAATCAAATATTCTCATTTTAAAAAGAAGATTATTAGTTCCAATTATTCTGTGAATGATTCGAAAGTGAAACCATCTTAATGTAATGTCATTTGATATAGATTTCACTAAATTATTGTGCTGTTTCCACCATTGATTTCCTGGATGAAATTCTAATTCATGTTCCCATTTAGATTCACTGTTTGGTTTTTCATAATTATTGAATACAAAAATATCGTAAAAATCTTTTGAGCCCTTTTCGTGTTTCATTAAAATTTCAATGAATTTTTGTCTAAAAGGTAGGTTTCTTGTTAGAAAAATTACATCTATCATCGAGCAGATTTTCCTAATTGAATTAGTTATTCCGTAAAATAAAGTAAAGGCTGGCTTAAAATCAAATTTGTTACAAAAGTTATCAAAACTAATTATTTTGCCATCATCGTCAAAGAAGTCATAAATATATAAGATTCCTTTATCTGCCCATTCTCTGTAAAAGATTGGTTTTCCATCTACTTTAATATTTGAATTGAACCAAAGAGCATGAAATAATAATGGGTCATTCTTGTCAATAAGATTTCTGAATTCATAAAAAGATAAGAAAACATCTTTCCAAAAAGGATTTCTGATTTTTTCGATTAGATGTTTGTAAAAATAATTACCTAAATTTTGGTATAAGTCAAAGCTACTAGGAAGAGTATCAATCAACAGATTTAGCCATGAAATATTATCCTTGCTTATCATAATTCTACGAATCCAAGTAATTTTAAGACTTTTGATAAATGAGTTTACACAAATCATACGCATACCACCATTAGAATAATCTTGAATCAAAGTTTTTCTAGCAATTCTGTCTTTTTTACCGTTCCAAATAAATTTGAAAAATATGCTTTCTAATTCTTTAATCTTAATCATTAAAAGTGCAAAACATCTTGTGAAAAGGGAAAATTATAAGAATAATGTATGACTGTAGAAGATATTTCATCTCTAAAAATCCTTACTTTTGTTGACATTTTGGCCAATAATGTTTTCTAAAAGCAGGTTAAGAGGTACTTTTTCTTGTTTTCATCCCTCCTTCATATAATAATAAATCAATTGATGTAAAAGAAATAGTACCTATACATTCATTATCTTTAAAATTAGCAAAAAAATCAAAACTTCAATAAATTATCAATTCTTTCGAGGCATCTTACTGAAGGAATTATTAACTGACTTAAGTTTTCCTTATTATTGCAAATATTAAGCTGTAATGAGTGCATTGATAACTGTTTGATCCAGACACAGGAGTAGGGAGTTACTTGAAGTGTCTTTTGTGTATCTAGTATCGATCGGTCAACAAAAACCGCCGCCGAGGTTTCTGATTGACTGATCATTCCGTCCTTTCTGTAACTGCCGCACAGATTTTTTCCCGAAACATTATTATAGGAAATAAATACTCCAGTTCAGCTACGAAGTTTGTGGGTGGTTTTTTTTGTGTTGCTCGGTCTACAAATATCGCCACCAAGGGCTTAGATCGGCTGAAGGAGTTTCGACTTTTTCTCTAAAACTGCAGCACAGAATTACACGAAATCTTACAGGATGTAAGATCTCAAAGTCTTCACAAAGGTAGCGTTTTTCCTGCCGATCGGTCAACAAATATTGATGCCGATGTCTCTGATTGGCCAACGCATTTCGCCATCTCAATTTGATGCACATTATTTTTCAAAACCTTACAGTTGGCAAGTTGTCAATGGCCTCCACCAATTTATGCACTATCTTTGTTTTGTATGCAACTCAGATAATCGATGTATCCTTCTTGGGCTTCTTGTTTTATTTCGAGAACGTGCTCATTAGCGATATCTTATCTATCCATGATATTTATAACAAAATGTCACAAAATGTTTTTCAGAACAAAAGCCGTATTGATAATGAATAATAGAAAACGCTTGTGACATATGTATATACATTATCCAATTTTATCATGATGAACTCTGTTAACATATTCAATCGGTAAGTGTGAAATTAATTTTTGATGAAATGATGCTCGTTATAACCTTTATCAGTCAATATATAAACATAATCATTTAACAATTTAAGTTATGAAATCCAGAAGTATGCCTCTCTTCTCTAAAAATAGAAGAAAAAACTGTTTTCTCATATCCTTTTGTAAATTATTGCTCAAATTTTCTGTGAGAAAAGGCAAACAAAAGTCATGTATCTAACATAATTCAACTCATACCTTTGGAAGACATGGCTTTTCCAATGAAAAGCAATACAAACAGAATTTTATCAAAATTTGGTTCGTTCAATCTCCAGATGAACAGATCGAAGTGAACAAAAGCCTATTGAGCTCCAATGGTAGATGAGAAAAATTATTTTTCCGCGTTATAACGCGAAACTTTCGCGTTATATCGCGAAACTTTCGCGTTATATCGCGAAACTTTCGCGTTATAACGCGAACTTTACGCGATATATCGCGAATCTTTCGCGTAAAATCGCGAACATTATTGGGCATAATCTTTCGCGTTATATCGCGAACTTTACGCGTTATATCGCGAGCTTTCGCGTTAAAACGCGAACTTTCGTGTTATAACGAGAACTTTACGCGCTATATCGCGAAACTTTCGCGTTATAACGCGAACTTTACGCATTATATCGCGAAACTTTCGCGTTATATCGCGAAACTTTCGCGTTAGAACGCGAAACTTACGCGTTATAACACGAAATTTTCGCGTTATAACGCGAAACTTTACGCGTTATAACGCGAACTTTACGCGTTATATCGCGAAACTTTGTATTTTGGAGGAACCTGGTCTGGTCACTCAAGTATAAAGTATGATTCACATCATCCAAACCAGAATTGCAATATGCATCCTCGGATACATCACTCATACAAGTTTGGTTGATCGAGGACTCATGATAAGCTGGATCTGTCCTGTTTTAGTTAACATGGTCTATCAAGTGTAAAATATAGGTCTAATTCAGCTTCCCTGCCATACATTGCAGGGAGGATTCTGAGATGCATAATCAACACAAATTTTGGTTATCTAGGACTTATTATAGACTGGAAATGGACCTGTCAAATTTTACTTAAATTGGATTTTCAGGAATGCAATATAGGTCAAATGCAGCATACGTACCGTGCATTACAGTATGCATCCTTACTATTAAAGAAGATGCTTCACCCACGCAAGTTTGTTTGATTTAGGACTTAAGATATGCTGATAAATGACCTGAATTATTTCACTTAACCATGTTGTTCAAGCGTGAAATATAGGTCCCGTTTTCTTGAGTGCGGACACCAATGCGGCATAACCCCCTCCCCTCCCTCTCCTTCGTCGAGATGAATCTTGCTTGGGCCATGTAACTAATATACGCTTTCGTACCAAAGTGCAATGATGTTCGATTAGTCCCAAAATCTTGTGGCAATCAAAAATCTTAGTATTCAAATACATAAAGGAAGGGAGATAGCTAAAAGTGTTTACCGGGAGACAACTATGATTGACGTATTACATTTCATACTGATATGTTTGGCAGGGCGTTCGTTCATGACTTTTATATACATTATATCAGATTCAGATACATAAATCAAATCAAATCAAATCTACTGCATTCAACTAGGTAGCAAGTCATTATGCATTGAGAATAAAGAACGTAGTAATATAAGGTAGACATATTTAGACATACACACAAACCTGACATGAAACATGAATATAATTATACTAAGACGTTAATAAATAACATATCAAGAGGACCTCCTCGTTTCAAAAATGTAGTCTATTAACTCACTTGTTAATTGTACTATCTGGTCTTCACTGTTCATTAGATAGACAAATTTATCCGGATTAGTCATATTTTCAAAATTGATACATATTTTGCTAATTCTTTCAAATATTTCATTTCTTTTTTGTTTATATTTATCGCACTTCAGTAAGGCATGTTTTTCATTCTCTATGTCGCCGTTACTACACTGAAGACATACTCTTTGCTCCTCGGGAGTTACCGGTCTTGAATATCGGCCTGTTTCTATTGCTAGGTCATGGGAGCTAACGCGAAATTTTGTATACTGATTTCTTTTCGAGAAAGGCAGCATGTCTAAATATTGTTCTCTCGCGAAATGAAATTTAAATTTTGCATAGGTTCGCAACTTATTTTTATTTCCATTTTTCTTGTAAAGATAATTAATATTGGCTCTCCAATACTCTTCAAATTTATGTTTCATATTCTTCCGTACTCGATCGATGTCAATCTTGTAGTTTAAGTTTCCTTTATACTCGCTATCAAAATTACTCAGAATATTTTAATCGATATCAGCCGTGATTTTGAATTATGTTGGTTAAGCTCGTCACATGTAAGTTAACATTTATCTAATAACAATTTAGATTTACGGTGTTTTTGTAGGTTTTGCCAGTAATTTAATGTTCTTAACATAAGGTCTAAATAAATCGGGTATCTATCGAATTCCCCAAGCGTGGCTAAATTTGATGTGCTTTTGTTGACCCCTAATAGCCACTTACAAAACGATAAGTTGATTCTTTCTAATTTGAGACCAGTGAAATATTTATCGTTAATTTCATACGGACTCTGTATTTCTTTTTCAAAGCCTCCCCAAATTTCTGAGCCGTACCAACAGACTTGCTTTACAGTATTATCAAATAATTTTAGACAAATAGATGGAGTTATTGTTTCCCGATCTATTGCAGATTTGAATCCAAACAAAGCCTTTATACCTCTCTCAAACATGTTATTTTAAGCACTAGTGAAAAGGCCAGAAGAAGAATATATATATATATATGTATCACTTGAAAGGTAGTTAGAAATCAACACATTTAAGGCATTTTTAAAAGCATTATCGATAAAAGTTAATGGTTTTGAAAATGCTAATGTTTCTTCTACTTTCGGTTTATGTTTATAAGTACTTTGATCATCAATCACGTTAGATAAGTTCTTGATTGATACTTTGGTTTTATGTTCATTCTGCATAAAATAATAAATTGAACCCTAAATTTGAACAATATTTTGATGGAAATTACGTATATAGCTTGAATATTTCTATTTATTTAACATAATTATTCCTTTTTACTTGTCAGAGAGGATACTCAGCATCAAAGGACCAAAATATCAATAGTTTCAAAAGTCAAAAGAAGACAAAAATACGCGTAGGAAATACACGTACAATGTAAAAAAATCATGAAAAAGTCAGGAAATACATGAAACGCCTGGACAACTTCAGGAATTCTATGTAATGACCGATCGATACAGGCATTACACGAAATCCCTTAACCACGTAAAATCTCTGATTACATTTATTCCCTGTAACATATACATGTATATTAATATTCCTGAAATCAAGGGATTTCGTGATATTATGTGAATATGTTACAGTGAATAAGTATAATACGAGATTTTAAAACTTCCCGAAATTAAGGGATTTCGTGTTATGCCCACATCTATCGTTCATAACATGTAGTCCCTGGAATGGACAAGGTATTTCATGTAAATCTTGAAATTTTCTTGAATAAGTAACTCTTGTTTTTTGATTGAAATTTCGTCGTATATATACGCATGTATTTCATAATAATTTGATAAATTGTTATTGCTATGAAACTACTCTGTGCTGGGAGTATCCAACCGGGGCTCCGATTTGAACTCTTTTACATACTGTATACATACAAATTTTCGCGTTATAGCGTGAAAGTTTAGCGTAATAACGCGAAAGTTTCGCGTGCTAACGCGAAAGTTTCGTGTAATAACGCGTAAGTTTCGCGTTATAACGCGAAAAAATAAATTTCTTAGCTACCACTTGAGCTCAATAGGCTATCGTAGAAGTGTGCATTCCTAAAATGGTACTGTGCCTAGAAAAGAAGAATTGCCCCTACAATTGAAGCGGAGAAGTTGAAATGTTAAACGTCTTTAGATTCAATAGCATCATTTAAAACCTGATAAATTTACAGCATGGACCAGACATGCACGTTTCGGGTACAAAACCCTCGTCAGAGATCCTCAGTCTAAACAATGTAATAGCGCAAAAAGTATGGAATTTGTTATGTCCAAAAATGTACCAAAGAACGTAGCAGAATGGGTAGGATATGATGCTACAGGACCCACGTTTTAGAAATTTCAAGTAATTTTGTAACAGAATTTTTCAAATGCGTTGAAGAGACAGAGGTTCAACCAAAGCTGATCGAACTTGGCTAAATGTGCCCTCGGGGACTCTTGGTCAACCGGCAGTGACACTCACCAAGTAGTTCAAATGTTAAACGTCTTTAAATTCAATAGCATCATTTAAAACCTGATAAATTTACAGCATGGACAAGACATGCACGTTTTGGGTACTAAACCCTCGTCAGTGATCCTCATTCTAAACAATGTAATATGGCCAAAAAGTATGGAATTTATTATGACCAAAAAGTATGGAATTTATTATGTCCAAAAATGTACCAAAAGACGTAGCAGAATGGGTGGGATATGATGCTACAAGACAATGCGTCAGCAACTCAGATACCTCGACAGCCATATTTGATGACTGATCAGCATGAAAAATACAAACTTCAAAAACGGCCTTGAACACTTGTTTCCTGTAAAGTATGGTGAAATCCTGTAGAGTGGTTGTAGAGGAGATGAATCTGTAAGTATACTGCACGTGAACAATAGAAAACTTTTCGACAGACATTTCTTTTAATTTTGGTATGTCCTACAAAAGAAGAGGGTAGCATTAGAAAATGTGTTCACGTACAATCCACTTTTTCAAAACGTTCTCGGGGAAGGCAACTCCCCTTCCGAACTCCCAGGAATCGGAGCCCCTGTGCACCCCTTCAATATTCTTCCCCACTCGGGCATTCATGCGTCGCAATTCATCCCAATAAATGTGTATCTCCTTCCCGGCAGATGAGGCTCTGGATCCACCGCTGCTTTTTGAAAATGACAATTGTTTTTCTTCTTTTTTTACAAGCTACTACGAAATGTTTTTACATGTGAAAAAAAACCTTTATGTGTCACGATAAAAAAGGAAAATAAAGAAAAACGATAAAATGAATAAAAGGTAAGAAAAAAAAATCTCTAAAGACTCATCCTTGTAGAACAGGGTGCAATGAGCACGTACACTACACTATAAGTTGAGTACGTGAAAGGTAGCAGGAAGTTTACATATTGAATTACATTATTAAGGAGGTATTGAACACTTGGACACTAAATTCAATTTTTTTTCTAAAATTTCTGAAATTATATATTTCTTGTCTGTTCTTGACTATACAAACTTTTATTTGATTCTATCCGCAGGAAAATTTTCCACGAGACTTTGAAATATGCATTAATCAACGCTTTCGTGAATTTCTTGATGACGTCATAATTTTGAAACATTCATTCCAGTTCTCGTAACGATATTAGAAATTAATTTAGATTTAACTTCCAAAATATCCATAAATGTATGGCACTTACATATGGAAAAGATTAGATGAATTGTGTTTTAAAGATAGACAGGATACTTGAATAAAAGATGACACTAACGCTAAAAAATTGCAAATTCGAGCCAATCTACTGAAGAAATCCTGTGGATGAATCTTTGTCAAAACTATCAAAATTATTAAGAATGTCCAGAGATGATTTTATGATTAAATGGGAAAAATTGAATTTAGGATTAAAATATTACAAGGCTTTCTATTTTCCATTTCTTTCTTCCAAAAGCGTCCATTTTCCGCTTTCCTGCAACGTAAATTTGTAAACGAATACACCGTGATGAAGACTGAATTTTCTATTTCATACATGCTAAGTTTCAATGCAATACGTTTAGTAATGGTGTTATTTATTGCATTTTGAATGCGAAGGTTTGTGACGCCATTTTTCCCGATAACGTCGAAATGACGTCGTGATTTGATCATGGATAAAACTCCCAAAGTCCCAAATTTCGAAAATCGCCATAATTTCTTCAAATGACGCCGGGATTTATTCAAATTTCATCAGGATACTCAAATGCGTATATCAATCAGAATATCAAATGTTTTAAGGGAGACAAGACTGTACATGTACTTTTCCTAGGAAGCGAGAATACAAATAATGCCGCCGCAATCTTGGTGTTCAAACCCTCCTTAAATCAAGTCATTTGATCAAATGTACTCTATGTAAAATTAAAATGATTGAAATTAGATGCATTTTGAAGATATTCTTTCCCTTTCTAAAGTGAAAAGGACCGCTTGGTGATATCACGCTTCGATGATTTTCACACCCGGTAGGTAATAGATAAACGACACCTACGTACTACATGTACCCTGCGCGTTTGATTTGCATGTGTGTATTTGTCTAAACAACGATTTTTAATCGGGACGTTTACGTTAAAAGAATGGATTAGTGCTTTAGATGTACACATGTGATGAATGACAAATATGGATAATGACCATATCCCTGTATACAGCACAAAATCGACAACCCAGAAAATCAGAAACCGAAGGCATACAAAATTAGGATAAAACAGGAACTAAAGGAAACAAACAAAAACCTCTAACATATGAAAAGAAGCGATCTTCCGATATGGGAGTGAGAACAGGTGCCTAGGAAGAGTAAGCATCTCCTGCTTGCATGCAACACCCGCCGCTTCAATTCGGTAGAACTGTCACATCTGGTAACTTCCATTTCGGAAGACATAGAGTACAATCTTAGGTTGGATGGTTAAAATGGTCTATGACAGAATATCATCCACCATTCATGAGAGTGGGACATCATAGTGTATGACGAGCTCCCCATATCGACCGTAGAACTTCCTCAGTGACGATGATAGTCGGTCACAAACATGTCCCTGACTGAGAAGCTTATCTGAAAGACGCCTAGCTCTCAGAACAGAATCCGTATATTTGGTACTTGCTCTGGCATAGCGTATCAACTGAGATATGAACACGCCATAAGTAGGCGATGAAGGGATGTTGCTACTCAGAAAAGAAAAGTTTGTAATGCTGACATTACATCGTAACACCGTAAAAATACACGAAAAACCAACAAAATATGGTCTTTCCAAGCAAACAATTGAAGGTTCTAAAACCTTATCAAGGCACTCCCTTTGACCCTTGTACAAGAGGCATAGCGATAAAGTGTGGAAATCATTTCAGATATTCGTAACAAAAGGATTGGAAGAAAAAGTCTTAGTTGTTGCAACTGAAAAGGGTACCCGTTTCCATGGCAACAAAGGTCACAAATACGCTAGATATTATAAAATTGTCAAATGCCTCAAACTTGAGATGGTAATCATGGCAACGACACTCTTTTTCTACAATTGAAAACTAATTTTAATCTTTACACTCCTTATTGAATTTCCAAATCAAAAATCGCTAGAATCTATGACACTTATTATTGATATTTTTTTGGTACTAACAGGAAAATGCTCTTAAATGATTACTTTAATCATTTATCCCAACATGGATGGTAGGGGTTGCTATTGTGACATGCAGATAGGAGACCTCGCCAAAAAATCTGAGAATAGTACTGAATTGCATTTTCTTACCAGGGCATTTAAAACTAGAGAGTAAACAACTTGCTTACTTCTCTAAACTCTAGTTATGAAAAAAAAAACCCCACGAATATTGGCCGTAGAAATGAGCATGACACAATGTATGCCCAAGATATCCGAACTAGGAACTACCCCAATTCCCGATCACATGTTTTTTTACATTTCCCATCTAAGTAACATTCCCCTTTCATGAAAATATCGATATATAAATTTCAAGCAAATTCCTGCGTATGAATTGAACAGTGGAATTTTGTGTTGTATGGGTATATTCTATTTGGTGCACTATTGTATTGCTGTTGAGATTGTCGTTATCTCAAACAATGGTCAAACTGGCAACTGATGTATACATGCAATTTTGTTTTCTTTAAAGGTACAGTACATTAATCAGAGGTACATTTGTACATTCAGATTTAGGAATAAGAAATTTCCATTTACATATAGCCTAGGATGTATCACTGGGTTAGGTGCAACCCCCCCCCCTTGATCCTCCAAAACCGGCCTAACTTTGTAGCATTTTTTGCGCTCTGTCGGATAAAAAATTGTCTCAAGGAAATTTCCACTGCAAATGTGGTGTTTAGGGGGAAGACATGGGGGGGATTGTCAATCACTGAAAATAGGAAAACAATTATAACTTTTCTATAGTTGATGTTTTTAAAAATCGAATAGTGTGAATACTGTAAAATCATAAATTTTCATTGGGGATTTAATTTCGTTATTTTCATGGGTGGTTAAAAACAACGAAATTAAATCCATGACGAAAATTTGCTTTGACTTTTATAAATATAAATATGATATTGAGATTTTATTGACCCTGTCGTACATTATTGACAGATGTTGACAATATATCTTTCTCAATTTCGTTGTCTATATACAATTCATTTTTGAATGCACAGTATAAACACCCGGAGATATCGGTCCAGGTAGCAATCTTTTAATAAAAGTCTGCATATTTATATTGCATGGCCCGGTATCAGAACACTTGAGAATCAATCAACTAAAATCTATTGTCCATTGGCTATGAAGCAAATCTTTCTAATTACGGTCAAAGCCAAACAAACAATTAAAAGGCCAAACACATGCCGCAATACATAAAACATTGCATATCATCCGACAGTGCTCGGACAAGCTATCAAATTAAAAAGAAATGAATAAAGCCAGTCAAAGCTCAGGGTACCCGATTACACAATACGAATTCATTTTCAGATTAGATGTAACAAGATATAAATTAAATTGCAGCTTATGAAATGACATTCCTAGCCATTTATAATAAGAAACAGCATAATATCAAAGCTGAAATATATATATTTAGGCAAAGTTAAAGAGCTAGACTTAGTACTTATTTTCTGCAAATTTAAAGGGATTTTTTTGGGGGGGGGGGGGGGGGGGGCATGGTATTTTTTTTGTCAATCACTGAAAATAGGAAAGCAATTATAACTTTTCTATGGTTGATGTTTTTAAAAATGAAATATTGTGAATATATAGTATTTTCAATGCTGTTTTAGATGAAATAAGTTGCAAGTTCTTATTCCTATTTTTACTGTTTGTTTTGGGGCAAAAAATTCGAATTTATGCCAAAATTCACAGAAATTTAAGGAAATGTTAATTAGATCCTGCTTCTCAGCTCCTCATTATTGCATATGATCGTTCAATGATGACTGAAAAAAAAAACATTTCTATAGTCTTTTCTTTCAAATGACATATATTTTATATTCTTTTGTTTTCACTAGAAAAAATACTAGAAGAAGACCAAACATTAGTGTAAGAATTGGGGTATTACATAAGGGAACCGCTAATTCTTCGAAGATTTGTGTACAATTTCATGTAATAATAGTTAAATTTCTAAAATATTCTTTATAGACAAAAATGGCAGTTAATACAACACATAATGGTCAGTGAATGTGTATTGTAAAAATACATGATTTTGATAATTATAAAAAAACCCTTAACGGTCAGGTAGGGATGAACCTTAAGTAGAAGTGGCTTAACTTCAGAAGTCTCTCATGTAAAATGATCCATAAATAAAGTCTGCCTCTAATATCAAGCATATCACTTTCGGCAGAATCAATGGCGCATTCGAGATAGAATAATGAGGTCACTTATTTTTCAAATGGTCATCCTGTTATATATTTTAAAAGGTCAAACCCAATGTGGGAATACGATTGGGAACAAAGATAAAGGCAGTCATTCTATAAAGTCTTTTTTTTTGTTTCAGTAAGAAAAAAAATCAAAATATTTCCCTGTACAAAAGTATACATTATTTCACAAAACAAAAAAGCATATCAATTTCGTATTTGCTCAAATATTTGCATTCCCATCTATGATATTAAGTGAAAATAATTAAATATCGTTCAAACGTGTAAACACTTCCTCATTGGAGACAATGGACTTCCTTAAAAGAGAGAAACACATTCACAAAACTCTGTCCGAATGACATGTGATTTCCTTCACTACCATTCTCCAAATGCGATATTTTCCATAATTTCTTGCATTAAATAATCGTTTAAAATGGACGTGCATGTGTTGCCTTTATGCATTCTGGTATTTGTGATATCTGAAATTGTATATTATTCACATCAAACTCAATACTCCTATGTTTATTCATGTCCAACCAAGATGAAATCTCGGAAGCAACGAAGTGAGAAGCTTAATTGCACATGGACAGGCAATATCAATGTATATCATTGCTTACCAACACTTCATCATGCCATTATTGAGAGCTGTTTTGACAACATTGGACTAAAAAGAAAACGTAAGTTGAATTGCATTTTTGGTTTGAAAAATACTCTTTTTTTGTATAAAACGTAAATTTCCTATGCTTCATGCTACATATGATGCTTGTTAATGGGTACAACACAACTACTCTTTTTATGTATAAAACGTTAAATTCCGATGCTTTGTGCTACATATTATGCTCATTTATGGGTATAAGACAGCTGAAATTTACGGAAGCCCCAGAGCGCCAAGTAAAAACATTTTTAACCTGCGAGCGCAGTTTACCATCCTGCGCGCAGTTAAGTAACCTGCTCGCATAGTTTATCAAGTTATGCGCGCAGGTTTAGTGACCTGCGCGCACAGTTTAGTAACCTGCGCGCACAGTTTAGTACCCTGCGCGCACAGTTTAGTAACCTGCGCGCACAGTTTAGTAAACTGCACGCACAGTTTAGTAAACTGCACGCACAGTTTAGTAAACTGCGCGCACAATTTAGTAACCTGCGCTCACAAGTTAGTAACCTGTACATGTGCGCACAAGTAAGTAATCTGTGCGCACAGTTTATTTAATCATGTTATTTACATGGTTACTATATTGGGCGCGCAAGTTAAACAACTTTAGTAGAGTAGATAATATTTGCTTTGTAATGGGTCTGTGGTCTAGTTGTACTTTAGCCCCTGATCCCCAGGGTCTTGGAAAAGGGGTGTAGTAATCTTGTCCGATACAAATCTACATGATAGATACCCTCTCGGTCTACAAATCATGTACTTCACATTGTGTATAAACGTGTCATTTTGTATTTTTGAATCAAAGGGACAAATAGCTAGGGTTTTTATTTTCATTTTATATTTAAAGCTATGGCTCTCCTATCCCTCTTTCCATTCAACAGGCTACAACGAAATTCCGCCATTCTATATGCAACTGTAGTGTCCATAGAACCCGCAGGAAACCGTTGTAACTGAATAAATTCAAAGAGGGTAAGGGGGCGCAGCTACGTTAAGGTGCTCCACGCAATGACGTTAGAGAAAATTCCGCGAAAACGTTGTGTGACGTTATAAATGACGTCACGCCATTTATCGTATGCTAAGGATATTTCAAGGGATAAATTGTACTGGATCGATTTTGAATAGTATTGAGCTTTCGTCCTATTCCTTATATCAACTCTAAAGGTTCCCAATATTTAATTAACCAGAAATAATAAAAGAATGTGTGTTTTCAACAGTTTTGCAGATCGGGTTATTGTAGGTCAAGCATGCGCAGTCTGAGTTCAGGGTTAAAGGGAAGCTTTGGATGAGAAACCGCTTTTTATTCACAGAGGAATCGCCGATTTTCAATTAGTAAATCGATATAAGGAATTAATTTTTACATGTCAAGTATAAATAAGATATCCTTATAAAGGAGTACAATTTTTATTTAGATTATTCGTTAAATATTGTCCATATTGAGCTAATTAATGGAGATTTACTGATTTACCGGCTTTAAGATAATTATTTCTTATTCATTTAATATTTATTCTGTTGTTGTTGCTGCCAGGGTTTTTTTTTTTTGGGGGGGGGGGGGCAGCTCGTGTGCGTTAATACATTTCATTCTAAAGCATTATTTTAATATAAAGAGAAATGTAACATGAATACGACACTAAGTTTAAATTTGTCAATTAGTATACCGGCTATAAAGACACAGTATATAGTATACAATGGAACAATACTGATACTTCAGTTACGGTCCTATTGAATCAATTTAACATGTACTAGAATAAATTTAATAACATATGAAAATAATGATAAAACAAATTGTAATCAGCGGGAGATCGGGTGGGTTATATTTAGATTGAAAATTTATTAGCATAGCCGGGAAAGAAATTCCCCTCCCCTTTCCCTCTCGGCTCTTTATTTATTTTTATTTTTTTCATAATACATAATTTTTTTATTGGTCACCGATATAGCTCTACGCACGGAAACACTCTGACAAGTTTAAAAATAGCCCAGTATGAAATCTCAACTTTACAAATTTAGAAGACGCTCAGTATCGCGGTCTGAATAGTCCTCCTGATTGGAAATACAGGATCCTGGCTACAAAATATTGCATTGATACATATATTTCAATATTTGATCAGCAGAAGTTTTAAGTTCTAGCGGCAACCTTTATCACCAGAGTCATTCCCTATCACAAACTTTTCCAGAAAGAAAATATATATTGTTTTAACTTGAATCACATATACTAAAGGCGGAAGCCCGGACGAAGCTTATCCTCCGACAACCCCCCCCCCCTCGCCTTCTTAATATATATGTATATACATGTAATTACCTTTTCTTCGTTGTAAAATAATGCTAAACTAAAAAAAAAAACCCCTTTACCATGTTTACACTGTATTATATATTAATTGAGATACTAGTATGTAAATGTGTATCTGTACTTTATATGTACACATATGCATGTTATTGCTTTCCCGCTAAATTTCTATGACGTAATCCAGATCACTTGTGCGTTTAAGCCCCATCTGAAAATAGACTGATATAGGGTAGTTGTAAAAAATTATAAATTGCAGGTGACTACTCTTGTACGATTTCGATATTTTTATACAGAATCTATAGAGGACACTTAAATTTACCAGGATTTTGCTGGGCATTTAATGGAAATTTTAATAGTTGTGCAAAATTTGAATGTAAAGTCGAGTTTCGTAGTGTTTTTACCACTTGTTAACCTTCTCGGTATCTTTTCGCCTCATAATCGTTACATAAGTGTTACAATGCTCAGCACATTTCTTAATCTACAGAATTTACTGAAGAAAACAATATAACATTTGCATTATTTTTTCCTTATCTACAACTTGCAAAATTCAATTTAAAACCGAGATAACAATTTAAAGTTATATTTAGGGCTGACACGCGACCCAGGGGAATAACCCCCGGTGATTTTTTTTTCTTAGCTACCAGACACCTACTAGATATAAAAGAAATACAGCTTTGAACTAAAGAAAGAACGTTTCAGCCGTGATTGAGGGTTGAATGCCAGGCACTGTAATAATGGAATATCTTCAGCGCGACGTCAGCGTGGAGCACCTTAACGTAGCCGCGGGGGCTGAAATTATTTGATGGCAATGAATCATGATTAATTAATAAACCTATATCAGTAATGATATTTTCTTATGGTGTATCTACATCGTTTAGTACGGTGTGTCATTGTTATATCCTTCAAGTTTTCTATTGGAAACGGGCATTTTGGAAGTGGAAGGGTGGTTCGAACCAATCATTGTGAGGGATTTTGACTCGGACAAAATATACGTAAAAACCAGATAGAAAGCTTTCTTGGCAAATCCCAGGGATGGAGGTCTTGACATCCCTACCCCACTCTAAATCTCCGCGTGTAAGTCTCCAGGTATCAGATCCCAATTATTTTTTCCTATATATATTCCTTTGTAAATTGTACTAATATGACGATTAAATACTCGAATCGCACCACCATTTTTTGCTTGAAACTTTTATATCTGCTAGATAGTATCAAAATAAGCTCAAAAATGGATTCATGCAAAAATATGTCGCTTAGTAGACTTTTAATATCTTTTTAAACCCGAAAGGGGGTATCTGTGGCTCTAATGTTCTACAATCTATCAATTCTAGAGCCTCATAACACATCTGTCATTCCGCGATTAGGATGATGCAGTATCATTCAACATGCTAGAATATTTTTTTCAACTAATCTGCGACTCATTGACGTAAAAGACGAATCATCTAGTGTAAAAGGAGTCGTAGAAAATAAATGTAAGAAGACGAGGGATTGAAATAATCAGGAACTATTTGCGTGGTCAAAGAACATCCAAAATTAATTGTGATCTGTAATCTAAAACTCTCAAAAATTTTAATTGAATGTCAAACTTTTGCATCAGAACCCTTCCTTGGTATCTTCTGATGTTATCTATCAAGTTTCAGCTCAATACTTTTATTATTCTTCAAATAGTTGCATTTTACAGGTAGTCTATTGATGTCCCCAGAATCAAGTTTTTGATAAGAATTATTTCAATTACGCTTATTTCAAATGTCCGTTTTTCCGCAATTCTTCAGATATGCAAACAAAATGAAATGTGTCTCTTTCAAATGGCTGGATTCTCATAATTTATGGCACTAAAAACTGCATATGTACCGTTTTCGAATTATAATATTTAATATTAATTAATTTATATGAATTTTCGTTAGGCCCTCTTAGTGTATCGACAAAAAATTGAAAATTACCGATTAAAACATCAGAAAACTTATTGTTTTGCGATTTCAGTTATATTTTTAGTGCAGACCGCATGAGATGTCATGTAAAAACATTATTCCAGCAAATAAAGTTCAGCTGTACATGTGAACTACGAGCGGGGATCGAAAAACGCAACCACCACCCATCCCCGATTTCTTTTATTTTTTTTTGGGGGGGGGGGTGGTGTTGGAGCCAGGCAATGCTTGGCTATTGGAGGAGATCAAATATATTTATAGTAAAAGTAGCAGCATGACACACAGCTAATGCAAGCATGTCGTAGTTCTTAAAGAAACAAAAAATCACACTATGTCCTTACCTCGGCCTCCTTTCCAATTTAAGCACATGTTCGCTCGCCTCGAACCCCCCCCCCCCCCATTTTCGCCAGATTAGCCCTGATAACTCATGAATTGGCATCTAGCAGTATCATGAAAATGATATGTTCATCCTACATGTATCATATTTTCTCCTTTTACCCTCGTCTGGTCTCTATTTAGTTACACACGTGATATCACTGCGCGCGCTTATTCCAGGGCTGTTGTATTTTTTTTATGTGTTTCTTTTTAGAGAAAATCCTAGCGGGGTGTTTGGATTCCACCTTTCTCTTGATCAGAACTTCATGCATCAGAATTATTGTAGCCGATATCATCAACTGACCTGCGCGTAAAAAGTAATGGACTGTGCGCGTAAGTTGTTGAACTTGCGCGCGCAATATAGTAACCATATTAATGACATATTAAAAAAAAATTAAACTTTATTTATTTTACAACGTTTAACAAACAAGTTACACAACTTATATTAATGTCTCACGTTGGCTCAGATGTTGGCGTGAGGGGTCCTAGGAGCAGGAGGAAACCGGAGTACCCGGAGAAAAACCTCCTACTGAGGCCTGGGTGGGGGACCACCTACCCTCCCACATAAGACCCTTCGCCGAATCTGGGATTCGAACCCGGGACCTTAGAGGTGAGAAGCGAGCGCGCTACCACTGCGCTAACCCGGCCTATATTAATGACATATTAAGTAAACTGTGCGCGCAGGTTACTAAACTGTGCGCGCAGGTAACTAAACTATGCGAGCAGGTTACTAAACTGTGCGTGCATGTTATTAAGCTGCGCGCTTATGTTACTTAACCTGCGCGCGCAATTAATAAACTGTGCGCGAAGGTTACTAAACTGTGCACACAGGTTACTAAACTGTGCGCACAGGTTACTAAACTGTGCGCAAAGGTTACTTAACTGTGCACGCAGGTTACAAACCCGCGCGCAAAAGATTCTAAACTCTGCACGCAGGTTTCAAAACTGTGCATGCAGGTTACTTCACTGTGCGCGCAGGTTACTTAACCTGTGCGCACAACTTGATAAACTGTTATTTCTTGGCACTTCGGGGCTTCCGTTGAAATTAATGTCGGCATGAACTTAATCTATGTTAACTTTCAATTTGCGGCTAATATAATGTAGTCCTGGCTATAACATTAAACTATTCATACTCTATTTTGCATCATTCAACAATGAATAAGATAACTTTCTTTAACACTAGTTTCAATTCTTCTTCGCACAAGGGTATATTATTATACCTCTACTTGTTTTCCTATATAAAAATATACTCATTAAACTAGTTGTAATTCGCCTGATGAGACTACTTCCCTACAAAGGGTGCATTAGTTGGGAAGACTATTTCCCTAGGGAAATAGCTTTTAAATGGGGCAGAGCTTCAGCGCATGACGCTAGTGGTGTCACAGTGACGGCAAAATTCAACAGTTAAAGTATGCCATTGAGGGAGTTAGCATGATTCTGGTTTCCATCTACCAGACCTATTTCACAAGTCACTATATACATTGCATACTATCCACGTTTCAAATTAAACGAACTGGCTGATTTTAAGTTAATCGGAAAATTATATTTGAGCTCAAGAATTACTACATGTACACAAGTACTGACATTTTTTGAGATCCAATGAGCACATTTATCCCTCAAGCTTGTTAACAACCTTTTTCCTGATAACTATAGGGACTATGCTAACAGTGAAGATAGCCTAAATTAAGGTCGAATCTATGAATAGCTTACTCACATTAAAAAAGTTAATTATTATTATTATCTATTTGACTGAGATGGACGAACACACTAAACAGTATTGTTATTTCGGCTTTAACCAACAATTCCTATTTCCATGTAGTAACTTGTGAAAAGCAAAGAAAAGAAAATTCTTTTTATCATGAAGGGTTTCAATGCTTGTGCCTCTAAATAAGATTTTGGAAACAGCATGCCATTGGTTTTTATCATGTTGCCCTTACATGTATCTGATATGCTTGATGCGCGGAATACAAAAATATCATATTGAGAGAATTAAATTACCGGTTGCCATAGAAAAAGAGTTCTGTTCATTTAAAGCATCAAAACAAAGACCAAACAAGTTTTAATTTTAAAAACCTTTCTTTTTAGAAAATAGATTTTTTTAGTCAAACCAGATCTTTTAAACTGCCGAATCACTACAATGATACGAAGTGTTCAAACTTTTTACCCTCTTGACGAAAATTTCAAATTAATTTCAATGCTCTTGTGTTTCGGAAAGTAAATCCTTTTATCAGTGAAGCTTCCAGCCAAAGTTATTTTCAGACGCAGTCACGATCCTTTTTATCAGCTCCTTCTGGTTTCAAGTCAAACTTCATAAAAATATTGAATATAATATAGTCATAATTTTGGTCTATTTTTGTCAAATATATACTATATTTCAGCAGAAACAAAGCTTAATACAAAACAAATGTAGCTGCTTCATACCGCCAATATTTTCCCCAGGAAAAACAGATTAAGAGAAACACTGAGAAAAATGTTGGGGCCTTTTCCTGTTTCCTAGTAGTAGTGGTCAGATACGGTTATCATTGCAGCTTTTCATTTGAAGCCTAGCGAATGCATCTAAACAAATTGATTTCAGCATCATTTGATTTTTTCATTTTGCTTCATATTGATATGAGGACAGAAAAGGAAATTGTTCTTTGCATTGAACACTTTCAAAATAAATTTTCTAGGTTCACAAAATCTCTCATGTTTTTCATATTTTTTTGTTTCAATAGTTGAATCCACACTTTCGGTTCTTAAGCGGCCCCGCATAGTATGTCAAAGGTCAAGTGAGTAAAAGATTTACGTAAGCGGCCCCACAAAGCCCGTTTTTACATTCGCGACGGCGCCGGCAAAATTTGAATAAGAGAAATTAGCGAAATTACGGCAAAGAAAAAAAAATAATAGCCTAGTCATGTAAAGGTAAGTACATATGAATGATACAAAGTGTCTGATATGTTAGTTTCATTCAATATTATAGAAAAATCGGCGAATAAACACGATAACACCATGCACTACACATAAACAGGAACAAAACTACATCATTTCAAATGTGAATGACACTTACTGCTCACTTATGGTTATGATTTTGTAATTACTCGAAGTCTGTTAAGCATTAATATCTAATACAATCAAAAAAGAGAGTAATTTCGTTGCATTATTATATTCAATATTTACATTCATTTTACTACTTGTAAAGGAGGAGGGTGGGGCATGGGGGATAGGTATGAAATGTCTTGGTAAATAAGGTGACAGTTTTATTTTTCTTAGATGTGCAGTACAAATTGAAAAGTATATCACTATGTATACATGAAACCTATATTAGCACAATCAGTCTGCACATCATCACTGTCATTATTCAACTGTACGGTTTTCCAAAATTTGGGGCTACCAATTTCAATTTCCTGGAAAAGGAGTTTGTGTGATTTGCCCTTATTCTGTTAGCTAAAGAGAATAAGACAAGTCAGAGTGGAAATACTTATCCATACATTGAAACAGACTGTGTTGCGGAACACATTTGTAATATCATATTAGGCCAGACAATCCAATAGTCACCAGACATTTATATAATGATTAGGGCTGTCACGGTTCATCCTTTAGTCGGTTCGGTTCAGGAAAATGAACAGCAGTTTGAGTTTGTGTTGTTTAATTCCATAAAAGAGTGAAATAATGATAAGAATAACAAATAAACAAAATTTATTATTTATCATTTTTATGCTTTAATAGCATTTTACTTTGAGATTTTATCAACATTTAACAAAATAACCAAACTAGAATACTAATAGAAGACTTCTTGGACTCAACCTGTGAAACAAACAGGTGCACGTTTACAATCAAGAAGTGAAACAACCCATTTTATTGGGTGAAATATGACAAAGAGCCCAATCACAACCTATGTATCATACAAAATTGAAAAACTACTGATTACCAGATAAAACCAAAAAAAAAAAAAAAAAAAAAAAACAAGAAGAAGAAGAACCGAATCGAAATCTGTACAGTACAATCCGAATCGAATCGATAAAGCTTGAACCTGTCGTGATTTAACCTATTTTCAGTTGACCGTGACAGCCCTACCAGACATACCCTACAGATCTGGTAAAATCTGCTGAAGTTTGGCAAAATATTTAATTTTGTTTTCTTAATAAACATATTGAAATTTCTATGAAAAAATTAAAATGTCTAGTGAGTTGTAGAGCTTTTGCGATGTCTGTTAAGCCAGAGAAATAAAATGTTTTGATTTTCCGTTTTTGCCCCAAAAAACATGCTGAAAGGTACCTTCCTGCAAGCAGCAAGGCACAAAAACACACAAACACATTGTTAATGTGACACAATTAGGATTGAAAGGCTGAAAAGAAAAATAGATTTGTTCAAGTGAGGTGGATAATTCTGAATTTGTGATATTTTTATGCACCACAACACAGAGAAGGTTACGTAATTCTATACTAAAAGGGAGGAATCGCACTTTGATAATGGCACATTAAATAAAAACATGCCGTTATTCTCTTCAACACATGTGAAATACATTCTGTAAATTATGATATAGGATCTTGTGTTTGTGACCCCCCCCCCCATTCAAATTAATACCATTCCCAACAGAAAGAAAAGATCCAGAGGCACGAAAGAAATGGGTATCGATTGTAAACAGAAAAAAAAACTGGGCACCAACAGCTATTTCTAGAGTGTGTTCTTTACACTTTGTGGATGGTACAAATGGAAATATAATTCATGACTGTCCTACTACTAAAAATTGGGTGTTCACAGAATTGGTTTGCATGTGACCAACCAGAATTATACATGTACGGCTAGTACTACCATGGACACCCATAGTAAGTCACGGTCATTTCTTAGATAAATACATATGACGCTTAACCCTGTCCTTCCAAATCAATGAGCCATGGTCATTTTTTCAGTAGGCCGAGTTAGCACAGCGGTAGCACGCTCCCTTCTCACCTCTGAGGTCCCAGGTTCAAATCCCAGATTCTGCGAAGGGTCTTATTTGGGAGGGTAGGTGGTCTCTGCAGGGGATTTTTCTCGCCGGTTTCTTCCTCCTCCTTTGACCTCCTCAAGCCAACATGAGACATTAATATAAGTTGTGCAACTTGTTTGTTAAACGATGTACAATAAATAATTTTTTTTAAATAATCAGTGAAAGTCTTGAACACAAATTGTACAAATGTGAAGCATTGCTCATGATAGGTTGTGTATATATGTGACTGTGCTCGTGGAAATAAATGAAAAATGATATAAAAGCAGAATGTAACATGTGTTTATAACTGTATCTACTATCAGAGTTTACAATTACAGTGTAAATTGGAAGTCAGGGAATACCAAACTGTCTGTGCTGTTACTAAAAATCTGCTGGTCATTTTTTTTATATTTGCCACTGTTAGTGTTTTACAAGTGTAACATAAAGATTTAAATCACAGACTGCAATTAGTAATAATTATGTTGTTGTATATGACTTTATAGTTTAGTCTTTGTCAGATTTTGATGAAAATTGCATGGTAAATAGTACTAAACACATTATGGCTTTGATATCTAGTGTATATGTATTTCAAAAATATATTCTGGGTATAGAAAAAATGTTAAAGCACCACAAAAAGTGATATTATATTCCATATTTTATTGTAACATGTGTTTCGGCTTTTACAGTCTCTTCAGCTAATGTTAAATAAATCTCAATCATCATACATAAGTAAATACATATCTCATACGTCGAGGAGGGAAGTGGGCGGGAGGAGGGAGGGTGGAAGGGGGGAGAAAGAGATAAATGATTGGGAACGTAACAGTGACAAAAAATATCTTGCTCTTATGCGTTCATGTACAGAAATCTCAATTTGAAAAAATTCTACGAAATTCAGCTTTATATAGCTTAAAATGTTCTCGCCACCTTTCAAATTTTTCAGGATCGCTTTGCGCATCTAAACAGATTTTTTTTCAAGGTTTAAAAAAGGAAATAACCCAAATAACTTCACTATTGCACCAATAAAATCTTTTAAGTTTAAACATTTTTCTTGAAATACCCCCCCTCCCCCTTTACATGTACCTTATATATATACATGTTTATAGTTTGCTGGCATTCTTCAACTTGAAGGGACCATGTATATTTCCTATAAGCTCTATGTTTTTGGATATGCTCTATTTTCCTTATATTTTGGCCAAAATAGCCTGTAATTTTATATTTCATTGGAAGCAAAATTTTGCTCTTAAATTGTGATATTCATGTTTCCTCTAAATTGAATTATTAGAATGAAATACTGCAGTACATCCTAAAACTTTAACGGTTCGATTCGCTCGCCAAATTAAGTCTAAAACACATAAATTTGCATTTGCCTTTGCCTTACATATTTATTATATACATGTAATTCTATAGATGGAAAAAATTCCTTGCTCCAACTTTGTTTTACCGCAATCCAAAGCGGAAAAAAATCTTGCCCGACAACAAAAATACAAGCGATTGATTCTTTTAAAATAAGTATTTCTTGAGGAGGAAGGAGGGAGGTAGGGGCTGAGGGGGGGTAGTGAGCGGGAGATGGGAGGAGGGAGGAGAAAGGTAGGGGATGGGAGGGAGAGGTAGCGAGGAGGAGGGAGGAAGGGGCGGGAGGGGGAGAGTGGTATCCCCCCAGGCTGCAAGTTCTTGCTTTGGTTCACAGGACGAAAAAACAGGTTTCCATACCTTGGAAACCCGGTGGAAACCACATGGAAACCCGGGGTTTCCATGTGGTTTCCACCAGGTTTCCATAATGGAAACCAGTGGTTTCCATGTGTTTGGAAAGCACTAACCGCCCGGTTTCCACGATGGAAACCTCTTGGAATCGGGTTGGACACCTCAAGTTTCCTTTTGGTTTCCATACCTTGTAAACCTGTATCAGAGCTGGTTTCCACGATGGAAACCACTTGGAATCCGTTTGGAAACCCCAAGTTTCCTTTTGGTTTCCACATCTTGTAAGCCTGTGTAAGAGCTGGTTTCCATGTTGGAAATTAGTTGGAAACTTGATGTTTCCTTTTGGTTTCCATATCTTGTAAAATTGTAAACTGGTTTCCATATACTGTAACTGTATGAAAAAGGAAATAATATCTCTTTATGTGTTAGTATATACAGTGAATTTGAAAGTTTTGAATCCTGTACTTTTCGTATTCCTTTATATCAGTATCAAGGCTACATGTATATTCTTCTATGTACTCTTTACATGTATGTCATGATAAAAAACCCTAAAACATGCTTATCATACTGTGTAATATTTATTCAGAATACATGCTTATTCAACATCAGATGTACAAGATTCCATGAAATCATAAATATACAACTTTGAGCTTTCAAATTTAAAAATGGCATCTTCCATTCTTCATTGATATTAATATGTCATGTTTTTTCAGATGGAAATGAAATTTAGAAAAAGATAGACGTGTCCCTTGAAACCACTACAGATATAAAATGTACTTGTATTTTTGAAAAAAAAAACCCAGATACTTTTAAACAAGTGTTTAGAAATGATAGACAAATTTTATCCTTGCCAAAAACAGACAAAGTCACAAAGAGATCTCTTTCAGATAAAATTTGTTATTCTGCAGAGATAGACACTCGACGGAAATCCCAGTTCATGATGTTTCAGACCACTGTTACTAAACTTTTTCTTCTGTCCTCTACTTTTTCTTCTGTCCTCTACTTTTTCTTCTGTCTTCTGTCTCACCTGGAATGAATGGAAAAAAATGATACAGTAAGCGGCAACAGAATTACAAACTACAGTTGTAGAGAACTAATATTGCAGGTTGGGATGTCACAAGATGCTTATGTCAACAATTTGTGAATTATAAGAAAGTGGAAGTTCCCAAAAGGCACAAATTTATCCCCCCATAGAATTAAAATTAAAGAGAGGTTGAGCAAACCCAACTTGTACGTGTACGAAAACTTGTACGTTTATTTACATGTTATCTGTTTACACGTTGAAGTTTTGTGGTTGAGCAGATGTCACAACACGTACTGCTATGTGTAAATCATATATACGTTTTGTGACATAATTTATATTTTGTTTACAACTGCTTATTCGTCAATAACTTGCAATCTAGATTCTAAAGGTAGGGTGCATTCAGCATTGACAGTGAATTGGTTTATCTATTCCAAGTAATCAGATTTATATAACATATCAATTAAACTTCAAGAGTAAATTTTTTTGGTCAAATTTGAGGGTTCTTCTTTAAAATGTGATACATTTTATTTGCAATCCCTTCTAATATTCAGAAAGGACATACGTTCCCAAATAAATTGAATATAGGTTTTCATCGGTTATCTGCATTCAGTTGCTTATAAAATCTACAAGTACATTTAATCATAAACGTGTACTTACAGCTTTACATGTTTTACCGAACATGTAACACAGGTGTGTGGAGCGCAAAATGTTATGATGTCATAAACAACTCAACCTCTCTATTATACCACGGTGATAGTGAAATATCAACCCGAGTGTGCAAAATTCTGCAAGTCATGAACGAGGCTTGCCGAGTCGTGGACAAGCAAAATTTTGTACATGAGGGTTCAGATTTAGCCATCCCTCCCTCATTGTTTTGTTTGATTGCTTTTCTCCCACAACTTATTTGTCTGTGTCTGTTATAAATAGTTATTTGTTGTTTGACCAAAAATGTGTGACCTCTTCCTTGAAAATGACCCTGATCTGATTTTGGTAAATATTTAGTCCAATCATGCTTTACCATCCCTGCCAATTTGAAAGATGTATGATGTATAGCCAAAAATGTAAAAGTGTGACTACCAGACAGATAGACAGACAGACAGACAGACGCCTGACAAATGATCCCTTCATGTCGCTCTGATGTTGCAGGCGACATAAATGAAGTGTCTCAACTCAATATAGTAAGAAGCTTACATTGACATCATTGGATGCTAATTTTTCATGCAGTCCTTCTAGTTCTTCAATGGTTACAGTACAATATTGACCTGAAAGTGAAAATGAAGATTTAATATGTTGAAATTTATCAAATAAGTCTTCAGAGTTTATGAAAAGTGCCGGATTGCCGACAATCTCCAGTGGATTTTTCGATTGTCTGACAGTTTCTAGTTTCGAGCCAGACAAAATGTCAGACAAAATGCCAGACAAAATGTCCGATGGTTTTTTGTTCCAAGTCCAAAATAACGACACACAATTTACAAGATTTGATTTCAAATAAAGACATTTAAGTATTTAAGATATTTCACAAAATTACAGGACATGATGATATACATAATGTATTACAATTGTTAATATAATACATGTTTAACTTTTAGTCATACCAATCCTTGATCCATGTCCATGGCAACTTTTGGTTACAGTACTCTACATCTTTTGAATATGTACATCATTCTTTTCCACATTCAGCATCAGATATATAGTTAAGATTTCGTAGATGGCCTCTGATCGTGCACCGTACATAGCTTGGATAAGAAAGTAATGTCGAGGCTACACCAGGTATACTGAAAGAAAATTTGAAAAATTAAATTAAATCAGCTTAGTAAGAGAGTAAAAGTTCAGGGAATTAATCTGCCTTTGCGACCTGCACCCAGGACCCATAGATTTCCAATCACTGTGTTTTCTAGTCAATACAATAATTCTCAAAGCATTCAAGTAATGAATGATCTTAATTTGTTGTTGTTGAACTTGTTTTATTAAAATATCTGACGAATTGCAGAAATGCCTACATATCTACAACAAGAGCCCCAGGGGGCACAACGCTCACCTGATACCCATGCACGCTCTAACTGACATACTGACATTGAATACTGATAGTGCCAGTACCAGGATTTTAGCCCACAACCTTTCTAAAAAGATTTTTGCCAGATGCAGAGAAGTTTTTTTTTTCAGAAATCTTTAAAAGTACGAAAAAGAAAAAAAATAGTCACATTTCAAAACAATAACTTTTTTACTGATTTGAAAAGACGGATAAAGTGGTCCAACGTCATTTGCCCAGCTAGTATAGGTCAATTATGCAACATTAAAAATAAAATCATATTGTACATTAATGTGCAGCAGAAAAAGAATAAAACAATAAAATGATTTCATAAATTAAGTTTATTTAAAATTGAACACAAAACCTTTCATTATTGATAGCTAGCATGCCAGAAATTATAAAGCCTGTGTTTTTGAAACGAGAATGCCTCCGGCGGCATCTTTGTTAGTATAAAGGCCATTTTCTGTTAAGTATGTGAGAGGTCAGGGTCAGCGTAATATTGGTATCAATGGAAAGATCTTGTCACAAGGACTACACCTGTAAAATTGAAACTTCTATCACTAACCATTCAAAAGTTATGCCCAATGTTAAAGTTTTTGAGAAGTACGTCAAAGGTCGATGTTATGGTCACGAGGTCAAACAAATTTTGGTATCAATGGAAAGGTATTGTCACAAGGAATACACATGTGAAATATGAAACCTCTATCACCAGCTTCCATTTAAAAGTTATGCCCAATGTTGAAGTTTTTCGGAAAACAGACAGACAAACAGACAGACGGACAGGCCAAAAACTATATGCTCCCGAATCTTTTATTCCAGGGGCATAAAAAACAAAGATTTTTCGGTTTTGCCTTTATTCATATTAAAGTATACTGAAATCTATGAATACTTTTGAATAGTATTGATTTCATTTCAAATACATGAAACGTACAGTTAAATTTATCAGTTCAAGTGAGTTGTGCAGAAATTGGGCCAGTTTGTTTTCCAAAAAGTAGTGTATGGTGTATCAAACCTCATGACCCAGTGAAGCCAGTGAAGCCACTTGAACAAATAATTTTCAGTGAATATGCTGAAATGCATTGGTCCGATAAAAACTCATCATGTATCTATTATTTGAACAGATAAAAATTCCCAAATGTCTTATCACAGGAACCTGTCATTTTATGAGAGAAAATGTTTTATTATTCACAACCTCAGGCCTCTGTGTTCCTCTTAGAAATATTATACATACAAGATGTCGAACGCAGTGGCTTATGGTTGTAAATAATAATTTATTTTCTCTATTTAAACAACAGCTTTCTGTGGTCCAACATTTCATAGGAAGATTTCAGGAACTCTGAACTGAATTATTTATTTCAAGAACTTCAGATATTAAATGTCCTATGCATTCTCAAAATCCAGAGGAAGAGATTACTCATTAGACGTTTCTTCAAGAAATCAGTCCGTAAATTACTTCATCTAAGAGAGTCTAAGACAGAAGAAATTCGAGCAAACTTTATACATGATAACAAGTATATGCAAGTGTTCCAAGTACATGAATGATAACCATTATGAAAGTGTTCCAAGTATAATGCACATTAAATAAAAATCTATTCCGTTTGCATTGTATCTCCTGAAATGTATCGCAGTACTAAATGTATCACATTTCTACGTGGGGAATCCCCTTCGGGTCCACGGCAAAACATGGCCGCTTTTGAAATCTTGTTCCCGACTTTAAAAATAAAATTCTAAATAAGTATAAAGAATTTAAATAATTGAATCATATCACATAAAAGGTCAATCAATAAGACATTGAAGCATGTGTCACTTGTTGAATTATCAGCTGTAACTATGGATGAAAGGTCGATCTAAAATGATTAATCATACAAAGAAGGTTTTTTTTTCCTGTAGTTGCACCTGAAACATTGGGCATGGAAAACATACATTATACCTATGTACAACCTTAAAAATCCAAAAGTGGATATCTTGACAAAATTCTTTCACTTGTAGGGTACCATGCATGAGTACCTCATACCTACAAATTGTCATGACAATCTGAAGAGTGGTTATAGAAAAGAAGCAGAAAATGTATGAAAATCACACTCCCCCCCCCCCCTTCCTTTTTACATAAGAAAAAAATTCATAAAAAATCAAAAAAAAAAATAAAATTTAAGCATAAAATACATATCAAAGCATTAAGTAAGTTAAATATGATAAACATGTGGTAAATTAGTGTGTAAAATCATAAACTTATTGAGTTATTTAAAGAAATAGTGCAAAAATGTGCATTTCTGACTAAGTCCGAAAAGACGTCAAAAACGCGTCAAAAATTTGACTTCGAAGTGGAACCAAAAATAACAACACTTTTTAAGACATCTCTCTAGATCATCCTGATGCTTTCCGTTTGTCGATACATGCTTCGGTTCTGAAGAAGAAGTTTGTCAAAGGAGGGTACCCCCCGTGACCTACTTTTGGCTGTGGTGGCGTCACCTGTTGACAGATCCGGACGAAAAACAACAACACTTGTAGGGGACCATGAATACTTCATACCTACCAAGTTTCATCAAAATCCCTTCAGCCGTTCTGGAGAAGAAGTTGAAAATGGGAAAAGTTCACGACGACGGACGACGACGACGACGACGACGACGGACGACAGACGACAGACGCAACACTATGACAATAACTCACTTGAGCCTATGGCTCAGGTGACCTAAAAAGGAAAAAAAATGTTGGGGTCCCGCCGGGGTTTGAACCCACTCCCCATGGGTCCATTGGGCATGGAAAACATACCTATGTACAATCTTAAAAAAATATTCCTTAAAAATCCAAAAGTGGATATCTTGACAAAATTCTTTCACTTGTAGGGTACCATGCATGAGTACCCCATACCTACAAATTGTCATGACAATCTGAAGAGTGGTTATAGAAAAGAAGCAGAAAATGTATGAAAATCACACCCCCCCCCCTTCCTTTTTACATAAAAAAAAATTCATAAAAAATCAAAAAAATAAAATTTAAGCATAAAATACATATCAAAGCATTAAGTAAGTTAAATATGATAAACATGTGGTAAACGAGTGTGTAAAATCATACTCTTATTGAGTTATTTAAAGAAATAGTGCAAAAATGTGCATTTCTGACTTAGTCCGAAAAGACGTCAAAAACCGTCAAAAATTTGACTTCGAAGTGGAACCAAAAATAACACTTCTTAAGACATCTCTCTAGATCATCCTGATGCTTTCCGTTTGTCGATACATGCTTCGGTTCTGAAGAAGAAGTTTGTCAAAGGAGGGAACCCCCCGTGACCTACTTTTGGCTGTGGTGGCGCCACCTGTTGAAAGATCCGGAGGAAAAACAACAATACTTGTAGGGGACTATGAGTACTTCATACCTACCAAGTTTCATCAAAATCCCTTCAGCCGTTCTGGAGAAGAAGTTGAAAATGTGAAAAGTTTACGACGACGGACGACGACGACGACGACGACGGACGACGGACGACAGACGCAACACTATGACAATAGCTCACTTGAGCCTATGGCTCAGGTGAGCTAAAAAGGGAAAAAAATTTGTTGGGGTCCCGCCGGGGTTTGAACCCACTCCCCATGGGTCCATTGGGCATGGAAAACATACATTATACCTCTGTACAATCTTCAAAAAATATTCCTTAAAAATCCAAAAGGGGATATCTTGACAAGATTCTTTCACTTGTAGGGTACCATGCATGAGTACCTCATACCTACAAATTGACAATCTGAAGAGTGGTTATAGAAAAGAAGCAGAAAATGTATGAAAATCACCCCCCTTCCTTTTTACATAAGAAAAAAATTCATAAAAAATCAAAAAAAAATAAAATTTAAGCATAAAATACATATCAAAGCATTAAGTAAGTTAAATATGATAAACATGTGGTAAATGAGTGTGTAAAATCATACACTTATTGCGTTATCTAAAGATATAGTGCAAAAATGTGCATTTCTGACTAAGTCCGAAAAGACGTCAAAAACGCGTCAAAAATTTGACTTCGATGTGGAACCAAAAATAACAACACTTCTTAAGACATCTCTCTAGATCATCCTGATGCGTTCCGTTTGTCGATACATGCTTCGGTTCTGAAGAAGAAGTTTGTCAAAGGAGGGAACCCCCCGTGACCTACTTTATGCTGTTGTGGCGCCACCTGTTGACAGATCCGGACGAAAAACAACAACACTTGTAGGGGACCATGAGTACTTTATACCTACCAAGTTTCATCAAAATCCCTTCAGCCGTTCTGGAGAAGAAGTTGAAAATGTGAAAAGTTTACGACGACGACGACGACGACGACGGACGACGGACGACAGACGCAACACTATGACAATAGCTCACTTGAGCCTATGGCTCAGGTGAGCTAAAAAGGGAAAAAAATTGTTGGGGTCCCGCCGGGGTTTGAACCCACTCCCCATGGGTCCATTGGGCATGGAAAACATACATTATACCTATGTACAATCTTAAAAAAATATTCCTTAAAAATCCAAAAGTGGATATCTTGACAAAATTCTTTCACTTGTAGGGTACCATGCATGAGTACCTCATACCTACAAATTGTCATGACAATCTGAAGAGTGGTTATAGAAAAGAAGCAGAAAATGTATGAAAACGACGACGACGACGACAGAGGACGGACGACAGACGCAACGCTATGACAATAGCTCACTTGAGCCTATGGCTCAGGTGAGCTAATAAAAATGATGTATCGTGATACAAATCCTAGGCTATCGTGAGTAAATATCGTGATACGTATCGTATCGTGAGCTTAGCGTATCATGACAGTCCTACAAAATGTAGAACTTTTAATGGTGAATGTGTGTATGAGATATGAATATCCTACCGTTAATAGTATAAAAGAAATCTGCTTTCAAAACACCTTAACATAAAATGTTGTATAGGGTGAAGGTCACAGGGTAAAAGTCATGGTGATTGTGAGTATGAAATATGAAAGTCCTACCATTAATAGTGTCAGGGTTCGCGCTGGGCTTTGCAAATGTCGCATTTTGCGACAAAAATTTGAAATTTGCGACAGAAAATCGCGATTTGCGACAAAGGGAATTTTCCAAAAATGAGTTTTCAAGTACCGACAAACACGCGAATTCGGCATTGACAGATCGATACTAAGTAATCCAAAGTGCAGTTGAAGCGTTCAGGTGTAACGTAGGTAAGCGGGTGACCGTAAAAGGTGTGTAAAATACACTGGTAATTGGATAACCCAGCAGCACGAGAACCACTGCTAATTAGATAATTGGATTATGGAGATAAGCTGTCCAATGTTAGTATTCCTATTTTTGAAAATGTATTCTAACTTTGTTACAACGGATGGCAAACTTTATATCTTTCGATGTCACAGAAAAGTTTAGATCATCACGTGCATGTCATAATCATTTTATTTTTCAATTCTTTGTTTCTCCTCCAAAAGAAGTACCACTGTATTATACAATTTAGATTTTAAAATTAAGAAACGTAACTTAGAAATGTCCGATTCCATATCGGAAAACAAAATTATAGCAAAATTGACGCCGTTCATTTTTAAAACGTCTGCAAGTTCTGACTTTGCCGTTTGTTTTTAAAACGTCTGCAAGTTCTTACTTTGCCTTTGTTTGTAAAACGTCTGCAAGTTCTGACGATAAAACTATAAAATTAAGCCTTCAATAGCATCTAAATTGAGGTTTTGAGATCTTTGTACTCAGGATAAAAGCATACGAGCTCGACGTCGTTGACCCGCAATAAGCACTCCTCTACTTTCTTTTAATTTTTTACGTCATAGGTGTCGATTTTATGTGAAACAAAGAGTCGGCGACGAAGAATTGAACAAGAAAATAAAGCCTGTGTTTGTGAAACACGAATGCCCCCGGTGGCATCTTTGTTAGTATAAACTTCATTTTCTGTTAAGTATGTGAAAGTCAAGTTCTACAATTTTGGTATCAATGGAAAGATCTTGTCACAAGGGATACACATGTGAAATATGAGAGTCCTATCACTTATCATTCAAAAGTTATGCCCAATGTTAAAGTTTTTGAAAAGTAGGTCAAAGGTCAAGGTCAAGGTCACAAGGTCAAAAATTTTGGTATCAATGGAAAGGTCTTGTCACAAGGAATACACATTCGAAATATGAAAGCTCTATCACCTTCCATTCAAAAGTTATGCCCAATGTTAAAGTTTTTTCGGACAAACAGACAAACAGACAGACAAACAGACGGACAGGCCAAAAACTATATGCCCCCGAATCTGTGATTCCGGGGGCATAAAAATACTTAATTTATTTCTAGGCCATTGTGATTATGAAAATAAACCATAAATTGATTATGTATCTATATGAGAAATATTAATCTAGATAAGTTACATGTACGTTGAGACCTTTTATTTTGTTTTGTTTTTTTTTTTTTTTTGGGGGGGGGGGTCCGCTACACCAACCTTATTTAATCAGGTCAACATTTTTTCGCAACATGCATAGATTCAACCTACATTGAATAAATGATCAAGAGCATATCTAGAGGGTGTTAGGAGCCACCTTGGAAATTTTCTACAATAGCCAATTCCAGACTGTCCTTGCTAATAAGGAGTTCAAGTCATGGGTAGGGGGGGGGGGGGGGGGGGGTTTCAGTACTATAGCTTGGTCTAAAAGCAAAGCTGCAGTTCTTTCAGCCTACACCATGTTTGCAGCTACCAACTGCCTTGTCAATACAGTAATCCCTAAACTGCAAATTGATGATGATAAGCATAGAAGGCCCTCCAATGGATATTTTTAATTAGATGGGAGGGCTTCTATGAAGAATTCTGTGACTTTTTGAGTTGGTCTTTCACGAGCCCTCGTTTTCCAATATAGCCCTTCAGGGCTTCGATTTTCCATATTAAACATGTATCTAAAGTCAGTTCCTTCTCAGATGTATCTATCGTGTAAATGCAGTAGTATCAAAACATGTGTAAAAGGTATCAAATTTCGTGTAAAAATATAGAAAACGTGTTAAATTCGATTTACACTTCGCGCTTCCCTTAAGCCGCCATGTTGTTTAAATTCACTACGCACTTTCTTTTTCTCACTTCTGACCCGTGACCCCATATTGTTTAAATGACGTAAGTGTGGGTGGGACTATTATAACCTTTACATTCATACATTTGTATCAGGTAAATATCTTCATTAAAATGAGGCCGATATGAAGGAACAGTTTCGTACATTTCCCAAAGAAAATGAATATAATATTATATTTTCAATTTCGTAAGATTTCATTGCAAGCTATAATTTCTGAATTCATAGATATAGATTTGAAGATATTTGCATCTTTCCCGAATAAATCGGGGATATATTCCATATATATGTGTTTGTTGAGATACATAAAAACCACATTATTTCTGAATTACGTCCTCTATTTTCATAAAAAATACACAGAATGTTATTCAAATTTGTGAATGACAACTTAACGAGATATCACACGCGTTTCAGTGGCCTCCCTTAGACGAGAATTTTTAAGAAATCTCCACCCTGAAGATTTCCGATTTTCGTAACTTAAAATGTCTTGATGTTCTGGTTTTGTTATAATCGCTCAATCGGCAAGTCGATCCAATAGCTCAGAGGTAGAGCTCTTGCCCACCATACGGGAAGACCGCGGTTTGAGCCTGAGCGTAGTGGTAACAAATAGATTGTTATTCGTATGTAGTTACGAATGTTTTTTATTTCTTTGCAAAGTAATGGTAAGCGTTCAGTGACCATTAATAGTCAAATTTTTGCTGAAATTGAACTTACAAATGTATTTGAAAAGTTTGTTAAGACTTTTTTACCTACATACATATGTCGTATCTATTCAGAAATAAGTCAGGTGTCAGTAAAGTGTTTTAATGTAGAGAAACTTATAATATAGTTACCCAAATGGTACATACATGTATAATATCATTACACATGTTCACATACTGTCGTATTATAACACAAAATCTGTATTCGCCTCTATTTATTTACATATTGACATCTTTGTTAGTGAAGGAACACTGCTGTGATATTTCAAAAAGATGATTATATAAATTCGGATGCTCACATAGTAAAGAAAGATAACTCGAATTGCACTTTTAATTTTTTACATGATAATTTACACATTCAGTCAGATTTTGCAACATATGACGTGGTCATTGAATGATTTCTTTCTATAAGAATTTGCACAATATGTTGAGGGAATCATATGTGAAGTTTCATTTGAAAATCTTGGGCTGAACAAATAATATAGCCAAAAAATGAGCATTTCCATTACAATCAATGGATGGCTTAAAAGTCTGATCAATTTCAAAATCTCAAAATTTTGGATGGTGACCTCATAATATTGTCCCTTACATCTGAATTAAATTAGGAAATCAGAATTATGCTCTTTTTCTGAAAATAAGTGTTGTATAACACGAAACGTGTGATATCACCTTAATGGACCTTGACAAGAGGTCGTGTGACAGTGAACGGTTCAAGGTGACTGTTAAATCAAATATACTATTGTCGCTTTTGTGTTTAACTTCTCACTATACCTATAATAATCATTGATTTCAAGGACAACTTAAAATTGATCGTCGTGTATGCAGTATATTATTGAATTTAAAAATGTCATAATGGTAACTATTTTACATCCCTTCTACACAATGAGAATAAGACCAACACAAATTTAAAGTTGTTTTCCGTCCTTCAAGGATTATACTTTACTACATAGATAAATGTTACCAGAACAGAAGTTGAGCAGACGAACATATATTTCTGGTTGGGATTAAGCAAAATCATGCACAATCAAAGGAGCTTTTTAAGTAGAAAATGAGACCTCTTCAGAGCAGATGTTCACAAATATTTTGCGCACAGATAATATAGAAAGCAAGAGGATATATATTTCTCCTTATTGGTAATAACTCTCAAAATGTTAAGAAAAATTAAATGAATTTTCAGTTGACTCTATTACCCTTTCCCTTGGGAAATATTCTTCCGCTATCTTTTGTTTTGATTATTACCTAGGTACTTAAAATTTCTGACTTGTTTCCCATGGCAAGGACGGTTTTATTTTTGATAGGAAGCTATTTTCGGCCTCAGTACATCATTTTCACCTTCCGTACCAAAACTCTAAAGACTTGGTGACATGCCATTTTACAAGTGCTTTGTTTATTTTGGTTTATTGGCCTATCGGTATCGTTGTGGTCTTTTTATCTGGGGTTTTGATGTCGTTTTTATTGTTCCTTGTCTGGGTCTCTTGCTGTATATGTCTGCTCTGTGTTTTTCTTGCGGTGTTTTGATATTTTGCTGTTGGTGCTGCAAAAGGGTCTTGATGCATTGATTTAAAACAAACTATATTTTTAACCCCCTGTTTCAACATATTAAATAAGGCTTCAGGGCCTTTCTAATTTTTCAGAGCGCCATGGGAGCGCAAAATAAGTGTTTTTTTTTTATATTCTGTCAAGCGACAACCGCATTTGCACGACGCTCTAATTGTGACCTACCTTTTTTTAAAATGAAATGAACGCAGTAGATGTTATGTAGAAATCGAAGCGCTGCAACAGTCAATGACACACAGCAAACACATAGAACGCCGCATGGTCACCGACAAAGAGCGATATACTCACAGTGTGGTATCAAACCTATCTTCTTTCCGATTTTACCGCGATCTTTCAGTTATATCAGTGCATGTTAGAATCCTCACTACATGACATATGGGCTTTACTGCACTGTTTGTTACAACGGCGCCCTTCAACGGCATTCTTTCGTTATAACGGCCGGATTAGCGCAGTGGTAGCGCGCTCGCTTCTCACCTCTAAGGTCCCGGGATCGAATCCCAGATATGGCGAAGGGTCTTATGTGGGAGGGTAGATGGTCCGCCACCCAGGCCTCGGTAGGAGGTTTTTCTCCGGGTACTCCGGTTTCCTCCTGCTCATTGGACCCCCTCACGCCAACATCTGAGCCAACGTGAGACATTAATATAAGTTGTGTAACTTGTTTGTTAAACGTTGTAAAATAAATAAAGTTTAAAATTCATTCGTTATCGAGTTCGCCGAATGAGGGCCATCCCGGTGTGAGTAATATTTAAGCAAATTGCATTCGACATTTATGCAGCCAATCGAGTCACTCGAATGAAAAAAAGGTCTGACTCATCCGTAGTCTTGCTTGATTTTTACTACGACATATTACTTGCTATGACTTTTTGGAACACATGCATAAATGGGCGGATGGCCTATCATCTTGAAAGAGAAGAACATCAAATTTGCCATTGATATCTTTGATTTCAGAAGGATGTCCATACTTTACAATTGCGGATGGCGCAATACATATACGTCAGCGTAAATGCGAAGGGAATTATACGGGTTGCCTAAATAAAGCAACAGACAATGTGATTTTCTCAGTGGACGCGTACAAGTGTAAGTCAAATTTGTTTGATATATACTTTTAATTTTAGGAGTAGTAATTTATGATAAAGTAAAAACAAAAGCGTACTACATGATATAAATTTAACAATGTTTTGTATTGATAACCGTTATAATAAAAAGAAACTGACACAAATAGAATTATATTTTATTTCAGTCCCGAATTGTCTTGTACTACCTCGATATATGTAAGTAGAATTATAGATTTTCAAGCTATGATGTACTACTCATTGTCATTCTGTTCAATTTTATAGATCTTTTCATTTCACCATTTAATAGAATCTGCTGAATTATGCAAAAAGAAAAAGAAACAGAAAACAAAGTAGCAAATTTGTATGTCCTTTACATCTAAAATCATACAAATATAATAGTGAAGTGTTCAATCTCTATACCTTCATGAAGATAATTACAAACCAATTTCTCTGCACCAGACACGTGTTTCTCTGTCTATTCTCTGCCATTCCTTCAAAAACTCCATTAAACTATTTTGATTACTATTCAGCTCTACAATTGGATGTTTTATGCTTAGTAATGTTCAATTTCTCTGGTACTGTTATATAAAGATATGCATTATATTGTAGTATATTTTGTGGTGTTTGGAGGAAAGGTCTTCCAGCAAATTGTCGGAATTTCAAGGGGACCAATTGTGTCCCACTCCTTGTCGACATTTTTCTTTACTAGAACGAAGCTGAATTTATTTAATCTCTGGTCTCTGAAGGGAAAAGATACTTATCTACTGACTTCAATATCCTTTGAAGGTACATGGACGATATCCATCAATAATCCAAAATTCGCGAATTTCCTCAGCAGAATCTATCATTCGGAGCTTGAATCTTTTTTAACTCATGTGTGTCACACTTATGCCCTTTGCCGTGTGGAGCTGGTAAAAAAGTTCCCCCACGAGGGGTTTGACAGTAAGTATTTTGAATATTTCTCCTGACATGGTCGCCAGAGCACTTTCTATATAGATATGGCCTCAGATAGTGCAATTCATGTATTTATATGTTTTCATTTTCGTGCATGATCGTCGACGGCGAGTGTGGCTAGCCAACATGGGATGCTTACTCCTCCCGGGCACCTGTTCCCACCTTTAGCTTGCTAGGGGTCCGTCGATGCTCAATTTGGTGCTCTATTGTGAGTGCTGTTGAGATTATCGTCAGGATCTTTTTTAACTCATTGAAGTCGAAGAAACTACAGAGACAAATAAGTCAGCATCCTATTTTGACATTATGTTGTCCCACGACACTGATGGTCACATAGAGTCACATGAACACCTCACTCTATGGCAAACGTGACGACTTCAATTTCAGTGTCACAAACTTTCCTTTTCTGAATAGCAACATTCCTTCATCGCCTGCTTATGGCGTGTCCATAACTCAGCTCAGAGATGCTGACTCTTCGTGGGTACAAAAAAATAATACATCGGGAGTTCGCTTCTTTTCACGGGTGGAGGTTTTTGTTTGTTTGCTTTGATTTCTGGTTCATCCTGATTTTGTATGCCTTCGGTTTATGAATTTCTGAATGATCGACTTTGTTCTGTAGGGATATGGTCATTATCCGTATTTGTCATCTGTATGTTTCGCCATTTGATAATTTTGGAAATAACCGTCAAAGTCTTTAGTCATATTCCACATCTGTACCACAAATATAGGGCACATGTAGCCAAGTCCGATTAACTTTTGTTGCATTCAAATATTTCTATTTATTAACTGTTCTGAAAAGTGGGTCCTGTAGCATCACATCCAACCCATCCTGCTACGTCATTCCGTATTTTTTTTACACAATTTTCATATCCCTTCGCCATATTTATTTGTTAAGATTGAGGATCTCTGATGCGGGCTTTAGTATCCCAAATATCTGGTCCATGCTGCAAAGTTATCTGTTCTTAATTGATGCTATCAATTTGAAGACGTAACATTCTTATATGTTTTGAGTTATGTTTCCTCGTGAATTATTTAAAGTGTGATTGACGATATCAATGTAAATATGTCTTATATAGTTCTATAATGGTATAAAGATATTTACTAGGATTTCCTCATTTGTCTAATTAAACTATTTCGATAAAACTTTTTATGGCCGATGCCGCCTAGTTTCAACTTCTCATTTTTGTCTTCTTGTAACATAAAAGAAGGGGTATATTCTATTGAGTTTAATCATGGTTGTTGTAATGTTTCAATATTGGAGCCGATAAGTTTTTCTCAGGTATTTATAAACTTCGAATTCGATGAACAAGAAGTACTGTTCCAACTACGGAAAAACATTCTTTATGTAAGATACAGGGTATAAACCAACATTTTTCAAGCGTTTAGTACCAGCTTTAAACTACCACAAGTGATTTTAAATAATTGCTTCGCGGATCTTGCTTTTCTGAAACCACTCTAAAAACAACGAATTATCATATCCTTTTAGACAATTTTTGGTTATATTGCCTTGTAATTAGGAAATATAATCCTTTAAAAATGTTTCACATATCAAAAGGATCAAAATATAGGTTCACTCTTTTCTTAAATTCTTCATTCACGCAACGGCTAAATCATCATTGCGGAAGTTCTTCGGTCGATACGGGGATATTATAAATGTGTACCAGATCCTCCTTTCCAGAATGATCAGTGACATTCTACATTGCGATCGAATGGCTGTCGTCATCACCAAACAAGACATACTTACCTGATCTATACATCAAAAGGTACATCGAGACAATCACCGAATTTGACAGGTTTCCATAGAGCTGTTGCGACGGGTGCTGCATTCAATACGGAGACACTGACTCTCCTCCGGGCACCTGGTCTTACTTCGGGGTTAGCAACCGTTCCGATGGAAATTCTCACGATTTGGCCTTGCCTTCTCGACTTTCAGACTGAAAAACTGCTAGGTACTTCTTTGATGTTTATCATACATTAACGTAAATATTAAAACCAAATGGTTCCCATAAGTGGTTATCCATTCATTTTTAGAATAATTGTTCAAATTTATTGAAAAGGAATCTACAAAATTATTTCGAATCATGCACTGAAAACCTTTGAAACAAAATGAATGGTGTCATCGTCGGCAAGCAGGGATACCAAATTGGTCCAGACGAGCTCCATTTAAACAATGTACAACGTCTGTCGGTGACAATAGGGATTTTTTATTATTATTTAAAACTTCAGAAAATAGTTTTTAATTCACTTTTTATTCACCTGCAATAAGAAAAAAAAAACAACAACATTTCTTTTTTACATATCAGTTTATGCCTTTATTAATGTATAGAGTTGGAACCCTTCGACATTATTTTATTTATAGAAATGTTTTAATCTTCGGAAATCCCCATATCCTAGAGAACGTATGTAGAAGAGATTGTTTTTTAGGTGATCGATCGATGGTAGAAGTTTGTTACCAATTCATGACATCATTAAAACTAGTGGCAACCAACGATCACGATACGAAATACGTAATGAAATATGGAATGTTGTGTGAGAATCTTTTTTTTTAAACTACATTATCGGTAATTTTTCTATATATATTTCGATAGATATTCCCTACATCTTTCAAGAAAATTGCGTCCAAAAAAGTTAAACACAAATGAGAACTATTCATATCAACATATTCAAACGGGGCAAAGACAGGAAAATTAATCTGTATGAAAGCAGAAATCACTTAATGTACTAATGTAGTGATTTTTACTAGCAATTTAAAACCTAATTTTTGCCCTTAATGCCAAATTCCTACCATTTTCCCCAAAAAGTAACCTAAAAATGTGCGCAAAGGTTACTCAAAAATTATTGTGCGCGCAGGCTACTAAACTGTGCGCGCAGGTCTCAAAAACTGAGATAACAATTTGAATCAACATGAAAAATGGCCCAATAGGGAGCAGTCACATCCACATCGAAACTGTTCAAAATATCCAAATTTGCTTAATTATGTCGCTGATTTTTCCCAAATTTAAAGGCACAGGCATTTAAAAAAAATCTTGAAAAACTCGCTGCTATGCATTGTCAGATTTAAGCATTTTATCACCAACAGCCACCACTGGCAATCATTATTCACCAATAGTGTACTTTTCACCAAAATTCGTTAACAGATTCAATAATGACGTTTCTTGAAATTGATCAACGTGAATAATCAAAGGTACATTTTTCAGCAATCGGTAATCTTCGGTAAACTCTGATAGCCAACGGTAGTTGCTTTTTTGGTCAATGGTACTGTTCAGAATGCTCCCACTGTTACCCAGAGTTTTGCTCATTGGCTCTTCAATGGTTGAGATTGTCTCACTTTTCAATCACTGTTTTAGCACTCATTAACATTAAAAAAATAAATAGTTCACCTAATTATGGTCAATGTAAACGTCTTCAAATTAAATAGCATCATTTTAGAACAGATAAATTAGCAACGTGGACCAGACATGCACGTTTCGGGTACATAACCCTCATCAGTGATCCTAAATCTAAACAATGTAATATGCCAAAAAAGTATGAAAGTTACTATGTCGAAAAAGTGTACCGAAAGACGTAGCAGGATGGGTGGGATATGATGCTACAGGACCCACTTTTTAGAAATTTCAACAAATTTTGATAACAGAAATTTAGAATGCGTTGAAGAATCGATCAACCGAAATTGATCGAACTTGGCTACATGTGCCCTCGGGGACTCCTGGTCCACCAGCAGTGACACTCACCAAGTGGTATAAATGTAAACGTCTTCAAATTGAATAGCATCATTTTAGACAGATAAATTAGCAACGTGGACCAGACATGCACGTTTCGGGTACATAACCCTCATCAGTGATCCTAAATGTATCATTTTTTAATCTATTGAACACTTTATTTCATAACTCATCTCTTAGAAGATAAGTTTAAACATTTGTTCTAAACTGAAAGAAATATGTGAAAGAAAGCGCTTTAAAGTAATCTGTATAAGAATCAAGACGGAAGTACTCATTTTAATTGTTCAAGTAAATAACTATCCATGAATTAGTTTTATGCATCGAATATTATTGACTTCAACTTTTTTATGATAATTGTTATGCTGATGGTTACCGACATATTGTAAATTGTTAAAATTCCAACCAAAATATGTCACATTTTACTACACTGACGCTTTTTAGCTCACCTGAGCGAAGCTCAAATGAGCTATTGCCATAACGCGCCATCCGGCGTCCGTCCGTCCGTCGTCCTCGTCGTCGTCCGTCCGGCGTTAACTTTTCACATTTTCAACATCTCCTCTGCAACCGCTGCACGGAACGTCATGAAACCTTAGAGGATACAAGTACTCAAGGTCCTCTACCAAGTTTGTGTTTTTCGTGCCGATCGTTTAACAAATATTGCTGCCGATTGTTCTGATTGGCTGACACATTTTTTAATCCTCCTCTGCAACCGCTGCACAGAATTTCATAAAGCCTTTCAGGAAACAAGCACTCAAGGATCTCTACTTAGTTTGTGTTTTTCGTGCCGATCGTTTAACAAATATGACCGCCGAGGGCTCTGATTGGATGACACATTTTTGGATTTTTCCTCTGCAACCGTTGCACAGATTTTCATGAAACCGAATTACAGGAAGCAAGTACTCAAGGTCCTCTGCCATTTTTTTTTTTCATGCCGACAGGTCAAAGAATATGGCCACTCAAGGCTCTGATTGAATGACATTTTCGACATCTCCTCTGAAACTGCTACACAGAATTTAACGAAACCTTACTGGAAGCAAGTACTCAAGGTCTTCTATCAAATTGTCCACTATCATTCTATTGTTTGCAACTCAGGTGAGTGATGTGGCCCCCTTGTGCCTCCTGATTCATAAAAACCACTAAGTACTATCATTGGGCGTTTGTAATCTCTAATATCAACAAGGACACAATTTTCAAAATACTTTTTCTCCGATCATTTTTAAAAACCTTTTCTTAGAAGCACATTGTACATTGCGATTGATATAATCGATAATATTCAGTATCTCTGATGTTTTGACCTCAACATAGATAAGTTTCGTAAATTTTGTATGTAAAATCGAGAAAATTTTAAATGATCGGTAATTTCCGTAACTACGGTAAAACTTGATCAAAATCAAATTCTATAAAAAGGTTCTAACCTGTAGTATTATCTTTTAACAAAGACAGAACTAGATAAAACTGGATTTAGTGCCTTTCAACACTTTTTGTATATTCTTCACGAATGTGCTTTTTAAGCGACAAATTCCCTGCATTTGGTTTTTCAATAAGCAAGTATCTGGATTTTCAACACGGACCTTCCAATTTTCCTGCATCAGATTATTAACATGGATCTTATAATTTCATAAAGGTTTTCACAAAAAAAGATGAAATTCCTTGATTCACAAATGACATGCTTTAATTATAAGCTTTATGGAGATTTGAATTATACAATCTAATTGAACATACTATATACAAGATGTATTTATCGAGAATTACTTACTCTGAGGTGACTGGTGCAGAGGAGATACGCGTACCATCGGGAACCTACATCTCGTCATGGCGACAGGCGATGTCCATTCGTATGTTTAAACCCTTCAATATCAACGAATGATATATTTCGTGTTGGATTTGAACACTCAACGTTTAGATTATGTAAAGGTATGAAAAAAAAATGCTGGAAATAACGTAATCCCATAACCACGGGTCTCGTTGGTTTATGTGTTGTCTTTTATGTTCGATGTTTGATGTCTCGTTTGTTGTTCCTTGTCTCTTGCTGTATGTGTCCTCTCTGTGTTTTCACTTGGGGTGTTTGGTTTGCTGCTGTTGGTGTGTGTGTTTTCTCTGTGCTTTCACTTGGGGTGTTTGGTGTGCTGCTGTTGGTGTGTGTGTTTTCTCTGTGCTTTCACTTGGGGTGTTTGGTGTGCTGCTGTTGGTGCTGCAACCGAGTCCTGTTGGAGATCCCCTAATTTCTCTCATAATTGATTGTTAGATTTTCTGTGTATGTTAAGATTAGAAAAATGACAAAGAAGTAGGTACCAGTGTTGAAGCAATGATTTGCAGTACATGCATCAAAGAATTCCCGGTAATTATATCACCGTCATTTTGGTTCGATTAAAAGTATTGTTCTTACTAGATTTTTTATGATCATATAATTGATTGATAATATGAAACAAGACAAAGCGGAGAAAAAAGACACCAAAAATTTTGTAAAACCTTAAAATTTTGATCTCAAAATCAAACATTCCAAACAATCCCTCCCCGCCAGTAATGCTGGACCTCCCCTTCTCACTGCAAAAAAAAAAAATAGTCCAATCTACTTTACACAGACGTAGATCAGAAAGAAAGGAGGGGATATCCGACAACACTAGATTGCAGCACCCACAGCAAAATCCCATGAAAAAGACCGTGTTGCCTCACTAACGAGGGAGTCTGAAATCCCTCCCCTTTCCTCTCTAGTGACCTCGAAATTCATCTAAAGAATTCAAATCTTTCTTCTTTACAACATAATTATTAGTAGAGCAAACAAGTCGCTAAATTTGAAATCCTAATAAACACCCTTAACACAGGGATGGATTTCATATCAAACATAAGAATATAACGTGGGCCATTAGATTGAAGTGTCGTTAAAAAGTCGTATGGTCAGGATTTCTGTAATTTCAAAGAAAAGTGGAAAATTAGTAAAATTCAAAATCATAGATTCTAGAACAAAAACGTACAAATGGATAGTCCAGGAGACCGAATTAAATGTCATTATTCTTATTGAAGTCAAAAGAACATTCTTGGATTAAATTGATTTTTCAAATTTCAACTTCATGGATGAATGAACACACATTTTAAGATAAATTGGTAAAATAGAAAAATTCAATTCTTTCCCTTGAATTATGAGAATGTTAATTCAAACATAGAAAATACCAAAAAGAAACGATATTCTGATATGTGAATGTGTTTTTTTTTTGGGGGGGGGGGGAGGGGGAGGGAGTTTGATAGAGATAGAAAAAAAAACTTTAGAGTTATATGCAATGAAACTGTCCCTCCCCATAACTTTGTTAATAATAATTCACTGCGAAATAAACTAGATGTTTCATTGATACTGTTAAGGAGTAAAACACTACATAATTACGGCAAACTCTAATTTTAACATATCAATATTAAAGTATTGTAACAGATTTATTTTGAAGAAGACGACAATTTTGAAAATAATGCTTTTATTCTTTCTGTACTATCTCTATTCTGATGATTTCAACAGTTGTGATATGGAAGCCTTTTGTTCGCCCAATTATAGAAATAATTATGTAAAACAAAGATTTTGCGATCAACAAAACAAGGAAATACACATTGTATTTTACTTCCACAAGACTCAATTTAAATGAGGAGTGTAACTGGCTATACGACCCCATCACATTCAAGGGAATCATTGCATTTTCGTCCTATGTTTGAAAGTATGACAACAATTGTTGCTAGAACGTAACTTAAAGGCAATGTACTACATGTAGATGATGATGGGGATAAACGATATTGACCGCTTACGAAAAATATTACTTTGTATGCATTTGTATTTTTTTAGAGTTTTGACTGTCTGTTCATCATTTCCCATGATTCATCCTAGTTTCATGAAGATATTCGTAATGGTTTATGGTCACTTCGTACCATAACCAACTCGTACGTTGGTCACTTCGTACCATAACCATTTCGTACCATGACCAACTCGTACAAAAATTAAAGTCATTTCGTACCCATTGCGAATTCATTGGATACAACTCGTATCCAATTTTATTTCAACTCGTACCATAACATACTCGTACCATAACCAACTCGTACCACACAGAACCTCTTACCCTCTAGCAGTAACTCGTACCATAACCTACTCGTACCACACATAATCTCGTACCCATTGACATTAATATTATAACCATTTCAAATCACCCAGAATCTCGTACCCTTTAACATTTACTCGAATCATAACCAACTTGGACCACACATAATCTCGTACCCATTGACATAAACTCTTATTTTAACCAGCTCGTATCACATATAATCTCGTAACCATTAACATTTATTCGAATCATAGCCAACTGGAATCACCCATCGATGTACCGTATATATACAATATCTTTTGAATAAACTATGAATTATAAGTTGAACTCTTTACAATGTATGATAAGTTTCCACGCATGCGGATTAGATATTCGAAACATGCATGTCTGGTGACGCTTAATAAATAGAAATTAATGCTAAAATTTGTCAAGGTCCGGAAATAAGTTATTTTACGTACGAGATTACAATGTACAATTTACTGAGTACCGTGGTACGAATTGGTAGGGTTAGGAATTTATGCATGGTACGAGTTTATGGTACGAGTATTGGTATCATGGTACGAGTTTATTGATGGCACGAATTTATGCATGGTGCGAGTTCATGGTACGAGTATTGGTACCATGGTACGAGTTGGTAATGGTAGGAGTTTATGAATGGTACGAGTTGGTAGAATTTATGGTACGAAATGGTCATGGTAGGAAATGGCAGATACGAGTTGGTTATGGTACAAATTGACCATACCCCTTCTTAATTTGTCCCTGCACATTGTGTATCCATAAATGAAACGGAAATAATACAAACATATAATGAAAATAAAACAAATCTACAACAATCAAAGACAATCTAATGAAAATACCAACCGAGAAGCAAATCTTAGGCGATATTGACGACAAATATGGATAATGACCATATCCCTACAACCTCCCTATATACAGCACAAAATCGATAATTCAGAAAATCAGAAACCGAAGGCATACAAAATCAGGATAAAACAGGAACCAAAGCAAACAAACAAAAACCTCCATTATATGAAAGGAAGCGAAATGGGAGTGAACAGTAAGCATCTCCTACTTGCATGCAATACATCCGGTAACTTCCATTTCGGAAGACATAAAGTATAATCTTTGGTTGGATGGCTCAAATGGCCTATGGCAGAATTTCATTCACCATTCTGGAGAATGGGACATCAAAGTGTATGACGAGTTCCCCATATCGACCGTAGAACTTCCTCAGTGACGATGTTAGTCGCTCACAAACATATCTCTGACTGAGAAGCTTATCTAAAGAAGCCTAACTCTAAGAACAAAATTCGTATATTTGGTACTTGCTCTGGCATAGTGTATCAACCGAGATATGAACACGCCATAAGCAGGCGATGAAGGGATGTTGCTACTCAGAAAAAGGAAATTTTGTAATGCTGATATTGATGTCGTCGCGTTTGTCATAGAGTGAGATGTTCATGTGACCATCAGTGTCGTAACAATTTTATGTCCAAATAGGATGCTGAATTATATGTCTCTGTAGTTTCTTTGACTTCAAGCTCCGAAGGATAGATACTACTAAGGTAATCCGCGAATTTTGGATTATTGATGGACAACACATCGTCAATGTATCTGTAAGTGAAGTTGAAGTCAGAAGCTAAGTATCTTTTCCCTTCAGAGACCAAAGATTGAATGAATTCGGCTTCGTACGAGTAAAGGAAAATGTCGGGAAGGAGTTGGGCACAACTTGTCCCCATTGGAATTCCGACAAGTTGCTGGAAGACCTTTCCTCCAAACACTACAAAAATGTTATCGATCAGAAAGTTTAACATCTGAATAATATCAGTTTCAGTGTACTTATTTTCAGAATTGGACATTTCTTTAACAAAGTAGGTTGTGTTATGGTAAACAACAATAAATTTGTATTTGCGATTGCCGTTCTTACTTTTAAACGCATTACTTATCATTTTTGCAAGACTTTCTTTCAACGTAGAGTGTGGGATTCTAGTGTAAATATCGACCGTAGCATTCTAGTGTAAAGTGTCGAAAAATCAAAGGCTTTGGTCGAATGGAATCTACATAAATTAGTGGATTTCAGATGTTCTAAAAGTTCATTCGAATTTTTTAAAATCCACATCTGGTTGATACCACTGCGAGAATATGAATATACCGTAGAACAATATTTTGAAGCCAATATTTGATTTCAGATAAAACTTTGGTGAATAAGATCGGTACAGATTTGGTAGAACATTTTGAGGAACCAGCGATTAAACGTTGTTTGTACGTATTTTTATGCTTTTTGGGTATGCAGTATAAGTATGGAAATAGAAATGACCATACATTAAAGGATGCTCTATTCTATAGAATGTCACCTACTATCCACATAGTAAATGGTGTTCTTATCCGAAATACTTCCTCTCGCATTTTCGATTATATCGCCCGACTATTATTTTCATTAATAAAAATGGAATTGCTCGAGAAAAAAAAGGGAAAAAGTGCACCTCATTATAACGAGATTAACAAGGTACAAAATAGTTTTTCTCTCTGTTCGATATATTACAGTTGAAAATAGGACATTCAGATCACTCAATAGGCACCTAAAATTGCGGATATATATTACACATGTCTCATCATGCAATCGAAGTGTTGTAGCTGTAAGTTCAAACGACGTTTCATCGCTGGTTCCTCTAAATGTTCTACCAAATCTGTATCGATCTTACGCACCAAAGTTTTATCTGAAATCAAATCTGGGCTTCCAAAATATTGTTCGACAGTATATTCTCGCAGTGGTATCAACCAGATGTGGATTTTAAAGAATTCGAAGGAACTTTTAGAACATCTGAAATTCACTCATTTTAGTAGAGTCCATTCAATCAAAGCCTTTGATTTTTCGACACTTTTCACTACAATTCCTCATTCTAAAATGAAAGAAAGACTCGCAAAAATTATAAGTAATGCGTTTACAAGTAAGAAATGTAATCGCAAATACAAATTTATTGTTGTTAACTATGACAAAACCTACTTTGTAAAAAAAAAATCCGATTCTGAAAATAAGTACACTGAAACAGATATTATTCAGATGTTAAATTTTCTGATCGACAACATTTTTGTGGTGTTTGGTGGAAAGGTCTTTCAGCAAATTGTCGGAATTCCAATGGGGACCAATTGTGCCCCACTCCTTTTTCCATGACTCGTACGAAGCTGAATTCATTCAATCTTTGGTCTCTGAAGGGAAAAGATACTTAGCTTCTGACTTCAACTTCACTTACAGGTACATAGACGATGCGTTGTCCATCAATAATCCAAAATTCGCGGATTACCTGAGCAGTATCTATCCTTCGGAGGTTGAAGTCAAAAAGCTACAGAGCCAAGTAATTCAGCATCCTATTTGGACATAATGTTGTCCTACGATACTGATGGTCACTTGAACACCTCACTCTATGACAAACGTGACGACTTCAATTTCAGCATTACAAACTTTCCTTTTCTGAGTAGCAATATCCATTCGTCGCCTGCTTATGGCGTGTTCATATCTCAGTTGATACGCTATGCCAGAGCAAGTACCAAATATACTGATTTTGTTCTGAGAGCTAGGCGTCTTTCAGATAAGCTTCTTAGTCAGGGATATGTTTGTGAGCGACTAACATCGTCACTGAGGAATTTCTACGGTCGATATGGGGAACTCGTCATAAACTATGATGTCCTACTCTCAGGAATGGTGGATGATATTATGTCATACACCATTTGAACTATCCAACCAAAGATTGTACTCTATGTCTTCCGAAATGGAAGTAACCGGATATGACAGTTCTACTGAATTGAAGCGGCGGGTGTTGCATGCAAGCAGGAGATGCGTACTCTTTCTTGGCACCTGGTCTCACTCCCATATCGGTGGTTCGCTTCTTTTCATGTGATGGAGGTTTTTGTTTGTTTGCTTTGGTTCCTGTTTTATCCTGATTTTTTATGCCTTCGGGTTCTGATTTTCTGAATTATCGATATTGTGCTGTATACAGGGATATGGTCATTATCCATATTTGTCATAGGACATTTGGACTTTTGATGTAATTTGTTTTTTTTTTTTCTAATCGGTTATTTATTTTATCAATTACTTTCTATTTTAACCGTGTTTATTCCCTAAAACTTTCTTTTTTTATCTTTGTTTTGGTACGGACGTCCGACCCTGAGCTGACAACATCAGTCTCGTCGTTATAAAAGTTTCATTTAAACAATGTTTTATCGTATCTTGGACTCTTAAATATCCGTAGTTGGAAATCGGAACTGCGATACATTGCGCTGAATTTATTCTTTACATCATACTTTTTATACCTTTTTTCCTACTTTTGACTTTTTTCGGAGCGCTTTAGGAAAACGACCATCGACGTGCCAACATTCCAGAGTCCTGTCGAGCAAACTTTCCGTTGTCAACAGAGGATAACACACTCTTTTCTGCTTTTTCTCTCAGAATATATATAGCTTTTTATTTGTTGTATTCTAGAAGGATGTATGTAGTCCTGATTAATGTAGGATTGCTCAATTACGTTACCAATTTTACCTATATGCCTATATGGTGTTTGTTCTATGTACAACATCACAAAACAAAGTCCCCCATTCTGAGACCTTTCAGGACTTTCTATTGGATCCCCTGGGCGCCTTAAGGGGGGTTCACTGACCCAATGCATCATGAAGCTAAGAATATGAATGGAGGATATGTATGGATGATAAAAGAGAAAAATTGCACAACGTTAACAAAAGGCATATCTCAATGTTTAAACTAAAGCAAACGAAGAGTCCAATTTTTGGCATATATAATTACATCACTTTAGTACTAAAATAAACGTCGTAAGATACTTCTTTTATTATTTGAAGACACTTCATGCACATTTTGATAATCACGTATTTTCATTACAACTTGTAACAATCGGGTCTCCATAGATGATCTTGACACGTCATATTAAAATAAGGTATTTTTCATGAATTTGTCAATAGGATGATACAATTTCCCTTTCGGCAATTACTTTTATCAAGCATACGTAAATATACCTTAAAAGGTACGATTTGCTAGAAACTGTAACACGTGGTCAACCGATTCTTGATATTCGCAATCTTCTTTGGGAAATGACACTTAACTTAAATGTGTATACGCATTAGTTTTTTTTATATTTATTTATAAGCCTCTAGAAAATTTATCGATACAAAGGCATCAGAAATAATAAACATATAATTGTCAATTTTTTTCCATGACAAAAAATCAGTCTCGGGGCTTTAGAGAAGATATTAAAACGGATTCGTCATATAACATAGAAATTTGTATAAAAATGCCATTTTTCGAGAGAGGAGGAAATACCGGTAGTCTACCTCTAAAACAATTCTATCTCAGATTTACATATCTAATGGAAGGATTGCAATGGATGACTCTCTGTACAAGACAGAGCCAAATATAGGAATACAGAGGCTGTAACCGATACATATTTCGTTTTTATTTTCACGTTTTATCATTTTTAACCAAATTTAAACAAATTCTGACCATCATATATTCAGCTAAATGTTAAGACAAAAGTCAGGCTTGTGTTAGGGGTGTTGATTAAACTGGAAAAATAAGCCCCTTTTTCAATTTGGTCGCTCTTCTATATTTCGATCATATGTTAGTTGTTAGATACGCTGAAACGTGTTAGAAAATCGCTGCAGTTTTGTGTTACTTTACCGTCTTGCATTACTTTAATCGTGTACCATTCTTGCACGTGAAAATTGGTGCGCTGCTACCATGGCGTCACATATAGAGGGATAATGACGTCAAGTATACTGCACAGTTACGTACCGTTGTGTCGTCATTAGTGATAAAAATGACGGCTTAGTTACTGCTGAATTTCTGATCTGATTTTCAGACGAAAATTTCGGCGATTTTCACTTAATTTTATTACGACATAAAATAGAAGAATTATATCTATTACGAGTTTGTCAAGATATGTTCTCCTGTTCTGTCGATAAAAGAAATCGTGTCACTTTTACCCGTATCCGCGGTCCTGTTATCATACTTTATCAGGTCCTAGTATGCATATCTTTTGCACGTACATTTACAATGTACCCATACTTATGTATACGCGTTACCGTTATGTTCTAATTCGTTTCACTCAAACGAACATAAATCATTTATAAAATGAACAAACACATATATAGGAGAAGAAGCGCTCTGTAAAAGCAGTTTAATCAAACAATTTTACAAATTCATTATAATATCTAAATCCTCCTGGATTTCCGTTCAGATGACTACAAAAAAAAACATGTTGTAAATGGCATGTACATATAACATATGTTTGACAGTAAGTGTTTTGAATTTTTTCCCTGACATTGTCGCCATAGCACTTTCTATATAGACAGAACCATAGACAGTGCGTGTATTTAATATATTTTCATTTTCGTGCGTGAACATCGACGGCGGGTGCGGCTAGCCAACAGGGGATGCTTACTCCTCCCGGGCACCTGATCCCACCTCTGGCTTGCTGGGGGTCCTTCGATGCTCCATTTGGTGCTCTATTGTGAGTGCTGTTGAGATTATCGTCAGGATCTTCTTTAACTCATTTGTGTCACACTTATGCCCTTTGCCGTGTGGAGCTCGTAAAAAAGTTCCCCGCGAGGGGTTTGACAGTAAGTGTTTTGAATTTTTTCCCTGACATTGTCGCCATAGCACTTCCTATATAGACAGAACCATAGACAGTGCGTGTATTTAATATATTTTCATTTTCGTGCGTGAACATCGACGGCGGGTGTGGCTAGCCAACAGGGGATGCTTACTCCTCCCGGGCACCTGATCCCACCTCTGGCTTGCTGGGCGTCCTTCGATGCTCCATTTGGTGCTCTATTGTGAGTGCTGTTGAGATTATCGTCAGGATCTTCTTTAACTCATTTGTGTCACACTTATGCCCTTTGCCGTGTGGAGCTCGTAAAAAAGTTCCCCGCGAGGGGTTTGACAGTAAGTGTTTTGAATTTTTTCCCTGACATTGTCGCCATAGCACTTTCTATATAGACAGAACCATAGACAGTGCGTGTATTTAATATATTTTCATTTTCGTGCGTGAACATCGACGGCGGGTGCGGCTAGCCAACAGGGGATGCTTACTCCTCCCGGGCACCTGATCCCACCTCTGGCTTGCTGGGGGTCCTTCGATGCTCCATTTGGTGCTCTATTGTGAGTGCTGTTGAGATTATCGTCAGGATCTTCTTTAACTCATATAAGAAATAAAACATGTCACTTATAAAGGAGTTAAACAAATCAATCGTATTGAATAAGATATAAACTAGAATAACAGTTTGGGCTTGGGTGGGGAGGGGGCGTGTAAGAAAACGTCTTGGATGCTAGAAACAGAGCCTTCAAATACTTGAATTATGTTTTCAGTTTACAATGAAAACTACCTATGTACAATGTACGCTGTAAGCAAATTACTTAAGTAATTACATTGGATTACTTACAAGTCTATGTAAAGGGTTAAAGTTCGAACAGAGTGTTTGATTAGACAGGTACATGTAATCTGAATAGACGTAAAGGACCTATCTATATGTTAAACATAACTTCAATAGATACATTTAATGCGAGCTTCCCTCGCTATGGTAATTATTTTCTTTATTTTATGTTAATTGTACAAATCTATTATGAATTGGGTAAATTATTGATATTTAAGGTTCTAAACATGCGAATCGACTTAGCCTGTCGCCATGACTGGATGTAGGTACTAGATGCTACGTGCTTTTCACCAGTGGAGGTAGCATTTGTATTATTGATGCATTGCGATAACTTATCTTATATCTTTTTTCTTCGTTTCGTCCATTTTGTTGTAGCAGGATTAAAAAAACTTCTTTGTATGTTAAGACAGATGCTAAATAAAAAGAGTCTTTTCTCTAAATTATAGAAAAATGCTGCAGCATGTTTACTGTATTTGTATGACAAAAGGTTAAGTACTACCAATAGATATCAAACTTTCCTATTCCAAATGCATTAAATAATAAAAGTGAATGTATGAAAGTAATCGATATACAACGATTGAGAGTAAAGGAGAATAAAGGAAACGTTACCATGTAAAGTATGTTTACTGTTTTAAAAACGCAATTGGATATTTTTCAAGGATTAGACGGTTCAATGTGGTTTAAAATGTGCTAAAAAGACAATATTTCAGGATTTCTATTTATTTTGCAGTGAATATATAATATTTTGTAGAGCGAAGACAACTGAGTCAGCAACTAATCATCGTGATAGACACGAACTTGTCTAGGATGAAAAACAAATGACACTTGTGTAAACGTATTTCAATATTTGTTTCTTTGATTATGTAACCTTCCTTACCTATGATTCATTTTTGGCATAGCAATGTCAAATATGGATAATGACCATATCCCTGTATACACCACAGAATCGATAATTCAGAAAATCAGAAACCGAAGGCATATGCAATCAGGATAAAACAAACCAAAGCAAACAAACAAAAACCTCCACCATATGAAAAAATCCCAATATGGGAGTGAGACCAGGTGCCCAGGAAGAGTAAGCATCTCCTGCTTGCATGCAACACCCGCCGCTTCAATTCGGTAGAACTGTCACATCCGGTAACTTCCATTTCGAAAGACATAGAGTACAATCTTTGGTTGGATGGTTCAAATGGTCTATGGCAGAATATCATCCACCAATCTGGAGAGTGGGACATCATAGTGTATGATATCCTTTGACATATTCACAATTTGGACTTCATGCTACTACAATTGAAACTCCCGTTGATTTGACATCTTTTGAGATTCACTTCTAAAGAATTCTAAATTGGATCCGTGACTTACTCTTACACATATATACCTCTTTAAGGATGTATGGAATATTGTGCAATGTAAGAATAGGAGGGGTCGGAAAAAAAAATCTGATAATAAGAATTTTTAATGACGAATCGACTCTAAAAACAAAAAAACAAAAACAAAAAAAGATTTAAAGCATATGACGCACTTCCTTTAATGTTTGAAGTTCATGAAATGTCCGTATAAGTAGATAATTTAGAGACGTACTATAATTGTTTTTGCTATTATAATATCTTAATATAAACGCGAAAATAAGTTTCACCAAAATGTTCAGATTAAACTATTTTGATGGAGCAAGTCATTAGTTGCTCAATATATGTTCTGTACATGTACAAGAACTGATTGATATTCTTGATTGATTATTTCATTAGTTCAGACATCATCAATCCCAATTTATGAAGAATGGCACGAAATCTATGAATATCAGTAGCGAAGCGAAGCGAGCAAGCTTTTATGGTAACACATTTATACAGACAAGTGGAAAATGTTCGAAAATAATGAAAAAAAGATGTATACTGACGACTTCAAAAACCTTCAACCTAGAAAGCACTGCCTCATGTGCGCCGCCATTTTGAACATTTAAGTCGGCATTTCTACGAAAGTATTTTTAGATGAATCCCATATTAGTCCAGTCAAAGTACAGCAAATAGGGGCCCAACCTTGAACAAATTGCAACACAAACTATTTCTATTAGTTTGATGACCGTGATATTGTGATTGTCACAGGAGAAAATGTCTACCAAAATCAACCTCGTGGAAATTGGATTTTTTTTGGAAAAATATGAAAATTACAGATATAAAACACCAAAAACTGAAAATGTCCCGTATTCAAAAATGATGTTTTCGGTGCACTTCACTCATATTGATCTTAGATCAAACTTTGATCAAAGTTTTCTTTGATCGTTTACACTATCAAAGTTTGCGTCAAAAACTTTGACCAAGTTTTCTTGTACAAGAAAACTTTGATAGTGTAAACGGTACTTAACATGGACCCAATTAAAATGGAATTATCAACAAAGTTACTGGATGTTCGTTTGTTCACTTTCGATGTATGTAAGATGCAATTTAAATGGACATTGCACATAAAATCTAATCAAATGATTTTAGAATATATCTGTCGTAAGAAAAAAATCTTTCTTTCTTCGAGTTTCTTTAGATAAAGAAATATTTTGCAATAAATGAATTTTGCCCTCAATGACATATGTACAACAAAGGAATCGTCGCAGTTTTTGTAAAAAATCGAAACTTTTGAAGTTCAGCTCATCGCCTATACTAGCTCAAAGCATCTGGAATAAAAGTAATAACATGTAATTAATTAAGGCAATATATGCCGGGAAAAGGAGGGCAGTGTCATAGAGGCAAAATGGCACCTTTTCCTACTTGATTTTTTTTATTCATAAAAATGTCATACGAGAAGGCTAAGTTTAATAAGTATAGTGTGTACCCCCTCTAAGGTAAAATGATAGACCCGCGCCTGAATCCGATACGTCATAACCGAGTAGGACGGTTTCGCATCCGAGATTCATGAAGATTAACTTGGTTCGGACTAGAAATTTATATAAAACAGACATGTTCAACAACACTCAAACAAAATTGTTCTTATAACTTTTATAATTTGTACTAGGATCCTGTAACTGTCGATCCCATTTGGAAATACTTGTAAGTTAAATTGTGCACGAAGGACTCAGTGAAGGGAGGATCTAGATTTTTTTCGCCGAAAAAAGGAGAGTCCAACCCAACAAGGGATGCATTTTGAAAAAAAAAGAACCAGTAAAAACGAAAAAAAAAAAAAAAATCAGCTTCCTGTCCCTGACCTTTTCTATATTCTTTATACGTAAATTTACGATACGGACGTAAGACCCGGCTCTGATCTCCGGCTGCCCCACTGTTTTGAATCACCCTTCTCTCGCTATCTTTTTTTTTTTACTTCAACATGTTTACTATGCTTTTTTGTATCTGTTCACACCTTCTGAAAATATTGAATATAAGACTTAATGTTTTATGTAAATTCTAATATATGTGACATTGGCACAAAGAAATAAATACAAGAACCGAATTATATATGGTTATTATATTATAAACTGATTATCATGATTATTGGCCAATCACTAATTCGGCGGATCCATAAAAAGAAAATTGAAATATGAATGGCCTAACACTGATCGTTACAAAATGTAAGTTTTAAGTTTTCGGAGTAGAATGTAGACTTTATTATTATTGGGGAAGGAAAATTCGTATACATTTTGATTGTATGATTCACGGTATGGACTGGGAAAAATAAACATCGATAAAAAAACCCCAAATGTTTATTAATTTAGATATTATTTATTTATCTATTTTTTTTAATATTAGTATTATTGTTTTAATTTCCGCTGATTATGAGAAGGACCGGGGGGAGGGGGGGGGCTAGAGCGCGATGTCACATTCATGTGTATATCATTGAGGATTGTTGACTCCGCTGAGCTCATATGGAGGGGGGTATCCTTTTTCAATTAGTGTTACGTCGGTTTTTCCCCCGTAAATTAGGAATTCATTTCTTCAAGTCGCGTAAAAACACTTGGTTTCTTATTGCCGTACGTTTCGACCATGTTAGGCCTTCATCAGCGGACTTTATTTATTGATTGATTGATTTATTTATGTTTTTCTCTCATTTTATTCTTTTATCTTTTATGTGATGCATTGTTGTTCAAACTTTGTTACCTTTCAAAGATCAGCGCGCACGAGAGTGATGGTTATAAGTATCTATGCTGAGACTTAGAGCTACTGTAAATGCAACTTGACGTAGGGGGATCCCAAAGGTTTGTCTTTCTCTTCCCACAGTTATTGGTCAATTTCAAGAAATCGAAGTTATAAGATTTGTAGAAGTTGACGGTCAATACGATGTTGTTCCGAGTTTCATCTGATCAATTCAATACTGCAATCTGAACCAAGAAATAACATTTTCATGACCAGTAGAAAAGCACAAACATATACTTCTCGAAAATGGTCATGACAACGCTGAATTTTCCTAAAGGTCAAGTTATTCATGAATGACCATGACGAGTATCGGATTTGTTTACATTATGCATTTCTTGTTTCGTTTTGTTTTTTGCTTAGTATATATTACAAAGCGTATGCGGGTTAAATAGAATCACATATATCGACAATTGAGATTAAAGGATTCTGATTTTTGACCATGTTCTGCATATAAACTAGGTCAAGCAACAGCTCCGGTCCTGTTTGTTTTATTTTCTCATAGTCCCGATCAAGTCAATATGTAGCGGATTACTGGGTTAGGAGGATCATGGCAACATTTGAGCTAAAGCAATCACAGTTTTTAAAAGCTGAACAGAAAAATATGTAGCTCGAGTGCGGCTCGAACCCATACCTTCAACATGAGTGTTGTCATGCTAGCCGGGCATGCTAACCACTACGCATTCGGGGAAATAGCATCATGCAGACGCTAAAAGGTATTATGAAGTTTCTACATGTGAGTGGAGCATCAGCGAAGCCCCTTCTTATTCACGTAGAAACTTCAAGTTATCTTCTAACTTATGCCTAGTTTTCTACCAGCGAATATCGGTTTCCTAAAGCGGGGTTTGGAAACTGGGCTTGAAATAGGCGATCAAGCATCTAAAAATAGTATTTACCGGAAATCGTCTGCTATGTCGTATTTACGAAATAATGATACCTGTACGCTATTTAACTTTTGGAATGTCATTTTTCTAATTTAAATTACAAAGAATACGATTATGTTGGTTTTGTTGATGTTTTCTATTCATATGTGAGCTTATTTGAAACTACTGCGGTAACAACTAACTGAAATGGGGTCGATGCGCAAGAAGTGCGCAAAGCGCGATAACTCGAATTATACTCGGCCTCGTTAATTTGAATAAGGGTCAACTGAAAAAACTCTTTTATATGCATAACCTTTGATAATTAGTAGCAATTCTCTGTAAGGACCAAAAGAATTTTAAATAGCCCGTTGAAATAGCATGTCTCCAATTTAAGAGATATTTAGTATGGAAGGTGTATATGATGTACTGAGACAAAATAAACTTCCTTTTTACAAATGCAATGGAAACCATGTTTGAAATCTTACGCATCAGTAGAATACTTGTAACATGACATTTTCACAATGCTTGTTTCCATGGTAACAGCTATTATAGTCAAGTATAATTTCTTTAATTTTTATATCTTTATCTTTCATTGTATACACACAACACAAGAAGTATGCTTCCAACCGCTATCATTTTGACAATATGCTCAAAATGTAGGCAAAAACCTGTCTTGAAGAGGTCATTTTTAAGAGCGAAAAAGCTCATGATTTTACATGATTTTGCTCAATTTTAAGGGCAAATAATGTGAAATGTCAGGCTAACATGATTTCTACTGCCAATTATCTTTTAAGTTTAATCCTCGATCTTTAAGAAAATGGTAAAATTTGAGTGGGACCTCTTCACAATTTTATTCAAAAGGTTATTAAAAATCATTGCCATGGTGACATTCTGTTCAGTGCTTTTATTTCTCTATTACAAGTCCTAGGAAGATCAAACTTGTACAGATGATGCGTCTTTATGAGTAGATCACGAATCTACGTTCAAATGTAGGTCATGACCTATATTTTCCGCTTGAGTGCACATGTTTCTCAAAAAATATGAGAGGCAGTTTCTCAAAAACAATGTGGTATTGAGTAAAACAAACACGTACATAGTGATTTTGGATATCTTCCCTATTTATTGACAAAAGTTGCAAAAATCTCAAAATCAATGATATCCTTGATTTGTAGCTAGTATTTCATACATACATATAACAAAATGTGAGATTATCATGAATTTAGTCTTGGGCTTATTTTTTCAGGAGAAATATTCTGAATTGAAAATTTTAATGATTTTCCACCTATCGGTCCTAATTTTAGAAAGAACTGTTTTTGATACAAATATATGACGGTCAAGCCTAAAATAAGTAACAAAAAATAACAACAAAAATGCAATGGAAGATGAGGGAAAAGGTAATGATCCTACTAATGACCCCACCCCTATAGGACATCTTTTCCACTCCCCTCTATATTCGAGCCTGTTGGATCTTTATTTGGAATATTACTTACAATTAGAACGTAAACTTTATCAGATTTTAAGAGTACATGACTTCAAGCTCAATAGGCCATGAGCTCGCTTTATCCTTTGTAATGGGAATCGCCGAAATTTCAGGATTTTACATATTATGTCCACGAAATATACAGCATTCTGAAATGAAATAAAGAAATTAAGTTTAGACTTAAAGTTATCGGGATTTTATTTATATATTCTTCTGCAATTATCCATTATACATTTTCTTCATTACAGATATGATTCTATTTAAATTGATCCCAATTCAGTTATTGTAACACGAAAAACAATTTCAGGCACCGTCGATGCTCAGTTTGAAGATCTATTGTGAGTGTTGTTGAGATTTTCGCCAGGATCTTCTTTGTGTAATTTGCATTCGTCTCCACCCCTTAATGGACAATACATTGCCATTTGGGAATTTACGTTTTGATTTATAAGCAGCGTAACACGATTGTTCTTTACGTGACATTGTACTAACCAAAGTTTTAACTGAAATCAAATCTGGACTTAAAAAATATTGTTCGACAGTAAATTCTCAAAGCGTTATAAACCAGATTTGAAATTTAAAGAATTCAAAAGAATTCTTAGAACATCTGAAATCCACTCATTTCAATAGAGTCAATTCGATAAAAGCCTTTGATTTTTCGAGACCTAACGCAACAATCCCACATTCTCAATTGAAAGAAAGGCTCGCAAAAATTATAATTAACACGTTTACAAGCAAAAACGGCAATTGCAAATATAGATTTATTGTTCTTAATTATGACAAAACTTATTTTGCTAAAGAAAAGGCCTATTCTAGAAATAAGTACACTGAAGCAGATATCATTCAGACGTTAAACCTCCAGATCGACAACATTTTTGTGGTGTTTGGATGAAAGGTCTTCCATCAGATTGTCCTAATTCCAATAGGAACCAATTTTGAACCACTCCTTGCTGATATTTTCTTTACTCCTACGGAGCTGAATTCGTTCAATCTTTGGTCTCTGAAGGGAACAGATACGTCGCTTCTAACTTTAAATTCACTTACAGATATATAGACGATGTGCTGTCCATCAATAATCCAATGTTCGCAGATTACCTCGGCTGAATCTATCTTTCGGGGCTTGAATGCAAAGAAACTACAGAGACAAATAATTCCGCATCCTATCTGGACATAATGTTGTCCTACGACACTGATGGTCACATGAACACTTCACTCTATGACAAACGTGACGACTTTTATTTCAATACTACAAACTTTCATTTTCTGAGTAGCAACATCCCGAAATCGCCAGCTTATGGTGTATTCATATATCAGTTGATACGCTTTGCCTGAGCACGTACCAAATATATAATTTTTTCCGAGTGCAAGGCGTCTTTCAGATAAGCTTCTCAGTCAGGGATATGTTCGTGATCGATTAACCTCGTCACTGAGGAGGTTCTACGGAAGTATCCGGGTGTGATAATTCTACCGAATTGAAATGACGGGTGTTGCATGCAAACAGGAGATGCTTACTCTCCCTGGACACCTCGTCTCCCTCCCATTTTGGGAGTTCGCATCTTTCCATACGGTGTAGGTTTTTCTTTGTTTGTTTGTTTTATCCTGATTTTGTATGTCGGTTTATGATTTTCTGAATTATCGATTTTGTACTGTGTATTGGGACATGGTCATTATCCATATTTGTCATCACATGACATGGTAGGTATATTTCTACCCATGTTCTGATTCAGAAAATGTGAAAGAGGGGGGGGGGGGGGTCACTGAATTTAACCCAACAATCATTTCTTGACATTACGTATTCTCCTACATGAATTTTAAATTCAGAAATAATTATGTAAATGAATTATTAAGATAACTGTCTCGAAGCAAACATCGATTTAAAGTAAAATGATAAAGATAAGCTGATCTTCTTTTGCACTTGCAATGTATGTAAAATCGAAATAAATACCAGTTAAATCTGAAACATAACAGTTGCCTCACAGTCCCTTTATTTCATAACTGTGTATAGACAACATTGAATAAATTTTTATTGCTGATTTTTTTCATAATCGGAAAGTTAGAATAAAGATGACAGGTGGTACAATCATCTATCAGTGTATTCTGAGTCTCGAGGAGAAAATGTTTGATAGGGGATGCATTTCGGAAGTCTGCATTATTTGAAATTGATTAAAGTATCTAAGCGGTAGTGAGTCCGAGATTATTTTCAAATACTGACAAACATATTATTAATTGTATTACAAGTGCATCTTGTTTTTAAAGATGCCGAAAACAAGCGGGTGTTCCAGACCTTGCTCCAGATCTGCTACTGCACATATGTTTATTATTTATTATATTAGATAAAATCTATTAAGTTTACTAGTCGTGGCGGATTTGGGATTTTGAGATGAATCGGATCATATTCTTGTCAGTTTTTAAAGACAAGATCGTCAACAATACCCATTGTAACGATCAGTAGGGGACTACTTATATTAAGTACCAAAAATAAAACGGCAAGAGTAAGTTTTCGTGGTACATATACTAGTACATCATGTATGAGCTCAGGTATGTAATCACTCGAGTAGTCCGACTGACATTCAGAGAGGACAGGTGGTCGGGGGGCCTGTCAAGGCACACGCGGAGATACGTAAGACATGCGCAATATATGAAATATGTATGTAATCAAACATTTTTGTGTTAAATAGGAGGAAGACCAAAGAGTCAACAACTGTACGCAGTGAGACACATGATGTTGTTGAAGGGAAAAGGAAAAGAAAAAGTGAGTCTAACTTCAAAGTGGAAGAAATACTTCTTTTCGGATCTTTGTTACAAGGAATACGTCTAAACGACTATTAGTGATAATATATTAAACTCAATTCCCTCCTTTCTTCCTCAATAGATGAAGGGCTACAAAGCTATTTTTTTTATCATCAATTGATCCTGATATCACACGAACAATACGTGCAAAAAAGATGAAGAAAGAAACGTTCTGACCCTCTCAGAAACATGACACATTTCCTAATATTATGGTTAAAAAAGATAAAGAAGCTGTATCATTCTCTGATATCATTCAACGGCCATTCTATTAGATCCCTGCCTTAAAAAAATTGTCGGTCCAGTACTGTTTACTTAGAATTGTATATGTAATTTTGGAAATTTGTTTCCGATCTATTGACTTGATACTCAATAAATATCTTAAATTTTAAGATATTCAGACTTTCTAGATGGCCTCGACGAAGATTAAATCGATTTTTGTTAGATTTGATACCATACTGTTTAGATGAAATAAAGAAAATTGCTTTTTCTTCAATCCGCCCTAGGTCATAACTCGTATACGTTGGGATGCAGCGATTAGAAATAATTGGGTTCTGGGTGTTTTTTATGCGTCAGAGACGCAGGACGCAGAGGTAGATTAATCCCTGCAAACACATGATCAATATGAAGACATTTGGAAAGGATGACTAAAACATAAAAGAAAAAATATCTTTCTTCCAGTGAGATGGATAATTCTTACTTTATTTTCAGAAAAAAATATCCATAATCTCTTGACATCAATGTTGGTATAGGCATTTTTATGTCATCAAAGATCGTTTACTGATATCTTTTTTTACCTGGAAAATGCATTGTGTGTGGTTTTTTTCCTGAGCAATTCTCCTTAAAGGTACCCGCCCTCGGACGAAAAACAAAATTTTCAATAACCTTGGCCTCAGTTCTTTTTCCCTCGTGCCCTTTGTCAAGTAAAAAGGAAATATGTTCAATCGATCAATTTCGTTAAGCGCTATAACACAAGCCAACCCCTACTCCCCTTTCACAAATTCTCCATCCTGTCTACATATGAAAGAAATTAATTATGTGTGTATCATACTGTATAATTTTCAGAGCACTACTCAATTAAAAAAAAAAAAAAAAAACAGGGAACGGGCGTTCATGAGAGATACCTGGAAAACTCAAGAAGTGGAAGAATATACCATAAACACATTACATTTGATAACTTTCCCTGAGACTCCCCGAGGGAGATATACAAATATAGCAAATTATGTTATTTTCCAGATTACGTGTGAAAAAACCTCTCAATTATCATAAGGACACAAAGAGATGATGGCCCCTGTTTTTTTAAATATTACATCGAATAATGACAGAGAGAAATTAAGTTTCTGAAGTTTTCGCTCATAAAAGAAGTTCAACCCTCCAAGATATCAAAGTAAGATATTGTTTGACATGAGTCACAACCAAAGGTCTTGCCAAATTATCAACACTCGAAGCTATGACATGTAAAGAGGTAGAGATGTAATTTATAATGCAAAACGCAATTTGGCGCAAAATAAAAAAAAATGTATGTAAAAATGCTATGATCGCTGAGCGATATAAGTCCCCTATCGGCATAAATTTTTGTCATTTAACTCTGCGTAGAACTGTTCAATTAAATATTAATTCAACCTTTCCGTGCAGCATAAAAAAGCAAAGCTATCTATCAAACTCTACGTGGTGCAGATAGAAGTCTAGAAAACTGGGTTTTTTTTGCATCAAGGGGCATAATTCCTCGAAAAAGGTATTGTGTTACCCTGAAATTCAAACTTACTCTGTATCTATTCAAGACCAAGATATGTATAAAATTTCACCGTAATATCTCTAATTTTTGCAGAACAAAAGTTCGGAAAACTGAGAAAAAACTGAATTTTGCAAGTCTACAATAGGCATAACTCCTCAAAAAATAGGTCAAGCGTGACCAAAGTCAAACTTACTCTGCCATTATCCAAGTGTATCTAATTTCACATTAATATCTTTATTTGTTGCCGAATATAATCCGAAAAATTGACAAAAATGGAATTTTGCCAGTCATCATGGGGCATAACTCCTCGAAAAATAGTTTAAGCAGAAGGAAAGTCACTCTTTTTCTGTCACTTTCCAAGACTAACTTGTTGTCAAATTTCACTTAAGTATCTATATATGTTGCTGAAAAAAAGTCAGGAAAACTGACAAAATCTGATATTTGCAAGTCATCAAGGGGCATTATTCCTCAACACATAGGTCAAGCATGATGAAAGCCAAACTTGCTCTGTCACTATCCAAGACTAAGCTGTGTATTAAATTTTACCTGAATATTTCTATTTGTTACAGAAAGAAGTCCGGAAAATGACAAAAACATAATTTTGCAAGTCATCAAGTGGCATAACTCCTCAAAAAATAAATCAAAAGTGACGAAAGTTAAACTTGTTCTCTGACTATTCAAAACAGAGCTCTGTATAAAATTTCAACTGAATACTTCCATCCATCGCAGAAAGAAGTCCGGGGAACGAGCAAAGTCTAAAAAAACTGAATTACTAAAGTCATCAAGGAAAATAACTCCCAAAAAATAGGTCAAGCGTGACAAATTTTAAACTTGCTCTGCAACTGTTCAAAACCAAGCTATATATCACATTTCAGCTGAATATCTCTTTCCATTGCAGATAAAGTCCGGAACTCTAAAATATGTACAGACGAACTGTTCAAAACCAAGCTATGTATCAAATTTCAACTGAATATCTCTCTCCATCGCAGAATTAAGTTCGGAAATCTAAAATATGGACAGACGGACGGACTTACTGACTGACAGACAGACTGAGTGGAAACGAAGAGTCTTCTTTGGCGTTGCCGGTAGGGGACTAATACAGTGTACTTTATTCACGCTTTATGTATTGTACTTACCGAGATGAATAAATACTCGATTTCAACACTATTTGAAAAAAAAAGTCAGATCGCGTTGACCAAAGAAAAGTTGACAAAAAAATCAAAACGCATCGCACTGGTTTGAAATTTAGCACAATTTGAATTTTTATTTTTTCTTAAAGTGCGTTTATTTTTTATTTAAAGTTTGTTGTCACAAAGTCGTCAAAGGTGGTCCAACATGTTTTGAAAAATAGTATACGTATGAACGTATAATTCAGCATTTGTGAATATAACAGGAGAAAGGGCCATGACAATTCTATTTAAGAAGCACAGGATGGAAATAAAAAGTGCTTTCACCATTCAAAAATTTCGGATCAGCCAAATTCGACAAAAGAGCTATTGGACGTCACTTTAAAAAAGCTCAAAAAGGTATACTGACAACGACACGATTTATCATCAAATTTTCAAAGCATTTGGGCTTCACAGAGATTGATTATATTTATCCATGCTTTTATTTTAATCCAAATTTATATTAGTGTGAGTGCTTGTATGCTGGGGGCCCGGGCCGAATTTTCTTTGCAGTAAATTCTGATCGGATTTTTTCTATATATCTCTATATAGTTCTGTGCCCCCCCCCCCCCCCCCCCCCTCCCATGTAAAAGTAAATGTTGAGTAAGAAATGTTAAGAGCACAAAGTAATAAGCGAATCATGTAAACAAACCGAAAAAAAGCGCCAAAGCGGAATTATTTTTCTTTTTCTTTAATCATCAACATCGAGATATACTGTACAGACCGATTGACACTCTTGTCCGTGGCATTTATTACACTTTTTGTACGAGTTTATTTGAAAAATAAATCTTCAGTTAACGTCTACGTTTTTCAGCTGAAGATAATTGCGTTTATATGATAATTGAGTGCAGTTATTTCCGATATATGTGTTAGCGAAACAATGAATAGAATGTTTCTTTTAATTTGGCGGTAATGTGATGCAGATAACGTCGCGTTGTAAGCGTTGTGACATTACAAATAAAATGCACACCACTATTTCCCTGAACCACGAAACCTGCGTACTCAAAGTCCAATGACGAAACAAACCCGCGAGCTACGTTAAGTACAGATAAATTTACAGCATGAACCAGACATGCACGTTTCGGGTACTAAACCCTCGTCAGTGATCCTCAATCTAAACAATGTAATATTGCCAAAGGGCGTATCAAGCATAGATCGAATTTGAAACACAGGACACAAATATAATCTTCTTCATAATAGAAAGATGGTGTAAACAGTTGATATGTATTAATGTATTAGTTTATTAATACTGTCGTTTAAAGTTAACTTTGTTTTTTACAGAATCAGCTTTCGATAACTCAACGATCGAAAGAGGATGGAACAACCCCACAGAAGGAAATTCCATTGCAGTTCCAATTGCAATTTTATTGACAAGTAAGAAAATGTATCAAAGAAAAGTTCTGGAGTGTTACTGGACAAGTGTTATATCAATTATGTCTGGCCGTTAAACTATATTAATTTCATTCTTTATTAAGCCGGACTTCCACTGTCGCGAATGTAGATGTGAACAATCGTGTCACATTCTTGTCCGTTCTGGTGGAGTATTTCATGGCTCGATAGGCACATCATAGCGCAGCGAATGCGACACGAATATGCTACTAGTCCGCTAGTGAGGCGAGTGTGATAAGAATAGAGAAGAATGCGACACAAATGTGTCACGACTAAAAGATACTGAGGCGAATAAGAGGCGAATGTAGGAGACTGAGACACGAACCTAAGCTGGTAGCTTTGCTATGCAGGAGATCGAGACACGACTTTAACCCGATGGCGCATCGATCATATCAAGAATATGATAAGAACAACACCAAATCATTTGACATATCCAGGAGCATTAATACCCTTTGTTGAATTTGACCCTTTTCCATGTTGTTTATTCTTTGGTGGCATTGTCCAATTTTTCAAAGTATTGATCAGCACACCTTTACACCACTTCTGTATATAATATTTCTTGTCACTGTCGAGTTTGTATGTATTACTATTGTGGCAATATCGTGTCTAGATCGTAACTCGATTGGCGTGTTGTTGTTGTTTTTTTTTTTTTTTCATTTGCATCACATTTGTGTGATACTCTTTATTGTCGGAGCTCTGTCAGAGCTGTGTCGGGGCTCTGTCGTGGCTCATTCTCCTCCACCTTGGGAACAAGAATTAACGCGAATGTGATGAGAACGTGATGCGAATGTGCCGCGTATGTCAGGCGAATAATAATTCAGACGCGAATGTTTTAAGCAGTTTGAAACATTTGGACCGGTACAGCGAACAGTAAAGAATGCAGGATAATATGGCACAATTGTAACACGATGAGACAAGAATGCCTGCGATCGATAGGAGAATGAGCTACGAATAAACAAAATCACCTAATTATAGCTTTATCGCCTACAAATTCGCCAAACTGGAAGCCTGGCTTTAGGAAAATGTTTCATACATTTCCTTCAATGGCTCTATTTGTGTAAATTAAGCTAACAAATAAACATCGGACAAAATGAACTGCTAAAGAATAATTATTTACCCTAGTAAAAACAGGGGGAAAAGTATGCAATTTCTGAATGATGAGAACGAGATGAAGATGTGAGTTTTTACATTAAACTTAATTGGAAAAGTTCAGGTATTCGAAAGATGGTCACGATTAAAGATCACGGTCATTAAGCCCAAAATCACATTTCTAAACCATTATATCAAAATTCTGGTTATGAGGAGCTTACAGTTGAATATGAAAGCCCAACCCCCTTACAGTTCATAAGACATAACCAAGACATAACCAAGTGATAAGTGTTTCAAAAGTGAGTTAAGGTTCAAGGTCAAGATCGATAAAGTCAAAATGAAAAGCCATTGTTTAAAATATATATTACTAGTAAAGGACATGTGAAATACAAAGGTCCTACCCCTTATAATAAACACTAAAGAAGTTCCTATCAGTTTTTTTGGTCTCAAAGTCGAGAAGGCAAGGTACAACGATTAAACTGTCCATTCTAACGGTAGGGAACCTCGGAATTGATAACATTCCGCAGTGAGACCAGGTCATTGTCTCCTAATTACATGCAAATGAGTTAAAGAAGATCCTGACGACAATCTTAACAGCACTCACAATAAAACAGCAAATTGAGCATCGACTAACCCCTAGCAAGCTAGAGGTGGGACCAGGTGCCCGGGAGGAGTAAGCATCCCCTGTTGGATAGCCGCACCCGCCGTCGATGTTAACGCACGAAAATGAAAAGAATATATAAAATGCATGCACACGTCGCAGCAGCTCCATGAAAACTGGTCAAATTTGATTATTGTCTCGAGGTACATATTAAATTCATCTTCTTTGGTGATGATGACAGTAATTCAATCGGAATACAGAATGCCTATGATCATTCTGGAATAGGGGATCTGATATTTTTTATTATATCCCCTGCGCGACCGAAGAACGTCCTCAATTATGATTTCAGCCGTTATGTAATATAACCCTCAAAAAAGGGAGTACTTGCAAGCCGTCTAGCTCTAACGACGGAATCTTCATATTTTGAGCATGTTCTGGCGTACTGTATCAGCTGAGAAGCAAAAACGTCACAAGGAGGAGAAGACGGAATGTTGATACTCATGAAAGGGAAGATAGTTATGTGGAAGCTGAAATCATGAAGGTTGACATACAGTGAGGTGTTCAAATGGCCGTTTGCGTTAAAAGATAGAAGTATCCAAGTACGCAGCGGATCTGTCATAAAATATAACTCAGGTTAATTTTGCTCCTGCAGCCTACGGTTCTACAGCTAGGGCAATGTCATTTACTCCCTTGACATTAGTCACGGCTGGTGAAAAATGCTAATCGATGCATATAACTATTGGTTAGTAAAATTCAAAAAGATATTGATTGAAAAAAAAAACAGTTCTTCGTGACGTCATGAAGACGTCAAAAATTGCGTGTATGCGCCGACGATAACATAATTGTTTATACACAATGTATTGATTTAATATTGGAAATTAAGAATTAAATAAAGGTATCCAATTCCAATGAAACTTTACAAAAAATAACCACACCGTCTGGTACTTGCGTGGCAGATGGCCGTCCTAAGTCGACACCGGTTGCCCATTGATCTCGTCGGTTTATGTTTGTCTTTTGTGTATGGTGTTTCAATGTTGTGCGTTGGTGTTCCTTGTCTCTTTTGCGTCTCTTTCTGTGCGTGTCTGCTCTGTGTTTTTGCAGTTTGTGTTTTGAAGCTTGCCTTTGGATACTGCAACCTAGTGTTGTTGGAGGTCCTTCTTGATTTACAAAAAAATGAGAATCCTCATATGTAGTATGTATTCCATCATATGATCACTTCATTCAGTGATTCTGTAAGAGATTTTAAATATAGATAACCTTTGGGACATACTTAACATCCATCTTTTGGAGTCAAAAAGCGTTTGTTTGAAAACTTTTAGTACTTAGTCATTTCTATAAAAATGATTTTTAAAGATTCTGGGAAAAGTTGAAGATTTCATATTTAATGGATAAAACAATAAATAGAAGAGTGAAAAATGGTCGAAGCAAAATTATGAGTCATTCGATTTGATCTTTTATCCCAGGTATGCACGACTACACCCGGGGTTGAGTAAGGTTTATACTACTGTCTCCGGGCGTAGCCCGAGGGCCAGTTGTTATGTAAAACATCTGCAAATTCAATAGCATCATTGAAGAACAGATGAATTTGCAGCACGGATCAGTCATGCACGTTTCGGGTACTTAACCCTCGTCGATGATCCTCAATCCAAACAATGTACTATGATAAAAGAGTGTTATGTCCAAAATGTACCAAAAGACGTAGCAAGATGGATTGGATGAATAATCTACTTGTTGCATGGCAATTGTTAGTCCATCAAATAATAATCACTGATGATTCGCCATTCCCAGTGGAGAAAACCATTTATGGTCAGTAAACAGATAGGAAATTAAAAGAAGAATTTGTTTCTGTTCCAAACTATTCAAGGGTACCAGTCAGTACATTATTGAGTTACATTATTCAATCGAAATTGTTGTCTGTTTTCGTTGGTAGTTGATTCTATGCAGATTGCAACATTTTAAAAAGCGCGGATCTAGAGCGTTCAGGGAGTCAGTAATCACCCCTTCCTCCTTGGAATTTGGAAAAAAATGTGATTTCCCGTTTTCCGTACTTTCTTTTAAAATCATAGGCTGGACCCCTGTCACTAACGGGCTAAAACTAAATCCGCCCGCAACATTTAAAATACCAGTTCAGACCTTAAATCGCGGGATTTTTTTTTTATTTTATTTCTATTATGAAAAGCGATTTTAGTGATTGTTCTTAAACATGCTAAAGAAAGTATTTGTTTCCTTTATTGTCATGTTGCATTTTCAAAACGGAAGGCAATGGACTTCAGGTCAGTTCAGAACAGTTATCGCCTCAGTTGTTCATTAAATGATTAGTTCAAACATAATGAAAAATATTGCACCGTCTGGTAAGGTGTTAATTACCGTTTACAACGTAGACCGTGCAAGAAGTATAGATTCTATATTCAATCATTTTGATTTTGCTAGTAGATATTGTTTTGTGTATTTATAAAATTGGTTGTCAGTGTTATTCAGAAATAATTTTTCTCGCGCTCGAAAAAAGTTATATTAAATAAATTATTCCTGATTGTTTTTTCAAAAGCACAACTGATATCAAGGCGATCTGTAGTAATCCGACTCGTGTTACCTGCGTTTTAAATACCTTAAATAAAATGTTATCAAACAGCGATGTTTCTTCTGATTATTGTGTATGTTTCTTTATTTAATGCGTAGGTCTTTGCGCTGCAGTATTCGGAGTCACTTTCTTCGCATTGTTCACCTTGTTCATAAGGTAAGTGTTTTGTGACATAGGATAGGGAATCATCACTCAGATGACTGCTTATTTTTTAACCAGAAGATAACATGGTATTGCACTTTTTCCCGTCGAGACAATACATTTAAACAAAAATCAATTTGAACTTTTGATAGAAGAATTGTATGATGACAAATCTGAAAATATAACTTCAAGGATATATTGTTACAATTAACACAACGCCATTAATTACCCTTCACATACATCTATTTTTCAAATGATTTTGATTTAACGAAATAAATCAGTCAAGCGATCGTCCAATTAACAGATACAGGTCAAGTTGCAAGTGTTGCGCGTGTGAATTCACAATACGAAGACGTCGTTTGAGTTAGATACGAGGGTTGATTGATATGTTTTGAGCCTCGGTTTTCTGGGATGCAAGATAAATTCTGCCGATAAATTATCTCCAAAAAGGACAAAACAATCAAGGACATATAGTTTGCTTCATCTCTGGCACAGTTCCTTTAAATATTAGACTTAAAGGTCGACCTCCAATTTGTGGATTTACCGGTAGGTAAGCCATCGAGAGTATCTGGGGCATTGGGCGGTTCTTATCTTGCAACGTCGATAAAAATAGCAAACAGCGTGCTGTGGCAGAGCGGAGCACGTGTATTTGTAGCACACGAATTAATGATGTACTGATGAAATGTAAACGTCTTCAAATTGAATAGCATCATTTAAGAACAGATAAATTGGCAACGTGGACCAGACATGCACGTTTCGGGTACTTAACCCTCATCAGTGATCCTAAAAAGTCTTGAGTCAAAGTACAATATCATTAAAAGCATAATTATATAAAATTCGTAGCGGTCTTATGAATGTCATTTATATGGTTTTTTGTCTAGGAAGACATGTTTTGATCAGTTCGACACATACATGTAGGACATAGATATCTATAATAGAAGCTGGGTTTAGGAATATGCAGGAGAGGCAGCTAAGGGTCATTTTGTCGAGTACATTGCAAAGATGTCAACATAAAATTCATTCTTTCCATTTTGTTTGAACATGTTTTGCAATTGTATATCTCACTTTCCTTGAAAAAGAATTACAAGGAATATTATAACATTTACTAAATCTGTCCGTCCCTAAGTAACCTCATGTTTTTGGCGGGTACTTTTGCGTGCGCGGATCTGTGCATTAATAAATTCACAATGGCGCTATACAGCATATTTCTCTCGAGCAAAGATCGTGCAAATCTGGTTTTGTAAGTAAAATTACACTTTGTGAATAGTACTGTGTAGTGGTGTCAATGAACATTAAAAAGGATCTATTACCGAGACTATCATCTTTAAAAGATAAAACTTGGGACTTTTCACATGTTGCAGCAATGATAGATATAAGAATGTTTACGAAAGGATGAACAAGTAGCCGTGAAAACGACAGAGATATTATATTACCAAGTTTACGTTTGTCTGTAAATAAAAAGATACGAAAATAATTTGTCGCATTAACACAACAAATGAACATTAGATATACTTAAGTCACGATATCATGATGACTTTTTGGTTCAATGGGGAAAAATGTAAAGAAATAAGGTAAGAATTTATTACGTATGTAAGAGTTTCAGAACACGCGATAACACTATGACTCAGCATGCGGTATAAACAATAACAGAGTACGAAAGCCTACCGCATGCCACTCTTCTGAATTTGAATTGAAAATTTGTTCTGCTTCTATAATTTGGAGTGAAAATACTCAGTTAAATCTCAATATAATTTCTACATATTACAAACATAAACGATTGAACATCGTGTTTAGATGCATAACAAGTTTCATGTACAAATTTGGTCTTTTTCATGAGATAATTCAAAATTTTCCTCTGCAATCTGAACGTGTCTAGAAATTTCATATTCGCCGCCATTTTCCTGGTTGGCTGCTATTTATAGCCAAGCTCGACCTTTAAGCACCGTTGAAATCTACCTAGTTAAGTATAATTATGTTGTTCAATCTGGATAATGGTCCTATTCAAAAGACTATCACCACCATGTCTGCCAATCATTATTGTTGCTGTAATATGATGGAGCATCCAATTATTTACCTGATTTTGCTCCAGCAAACTTTAATCTATTCTAAAAACGGAAAGAAGATACTTTTGGCACCAACGTTCAGTCCGATGATGGCATCATACTTGCAGTGGATGACTATTTGCAGCTCTAGTTGAAGCGCATGTGTTGCTTTTCATATTGATTATGGAGGAAAAATGCCAATTGAAATACGTTCAATTTTGACGAAAGTAAAGATATAATCTAAAAAATAATGATCAAAATGACGAGTTGAGTAATCTTATTAAAGCGTTGAATATTTCAGGGGATCTTAGTTTTTCTTTTGTTGCGTGTTGAACTTCATCTACTAGTCGATAAAATATATTATCATATACTCTAATTTACATAACCGTTTATAAGCTTTCCCATTGGCAAAAACGCGGTCACGTGCAATGCGAATGATCATCGTATTGAACTGCTTCAGGTCATATTGACGCGTTTCCTGTTTTGTGTATTAGAAGAAAATTGTAGTCTGCATCAAACTTAAGTGTTGCCGAAATAACTGACCGTGATATTTTGCAGTACTTTTAGATAAAAAGAAAATAAAATATGAAGGGTCAAACATTTTACTATAATACAAAATCTTTATCTGAAAAAAAAGTGAAAGTGAGCAGTGCTATAGATGCAAAACGGAAGTTACCATTTTCTCTTCAAATTTTCATGTATATGATAAAACAGTTATAGCACAGATGATTCGGTCGATGTGATGATTTATGGAGTGATAAAACAAATATCAACCTCGGCCTTCGGCCTCGGTCGATATTGGTTTTATCACTCCATAAATCATCCTATCGACCTCATCATTGTGCAATAATTGTATATTATCATATACATGTACTCTAATTTACATAACCATTTATAAGTTTTCCCATTGGCCAAAAAGCGGTCACGTGCAATGCGATTAATCGTCGTATTGAACTGCTTCCGGTCATATTGACGCGTTTCCTGTTTTGTGTATTAGAAGAAAATTGTAGTCTGCAGCAAACTTGAGTGTTGCCGACATAACTGACCGTGATATTTTGCAGCACTTTTAGATAAAAAGAAAATAAAAGATGAAGGGTCAAACATTTTACTGTCATACAAAATCTTGAGTACATCTATCTGAGAAAAAAAGTGAAAGTGTGCAGTGTTATAGAAGCAAAACGGAAGTTACCATTTTCTGTTCAAATTTTCATGTATATGATAAAACAGTTATAGCACAGATGATTCGGTCGATATGATGATTTATGGAGTGATAAAACCAATATCAACCTCGGCATTCGGCCTCGGTCGATATTGGTTTCATCACTCCATAAATCATCATATCGACCTCATCACTGTGCAATAATTGTATATCACATGATTGCAGAGAAAGATGACATCGCACATACGATTTGCGAAGAGACTTGCAATTAAACTTCTATCTTATGTTATAACCAAACGTATACGTTTCATTTCATCAAAGCTTGATATAAGTTAAAGAAGATCCTGACGACAATCGCAACAGCACTCACAATAGAGCACAAAATTAAGCATCGACGGACCCCTAACATTTTCATATTTATTTTGTCATTTTCCATAGCCTTTTCATGTTCCGTATTGTTAACATTAATTTTCTATTCTAAATTGAAATGAAAAAATATTATGTTGGGAGATTCGTTAATAATAAAGATTTCATTGTCAAAGAAAGATGTAGAATAAAAGGAAACAAGATAGCGAAATACATGTTTGATGCCGTACACTTAAAGTCAAGCATATCACATTGATTTGTAAAAAATACATATGATATGTTCCACGGGAATTCCTAACGGTTAACCTAGGTAAATACAATCTAAATTTACTTTGTATGAATTAAGTTTAGACCTATCACTTGACATCATTGTCAATTATGTGATGGTACATGTACATGTAATCTATTCTGATAAAAAAAAATTCACTTACTACTAACGCGTTCTCGGTTTTTCTTGATCAGTATTGATAAGCATCATATGATTATATCCTGTATACATTTCGTGACTTTTAAGTTCATTTCTTATTAATGTTGCTTGACAACATCTGTGAACGATCACTCACTGTTCACTTCATCTTTATTCAAAAGTTAGACTTATTCAAAAGAAAACAATTACAAATAGAAGTCACCCTGTCATGTTTGATTTTACTCTGATATTCTGATAATCAAGCATCCAACGTATTTCGATATTCATACATGTCAATGATAAATAAATGAAAAAGAGCAGTTGTGTTCACATCCTTAGCCTTGTATCTCTAACATTTACTTTTACGAGACGACATTGTATGCAACCTACCTATAATTTTGCTTATATCTTACCTATTGACAAGGAATAATGGTGAACTTCCTTTGCTTAAAATTATTTACTGTTACAGAATGAAGGTACTGAGAAATGAAGCTGGTAATACAAAATACAAGGCAACATCATTCCAAGGATACGACATTGACACAGTCGGTGACTACATGTATGACTGCATTTCTTCTCCAGATTTGGAAGTAGCCCCAAACGAAGAAATCACAGCATGTTTTCATTGCTGATCACGGATACAACATTTTCTTCTAGAGCAGAGACATTAGAATTTTAATGAGAAATATCCCTTGATATAAAAGAGTACCGATAGAAACAATGACAAGTATTTTCAATAAAGAACTCCTTTGGAATTTTAGATGAATGTTTTAAGACATGTAAACACAATCTAATAACATTTTTATCTGATATGAAGAATCATCCCGAATTCAAGAAAAATGTCCGTCAAAAATCGCTTCAGGGAATACGCCCTATAAATGAGGCACATCATCACAAAAAAGAACAAAGTAAACGAAAATAACCATCTATACTCATTGCAAAGCTTATGCATGTTATGAAAGTCGAACAGAAAAACCGAAATCAGATTCATAAATCATTTAATTTCCATTGTTATTATAAAGAAACGACGATTCTGATTAAGCGAGAAATTTTGTTGATACCTGTATCAACACAAAACGGAAGTACGCGCTTAGCAACGTCATAAGCAACGTCGTTAGCAACACGATTTCAAAGCTGCAAATAAACGTTCAAAAGCGACGTAATGAAATGATAAGTAATCAATGTATTATTATTTTGTGGTTGATCCCCTACAAGTGTTGTTGTTTTTCGTCTGGATCCGTCAACAGGTGGCACAACCACGGGCAAAAATATATAAAAGGGAGATATCAACCTTTCACAAACTTCTTCAGAAACAAAGCACGTAACTACAAATCGAAAGCATCAGGATGATCTAGAGAGATGTCTTAAGAAGTATTGTTCTTCTTGGTTCCACTCCGAAGTGACATATTTTTTTATGTCTATTCGGACTTAGTCAGAAATGCACATTTGTGCACTATTTTTTTTACATAACTCAATAAATATATGATTTTACACCATCATTTACTGCATATTTGTCATATTTAAGTTACTAAATACTTTGATATGTTTATGAATAGTATTACGTTTATAAATATATATGCCTTTGTTATGTTCTATTTTATATATGTTATAATATTAACTTTCTCTTTGCCTTAACGTTTACTGCAATTGTATTATCCATTGCTCTTGTAGCACCTTTGTGTGCCTTAGTTAGTGCATAAACATTATCTTGTCTTTTCTTGATATGTATTTTATGCTAAAGATTGATTTTTTAAATTTTTTTTTGGTATTCTTATTTTTCGAGAGATGTCTTACATGTAATAAATGTAGATTTTGTTTTGTTTTAACTCGAAAGTAAAGTTTTGTTTTGCTTTGACAAATTTCTTCTTGTTTTATATGCTTAGTAAATGTAGTTGATCCATATCTTAAGAATGTACCTTGTCCATAACAATACATATTCTTAACATTTGTTACATTGATCATTTTGAAATTTATTTCAATAAGATGGGACATAAAACAAAAAAGTTATTAGCAAAAAGAACATTGATGACCAAGACAAAATAATTATGTGTTTATTTAATTTCAAGCTAACTGCAGTATTGTAACCGTGTTTGGTATCAATTGAATTAGAATGAATGAAGTACTACATATGAAAATGTAAAGAAAATGCAAAAAAAAAAATGTTGAAATAAACAATTTGTACTTTAACACTGGGTTTGTCGGTACATCAAAGGTTTGCCGATCGTTGCCGAATATCAGTTTACTATAAGCATATCATTATTCGTCGGCAAATAGTGTAATTTTGAGTGGAAGTAGGCATTTATGGGTTTACAGCCTGAACGTAGTTTTCAGGTGAGCGATCGAAGCCCTCCTGAGGTTTTTGTATTCAGACCTATGCTTAAAACTTTGAATCACTCTGAATTTTTATAGGAAAGAAAAGTTCACTTCCAATAAATGATACAGCGATTATGAGTTAAAGAAGGTCATGACGATAATCTTAACAGCACTCTTAATACAGTATGAATTGAGGTTCGATGGACCCCTAGCAAGCTAGAAGTTGGATCAGGTGCCCAGGAGGAATAAGTATCCCCTGTTTGTCTGGAAACATCCGCAATCGATGTTCACGCACGAAAATGAAAACATCATATAAAATAAGCTCACTGTCTGAGGTTAACACAAAAGGAAGTGCCTGCTTCGAGGGGAAGGGGGTCGCGCGTAACCTCGAGCATGATGTAAATAAAGTATAATTATGCGTTTTCTTCTATGACCTATTTCACAAGACAATCATTAATGCTTGAATATGAAAGATATGCATCCATTTTCCCTTGAGAGGTCATTCTAAGCTGATTTTAAAGTTATCCAGCTGAAAAGTCTAAATCAGTTTCAAACAAGTATTGGTGTCGTCTCTGGAATCGAATCCTGGATTTGAACCTGCGTATTATAAAATTTTGGAAATTGACACTCGTGGTATTTCATTTTGTTATTTCCAGCAGAACTGATCTTCAAAATTACATATAGACAGGAACGAGTAAATGTCCTTATAACAGCAATTATCTGTAAGAACCAAAGAATTTCAAAACATTTTGGCACGGCATGTCATGAATTTTTGAGATTTTTGGTATGGAAGTTCAATATGAAGTACTAGTATGTAAATCAACCCCAGTTTTTTCAAAAAGGTTGTCGTTGCCATGGTAACCGTGTCTGACGTTTCAAAAATCGGGAATCTCTATAGGACAAGGCATATTTGTAGGCTTCGTTACCATGGAAACAGGTACATTTTAAATCTTAAATTGCTTCGATTATTTTCTTTTAATCCTTATTATTACGCATATTTGTAAAGTTTTTTACATTCATCTCGGATGCCTTATGTATAAGATGAAAAATTGGGCCGAAACAGGGTATCAAAAGGCTTTGTTTTGGGCACTCAAAGACCCTTTTTTGCATGTTTTTACTGTTTTACAAGGTTGAAAATTTCATAAAAGCACCAATTTTTGAAGTCCAAATTGTAGTTATCCAATTAGTATCATCTTTGAACTCTACATGAATATAAAAATTAATTGACTAATTTGTCTTTTTATATGCAAAGCAGCATCAAATTTAGTTGCTATGGCAACAATGGGCTGAAAGGTTTCAATACGATGAATTTAAACACAACCTCTATCAAACTATCTACGCATGATATTGGAACAGAAGTTCATGTATACATCTATCAAAGGCGTTTTGATATAAAAATGACCTTGAAAATATTTCAAGGTCACCCACTGAATTTTCAAGGTCATTAAACTTTAATCGACCAGATTTGACGAAAAATCCTGATTTTTCATAAAATGAAGGTGTCAATATTTTACAAACCTTGAAATATTGAACTTAACAATTATTTGTCATAAAATGATAAATGTATCACTTATTTCTTAGAACTATTGATAACGTTTCTTCACATTTTCGAATATCTAAATTCTTGGTGAGTATGTTGATAAAAAAGGGACGAAATCTGAAATTTCTTGTTTTTTGACGGAAAAATATTTTCCTATTGAATAGCTACAATTCAATAAATTCTAAGATTTGTCTTTCTTATATTCATGTGCTTTCATAATATATATGACCTATGAAAATATTTAAATAAAAAAATCACTAAAATCGGTAACAAAGAAATTAAAAAATCAATATTTTATGCAAAATTTGAGTCTCAAAGTATAAATGACCTTGAACATCAAGCCAATGACTTTGAACATTTTAATTGTTCTTATGTAAAAGATACAAGTCATATCTATACATGCATACATTTTGACAATCTTATGTAACTCTAAAGAGGAATACAATCAATTTCAAAGATCATATGAAACAAGCAAAAAGGTCTAATGTTGCCATGGCAACGGTCTTTGACGACAGAATTTAGGTTAAACTCTTAAATTCCAACTCCAATTTTTCTTTCATTTTATTTGTCAATAAACATACATTTCCATTGATGAAAATCACTAGTCTCCTATTGGTGCCTTTTGTGATGTTTAAGATTGAAAATGGTCAAAAACACATTAAATTGGCCCTTATTTTCACCTCTATTTTTCGCTTCATTTTGACTTAGTTTGGCTTAATACAATAAGTTTCCTGTAATGAATATCACATAACTAAGTGTCTTAAGTAAGAATGGAAGTAAGGAAGAATAGATTATATAAAGATGAACAAGCTGTTACAGTGGTATCCATGGCAACCCTAACGAAAAAGTACTATAGTATACTATAGTATACTATAGTAAACTATAGTATACTATAGTATACTTTACTACACTATACTACATGTGTAGTAAAGTAAAGTTTCGTGTAGTATAGTTAAGTTTTGTGTAGTATAGTAAAGTTTTGTGTAGTATAGTAAAGTATCGTGTAGTATAGTAAAGTTTTGTGTAGTATAGTAAAGTTTCGTGTAGTAAATTTAAGTATCGTGTAGTATAGTAAAGTTTTGTGTAGTATAGTGTAGTATAGTAAAGTTTTGTGTAGTATAGTAAAGTTTCATGTAGTATAGTAAAGTTTTGTGTAGTATAGTAAAGTATTGTGTAGTAAAGTATCATGTAGTAAAGTATCATGTAGTAAAGTATCATGTAGTAAAGTATATCAAAGTATCATTTAGTATTATTTCGTATAGTAATAATTGTCCGGTATTTATTTGTGGTATACCACTAGAATTATCGCTAATTATCGATTATGGCTCAGTCATTGCTTTCAATACCAAAAACAGATTTGACTCTCAATACTAATAATAATTGATTATTTAGTAAAATGATTTAAAGAATAAATATCATGAAAAAGATATTTGAACTATCAAGAGACAAGATTTAGTTGGAATGAAGGTATGACATCATAATTGGAAGACACAAAACTTGTAGAGATCTATATACAAACTGATATGTACACCGTGATATATCCTATTGTTCTACAACATTGTAATAGCTGTACTGTGATATTATAAATGCATCATGTATATGTCACAGGGCTGCAGTGATTCATGATGAATCACGGTTCTTGTTGATGATTGACGGGTTCAATTCACAGTACCTAGCATACTGTCTCCATGATATTGAGCTTTTATCAATTCATTTTAAAATACATTAAAGACATTTTTGCAAAATTTCTGCACAGATTACTAAAACAGAACTTTCTTTAAAGTAATTCAAGATATACACTTCACTTGACGCTTCAAAGTATTGCCCTCTTTTTAGGATTCTTCTTTTACACCAGTAGAAAAGTGCTTAAAATCCCATTCGTAAGTGTGATACCCGGTAACATCGAAAGCAAATATTGTGATTTATATCATATCGTGAGTTAAGTGTATCGTAAATTCCCTAATATGTCTCGAGTGGAACAAGGGAATTTGTACGCCTGGCCTTCAGGTAGGTTCTTCGCACTTTCTCGGTTTATGCAAGAACTGAATAAGCAATGAACAAGGTAACAACCAATTCTTTCATAACTTGTTACACGATTATTAAATGTGAAAAGAATTATAACATCTCAATGCACACAAATTAAATAACATGTGGAACAACTACTGTACCTGTAGTGTACTGACTACATGTATGTGTCATAATTGTAAAAGGAAATTCGAGCTACCTATGTTGTCTATGCAACAATAAAAATTCGCAGCTATTACTCGGCAATCGTATTCACAATACTTTTAAAAATACGATGGTCAGTTTGCATAATTTCAGATCAAGCATACCAGTCTAAGCTCAGCTGATCTTCTTTCTTCTTTTATTTTTATTAATAAGTTTGACTTCGTCATCGTACAATTCGTTCCAAAATGTCTTCTCCTTCAAGTATTTCCCTCTGCTATTTGGAGTACAATGAAAGGGAATAATTACGTCAAAATTAAGAGAAAGAGAGAGAACGCAGGAATCCTAGGTACAGCGTATAAATCAATGCGGACCCCGAGTCCCGAGATGGAGAGGGGAGGGTTTCGAAGCAGACATCTCAAGTGGTCAACTCTAGGCGGTTCCAGACTCGGAGAAGTGGGGGCTTAAATATATCGGCCCGATCTCCCCAGGAAAAAAAAGTTGAAAAAAAAAATGAATAAATCACGGGTGAATCTGGAGTATATTTTCTCCTTTTCCTCTCGCATATCTGGGCCATTTTCTTACTCGTTTAAAAAAGCGACAAAGAAATGGATACCCATGGCAGGTGCATCCCCTCCCGAACCGATAGGACGAGTCTTTGACCTTTCTGAGAATCATTTGTAAAAAGACACATCGATGTCTTGAGTTGATTTTTTTTACCGTAATGCAAATATGTTAATTAGATTACACAAACTTCTAATGAGAGAAAGAAGATAGTTTGCACAACAATTTTCCCGTTACTTTACCCGTGGCTTGTTTTGCAAATCATTTTTCATGTATATGATCGTAATTTTTTTGTGAAATGCAGAAAAAAGATATGATTTACTATATTTGAAATAATGATAGTTTTAGATTGAGCAGAAAATCCCGGGGCCCTCTATGACTCATGCTATAGATAAAGTTTGTACGAACTATTGGATTTGATCAATTAGCATGATAATGGTTTAGAGTCAATATATATAGACAGTGATAGAAGGTACATGGATGTATAATAAAGTTTGTGTATATTATTTCAACATTGTGAAATTCTGGGGAACAATTTGAGAATTCTATTTAAATCTGTCACTGAAAAAAAAAAAAATGGAAACGGGGGAGGGGTTCCCGGCCGGACCCCACCCCTAACTCCGTCCATGTTAAATAACAAAAGATGACTCTGAGAAATTTTTGATTTTTTTTATCCTTTTTGATAATGAATTATCAAGTTTTTGTTCTGATATCTTTAATATGAGCATTTTCTCGGATAAAAAAATCGAACTGGGTGCGATGTGGGTTTTTAAAAAATCATTTTTGGTAGTTATAATATTTATTTGTTCAGTTTTACCTTTTAATCTAATTATTTATTGCCATGTATACTTCAGAGAGAGAGAGAAAGAGAGAGAGAGAGAAGGCCTCGTGGTTTTGTACCCCTGTATATAAAGCGGGGGGCGTGTCACATTACGCAACATGATGTAACTGTATATTAGCTCGGGGTGTCACCCGTCGCGAATCAGGTCCTTTCTATCAGGGGAGAAAAAGGGGACATTGAAGGGATGTCGTAGGGCAGGGAAAAATACATCGTGTTGGGGGAGGGGGTTCAAGATAAATGAAACAAATTTTCGACAATGAACCTAGAACGGTAGAATTTCGGATAAAATGTTTGATTCTGACCTATCGATGTGTTATTTCATACATCACGGATAAGTTTGTTTTTTCATAACTTTGGTGAAAGTTATTTGGCGATTAGGGACCTCAAGAACCTCAACTGCGGGGGACATATACTTTTCTTTTAAGAATTGTGAGGCTGGAGGATATGGGAGGATAACACCCCCCCCCCCTCTCCTATCGATGGGAGCCCGGGCCTTCCGTGAAATGTAAAAAAAAAATGAATCAAATAGGTTCCTCTTGAAAGTATTTGAACATGATTCAGTTTCAGCAAACGATGTACTATATATTTATCAAGGATCAATTAAGGAGCAGAGTATATATAACTATATCCTTACTTTGCATATGATGAATACTATATTGTTGAAATAAATATAATGAATAAATATTGTTCAAACTAATACAATTATTTGACATTCTCTACACCTACTTCTTTTAAGTAATCGCGGCTCTAGAGGGAGTTACCGGCGCCAGGACTTTGCCCCCCCCCCCTCTCTCTCCTGATTTTTATACAAGTTTTATTTTCTTATGTACATGTACATATATTTACTATATATGGATTCCCTGATGGGTTGCATCCCCCTTGAAACAAAATCTAGATCCGCCCAGAGACGTACATACGTCTATGATCCGCCCTTGTATAAAGTCAACAATTTATCATTCAAAAAAAAAAATCTAAAATAGATAGATAATTAATTAATACTTCGAAAAACGCAATATTATATATCTTCTATTTTTCACCATAATTTACAATTATAATGATAATATTTATGCCGTGAAAGATTAAACGGTTGATGTGACCTTGAAGATACCGACAAGCCGAAAGCATTCGTACGGAATACCTTTAGAATATACAACAGGGTAAGTAAAAGAGATCGATACCATTAATCGAATTCAAGCGCGGACCTAGAGGGGGTATGTTGGACACCCCGACTTGAAGCTTTTTTGCGTTTTTACACAAAATTCATTTTAAAATCATATGCTGGACCCCCCCCCCTCCTCTCCCACGCCAGACTGGACTACATGTATATAATTGTCCAAGGACTAACTTTGTTTATTATAAGTCCTTGTATAGTCTTGCAATTTCATTCGCTTCGCATCTAATTAAGTCACCTCTCTCTCTCTCTCTCTCTCTCTCTCTCTCTCTCTCTCTCTCTCTCTTAAACTTAGAACTTTTTTTTAGTATCTATTACTTAGCGAGGAGCTTAGATTAATGAAACGCATTTTCTTCATGTCCTATAATATAGGTTTGTTTCTATGTATTTTATTGTTACATATGTAAGTTTCTCATTTTGTTTTGTTGTTTGTTTCTTCTTTTGAACTCTTTTTTTATCCCTCACTCGCCTTTGAATTCTCAAAGAAACGATAAGAAACGAAACGAAAGTTGCAAAATCAGTGGAAAAATTCCTCAGTACAATCGGTAAAAGCATAATTTATTTTGTAAATTAGAATTAGTCTATACAAGGACTTCTAAACAGAATGATTGGAATCTCGTCTTTTCCCGTTAACATCTCGCGTGCCCTTTTGATATGCAAATTAGGCAACGAGATGTTAGGGTTGTGATATTCAAAACCATGAATGCCCTGAATATGTTAATTATGACAACATAAACACGATTTGAATAAGTAGAATAGATTACCCTGATCATTTTGGTACCAATATTGTTTATAAGTCCTTGGTCTATATGAACACAGTGGCGGATCCAGAACCTCAACCGCCGGGGTCATTTGGCCCCATTCCCAATGAAAATTAGTAAAAAAAACTGTATCTTTTTTTTCCAAACTATGGCTCTAAAATTTCCCAATCACATGTAGGTGGAATTATCACCACAATTGGTTAATTTTACTGGTTCAAAAGTAGCAAATTTACTGTTAATTTGCCATAATTTATGTAATAAAATACTAATCATTATCGTAATTAAATCTAATTCAAAAGAAAATCATTTGATTTAACATTCATTTCTGATCTTTTGATTGTCAAAGCAGTCATTTACTTTCTAAGCTAGTACTACCAAAAATATTCCCGAACGTCGTAATTTTTCCAAATTGCACGGACCCTGGCCCCAAATTACTGGGGGAAAAAACCCTAGCCCTTTGCGAAATAACATCGGCTTGAGGTGTAATAATGCATTGCGTGTGACTTTTTTTTTCCAGATCCAGCTCTATATATGTTATGCATCTATAGATTTTTCGTCGCCTACATGTCCACACCGACAACTCCCCCTCCCCGAGAAAATTTTGAGAAATCGACTAAAATCGGCGTTTTCTGTAGTGTCTTTGGGATCTTTCTGACAAATTCACCCTATATACTTTTATGTCGTAAAAGATATGATTTTCTTCGCTGCCGGGGGGGGGGGGGCGGCGCTCCAGCCCCTAAAGCCCCCCCTTAAATCCGCCACTGGAATAATTTGAAAATTATTAATGGTACACATGTTTTTCTTACTTTAAATCGGACATTATATGATGATCTGAACCCCATCCACCATGCATGTCTCTCCGTCCTTTGAATACTTTTCTGAGAAGAAAGACCCCCGAATCCCTACCCACAAGAGTTGGCGTTACTCCCCCACCCCCTCCCCCGCTCGGTACTCGGCCCTTTTCAAAATTGGTTCATATGACTATGAAGGCTCTTTGGGTACACAAAACACCCTTTCCCTCCTATCTCCTATGTGCCTCCGTCTAGCCCAGCCCTAGTATCACGTCCCTGCAAGTACTCCTATTATAGTTATTTAGACCAAGGACATCCCGAACGAGAAGGACATCGAGTCGACGAGGAGTATCCCGAACGAGAAGGACATCGAGTCGACGAGGAGTTTGATGAAAATTAGAAAAAAGGTATACTGAGTACTCACAATCATATTTTACAAGAAATTGATATGGAATATGATTGATGGGAGACAACTTCGTTTCAGATATTCTTAAGTAACATAATGTTACAGTAACGTTTTGAAACTCGAGTTGCCTCTGACTGCTACTGCAATTGTGTGTACTTGTGAGTTGTGTTACATAATTCAAATGTATGCCACTTACTGAAATTATTTTCATTTTTAAGAAATTTTAGCATGTTAAGTAAGTCACATAATTAATTGAAAGTATTTTTTTTTCTGAGAGAAAGAATTCAAATATGTGTTTCTTAGAAAGGTGGGGGGGAGGAAGTGCATCGGTGCAATGATACAACTGCCAGTGATTTAAATTTTCCCTGCGTTTTGTGTATTTTATGCATTAGATTCGTTTAATACCCATTGATATCTATCGAGTGTGTCACAAGTACGCATAAATAGAATCTATGTTTCCAGTTTCTATTTCTATCGCTCTAGTTCTAAGACATACAGAGATTTTATCTTAAAAAGACTGGAAATCTAAACAAGCTAAACGTAAAACCAATCATAATCTACAGTGTTCGCACAGAATTTTGCAGCTGTGCGTATGTCTTAATCAATGTATAATAATATCTAATATTATATAAACGGGATGTAACGTCGATTCTGATTGGCTGGCGCGCAAATCATTATTTAAGAAATAAAAAATGACAAGCCGGGCTCTATTGTCTCATAATGCCGGAGCATCCTCAGCCAATCACATTTATAACCGAGCCGCATCAGCGGCAAGGTGATAAATGTGATTGGCTGAGGACGCGAGGGCATTATGAGACAATAGAGCCTGGCTTGTCCTTTTTTATTTCTATTCTAATGATGACCAAACTAAGACCTTTTGATTCTTGATAAAAACCAGTTCCTGCCGGTTTATCTGCTTTCAGAAAATGGGTAGACGTGGCTTATCGCTATAGGGCCTATATTTGAGAATAGAGCCCGGCTCGCGTCTAGCTGTTGTCTTCATAGGGAAAAAGAATCAAGTCATATTAGAATTTCAGATAATGACCGCTGACGGAAGATAATGACTCGGTGTGGTATTTGTCCTGATTTCGGTACACATGATAAAAAATAATATAGTTATTTTGTTAAATATTAAAAGATATACTTTTCACAAAAAAGTGCAATTAATTGTTGGATTCTTGATTAAAATTTATGTGTTTATATTGGTTTTAATCATTATTTTAATCCTATATAATCTAACTATTCGTTATATAATATAACAAATAAGGACTTGGCCTCGGTCATTATGTCATTATAATGACCCGATAAGATTTGTGATATCGACCGAGGCCAAGTCCATATTTGTTTAATGATCTTTAATTAACGTTGGATATATTTTTAACAATTAATATTAAAGCTGTAAGTAGAGCTTTTGATGGACAAACATTTTTTAAGAACGGGTTAAGAACATATCTACATTATTTATAAGGCTTGGGAGAAGATGTTCAGCCCAAAAACATCATTCCGTGTCAATAGTCGATGAGGATCGAAGATGCACACGACCCTCCTGTCACTACTATTTCGGCATAGTGAACACTTAACCTAACACTATTGTATAAATAATAATTTTTGTAACTCATTACGTTGGATTGTTAAAATCTTCTGAATTTTCTCAAAATCAGTATGATGATAGGCATGTTTAAAAATTGTTCCGGACATTTCGATAGTTTCTATTATTTATCTAATAGTAAGTCTCGGATCCCATCATATTTCATAGTGCACAGACAATCGATATTAAAATTTTACCAATTGCTAATCTATGTACATTAAAGTTCTGTGCAGTTCGACTGCTTTCAATAACTAATCAACAAATAGATTTAGACAGATTTTTTTCAATAAAATGTTATGAAAAATGAAAAAAAGCATTGTGAAGGTCCATGCAGTTAACTTTTATACGCCTATCATTTGACGGGACATATTATGGTATGAAAATGTCCGTCAGTCCATCTGTCCATCTCCTAGGGCTGGCTTTACAATACGTACATGTACCACGTTATTTGTTTTCAAAAACCGGTTTTTGACGATATTATTTATCTTCATATTTTTATGTTGTTTCTTTGAAACTTATGGGCAAAAGCGATCATTTCTGCAATTTTCTGACAAGCCACTTTTAAACATGACGAGGTGTCCGTTCTATGCTACACAGCAAAACATATTTCAAGAAATAGGTAAAATAACGTTTCTTCGACCTTTAGAAATGTTCCGCAACACACTGCACATTGGTATACTAATTTGCAAGAAAGACTTTATCATGTTAGCTTGATTCTTATATTTTGTTTATAGTACATGTATATATTTAGTTATGATTGTTTAAACATACAATATAGTGGTGTCATTTTAAGTTTCCTAACGACTTTTGCACTGTCTGTCCGCGAGTGTCCGCCGATGTCTCAGCAGAATTATCACATTAATAGCTTAAAATAACTGGATGGATATTCTTTTTTCAACCAGATATTCATGCATGTACGAATGATTGGTCAAATTTGTCTGCACGTGTGCATCCGTAATTATATCATGATGAAGACATTTTCAGATTTTAAAATAAAATTTTGAAAGGAAAATTGAGATAGGAAAAAAAACCATAAGGACTCTTGATGTTACCGTATAAAAATATTGCAATATATATCACAATATTTTTCCAAATATCGCTATATATCGCAATACACATTTGACTCGCAATACTCAGCCCTACCGTCTCCGTCCTCTTATGGAATGCAATTACTTCAGTATGCGTCAACAGATTTTCATGATATTTAAAATTAATAATATGCACTTTGATCAGACTGTGAAGAGGAATAAAGCTGCCTTTCGATTTTCTGGTTCACCAGATTTGTCGTTACAGAGTAATGGGACTTAGATTCGTTTTGTTAATATATGAAAATATAGAAAATTAGTTGAAAATTCATTGAAAATCTATTTTTGGTCAAAAGTTTTTGAAAAATTGTATACTTCAAGGAGGAAGGATGTTCTTTCATATATGTAACGGGTTTTTATTTTTTTTTTCTCATTATTGAGAAATCGTGTGTAATGGGCATGATGGGAGGGGGGGGGGGGTTATATGCACATGCATGTACATGTTTTAAGCTAAGCCTAAGGGCAAATTATAGGCACATGGAACGCAATAAATAAAATATGAAGCAATGGATTTTCATGATATTTTAAGATTTAGATCATAATTTAGAGAGGAAGCTGCCTTTAGATTTTCAGGTTCATGTCATTACGGAGTTATGGGACTTAGATTTTTTTTAAATATTGTGAAAATATACTAATATAGTTAAAAATTCATAAAAAATCTATTTTTGGTCGAAATGTTTTAAAAATTTGTATACTTCAAGAAGAAAGGATGTTCTTTTGTATATGTAACGGGTTTGAATTTTTTTTGTCGCATAATTGAAAAATTATGTGTAATGGAGGGGGGTACAAATTATAGTAAAAGCAATAAGCATCCACAGATTTACATGATATTTCTACATTGTAATAAGACTGTGGAGAGGAAACCACCTTTCAATTGTCAGGTTCATCTGTTTTGTTGTTACAGAGTTATGGGACTTAGATTTCTTTTTAAATACTGTGAAAATATACTGAAATAGTTAAAAATTCTTTAAAACTCTATTTTTCGGTGAAATGTTTTGAAAATTTGTATACTTCAAGAAAAAAGGATGCTCTTTAATATATGTTTCGGGTCTTTCATCTTTGTTGTCATATAATTGAGAAATAATGTGTAATGACGGCTTCCTCTTCACATTCTTATCACACTATGTATAGATATAATGAAAATCCATTGGCGCATAATCAAATAACATTGTATTGTGTTCCATGCACCTATACTTTGCCCTTAGCTTAACATGTATATCTCTCCCACTACACATTATTTCTTTGAAATAGTGAAGTTTCATGAAGTTTCGTGTAGTATAGTAAAGTTTCATAAAGTTTCGTGTAGTATAGTAAAGTTTCATGAAGTTTCGTGTAGTATTGTGTAGTAAAGTTTCATAAAGTTTTGTGTAGTAAAGTTTTGTGTAGTAAAGTTTTGTGTAGTATAGTAAAGTTTTGTGTAGTATAGTAAAGTTTCGTGTAGTATAGTGTAGTATAGTAAAGTTTTGTGTAGTATAGTAAAGTTTTGTGTAGTATAGTAAAGTTTTGTGTAGTATAGTGTAGTAAAGTAAAGTTTTGTGTAGTATAGTAAAGTTTTGTGTAGTAAAGTAAAGTTTCGTATAGTATAGTAAAGTTTTGTGTAGTATAGTATAGTAAAGTTTTGTGTAGTAAAGTATACTATAGTACTTTTTCGTTAGGGAATGAAGTCTCCGGAGCAGGCTTATTTCATGGTCCCAAAAGTGCTATAAATAGAATGACATCATTACCATGGCAACCAGAGGTCACATTGGATGAAAAGTGTTATTTTCATGGTCAGTACTCAATATATACCCATTATACCGAAAATCATCAAAATCCATGACATGCCGTGCCGAACGATTTTGGTCCTTACAGAGAATGGCTAATAAAGTGTTACAGTGTCTCACGGACACTAATGTCTCGCACATTCTTACAAAAACTAAAAATGGTAAGTTAACCCAAACGCGATGTCAAAATAAGTTACGAAAAGCAGGGGCGAAAGTCATGGACAGCTGGAAAATATATTCCGATCAATATTACTAATTTACTGATGACATATATGACAGAAAGTGATTATCGTGGACTCTTGTGAGGAATATGCAAGACGTTGGGCAAAGAAAGAGGATGTACAGCTCGGCACCCTTTCCGAATGGATAAAATCAATCAGAGGCTTACTTTTATCTATAATTTACCGATTAAAATCAACTGTGAACATCAGATTCGAGTCTATATTTAAAGACCCTGATGTTATCACAGAGCTCACCTACCTCAAAGAACATTATGTCATCACACCAGCGGACGAAAGCCTCAAATAATTACACATTTACTTGCAAAAAGTACTATTTCGACAGTCTAATTAAAGAGTTAGGTTTAAATTCGACACCTGGAAATCCCACTTACACCCCAACAAACCTTTCTGCCTCTGAAATAATACATAACCACAAATCAGCTCTTGCTTCCTTCGCATTCTAAATTGAAAGAAAGACTCGCAAAAATTATAAGTAATGCGTTTACAAGTAAGAACGGTAATCGCAAATACAAATTTATTGTTGTTTACTATGACAAAACCTACTTTGTAAAAGAAAAGTTGGATTCTGAAAATAAGTACACTGAAACAGATATTATTCAGATCTGAAACTTTCTGATCGACAACACTTTTGTGGTGTTTGGAGGAAAGGTCTTCCAGTGAATTGTCGGAATTCCAATGGGGACAAATTGTGCCCCACTCCTTGCCGACATTTTCCTTTACTCGTACGAAGCTGAATTCATTCAATCTTTGGTCTCTGAAGGGAAAAGATACTTAGCTTCTGACTTCAACTTCACTTACAGATACATAGACGATGTGTTGTCCATCAATAATCCAAAATTCGCGGATTACCTGAGCAGTATCTATCCTTCGGAGCTTGAAGTCAATGAAACTACAGAAACAAATAATTCAGCATCCTATTTGGACATAATGTTGTCCTACGACACTGATGGTCACATGAACACCTCACTCTATGACAAACATGACGACTTCAATTTAAGCACTACAAACTTTCCTTTTCTGAGTAGCAACATCCCTTCGTCGCCAGCTTATGGTGTGTTCATATCTCAGTTGATACGCTATGCCAGAGCAAGTACCAAATATACGGATTTTGTTCTGAGAGCTAGGCGTCTTTCAGATAAGCTTCTCAGTCAGGGATATGTTTGTAACCGACTAACATCGTCACTGAGGAAGTTCTACGGTCGATATGGGGAACTCGTCATACACTTTGATGTCCCAATTTCCAGAATGGTGGATGCTATTCTGTCATAGACCATTTGAACCATCCAACCAAAGATTGTACTCTATGTCGTCCGAAATGGAAGTAACCGGATGTGACAGTTCTACCGAATTGAAGCGGCGGGTGTTGCATGCAAGCAGGAGATGCTTACTCTTCCTGGGCACTTGGTCTCACTCCCATTTCGGGAGTTCGCTTCTTTTCATCTTTTCATGAGGTGGAGTTTTTGTTTGTTAGCTTTTGTTTCCGTTTTATCCTGATTTTGTATGCGTTCGGTTTCTGATTTTCTGAATTATCGATTTTGTGCTGTATATAGGGATATGGTCATTATATATATCTGTCATTCATATGGAAAGGTATAAGTAAAGTACATGTAAAATATATACACATTAGATGATCAGAGAGGAGTGTCTCGTTGGCATCCATTTTTGACGTAAAGTTTCGACCAACCGCTTAAAACTTGTAATAAAAAGACTTAAAAAAAAAAACGAAAATTCTAATGAGAAAAGTAAACATCAGACAGACAGACAGACGAGGATTATAACATAGCTGAATAGAAAAACGAATAACAACTTTGTAATTAACAATATCCAGTGTCCAGTACAAGTACGCAATGCGCTGTACATATACGTGTCGCGAAAATGCAAAGTTATAACACAACCAAATGTCACATGAATCATGTTATGTACAGGAAAAAAAGAGAAGCGTGGAACTTGTTTTTAACATCTCTCTCCGTATTGTTTAGATTAAGGGATGAGTTTCGCTCATTTATTCTGGTATCAGAACATAAAGCAAGAAGATTATCTAAAATCATAGTGAGCAGTGCCTTCCTGAATAAATTAGTTAAAAAGATAAGATATACGCCATAATTGAAATGTGCAACACAAAATATAATTATTTCTTTTTGAATCTGCGATTACAAAGTAGAATCACAACAAACACTAAAGACCACCACACAAAGAAGAGTTAGAAACATGGAAAATATATAATATACACTTAACAAAATTTCTGGAGAAAGGTAAAGGGAGTGGTCAATAGAGATCAGATCAGGAGCCCGGGAAGAGTATATAACTGCTGCTTACTAGCCACATCCGCGAATTTATGCTATGCAGGAAATGTTCATATACGCAACAATCAAAATGGCATAATAAACATAGATATAGCTAGGTAATTTTGTTTTCATTAAAGATACAATACCTAATATAGAGATACTTTTGCACATTAGGATTTAGGAGCATTTCAATATCCAGTACATACCTTTAAACATTCAAAGTTCAGTAATAAAAACAACTCGTGTCTGATTGTTTCAGATGTATAATACATTGCCTAGCACAAGGTAACCCCCTTATAATTAGGTCTTCCGACGGAAGTCGGAAGACCTATTGTTTTCGTAACCGTGGAAAATTGGATCAGCGATTTCTCAAGAACCCTGTAAGCTAGGACAATGAAAGTTCTCCAACGTTACGTTTGGAGTAAAAGCTAGATTGTTCTTTTTTATTTTTGGTCTCTGTTATTTTTTTATCATGTTTTTTAGTAGATTCAAATATTTGACGGGAGCGTCGAATTACTCAAAAGGACCGAAAATTTCATGTTTTGCTATTTGTAAGCTTAAATATCTCGTATTTTGCTATCTACAATTTCCATTCTTTTTGAAAGTCGACAGCCATGCAAGATATGAAATGCTAGATGCACACTGTAACGATTTATTACGATGATGTCCTTCACTGTCCTTCATATTTCCAAATTCAGAAGTTCATAGGAGGAAGACACTTTTTTGCTTATAATAGTAAACAAAAACTAGAAAGGTTTCTTGTTGCGGTTGCAACAAGAGTGTCTTCCTCCTATACAATTTTTGGTTTGGAAATATGAAGGACGCCACATTACATGTATTTATATTATATATTTAAGTTTTCAAATAGCAGTAACATTAAATTTTCAAACCGATAATTGTTGGTGAGCAACCATTTGATTTTTTTTTGGGGGGGGGGGGGCAGGAATTCTATTGCCAGCCGGTAAAATTTTTTCGGCAATTTTCTGAGCAGGCCATTTTTTTCAGCCATTACCAGAGTCGGAGAAAAATTTTCGCCGGTTCTTCGGGCCGGATTTAAGCAAATTGTCAAATGTTGTGAATGTCTGTGTAAGTTAAACTCCCCGCTGTTACAGAGTATGAGTTAATAACCGTTCCTTCAGATGTCTCTTTGCAATTAGCGAATTTCAGACAGATTGTATGATGTTTAAATAGAACCTTTTCTAGATTTTTGTGCCTATGCGTATTAGGTCTCTGGTAGGTACAGCTATGTGAACAGTTTGTATTTATATTAATTAATTTTTTGACTTTAAATTGTCTGGCACAAAGGGCCAGCAAAAATTTCCATATCATGCAATGTATCCTTACTTTTGCATGGTCCGGGAAAAAATTGCCGGCCCTTTGGGCCGGAATATTTTTTCAGCATTTTTCAGAGCCGGGATTTTTTTTTTTGCAAATTCTTCCTGCCCCCTTCCCCCATAAAAAAGGCGAGCTCGTAGCTGTAGAACCAATTTTCTTGAGAAGAGAAAGGGTAATAACAAGTTACGTTCAATATATATATATAAATACCATGAGGTTCTCGCTGTGCAGGTTCAAATTTGGACCCCCCCCCCACCCTTTCCCTTTTTTCAAAGTTTATTTTGAATTTCCATCATGGCGACATCGTTCAATATAAACAGAACTGTTTTCGAAAAACGAGGGGAGGGAAGAATGTTGGAGAAATTGTTCATCAATTTGTAAATAAACCAACCGAAAATTATGTTCGAACGTTTGCTAGAATTAGAAATTAAACTTGATGTTCAAAATATAGTTATTGAAGTTTAGAAACAGGTTTGTAGGTTAGAAATCGGAATCAAACTACCACTTTTTGTGTGTAAAGTCTGGTTTGTAGCTGATCTCTTCTAAATTAATCAACTGTTTTAAAATCAAATTGTGTATATCGAAATGTATTTATGAAATGCATATTCATCATTGCCGTGAAATCGGAATTTGAAAATCTCAACACTGCTTTTCTCGAGTCGGACTCGGACTACCAATTTTAGTGTGCGCCCGATCTGTTGGCGTGAAGGTGTATCGAAATACCCAACTCAAAATTTCGATGCTCATATCTTTTCAACAGTAAGAGATAGGAAAAATCAGAAAGACTAAATAAGACATATATGGATAAAAAATAATAATATTGAAATTTTTAGGAAACTTCATAAGCTTAATTTTTGTTTACTATTATAAGCAAAAAAGTGTCTTCCTCCTATGAACTTCTGAATTTGGAAATATGAAGGACGGTGAAGGACGTCATCGTAATAAATCGTTACAGTGTGCATCTAGCATTTCATATCTTGCATGGCTGTCGACTTTCAAAAAGAATGGAAATTGTAGATAGCAAAATACGAGATATTTAAGCTTACAAATAGCAAAACGTGAAATTTTAGGTCCTTTTGAGTAATTCGACGCTCCCGTCAAATATTTGAATCTACTAAAAAACATGATAAAAAAAATAACAGAGACCAAAAATAAAAAAGACCAATCTAGCTTTTACTCCAAACGTAACGTTGGAGAACTTTCATTGTCCTAGCTTACAGGGTTCTTGAGAAATCGCTGATCCAATTTTCCACGGTTACGAAAACAATAGGTCTTCCGACGGAAGTCGGAAGACCTAATTAAGCTTATGAAGTTTCCTAAAAATTTCAATATTATTATTTTTTATCCATATATCTGTCTTATTTAGTCTTTCTGATTTTTCCTATCTCTTACTGTTGAAAAGATATGAGCATCGAAATTTTGAGCTGGGTATTTCGATACACCTTCACGCCAACAGATCGGGCGCACACTAAAATTGGTAGTCCGAGTCCGACTCGAGAAAAGCAGTGTTGAGATTTTCAAATTCCGATTTCACGGCAATGATGAATATGCATTTCATAAATACATTTCGATATACACAATTTGATTTTAAAACAGTTGATTAATTTAGAAGAGATCAGCTACAAACCAGAATTTACACACAAAAAGTGGTAGTTTGATTCCGATTTCTAACCCACAGACCTGTTTCTAAACTTCAATAACTATATTTTGAACATCAAGTTTAATTTCTAATTCTAGCAAACGTTCGAACATAATTTTCGGTTGGTTTATTTACAAATTGATGAACAATTTCTCCAACATTCTTCCCTCCCCTCGTTTTTCGAAAACGGTTCTGTTTATATTGAACGATGTCGCCATGATGGAAATTCAAAATAAACTTTGAAAAAAGGGAAGGGGGGGGGTCCAAATTTGAACCTGCACAGCGAGAACCTCATGGTATTTATATATATATATTGAACGTAACTTGTTATTACCATTTCTCTTCTCAAGAAAATTGGTTCTACAGCTACGAGCTCGCCTTTTTTTATGGGGGAAGGGGGCAGGAAGAATTTGCAAAAAAAAAATCCCGGCTCTGAAAAATGCTGAAAAAAATATTCCGGCCCAAAGGGCCGGCAATTTTTTTTCCCGGACCATGCAAAAGTAAGGATACATTGCATGATATGGAAATTTTTGCTGGCCCTTTGTGCCAGACAATTTAAAGTCAAAAAATTAATTAATATAAATACAAACTGTTCACATAGCTGTATCTACCAGAGACCTAATACGCATAGGCACAAAAATCTAGAAAAGGTTCTATTTAAACATCATACAATCTGTCTGAAATTCGCTAATTGCAAAGAGACATCTGAAGGAACGGTTACAAAAAAAATGTATTAACTCATACTCTGTAACAGCGGGGAGTTTAACTTACACAAACATTCACAACATTTGACAATTTGTTTAAATCCGGCCCGAAGAACCGGCGAAAATTTTTCTCCGACTCTGGTAATGGCTGAAAAAAATGGCCTGCTCAGAAAATTGCTGAAAAAATTTTACCGGCTGGCAATAGAATTCCTGCCCCCCCCCCCCCCCCCCCCCCAAAATCAATTGGTTGCTCACCAACAATTATCGGTTTGAAAATTTAATGTTACTGCTATTTGAAAACTTAAATATATAATATGAATACATGTAATGTGACGTCCTTCATATTTCCAAACCAAAAATTGTATAGGAGGAAGACATTCTTGTTGCAACCGCAACAAGAAACCTTTCTAGTTTCAATGTATTTTCGACTTCTACGTGTAACTAGATACACTCAACGTTATTAACAAAATAGCAGATAGAATTTATTCATGTTGAATTATTTCACCAAGTGATGTATATGTGTAAAATGTTAAACGTCTGCATATTCAATAGCATAATTTGAGCAGATAAATTTGAAGCATGGACCAGACATGTACGTTTCGAATCAGGGAAAACACACGTACAGATAAACGACTTTGTAATGGACCAACTTATTGCTTGAAAGACAGGGAAACCTTCAAAAATACCAAACATTAATGTTACATCTTCCATTTCAAAAATATTTCGGGTATTGCATAGAGGCACCCCATAAAACTCCAAAGTTTATGGGTCTCGTTGGTTTAATGTGTGGTCTTTTGTGTTTGATGTTTGATGTCTCGTTTGCTGTTCCTGTTCTCTTGCTGTATGTGTCTTCTCTGTGTTTTCACTTGGGGTGTTTTGATGTGTTGCTGTTTTGGTGTTTTGGTGTGTTGCTGTTGGTGCTGCAACAGAGTCTTGTTAGAGATCCCGTCCTTTTCCGAAGATGTTTGTTATTCAGTTTCATGAAAAAAGTCGAATTATCAAAATCAATAGAAAAAAATTGCCAGGTAAAACAATACGTATTGGTCAGAAGTGAATAATGCAATCATAATATGTCAGGTACAATGTAGGGAGTGACCTTCATTTTTTTTTCTATAGCTTGCCAATACAATGCCGGGTAACGGTCGATTTGTTCCTCTTTGATTTGTCTTTCGTAAACATAGTATCAAATGTTTTGCCTTTTAATTATAAATTCGTTTGGTTTTGACTTCAACTAGAAGGGTTGGCTCCATCTTTTATTCACTTTGGAATATATTAAGGTAAAGAATCGGTTAAGGCACGTCTTTTAATGTATGAGGTAATTCAATGATATTTATTCCTGGACCGACACGTTCGATTGTTATGCTTTTTATAGTCTTGTCTTAGCAAATACATGTACATTTCTAACACGGTTTACACTTTATAGATACTTTATCCAATTCAATATGTGCTTCAATTGAGTTAAAGAAGATCCTGACGATAATCTCAACAGCACTCACAATAGAGCGCAAAATTAAACATCGACGGACCCCTAGCAAGCTAAAGGTTTATTTTGTTTATCAGCTAATTCAATACGCCTGTGCATGTTTCAAATATTGTTATTTCATCGAAAGAGGTTGATGGCTTTCAAGTAATCCAATCGATCAGGATTAAATTATACAACGGCTAAACATCATTGAGGAAGTTCTTTAGTCGTTGCGGGGATCGTATGAAAGCATATGAGATGCACCTTCCCAGAATGATCTGTGACATTCTAGATTGCGATTGAATTGCTGCCAACATCACCAAACAAGATGAAACAATATGACATAGAGAAAGTTATGGAACTGTTGCGACGGGTGATTCATGCAAACAAGAGACACTGACTCTTCCCGGGCACCTGTTCTCACTTCAGAATAATGCTTATTCCTGGGTTTGTAACTGCTGCCAATTGAAATTCATTTGCAAGCGAGTATTTCACTGTACTATGACAAATATGGATAATGACCATATCCCTGTCTACAGTACAAAATCGATAATTCAGAAAATCAGAAACCGAAGGCATACAAAATCAGGATAAAACAGAAACAATATCTTTAAGAATATGTCTTGTAAAAGACCAAAATCTGTTCAAGCAACTACATTATGCACGACTTTGCTCGAGAATGCAGCAATTTGTGGTGTTTTTGGGGGGTATGTTCATCTCATTATGTATTTATATTAGGGGTTTCATGACGGCTTTAGATTCTTCATATAATGAAATATAATGTATAAAGCACATCCTTTTTGTACGTTTCCGTCATTTTTGTGCGTAGCAGGGACTGTTAGCTTCGTTAACCGGTACTGAAATCATTTACCAGTGTTTTCAGACTAATCAGAGGGGAGTTAATTATGAAGCAGTTCACATGTGTCTGTCGTCATTCTAACAGCGCCACATATACTTTAAATGTGTGTTTAGATTTTCAAAAAAATGTCTATTAAAAATGAATTTGAAGCATTTAGCATTTGTACCACTTGGCGAGTGTCACTGCTTGTGGACCAGAAGTCCCCGAGGGTACATGTAGCCAAGTTTGATCAATTTCGGGTGATTGTTTCTTCAACGCATTCTAAAATTTCTGTAATCAAAATTTCTTGACAATCTTAAAACGAGGGTCGTGTACATGTAGCATTATATATCACCCATCCTGCTACATCTGTCGGTACAACTGTTTCGATGGAAATTCTAACCAGTTTGCCTTGCCTTCCCGAGTCTGAGACTGAATAACTGTTAGTTCGTTCTTTAATGTTTATTGGACATAGTAACTTCTCCACTTTTGGGCATATTACATTGTTTAGATTTAAGGATCACTGACAAGGATTACGTTCCCGAAACGTGCATGTCTGGTCCATGCTGCCAATTTATCTGTTCTTGAATGATGCTACTAAATTTGAAGACGTTAACAACATTCAATCAACTTATCATACTGCAAGAAAGCGAAAGTGAATAACAAATGGAGATGGGATATGGTACCCGGGGAAGCATCTCCTGTTTGCTTGCCACACTCGTCAGTTAGAACAAGCAAAAAATAAACATCCGCTTAATTTGTTAAATCGATGTTTGGGATAACAGTTTTAACCAAAATTATCTTCCAAAGTTGAGGATAACAGGATCGTCATCGATATATCTGTATGTAGAATTGATTGGAGTGCTAGGTACTGGATTGGCATACCACTGAAAAAGTTAGAAAAAAATCATTATTTGCTTTTCTTGTTTCTAGAAGTTTCAGTTGTAGCTGAGATCATTTTTCTTTATGGTCCTTTTTATTCGGCAGCTTTTAAGTTATCTTATTCATGTGATGAAAGCATAACATTAAGAGATCAGGCGGAGATTCTCAACTAACGACATCATAATGATCAGAGCGGTACACATACAAGAAACAAATAACACTGAGGGTAAAACAACGAGGACAACAAAAGCACAAAAAGGAAACACAAAGGACATCCCGTTATCCGGATAACCACAACATGTTCTACTAACGTGTCAGATGGCCAACTGAACTCAGCACTGGCTGCACTTTGTCTTGCTGATTTACGTAAATTATTTGGTATTGAATATTTTAGTTACTCTTGGTATCATTTGCTGTGAGTTCTGCCACAGATTCCATGGAAGATCGTAGACTTACTATTATATGTTTAATTTGGTATATACTTTATTGTTAACGAAATAAAATAAAAATATCTGTTATCTTCAGTAATATTGCATACTTTATATTATTTGTTAAATCAGGAATAAGGAATTTAAATCAAATTGTAAGAACATAAAAATGTAGCGACATTATCATAAAACACTTAGTCTAATAACTATTATATATTTCTGGTTATATATGTCACGCATTTCCTTGACGTTTGCTGGAACGGGAAAGCACTTCCTGCAATTTTATCATGTCAAATATAATTCAACCATAAACTGGGACGCATTCTATGCACTTGAAATTTCTATCTAATTTTCAATTATTTCCCTTCATACATTTTATTTTGGAAGTAAGATTCGTTTGGCATCATTATGGGGCTTACAATTTGTAACTTTTATTTCGTAACTTCTTTAACACTGATTCTACGAACCTTATCCCAAATTAAGTATTCTAACATAAAGAAATGTCCAAGAAGTGAACAATCTTGGACAAAACATAGTGAGATGCTTAATTGTACAATTGGAACATCATTTAATGTGTATCATTGTCTACCAACAAATGAAAATCGATTGATCGAATTGTGTTTTCAAAACACTGCAATTTCTCCAAAAGGTAAGTATAAATCAAAACATTTCTTTTAATAGAGATACTTTGTATTAGGGCTGGGTATTGCGAACCAAAAAACGTATTGCGATATATTGCGATACAAGAATTCATACTGCGATTCATTGCAATATTTAATCCTTCTATAGATTTCATTATTTTTACAGAAACACACTTAAACAAGACACAGTATATGTTTTTTATTACCATATTATTGCTTATTCTATCTTCTGTCAAAGTTTGGTAAAACAGAAAATAGAGAAATAAAGCCGTAAACAGTTAAATAAAAGTCGTATTTCTTTCAAAAAGAAAAATAGTTGAAGAACTGATGAAACTTGAAAAATTACTGCCAGGCTTCATCAGGCACTTGTGAAACATAATGATGTTAAACGTAAGTTTTATTTATCTGTTTTACGAATCAGTAGGGCGAATTTGTTTATAAAGGAATAAATATATAATGGACATGTAAGTTATCAACAGGGCATTTTTACAAAATGTATCCCATAGCAACAGGCTATTTCCTGAATATTCTAAAAAGAATTTCTTCACTGTAATGAAAGGTTACTTGAAAACATTAATAAACTATCATCATTTTGAATAAAATTCCAATGATCTAGTAAAAAAGGACACTAAATATTGTCTTAAATTGCTTTCATTGTATGATCTGAGTTGATGTTGCCATAGCAATGTGTTTATGTACTATAAACTTTAATGTTGAAATCTGTTTGTAATCATCTTACCAATAATTTTGATAGTAGTGAGCTAATTCGGAGGGAAGAAACAAGCATATTATTAAAATGATAATATATAATTTCGATTCCATTTCAATCAGCAGTAATATATATCTACATGTACCCTGTCTTGGAGATAAAAAACAGTGAGAAAACATTTTTGAAATAGCAAAAAGTTAGGCCAGAAAATGTCAACTCCCCCCTTCCCTTCATATTTATGTCTCCCCCTCACCCCCCAACGGGGAGGAGACATATTGGTTTAACCCAAGGTCATGTGACAAAGGCCAAGGTTACTTATTACATTTCTTTTAATGAAATTTTACATACATTCCTGTCTAGGCTTTATCCCTGGGACCGCTTACTGGATTGCTTTCACGTTTTAGTATTTGCTCATGACAAAAAGGTTTTACCTTGACCTATGGTCAATTGATCAAGGTCAAAGTTACCAAGTACATTTTAATGAAATTGTACATGCTATCCCGTTTGGGCTGAATCTCTTTTAACTATTCATCAGATCACTGTCATATTTTAGTACGCTGTTGTTTATCACCTAAAGGTTTCACATCACGTTGACTTAAGGTCATGTGACCAAGGTCAAGGTAAATTAGTATATTTTAATTGAAAATGTATGTGTTACGTGTATTACCGGTATGTCCAGGCTTAATCTTTTGAACCGTGATCGGATCACTTCATATTTCAGTAAGATGGTGCTGATGACCCAAAGGTTTCACACCACTTTGATCCAAGGTCATATGACTAAGGTCAAGGATTACATATTTTAATGAAATTGTAAATGCTATTGAGTCTGGGCTATATCTTTGGAATCGTATACTGGGTCACTCTGATACATTAGTATGCTGTTGCTCAGGATGGGAGGATTTCTTATCATCTTGACCCGATGTCATGTGCCCAAGGTCAAGATCATTTAGTTCTTTTTAATGAAATTGTACGTACTAATCTTGTCTTGGCTATATCTCCTGAACCCGTCTTACAACTGCTTTTATGTTTTAGGATGTTGTTTCTCAGGACTAAATGTTTCTTATCACATTGTCCCAAGGTCACATGATTAAGGTCACTTCTTACTGTGGTAATGAAAGTGTATATGCTACATTGTAATCATGTCCAGGCTGAAATTGTCTATGCTTACCATGTTTTGGCTTTATATTTTTAACCAGGTACATGTATCTAATCACTTATTCAGTTTTTCGTTGCTCATGATCCATACAACGTAGGTTTCAGAGCACCTATATCCAAGGTAATGTGACCAAAGTCAATTTCACTAAATATGCTTATATTGAAATTGTATATACTAATCATGTTTGCCCTTTATCTCAAACAATATAATGAATCACTTTCATTATTTTAGTATGATGTTGCTCATGACTCAAAGGTTTCACATAATCTTAGCCTAAGATCAAAGTAACTTAGAGAGAGGAGGAGACATCTGTTTTTTTTTTTTCAGACAAAAACATTTTTTAAATTATAATATTTCTTAGACTTGTCTCACAGCTATACTTTTTTCATTGATTTTAGATGGTTGTCCATACTTTTCGTTGGAACAGGGATTCGGTATATTACAAAAGAAATGCTTTGGAAAAAGATCTGGATGCCCAGAATCTATAACAGCACCATGGATTCTATCAAGTGAAGGATATAAGTGTATGGTACATTTATCAGAAAAGATAAATCATTTTTTCCAACTACCTCATTGGTGGAAAATAACACATTGAAGAACTTTGTTTATCAGCACGCGTTATCTTTGGCATTATTTAATGAATTGATACTGACGTGCCATTTCTATTACAGTTCCGAGTTGTCTTGTCATCCCTAAAGAACAGTGAGTAAAACGGAGGAAATTGAATAGAATATATCTTCCCTTTCAATTTCTATATATCTAGTATAAAATAGCAGCTAATGTAATTTTTATATCCTTTACAAATGACTTTGCAATGTGGGACACAAAACTGAAATCAGATATGAAAGCAAATACAATCGATAGACATTGTTAACTAAGATATATGGCAAACCCCATTTGAACCCAAAAGATCGACAAAATTACTTTACGAAGGAGGAAGCCATTCTTTTGTTGGATGAGAACAGGTATCAAATGAGGTTGTATGTAATGACAAATATGGATAATGACCATATCCCTGTATACAGCACAAAATCGATAATTCAGAAAATCAGAAACCGAAGGCATACAAAATCAGGATAAAACAGGAACCAACGCAAATATACAAAAATAGAATCACTTGTTTCCTGACAACGTCTATCACTTTAATTTGCTTTTTACAATACGTCAAAATTAGTGAACATATCCGATAAGTGCTTTTGGATGATTCCTACTGTAACGCAAATATCTTATGCTTTTTCAACGGAATATGTCATTGGGTTTAAAAATTTCCATGATGTGGTTTAAAAGAATTTAATGATGATGTCAGTCTCTCCTGTATGAGTTGTATCTGGGAAAGTCACAACGTAAACAGAATAAAACTGTAGTCGAATTATTCCTTTTCTATTAATTACGATATAATTACACTATTTGCAACACACTATAGACAGAAGAGGAAAACTTTTACCTCTCCGAAACGAAAAATACGATATTCTAGGATAGAGTCCTCATGTTTACCATCGAAAGAAAAACTTTTGTGACCATTAATTACCCTCTGTAAAATAAATAAATTGAAATAAATGTAAGTGGGCTCGTTAGCTTTTAGTTCACAGGATAGATTGTGCCTAGATGTGTTAATTCGTAAAGTATAATTTGTTAATGCCATGGACGCATGGTTGTGTTGGTATTAAATTAAAAAAAGAATAACTTTTTATATTAGAAAGCAAGTATTGGGGAAAAACAGCTTTATAATTTTATATATAATTTTATTTATATCATGAGTATAAAATATTCAGAAAAAGCCAGCGAAATCGGTTCTTTTTGGAGTTTCTGACAAAACACTGTAAATGATTTTCAAACAAAGCCAAATTTAGTTCTATTTTTGTTTGGATTTTATGTATCAGAAGTTTTCTTTACGGAAGATTTAATAGAACTTTTATGTTTTAAATTTGCTGAAAGTGCGATTATCCAAACGATTAATAGCATAGTTAAATATAATTCATAGCCAAAAGAGGTTTAGAAGCTTAAGGATTAAGGATTTAAGTTCGATACTATTCTGGAATTAACTGAGAACGTTTCAAAATAGCACAAAAGGTATTAGATGTCAAATTTACAAAGAACCAAAATAAAGCCTCTATCAGGCTTGGAACATAGTAATTGATACTTTTTCAACATAAAACCTTGGGGAGATGAAAAGGAAATGAATTAGTACGAACTCGTTCTCGGAACGAAAGTGAGTATTACACTTGAAGAAACATTCAATTACAGAATAATTCTAGATGTTGCACAGTAAGTTTAGTATTTTTTGTATCGTTATATAGAATTCAAGAAACAAATTATGATAAAAAGTAAATTTGATGAAGTATAAAGATGACGTAGAATATTCGGAATAACATTAATAAAACGTAATATATATAGATTACCATAATGATAACTCTGATTCGTATTTTGTTGATGACACGCTCGTGGTGTTAGATAACACAAATCATTCATATTAACTATGTCTACGGTTGATATAGAAAATGATTTAAGATCAGATATATATTGATAAGTAATATCTTTTCTTCTTAAGGAACATAACAACCACTTCCTCTCATCAACATTCTTCGACGCAATTCAGTACTTTATATTCCTTTACTGACAAGGTAGATAAAGTAAAACACCAAACTGAGATGGACTTCATAACTCGAAAAAAGGCAACAGGTGAGTTTAAAAAGGAAAGTATATCCCGTAATTTTAATTTATTATGAACAAACGGAGTTTTGTCGACGACACCATTAGAGAAATTAAAGATGTATACCAAGGAATACCATACATCCCAATTGTATTTCAGGAATTGCAATGCTGATAGAAATATAAAAATTTTTTCAAGATGTTCGTAATTTTCGAATAAGCTCTAGTTTTATGCATCTTAACATGAAGTATCACAACATTAAAGATAGAACATGATATGTTCAACGTCTCCAACTTCATTAGCATTATTTTAGAGCAGAAAAATTTACAGCGTGAACCAGACATGTACATTTCGGGTATTTAACCCTCGTCAGTGATCCTATACTTGACAAGACCATTTGAAACCGTTCTCAGAAATATCGAAACACAAACACGCGTTTTATTCATGTAAATACGCAGAATATGTAGTAAACAACTCGGAAGTATCACGACAGCAACGATTAATATAACATCTTAACAAAAGTGCAATTCAGTGGCTCAGAATTCCAACGAACAACACAATTTGTTATTAATAAGTTATTAAAGGATGGGAAATATTGTAATAAGAGAAGAGGCTAACATTAAGAAAACTTGGTTGAGGCAACCATAGCAAGAAAATGGAATGATCTCCAACATGAACACCCTGCACCCACCCTGCACACAAACCCACAAGGAAGTGATACGTAAATGACAAAACTACAAACGACAAAAAAAAACAAGACAATAATCATTTTAACATCAAAGAAAACAATCGAAACAGACGTAGAGAAACATCAGAAATTGATGACAGCACATAAAAGGAAGAAGACCGATGTGCACCCGGCGCCGACTGTGGACGGCCATCTGCTATAAGCAAATGGTATTGTTATACGGATTACATGCGCAAAACCGTCCCACTTATCCAGATACACAGAGGTCTCATTAGGCGCACAATAGTTGTATGAACATAAAACTTCTCACCGTAAGGTGACGTCGCAAACAAGACAGTTAAGCGCAGCGGTCTTTTGTGACACATATTCTAAGTGAAAAGATCTAAAAAGCTCTATAGAATGCGTATAACAGTCTCTGCTCTGCTGGCTGAAGCGAGCTCAAGATGAATCACTCGAGAAGTCTGACCAACTTAAAGATAGGACAGAGAATCAGGACCAAGTCTTCGCTGGCGAGATTTAAACATGGCTCTTCGTGAAGTCCCGTCGTCACGACTGGCAGTGTGCAAAGTTGGGAAACACACTGGTACAAAATTGTAGATTGGTCCGGTACCATTCCCAGTGTTCAGTTGATGACCTTGAGATTTTTTCGGTAAAGCATTGGATTGACTATTTTCTTACATTTGTGGTTAAAGTTTGATCTGCTTTTGATCATTCTGATTTTGTTTACTAAGTCTTCGTAAAATGTAATAAAATTCCCCATGATACTTACTCTGATGCTGGAGTTGTCCCAAATTTTGCAAGAAGTTTAGAATATTTATCGTAAAATTTCCAAAATGATTTTAGAAGTTGATGACATCTGAATCATCAGCCAAACATCGGAATATCAAAAATTAAAAACACCTTGTCATTTACAATGAAACACTAGAAAACACAAAGTTACAGCCGGCATACAACGGACTGTATTTCGTACGCCATCTGTTTTTAGGTTATTTGACACAACAACTGTGCGTTCTAAAAGACCTCTGAATTATTGGAAACGAGAGAGAGAGAGTTTTGTTACTTTTACACCATTTTTCTTGATATGTGTGGCAAAGTTTCCAAGTACTTAACATTATTTCCCATAATATGTAATCACAAATTCAAAGAAACTCGGCAAAAAGGCAAAATTGAAACGAGGATAATATACAAAGTAACAGTCTACAAATGTAATTCCTTTTACCTGATATAAAATGATCAGAAGAAACATGCATTGATTATCATAATGTAATATATTATCTTTTTATAATTGCAACAGATAAAGGAAGTAACCCAGTTAATAAAGGATTACTCCTTCTAATTCCCATTCTGCTACTAGGTATGAATGTATCCTTTTTTCTTCTTTCAAACGTATAGAATATTCGGAACACATTTTCTTAATATACATACTTATGTATCTCCTCTTGTGTATCACTGTCTCAGAAGTGACCACAATGATAAATTCCGACTAGGAATATCGAAATGGCATATGCACTATATATATATGCAATAAATATTATAATCAAGTGTGCTTTGGTCTTATGTTTGGTCTTTTGTGTTTGTTGTGTTGATGTCGTATTTGCTGTTACTTGTCTTTTTGTGTCCATTGCTGTGTATGTCTTCTTATGTTTTCACTTGGATGTCTTGCTGTTGGTGCTCTAGCTGTGTCTTGTTGGAAACCTCCTTTTTGGATTATATTTTGCCATGATAATTATCTTCATTTTCTTGTATAAAAGTGGTTTTCGATTTTTATTTGTTTTGTTTATGTATTCTACTCAGAAATGTAAAGACTCACACATATGTTTTAAATATACCAGTCAAATGTTCTAACTTACCATTTTATTAGTAACTTCAGTATTATTGTTGGTAGAAATCAGTAATTGTATATTTACACTGATAAAAACAGCGAAAGTTTTTCTAGTGTAAGGGAAATAGTCATCCTGTGATATGTAATCTTAAAATTCCACAGCATCCTAGCAAAAAAATTCGTTCATTTTCGATTTTGAAGAAAAAAATGTTTCTTGACTGAAAAAAAACTACAAGAGATGAAGTTTCCATGGTTATCTTGTAATTTGTTTATGGATTGTTTTAGATATTGGTGGCTGAACATTTTCTTTCGTCGTAATACGTTCACAGAGTTAAAGATGTATTACGAGTCAGTAGCACTTCTGACATCATTGATATACTGGATGGGATTTTCGTGTTGATCCATTTCCTACGAACACGTTATGAGATTATTTCCTGCACTATGCCAATTTTCACGTAAAGTTATCCTAGTAAACAAAGATGTTCGCTAAAGGAAAGCTTATTTTACGCACTTCATGCAACAGTTATGCGCACACAACTGTTTTACGGCAAATTTATTTACTTTTATTTGCTTATTATCTCAGTTAAAACAAATGCATTCCATTTGATTATTGTTTTCTGATGTAAAACTGTACGAATATTTCTTAAATTGTTGTTTTGTTGTAATTTACCCACAAATTACATAAAAATGTTGATAATTCAAATTTCGTCAAGGTCCATTCCCGTTTAAACAAACTTCATGTTGATCGATTTAACAGTAAAGAGTGAAATGTGGTTTCTCTAAACAAATAACAATTTAAATCCTTAGAATTCCTCATAACAAAACCCATACCCGTAAATTTTAAACGTCTTCAGATTAAATAGCATCATCTAAGAACAGATAAATCTACAGCATGGATCAGACATGCACGTTTGGACAAATTTACCCTCGTCAGTGAAACTCAATCTTAGCAATGTAATGCATTCAAAGATTGTGAAAATTATTATGTCCAAAGATGTACCGAAAGACGTGGCAGGATGGGGGAAATGATGCTTTAGGAACCATGTTTTAGAAATTTCATGAAATTTTTATAACAGAAATTTTCGAATGCGTTTAATTCAAAACCATCATTTAAGAACTTAAGTTAGCGACTTTGACAAGTATTTTTTTCTGCTGTCACTGCTTTACGTTGATAACTGCATTTACTCAATCTAAACAATGTAATGTAGCCAAAGATTGCAAAAATTCTTATGTCCAAAAAAGGACCGTTCTACGTAGCAGGATTGTAGGATATGACGCTACAGGACCAACGTTTAGAAATTTCATAGAATTTTCATAACAGAAATTTTCGAATGCGTTGAATTCAAAAGCATCATCTAAGAACTTAAGTTAGCGATTTTGAGAAGTATTCTTTCTGCTGTCACTGTTAAACGATAATAGCTGCATTTTTAGTTATAAGATCTAGGAAGTACCCATTCCTTATTCAGTCTCAAAGTCGAGATGGGTATTGCTTGAACCCCCTGCGTTTTGCGGTCTTGTTTGTGTGTGGTCTAATACTGAGGAGGTTGTTTTACACCACAATTGTACGTTTTTAGATACCTTTGGGTAATCGGAAAATTGGGAGGGTTGTGCGCACGTAATCTAGGAGAACCACACCGTCTGCTATTTCTGTGGCAGATTGCCGCCATAAGTCGGCACCGGTTGCCCATTGGTCTCGTTGGTTAATGTGTAGTCCTTTGTGTTTGATGTTTCTGTGTTGTGGGTTGACGTCCCTTGTCCCTTTTGTGTCTCTTTTTGTGCTTGTCTGCTCTGTATTTTTGCATTGGGTGTTTTGGGGTTTTGCTGTGGGTGCTGCAACCTGTTATTGGAGATCCCCTCCTTTGTTTTAAAACCATTCCAATTTCCATCCCCTGTTTAATCAATACGCTTTACCCCCTCCCCCCTCAAGAAAGGAAACCTGTTTTTGTTCAAATACCAGATTGTGTTATATTGTGTGTTCGAGTATTATTCTTTATTCAGATAGTTTTGTACGATTGTTTTTTTTCTGTTTTCCTTGTTCTTCTTTGTGTTCGACTTTTCTTGGATTTGACATTGCTTCAATAAAGAATATTCCGAAGTTAGACCAGGTGTCCGGGGAGAGTCAGCTTCTCCTGTTTCCTTGCATCACCCAATTTAACAGTTCTTGTTATATTCTATAATTGTCTCGTGTAAATATCCGTGTACATCTCGGGTAAATATGTCTCCTTTCATAATGTTCACAGTAATTCAATCGCAGTCAAGAATATCACTGATCATTCTGGAAAAGGGGTATCTCAGATGCTTTTATTACATCCCGCAGGGACACAAGAACATTTCAGTGTTGATGATTTAATGCTCTTTGTTTGTAATGTGCAATCTCGTTTTTGGAAAAGAAAATCTGCTGTGCGATTCATACTTGACAGGTTTTTCTATTACGTAATTCATACACACAGTACCGTTTTTAAAAGGATGTGTTTTCTACATGCTATGCAGCTTTTTACTGATCAATAGTAAACAATGCTTTTGTTTTACAAAAACTGACAGGATATCGGCGAAATACCCAGTCAGTATTTTGTATATCACTTGTTCGGCAACACCTAGATAAACATAAAGATAACCTTTTTAAACTATAATATTCAATACTTTTAAATTTTATCTCTTTAAAACTAAAACTATATGATATAAAAAAAAATGTTGATTTAATTAATGGATATTCTAAACACATATCCACATAATTTACCTCTTTTGTGTTTCATCTTTAGCAATAATGTGTTCCTGTTGCAATTCTAAGATGAATTGGTAATCCTAAATTTAGTTTGTAACGTTTAAAAAAACGTAATCTCTGGCTTATTTCCATTGTTTCTTTGAGATTGTTTTCAGTAGAAAAGTGACATACTGAGGGAAATGATAAGATGATAAATAATCTAGTTACGTATATAGATAGCAAAATAATGCTTTCATTTTTCATTTTCTTTATTTATGAAATTAATTTAAAATCGATATATTCCGTATGGTTACTACGTATAACATTTATGTATAAATTAGACATTAATAATTTAGATTTACTACTGTAACAATTGTTTGAATTTGAATTTTCTTTTACAGGTTGTGGACTTTTTACACTTATCTGTATTTTCTTTGCAACCTTAGCCCTTCTACAATGCAAAAGGTAGGCTTATTTTTGTCCTCTAAATTGTATTGAATAGTGATGCCATTTTTGTTACTCTGTTGTGAGATTAAGAAGATCTGGACAGAAATCTCATCAGCACTCGCAATAGAGCACCAAATGGAGCATCGACGAACCCCTGGCAAGCTAGAGGTGGGACTAGGTGCCCGGGAGGAGTAAGCATCCCCTGTTTGGCTAGCCGCATCCCGCCGTCGATGTTCATGCATGAAAATAAAAGGAAAATCTGCTGAACATGCACTGTCCGATGTCATATCTATATAGAAAGTGCTATGGCGACCATGTCAGGGAAAAATTCATAACACTTTCTGTCAAACCCCTCGCGGGGGACTTTTTACCAGCTGCACATTGCAAAGGGCATAATTGTCACACAAATGAGATAAAGAAGATCCTGAAATCCTGAAATCTCAACAGCACTCACAATGCAGCACCAAATGGAGCATCGATGGACCCCTGGCAAGTTAGAGGTGTGAGTGCTGTTGAGGTTGTCGTCAGGCTCTTCTTCACAATTGGGTTGATCAAGTTTCTTATGCAAATGAGCAAATTTTGTGGATACCTGCACTGCTTAACGACGCAAGAGGAGCTGAAACGGATCATATCGAGAAAAAAAACGAAACGATTTGCTCCGCTTCGTTTTTGTTCGTTTCAACTTTACGAGTAACCAAAAATTGACGATAAGTAAAGTAAAGAAGTGTTTAAAATAAATCGCCAGAAAGCAACACTCGGGTAGAAAATCCTGATTGTCCAACATTTATATAAAAAGGTAAAAATGTGGTATATTTTTTGTTGGACAATCAGGATTCCAGGTAGTACCAATTACATTGTTTGCATAATTACTTAGTTAATTGATCTCATTGATCTTGCCGCTAATTGGTTCAGGTAAATGTTGGACAGATATAACCTCATGAATTTAAAATAAATAAGATAAAAGACGTTTAACCTTTTTTTAAAGTAATTCTACCAGGGACGTATACATACGTCTCTGCTTCTTCACTTATTTTGTCGTCAGTATCTCAGGTGTCTGCAGATATGATCGTTTTCAACCCCTCCCCCTCTTTCTTTCTCAGAATCATGGCGATAATGGCCGTGGAGTAAAGAAGGTTTTATCCCCCCTCCTTCTTTACTCCACTGCCATTTTAGCCATGATTCTGAGAAAGAAAAAAGGGGGGAGGGGTTGAACCGATCATATCTACAGACACCTGTGGCCTCATATAGAAACATTTATCAAACATTCCACCGTAGAAAAACTTAAAATTAGTGTGGCTTCCTCCTTGTATATTATAATTATCATCACACACAAAATGAAGGCTGTAGAATGTGAAAAAAATGTCATTATCCAGAATGTTCTATGACCATTTGGATAAGGTCATGTTGAAAGTTTAGATTGCGTTTGAACATTTTTCGTACGCTAGTATTAAGCATACCATATTTCTTATTAATTTCGTAGTCATTTCATGAACCAGTTTGTTTGTGTTTATCATGTATATGACATCTTTTCTTCTGTGATGCTATTTATTGTTCAAAATAAAAGTCGTTTCATACCAGTAGAGCATATAATGAACGTAGCTTGTGATATATGTACATATGCATGTAATTCGTTAACTAGAAAAACCCCAAGTAATAACTTCATTAAATGTAATACTATTGTTAAAACCGAAAAATCTTATCATAAAGGTTGTACAGTAGAATAAAGAATCGAACAATATTTCTTTAACAAAAGGGATGGTTTTGTTCATTATAACGTTTTTTTTTTCAATATTATGTTATTTTGAACAGTACCAGTGAAGAAGAAGTTACCGCCATCTAATGAAGCATTTTCACTCTTATTCCCGTAATTTTTAACACTTTTGCGTGGAATTTCAACAGTACGAACTTGACCCTTCTTTTATATGTTAAAAAAATCACAAAAAAGTATCGTTGTTACTAATTCTATAAGCGATTAATGTTAAACGTCTTTTAATTCAATAGGATCATTGAAAACCTGATAAAGTTATAGCATGGACCAGACATGCACGTTTCGGGTACTAAACCCTCGTCAGTGACCCTCAGTCTAAACAATGTAATATGGCCAAAATGTATAAAAATTATTATGTCCAAAAATGTTCAAAAAAGAATGAAAAGAATGAATATTATATGTTTTCTGTTGGTACAGGTATCACCCAAAAATTGGACTCTACGCGCCTTGATGCAGTTTTCTGTCCAATTTTTCGGGTGATACCTGCATCAACAGAAAAAAGAAGATTCATTTCTTAAATCTATTGTGGACGTATTCAAAAACTTTACATTTCGGTGTTCACTGTATTTTTCATTTTGAAAAAAAGTTTGATTGTGAATTTTTTGTTTGACTTTCATTCACTGAATAAGACCATTTGAACTTACTTTGGCTGGGTAATACTTTAATTGTGGTTCTTATGACTTCCTTTAATATAAACATTGCATGTTTATGTGCACGTAACAATGGTAAACGTCTTCAAATTCAATAACATCATTTATGAAGAGATAAGTTTGAAGCATGGGCAAAACATGCACTTTTCGGGTACTTAACCATCGTCCTTGATCATCAATCTAAGGAATGACAAATATAGATAATGACTCAATCCCAATTCACAGCACAAAATCGATAATTTAGAAATCATAAACTGAAGGCATACGAAATCAGGATGAAACAGAAACTAAAGCAAACAAACAAACACCTCCACCATATGAAAAGAAGCGAACTCCCAAAATAAGAGTGGGACCAGGTGCCCAGGAAGAGTAAGCATCTCCTGCTTGTATGCAGCGTCCGTCATCCGATGGAAATGTCACATCTGGTTACTTCCATTTCGGAAGATACAAGTATATTCGGTGGTTTAATGGTTCAAATTATCCATGAGTTTCATAAACTGTTTTCATTTTCGTGCGTAAACATTGACGGCGGGTGCGGCTGGCCAACGGAGGATGCTTACTCCTCCCGGGCACCTGGTCCCACCTCTGGCTTGCTTGGGGTCCGTCGGTGCTTAATTTTGTGCTCTATTGTTGGTGCTGTTGAGATTTCTGTCAGGATCTTCTTTAACTCATTTACACTTATGCCCTTTGCCGTGTGGAGCTCGTAAAAAAGTTCCCCGTGAAGGGTTTGGCAGTAAGTGTTTTGAATATATTTCCCTGATATTGTCGCCATAGCACTTTCTATATAGACAACGTCCGACAGTGCATGAGTTTCATAAATTGTATTCATTTTCGTGCGTAAACATCGACGGCGGTTGCACCTGGCCAACAGGGATGCTTACTCATACCGGGCACCTGGTCCCACCTCTGGCTTGCTGGGGGTTCGTCGGTGCTTAATTTTGTGCTCTATTGTTGGTGCTGTTGAGATTTTCGTCAGGATCTTCATTAACTCATTTGGTCACTCTTATGCCATTTACCGAGTGGAGCTCGTAAAAAAATGCCCCGCGAAGGGTTTGACAGTAAGTGTTTTGAATATATTTCCCTGACATTGTCGCCATAGCACTTTCTATATAGACAACGTCATATACATTGCATGAGTTTTATAAATTCTTTTCATTTTCGTGCGTAAACATCGAAGGCGGGTGCGGCTGGCCAACGGGGATGCTTATTCTTCCCGGGCACCTGGTCCCACCTCTGGCTTGCTGGGGGTCCATCGGTGCTTAATTTTGTGCTCTATTGTGGGTGCTTTTGAGATTTTCGTCAGGATCTTCTTTAATTCATAATGTATGACGAGTTCCCAAATTCGACCGTAGAATTTCTTCAGTGACGACGTTAGTCGGTCACAAACGTATCCCTGACTGAGAAACTTATCTGAAAGACGCCTAGTTCTCAGAACAAAATCTGTATATTTTGTATTTGCTTTGGCATTGCGTATCAACTGAGATATGAATATGCCAAAAGCTGGTGATAAAGGGATGTTAATACTCAGAAAAGGAAAGTTTGTGATTTTAAAATTGAAATCATTTTATTTCCATTGTCATTGTCAAGAAACGAAGATTCTGATTGGCTGAGAAATTTTGTTGATACATCAATCAACACAATTTTTCACGGAAGTCTATTTATAACACTATTTTTAGAACCGGGGGTTTCCTCAAATTTGAATGAACTCGTTGCTGAAAATACAAATTGTTGATGTTTTCTTATCATTTCAAGGGTACCATTTCTTTTCTACTAACTCAAAATTAAACAGTGCATATAGAATTTGCTCAAACTGGTCCTTATTCCAAAGATATAGAGAGATGATTGTTTGCTCTTTGAATCAAGGCAGCTGCCATAACTTCTTTTGGCAGATGTATCACTGCGAAACCCTCCGACTTACGAAATATAGTGCGGCGATTGATTGTTTTTAAATCCAAGAAAACAGTCTGTTTTCTACAAATAGATGTCAATTAAATGATAGGAAATGAATCTTGTGTTCTGTTTTGTTAATGCAGGTATCACAAAACTTTTGCACCAACGCGCTACGCGCATTGATGCAGTTTTCTGTCCAATTTTTCGGGTGATACCTGCATCAGCAGAAAAATATAAGATTCATTTCTTAAGTCGTCTCGTTTTTCATAGAGTGAGGTGTTCATGTGACAACCAGTGTCGTAGAACAACATTATGTCCAGATAGGAAGCTGGATTATTTGTCTCTGTAGTTTCTCTGACTTCATATTCCGAGGGATAGATTCCGCCTAGGTAATCCGATTGGATTATTGATGCACAGTACATCGTCTATGTAAGTGAAGTTAAAGTTAGAAGCCACGTATCTGTTCCCTTTAGAGACCAAAAATTGAACGAATTCAGCTTCGCATGAGTAAAGCAAAATGTTTGCAAGGCATGGGGCACAACTGGTTCCAATTGGAATTCCGCCAATTTGCAGGAATTTCTTTCTTCCACACTGCTTCTGGCATAACGTATCAATTTGGATATTAACACGCCATAAGCAGGCGATGAAGGGATGTTGCTACTCAGAAAAGGAAGTCACGTTTGTCATAGAGTGAGGTGTTAATGTGACCATCAGTGTTATAGGACAACATTATGTCCAAATAGGATTCTGAATTATTTTTCTCTGTAGTTTCTTTGACTTCAATCTCCGACGGATAGATTCTGCTAACGTAATCGGCGAATTTTGGATTATTGAAGGACAACACATCATCTATATATCCGTAAGTTCAAGTCAGAAGATAAGCATCTTTTCCCTTCAGAGACAAAAGATTGAATGAACTCAGCTTCGTACGAGTAAAGACAAATGTTTGCAAGCAGTGGAGCACAATTTGTCCGCATTGGAATTCGGACAATTTGTTGGAAAACATTTCTTCCAAACACCACTAAAATGTTGTCGATCATCTGAATAATATCTGTTTCAGTGTACTTATTTTCAGAATCGGACTTTCCTTTTACAAAGTAGGTTTTGCCATAGCTAGCAAAAATAATTTGTCTTTGCGATTGCCGTTCTTGCTTGAAAACCAATTGCTAATAGTTGTTCTTTCTTTCAATTTAGAATGTGGGGTTGCAGTGTAAAGTGTCGAAAAATCAAAGTCTTTGATCAAAAGGACTCTACTGAAATGAGTGGATTTCAGATGTTCTAAAACTGCCTGCGAATTCTTTAATAACAATTCCAAAATCTAGTTAATTCCGCTACGAGAATATACTGTCGAACAATATTTTGAAGTCAAGGTTTGATTACAGATAGAACTTTGGCGAGTAAGATCGACACAGATTTGGTTGAATATTTTGAAGTACAAGTGAAGTTGAACTCAGTTTAACCTAAGTATAATACTAGCACAGCTCATTTAGACTAAGAAAATAAATCACTCCAAACTCATTCTGTTAGGTCCACTAAGTTAATGAACCATACATAACTCTTTTTGTATGAAAAGAAGGGAGGAGATCTCCAACAAGACCCCGCTGCAGCATCAACAGTAAAACACCAAAACACCCGATGCAAAAACACAAAAAGACGAGTACAGCACGAGACGGAAAAGAGACGCACGACATGTAAACATCAAACACAAAAGACTACACATAAACCGACGAGACCAATGGGCAACCGGTGCCGACTGCCATCTGTCACGCAAGTAGCAAATGGTGTGGTTATCCTGGATTACGTGCGCGCAACCCTCTCACTTCTCCAATTACCCAGAGGTCTCGAAGAACGTACATTCGTGGTGTAAAACAACCTCCTCACTGTAAGATGACATCACACAAACAAGACCGCGAAACGCAGAGGCCCCAGAGACACAGATGAATATGTAAATGGATATAAAAAGAGGGCATGCGTAATACAGTCCGTGCTCTGCCGGCTGTAGCGAGCTCATGTATGTAATCAACCGAGGAGTCCGACTGACATTCAGAGGGGACAGGTGGTCGGGACCCTGTCTTCTCTAAAGAGGTTTGGACAGAGCCCGTCATGGAGTCCCGTCGTCACAGTCAGTCAGAGTGCAAGTTTCAAGGATGCGCTTGTACAAGACTGTAGATTGGTCAAGTACCAAGCCTAGTGATTAGTAACGTGTAAGTTACATGTATTTTGTTAAGATTTTTTTTTTTCGTTTGGGGAAAAATTTCTAACTTTACATCATGTTTAATTGAATGATTCTATTGACGTAACAAATATAATACCCTATCTTGGCCACAAACTTTTCAGATAAATTTTTTATTGAAAAAAAAATGAATATTTCGAAACTCTTTCTCCTTACTGATACATAGGGGAATATTCGTTCAGTTACAGAATTTCAATACAGAACCTTGTCTGTATTGACAAATATGTAAAATAATTGTATAAATGCCATATATGTGCCATGTGGGAGACATTTTCAGTTGATCTAAAGTCAAAAATAGTCTATATATGAAATAAGCCAGTATTTCTTTAATTCAATTGATGTCCCTATAACCTTGTGCATTTCGAAATTCATGGTACGACAGCCATGGAAAACCAGGTTTAATTCTTATCTCTTTAAACTAATTACATGATACAGAATGTGACCTAGATTTTCAAAGTCATTGAGGAGCATTTTCTTTGTATCTTTTGATTTAAAGTCCCCGTGATTTTTTAAAGTACAATCCAATAATAAACAGGAGTCATTCTTATGTTACGCGTTTTTACATTTAAGTCACTACATATCTACCATCAAAATAACGAGAACGTTTTGAATTTATTATTTTTGGGCTCGGAAAAAAAGGATGTCGATCGAATTATACAAAAACAAATCTGAATATCATGGGTTAGATACTCAAACATATTATTTGCGGATAAGTATATATATTCATTAAAAGGTAATTATTTTTTGATTATCAAAATACGCGTTGTTGAGAAAAATATGTCCTCATTAACAAGCTTATACTTTCTAAGTATTGCAATGCTTGTTTATTTCTGTTTCGTACATTCCTAGAATTTAGTTCTTCACAGTACGATTTATGCTCATACTCTGGTACATGTTCATTGATATTTTACGCGTATATACTATGACATTCTTAATCAATGTATAAGAAATACAAAAGAAAAAAAAAGGAGATCAAGAACTAGGCTCCTTCAAGCAACCGCAGTAAAATCCCGAAGGACCCTATGCTAAAGTCCATCCAATCATATGTTGAACGAATTCCCAGTCAGTAATTGTTTTGTTACATGTAATACTATATCTTTCTTCAATACTTGTGATGTAAGTAGATGTCAAGTCGACATGGCTCAGAGTAAAGTAAAGCATAGGTTGGAGTGCAGTCTAGACAGATCGTTATAAATCGGAGCTAAATCTGCACAGACGAGGTTAAGTAGGACAGTTCGATGTTAAAACGAGACACGCTAAGGTCAATCGGCGTGAAGTCGGGTCTATGCACGCTATTTTGGGGCAGAGTAGTCGGAGTGACAAATCAGGAATATACTTCGAATTTTGAAATACTCCAAGTGGGACGAATTAGGAGGACATGTCGGCAAGACAGTGTGGTTGTGTATTTTGCCCCCTTTTTGTTGCTATTTTCAAAAATTGTTTTCTTACTGTCTTTCAATCTTTCCAATAGTGTGTAAAGATATGGTTGTTTATTGAAATTAATAGCAATTCTCTGTAATCATTTAAACAATTTCGGCACGCATGGTCTCCGATTTTCATGAAATTTCACAAACAAGAAGGGACCAATAAAAAAAGGAACATTTGACAAAAAATTTAATTCTAGGTCATCTGGTTACCATGGCAACGGCATTTAAAGTTGAAAAATTGGCAAAATTAAGCTAATTTGAAGCTATGTAATTTGGTATATATGTGACATCAATGGAAGATTTTTTATGCATCCTAAAGATTAGGACAAAAAATTTTGAATAAGCTCACTAGTAGTGTCTGATATTGTAAAAAAGGCTGGTTACCATGACAACATAATTAGCTAATTTTGATATATTGATTTCAAAATGCTGTTTGTATTTTCCAATTTTCCTTCTCTCCTGATTGGTATATGATAAGAAAATAGGATTTATTTCATAAAATGAGCAAATTCAAGATAAACCTACTTGTTCCTATGTACATATGTTACATAGGCAACGGTAACTATAGTCTTTAATATTACTTATTTTACAACTTCGGAGTCATTTAAAAAGATTTGCATCATGATGAACAGATAAAAATTGTTTGGAAATATCCAACACAAAGAGCACTTTCAAAAACCGTGAAAAAGCTAAGGGGAACATATGTTACCATGGCAACCATTTTTTATTATTTTCATAAAGCAGTAATTATTAGTCCCAGGAAGCTCAAATTCAATAACTATAAAGATCAAGTAAGCCTTCATCAAAATGCAATAAAAAAGTTTCAAATAATTAATGGTTGCTATAGTAATTTGGCCATACATTATAGAAATAAGCATTTTTGTTGATTTTCCAAGCCTTTTCCTAAAAAAACTAAACACAACTTTTTTTTACAAATACGATAAAGCAAAGTCTAAACTTTATTTTAGATTTAGAATATTTCAGATTACTAAACTTTTGATGCCCTTATCAAAGTACTCAAAGTTAGCTTATGTGCAATTTTAAACAATCGTTCCCATAGCAACGGGCTAATTCTTGAATATTTAAAAATAATTCTTTTGTGTAATAAAAGATCTACTTGAATACATTTATTAATGTTCATCGCTTCGAATTAAAATTCAATGATCTAGTAAAAAGGACTCTTAATATTGTCCAAAATTGCGTTCATTTTTGCGATTTGAGGTCATGTTGCCATAGCAACGAACAGAAACTTTATCCCAATGTGAATAATTATGTTTTATTTGCATAAAAAACTAAAAAATGTCAGTAAATCATCGTTGAATTTGGAAAAATGCAATTAATACTATTTTGATAGGGTACCTGTGTTGTTGCTATGGACACTTATATATAAGACCATAAACCGAATTAATACTTAACTTGAAAGAGCAATGACAGGGTACTGATAATCCATCAGTGTTTGTTTTGGATTATGCTGCATAGATTATGTATGTGACTTCAAAAACGCCCCAAAATTCATTTTTCGATATTCAAAGTCCGTTTCCATGGCAACCGGATGTGATGTTAAGAAAATATCTGACCAATTTTTACTTATGGGTCAGACCCAACCTTATGAACAAATTTTACCAAAATCTGAGACATGCCGTGCCATGCATCCTTCATAAAAGTGCAAATGCTTACAGAGAATAGCTATTAAATCGAAAATAGATATTATCAATTAACATGAGTATTTTATCCCGATGAATAAAAAATACAATTTAAAAAAAAATTTGATTGGGGCCAAAAATGGTCAATTTTCCTATACCTCTTTAATTTACTTTTTAATTATTATTAAAGAGAGAGAGAGAGAGAGAGAGAGAGAGAGAGAGAGTCATCTTTAATCACTTAAGGTAACCTTAATGGATTGTACACAATTGGCTTGTTGATTGTGACTGTAGAATTCATGTACATATATCAGAATAAATATCCAGGTTGTGGGCCTTAAGTGATTTATATTAATTGTCCTTGTATACGGCAATAAAATAAACCTCGAAGAAGTATGATTATTTCAAACGACTAAAGTATGTTCGCTATCCATAACATGTCAAATACGAGATTATATTACGGTTAAGATGTCTAATTGGTAAACTTACTATCGACTTAGGTATAAACTGGCATACTGGATGGATAGGAAGTGTATATTGTCGTCAGTTGTTAGTATATTATCCATTTATACTGCAATTGTCAAAATCCCAGTATATTGTGAACATGTTTGTTCTCTCCCCTCACATGTTGTTGTGATGAATGTCGAATGATTGAGAGAAATGAGAAAAATTAGAACAAAATAAGGTTTGCTTGACGGAAGAGTATATGATATTTAAGATTTCGTACAAGCAATCGATATTACATACTCAGTTGTTTATTATTAGTTTATAAAGCATATATCGCACCAATCCTGCTACGTCTATCGGTACATTTTTGGACATAATAACTTTAACACTCTTTGGTCATGTTGCATGGTTTAGATTGAGGATCATTGACGTGGTTTAAGTACCAGATACGCGCATGTATGGTCCAAGCTGCAAACTTACCTGTGTTAAATGACGCTATTGAATGTGAAGATGTTTAACACTTATGACCTTCCTAATTGACATGAATTGACGTCTTGTGAGTGGAAACGGTACCCATATGATGACGTACTTTATCAGGCTTGAAATAGATATGTCGCATGTAGTACTGGATGTCTTCCTTTATGGATAAATTATTTGTTTTCTGTTAATTTGTTCGATATGAAATATCCAAAGAATCAGGTGAAGTAAAATGGTGTCATAGCCAAAAAGAAAGTAATTATGAATACAATGAATACATTACATTTGAGCAAGAAAAAAAAATTAATTCAAACTTAACACGAAATGTTGAGGAATCTTTTGGGTTAGAAAAATAGCCGTTTCGTCAAACGGGAAAGTTTATCAAATGAATTAAAAAACACATTTTGCATTGATATAAATTGTATGTATGTACATATGCATTTCTTCTGTTACCATGGATGCTATAGCCAAGGTTTGCTGGAGTCCTTCTTTTCATGTGGTAGGGGATTTCCTTAGCTTCGGTTCTGTTTTATCCTGATTTTGTATGTCTTCGTTATACGATTTTCTGAATTATTGATTTTGTACTGTGTATTGGGCTTATATGATCATTGTCCATACTTATATATTTTTTTTTTAATTCAAAAACACATTTATTTTTCTATGTTGATTTGAAAAGTGATTGAATTAATATTTCAAATTCGTAATTTTACAAACTTTGTACACCTAAAGACGAACACGTGTTCTGTCATATTTTTTACAATTTTTTATCACATAAATAAGAAATTATGTATAAAGTCATTTAGGAACTAAACTGACATAATAACCTTCATAATTTTTTAAAGATATGAATTCCCCAACCGGCATATCTTGTATCGTTGGCTATCTTTAATTGACCCTTCCGAACGCGGGAAAAAAATTGAGAAATTCCATGACGTCATAATGCAGTTTCGATGTTTGTCCGAGGTTCGATTTAAAGCTTGTTTGTCCGAGGTGAAAGCATTGTGACGTCACGAAATTTTGCATTTTTTTTTTCCGCAATCGGAAGGCTCAATTGAAATTGAGATATTTTGCGGAATGTGTCTGAGTAGCGACACCTTAGGCAATTGGATTTTCACCCGACTTTGTTGAGCTTGATCTTCGTGAATTTATAGTCTTCGTCTTCTTAGTCTGTCTATTCTAGTATTATAAAACTACATTTTTCTATTTTCTGTCTAAGGGTTCTTCTTCCTGTCTTCGTTTTGTTTTCTTTTCGTAGAATAGGACATGTATGCCTAAGATTTGATTTAAGGGATTCAATTTCGGTTTTTGTGTTCATTCAGTGATAGATACTACGTCAATATTAAGCACTTATAACAAAATAAGGCTGGAATAAAAGTGTTTCAACGTTTTATTTTGTATATTGAAATGGTCATCAATAAAATGTAACCGAATTTGGCACAAGCCAACATAAAGAACTGATGCCTCTTCGAGTGTATATTGATGTCAGTCGTAGACAATTAAAAAAGAAATAGAGACATTCGACACGGAAACATTCCACCCAAATTTCTACACATAAAAGAACGACACCGATGAGTTAGCGGTTCCGACTTACAACGGCCATCTCCTACGCAAGTAGCAAATGGTGTAGTCATCCGGATCATGTGCTCTCAACCCTCGCACTTTACCGGTTTCCAAAAGGTCTCGAAGAGCGCACAATTATAGTGTAACATAACAAGTATAACTAACAGTATTATTTTTTGAACTTTCTTCAGATGATGGCAAATAAGAGACGGAGATTGCTTATGTTTATTTGGATTGTTAGTACTACAAAGTATATATCGACCTCCTACCTAAATGACTGTGCAAAACAAGTGGAAAAATGTCCTGTCGGCCAAAGCAATTGGAGACACAAGAATCAAATGATGAATTGTACATCTAATTTTGGATATGTGTGTATGAGAGATTCTATTGGACAGCTGTACGAGTTATGTATGGAAAATTTTACAGTTACAGCAAACCTTAGTGAGTAGGGTTTACATAGTTTTGATATAGGATCGGTACAAAATTAATTGACATTTACGTCATAAAATAAACAAAGAATTGCCAAAAAACTGAGGTTTTCATCTGAAACAAATTATCTAATTTCAGCAAACTTGAAAAATAGCATGTTAGAGATATGAAAAAAGGGAAAGTAAGTTATATATGGTCTGTTAGGGTTGAGTTTAGATAGCATAATGGAATCTGATCATTTGTTGTCCAGGTAAACATTACGGTGTCTAGAATACTTAATAAATTAGGCAGTTTATGGTCTATGTTCCCATGGAAAAAAGATATGTCGATATTTGAAACTGTCCAAGATCATTCGTATATTCGTTCGAAGCAATGTTGAATTTAGCAGTTTTTACCAATTATACCTGTTTCAATGTTACATATATTTGGGATCACAGTTAATGCAAATTAAAGTATTCTTAGAAAATTTCCGTTTTCTGCCAGGTTTTACAATGTCCTATGTCTATATGATCCTATAGCATTGGAGGGATAGTAGTATGATATGGATCAAGTGCTTTAGAAAAATAGTTTTGTCAAATGAGCGTCCCGTGCAAACGCTCTCGTATTATGATGCACTTCTTCGGATGGAATTTGATTTTATTGAGCTGTTTTACTGCATAAAGGACTTGGCTAAAACGGACAATTATACAGCGGAAATAAATACCCAAAGGTGGCGCCGAGTGCACATTTGTCTACTTTCTTTTATGTGTTGGCTTTGATGATTGATGTTTCTGTGCGTCTGTTTCGATTATTTTGTATCATGTGTCAGTTTCTTGTGGGTTTGTTTCGCTGGGTGTCTGCAGGGTTGTCATGCTGAAGATCCTTCCGTTCTTTTACATATAGATTTTATATTAATTCATTTATATATACAGTCATTATTTGTCTGGCGTTCAAATCAAATACAGGGCGTTTATATTGGCAGAACATATTCTGTTTTCTATTATGAAAGTGACTTGTTGCTTTGATCAATACTTTGGTTTGGTACTACATTGCGGACTTAAAGAATGATTGTGTCCGTGCTGTTTTTGTTATACAGGTAAATGTCCAGTTCTGACTGCATGTGTTAACAACAAAGCACTCTTAGGGCCAATATCAGGATATTATCCATGTCCGAAAGAACTTGCTGGATGCCCTCCAAAGCATAACAAAGCCTACAGAATATTCAATCTATACAAATGTAAGTTAGTTTTTTTGTTTATTTGTGGAAGAACATAGTGCTCGAAAATTAGAATTAGCAAATCGTTACCTTGATAATGTAAAGATTCCCAAATAATGTATTACAAGATAAACAATGGAGACACAATGATTTTCCAAGGGTATTTGCATATACATCTAGACCTTTTCAAATCTTTTTCTGTTACAGTACGTCCATCGCTCTCTTTGTCACTTTGTCTGATAGGATAGGATAGGATACGATCTGATAGATTCTGCTGCGCGATGCGTGATTTCTAATGCCTGATGCTCGATGTCTGATGTCTCATGCACGATTGAATCCTATGTTTTTGAAAAGTAGGTCAAAGGTCAAGGTCATGAGGTCAAAAATTATGGTATCAATGGAGAGGTATTGTCACAAGGAATACACGTCAAGTGAAATATAAAAGTCCTATCACGTAATGCACAATGTTATTTTTGAAAAGTAGGTCAAAGGTGAAGATCAAAGTCAAAATAACAGTCAAATAGGATCTTTCAAAATTACATTTTTTTTCTAAGATACTTATGTATCTACACTAGGTCTTGTGTGTTTGAATTTGTGTTGTTTGCATGTCTTTTGACTCAGTAAACTAGTGTGTAATTGTCTTAATGAATGTCTGAATGTCTCTGTAATTAACTCAAATGCATAGAAAAATAGATAAAAAGAAAAAATGGCGACATAAATTAGCAATAACAAAAGACGTTTTTTTTTCTCGAAAATCCCAAAGCTTGACCTCATTTTATGACGACGAATAACTTCCAGGCAACTTTTCGTCATCAATATCAAAGTCCATATTATTCTCTGATGTATTCTTATTTTGTCAATCGTTACTTCTGTCTGTATCAATAAGTGCTTTTATTTTGTTTAATCTTATCTAGATAATAATATCTAGGACAAGGAAATATCTCAGCCTCTATAAGTACCGTTGTAATCTTAACGCTGAACGGATGCAAAAGTCAAACAGGAAAAGACGCAAAATGGAAGTTTGAAAAATATATATAGATTCCAATCAAAACATAAACACTCAAATACACAATATTCGACCCCTTAAAAACGAAAGTTTGTGTTTTGGTGTGCTTGTGTTTTTATTTGTATTATTCCTTCCCTCTGGAAGAAATATTTCAATCTAGTGCTATATAGATTCAATCGTGCACTCATCTTAAGGGGGTCCAGAACAGTATCCGAAAGAACCCCATCAGGAAGCTCTAGATCAATTATGACGTCATAATAGAAACGGCGAAATTGGCGCGTTTTCCGCAAGAACGTCAGCATGAGGTAACGTAGAAATAAGGGGGAGAGGTAACAAAATCTCTATAACTGAAAAACTGACGGTCAAATTCCAATAGGAACTTATCGGTGTTTCATTTGATATATGAAGGAGATATTATCAAGTATATACGCAAAATAAATGATAGGGTTTCAGATTAACGGACATTAGTATTAAAGATAAACAACTCAAAAATGTTCTGAAGATAGGCATGAATTTATCTCCTTTCGAAAATGTCTTTTATAATTCTATACATATCTGATTGCACACATCATATCTTAATGAAAAATACTTAACTTGTTAATATTCTGCCTCTATAGAAGTATTGTAACGGTTTTTCGTTACCTTAAGTGTGTTAAGTTTAACAGCATATTTACGGCCAATTTTGGGGCGTTAAATGGGTATATATGTACGTTCGTAGCTTCAAAACTGACGGTAAAAAATGATGGAACTTTGGTTGTAGAAAAAGTATGTTTCAACTATGAACATTTATGATTTTTAGGAAAATTAAATGATAGGATCTATATTAAAGTTTTGCTGTCCTGAACCTCCTTAATTAGATGAAAGGAAGAGTTGTATCAACAAAAGGAAAGTACCAATACACACCAAGTGCATACTGATAAAGCAGTCAGCGATTACGTGCTGCGAGGTTATTGAAGAAAGGAGGGATTCTCCAACAAGATTTTGATTTTGCAGCACCACCAACAACAAATAAAAACACCCAAATTGAAAACAAATGCCAGATACACGCAGTATTTGATACCTATACAAAAGGTGGTATAAATCGCATGACCTGAATGACAGCGAATTACTTGTTTTATTGATAATCGAATAGATAACTACCATAAAACCCTTTCATCTCTTTTAACAGCCACTTCCCAGACCTAAAAGACATTTAAAAACCAAATGAACTCATATACTTGAAAATACATCTTTTCATCTGAAGCCAACAACCCAACAGGCTTTTGAAATTTTTTCTACAAATCATATTTGGATGATCATATGTTTGTGAATACTTATATCGAAAGCGAAATATTTTTACGTTTTGATAAAGCATATGAGGAAAAACTCTTAATTCAACATCTTTATTTCTCAATAAGATTTGCCTTTGAGATTTTGCTTACACAAACAGAACAAGTCTACTTTAAAAAAGAAACAAACTTTTGATCCATTGCTAATTCTAGTTACTCATTTACTACAATGTTGTCAAGAAATATGACATTAGTACCTAAACTGATAAAGGAACATGTCGCAACAGCGCGCTCGAAACAGGAATGATTTTAGGTATTTTCGGTTTTGAAAAATAGGATATGATGGACAAATAATGCATGTCAGTGCGTTTTTCCTTACGATTTTAAGATTTTTCATACGATCATTCTTATTCGTTGATAATTCTTCCTCACGACAACATGTATTATCGATGTCTCTGATGTTGATGATTTGCATCATGTCAGCAATGTTTGACACCCTGACAATGAAAATAACATAATATATTTCTATATTACCATCCCTTCAGGCTTGCCATAATCATGCCACTACAGACATTATATATCAGAATGAGCTTTTGTATGCACTGTATTATCATTTCACGTCTGCTTTTCACCTTGAGATTCTTATGAAACATCAACATCAGGTCAAGATATGGGGAAAAGTATAATTCTTTTTAAAAAAAAGTTTCCATATTGTTCTTTATTTGGCGATGCATAGATATGAGGAATATCGGAATATGCCTAACTAAATTTGCTCCATAATGAGGAAGATATACATGCTATTTTTGTTAAGGGGAAAATAGATTTTAAAAATGGTTTGCATTTTACATGATACATGATTCATAGGTTGCCATCGTTAACATACCCCAAAAGTAACAATTTTCACTTTTCATGCTTAATGATGCTTCTGTATATTTGAATGATATTAAAGTTAGTATCTGTTTCCTGAAAACAATACATATTTTGTCTTAAATTATTGAATATCTGAAGAATAAACAAAATAAATAAAAATCCCAGTAGCAAGGCAGACATATATAACTAATAAGCAAACAAAAACATAGCCATGCTACGTTGCTTAGGATGAATCAATTTAAGTCGTGGTATAGATAGACAATACGCAAGTTTGCGGTTTCTGTGACACTTTAATATCAATAATGTTATCAACCATGTAAGTATTTTGTCACTGGTTGCCATGATAACCATGCATCAAAAAGGTACAATGTAGTTTTCCTCTTTCACGCCTTGCTAAAACAGTTTTGGAGATAAATGATTATTGTTATTCTTTTGAAATTCGTACTTATACAAGCGAGATAGTATTTTACTTCTTGAGTTTCACAACCTTCTATTTCTGGTGATACATTTAGGACATACAAAATTTAAAGGGTTAAGGGTAGCCAAAATTGCTTTTTCAAATGTGTCAGAATCATAAAGAAAAAAGTTGCTAATCTTGGTATGTTCCTGGTGCTACTTGATGGACACTCGGCATTGAACTACACAATTCTACAGCCGTGTACCAACGCCTTCTTCAGAATTGCACTCTAAATGACTATTACGACGGGGCTACATGACCGGCACTGTACATATCTTGTGACATGAAAGAGGGCCCGACCATCTGTCTTCACTGAATGTCGATCGGTCTCCTCCAATGATTACATGCATGAGCTCAAAAGTCAAAGTATATACACCCTTTGCTTTATATGCATTAACAATGTTAACGTCTTCAAATTCATTGGCATCATTTTAGAGCAGATAAATTGCAGTCTCATACAAACTCAAACATTTTAGAGCAGATAAATTGCAAACTCATCTACGTGTTGCTTGAGAACTGTGTTCTGTTGTCTGATATTTCTGATATTTCTGGTCAGCTTACAGTGGATAGATTATCATACGTAATAATTGTAACGTCTTCGGGAGGTCTTGGCAACCAGAAAAGTGGGAGGGTTCTGCTCATGTAATCTGGATAACTACATCCTACTAAAGTTTCAAATGACCCTTTTAAGTAAGAATGCCGATTGATTTTGTTTTTATGTTTTGTCATTTGTGTAAATTAGACATTATATTTGAAGTTCCCTGTCTCTTGTGTTTCTGTTATGTGTGGTTGTTTTCTTTGTGTTTTTGCAACGGAATGTATCGGTTTTTGCTGTGGGTTCTACAATCGCATTTTGATGGAGAGTCAGCGTTTTGTATAAATCATACATCTTCCAAACAACGTACTTAAATGGAGGTAGTATGATCGAACTGTAAGCATTAAGGAACCCAGATTTTAGGATGTACATATTAAGTAAATATAGGTAAATATGTCATTTTCAGTCAAACGTTTCTTCAATTGATCTTATCAAAAATACGGTTGATGTCTTGAAACATCAACATAAAACTACTATTTTGTTACACAGATTTCAAGATATACCAATAATATTGATGAAATATCTAATCTTCTCTTTCAAAATCTGCTCAATTAAAATCTTATTCTTGATATCTTTATATGCCTTCATATTGTTGGCACATAACCGTCCCCGGTCGGCATTGATTGCTTAGTTGAACTATATGTAGCCCTTTGAGTTTCATGTTTCTATGTCGAATATCTTACTGATGTCGTATATGAACGCAGTGTTTTTGCATCAAATCCTTTGGTGCTATATTCGGTAACTGCAACAGTTATGTTGGGGATCTCCTCCTTTCTTTCAAAATATTTCTGTTACTAAGTTATATTTATGTTCAAATACCTTTTGAGTTGAAAAAAAAAGATGATATATTTGATTTAGAACTTATGGAAGAGGGCAAACTTGTCCGAAAATAACTTTTGGTCGATATTCCCTTATGGGGTTAAACTATCCAAAATACATGTCTAGAGCATTTTATTGCTTCGAGTGTGTTCTTTAAGATGGTTATTTTTAATCATTGGAACTGCGTTCATGTACGACATCAGTAATACATTCGACATAGAAACATGAAACTCAAAGGACGAAAATATACATTGAGCCCTTGTAACGTCAAGCGTCATTTGCTCTATCATATTTTACTTACAAATCTTCAAAATCTATCTGTGATCCAGGCCTCGCCCACGATTCTTTTTATGCAAATTTTAAGGCCGATCAGAAATCCATCGATTAGTACAAAAATTATCATGGGCAAGGCCTGCATCGATACTTAATTTCACAAATGTCTATCTAAATTACGCTCATTTATTGATATTTTCAATGATTTCATTTTTTTCGACATTTAAGCGGTGTATAATCCAGAAAGGACTGTGAAATCAAAATAAGCTTTCCTGATATGGATTCAACATACATTTGATATTTTAAAAACTAGAGGATTATGGATATATGAACAACTTTGAAAATTGACTTATAGCCGATATTGCAGGTTACCGCACCTACTTCTTTGCCAACAAGACATGCAGCGTTATGCTTAACATCGACGAAACGTATCGCTACGTAAAAAAAGGGGGAGGTGTAGTGGTAACCCAAATGGCGCTAACTCGGTAAAAATAGGTTCGATTTCCCTGTAATTTGCACATATTGAAGATAGAAAATTCATCTCTTTTCCGTTATTTTTTTTATTGAAATCAAATGTTACGATTTTTCTTGAGCTATGTAAATGTGAGAATATTTGGAACTTCAGAAAAGAACATGTTTATCCTTTTTTTCTATAATAATCGCTTCTAAAATAAGTTTGGTGATATAAAAACATCAATATTTTACTAAAAAAAGAATGAGTTATGTATAATCTTTGAAATGAAATTCTGACAGGCTAATTGAATATCTTAGAACAAATTTCTGCTTTGAAAGGGGGAAAAATTTGGAGATTTTGAATTGCAACCCACGCAAAACGATTGGATCAAATTCTTTCAAGTTTTAGTATAAAATGCATAACATCATCGTTAATTAATATTGCAATTATGAAGAAAATTGAATGTAGCGAAATATCGAAGATATGGTGAGAGTGTCACCTTAAAGAATGACTTAGTAAATGGACCCTACAGGAAACTTCATTTCAAAACACTTGAAAGTAAGTGCTTTGATTATACTTCCCTGACATTGTCGCCATAACACTTTCTATATAGATATAACGTCAGACAGTGCATGAATTTTATATATTTTCATTTCCATGCTTCATTAACATCGATGGCGGGTGTAGCTAGCCAACAGGGGATGCTTACTCCTCCCGGGCACCTGATCCCACCTCTAGCTTGCTAGGGGTCCGTCAATGTTTAATTTTGTGCTCTATTGTGAGTGCTGTTAAGATTATCGTCAGGATCTTCTTTAACTCATTTGTGTCACACTTATGCCCTTTGCCGTGTGGAGCTCGTAAAAAAGTTCCGCGAGGGTTTTGACAGTAGGTGTTTTGAATATACTTCCCTGACATTGTCGCCATAACACTTTCTATGTAGATATAACGTCAGACAGTGCATGAATTTTATATATTTTCATATCCATGCTTCATTAACATCGACGGCGGGTGCGGCTTGCCAACAGGGGATGCTTACTCCTCCCGGGCACCTGATCCCACCTTTAGCTTGCTAGGGGTCCGTCGATGTTTAATTTTGTGCTCTTTTGTGAGTGCTGTTGAGATTATCATCAGGATCTTCTTTAACTCATTTGTGTCACACTTATGCCCTTTGCCGTATGGAGCTTGTAAAAAAAGTTCCCCGCGAGGGGTTTGACAGTGAGTGCTTTGAATATACTTCCCTGACATTGTCGCCAAAACACTTTCTATATAGATAAAACGTCAGACAGTGCATGAATTTTATATATTTTCATTTCCATGCATCATTAACATCGACGGCGGGTGCGGCTAGTCAACAGGGGATGCTTACTCCTCCCGGGCACCTGATCCCACCTCTAGCTTGCTAGCGGTCCGTCGATGTTTAATTTTGTGCTCTATTGTGAGTGCTTTTGAGATTATCGTCAGGATCTTCTTTAATTCATTACTCTTTACAAAATCTATACAACAACAGGAGCGAATTAATCGGTTCTCCGCTGAAACTAAGAGGACATAGTTTAGTGGCTTGATATGCAGATATAGCATATGGTATGATAATGCATATTTGCTAATTGCTTAGAAGGAATTAGTTCTAATTAATCATTGATTTTCAAACAATTAGAAAGTAAGCCTTAAAATATAATTTTCTTTAATATACTGTCTGAGAAGATCGCTTACAGCGTATCAAAGAGTATTACATACCGTATAACCAGAAGTTTTCGCGATATACTAATTTTCGCTATATTTGCGAGCGATTTGGAATCGCGAAAAAATTGTGTTTGATAAGTTACGACATAAATTGGTACATTATTTACATTTCGTTCTAATTGTACATGCGTTATGCTTTACGATTCCCAATTAAACGCTAATAGAAGCAAATTGAGTGCACTCTTTTCACATACCTAACTAAAACTTTAATAATGTAAGGTACAAAACAGTACCATCGTATATACATATTTACTTGTAATTTAGGAATGGCGAAATATTGTACTCGCGAAAATAAAAAAAAAACCTATTTAACTTTAAAATCGCGAAATATGATACTCGCGAAAAGTTTGGTTATGTTCCCAATGATGATAATTTTCCCATGTTGTTTTCCATTGACACATTTTTAAACTTAGATGTTCACTTTCTTATATCTTACATTTTGACACTTTTGTACAGTAATAATGCGTTCTCATTGTCATGATCCTTAAGCTCTTATCATATACTATCGAATGAGAAAATTTGTGAATACTTTCGGCTCAACTCACATCGAAAACTTGATGAACTCGATTTTAATAACTTCATCATGCAAATAAATGAAATTGATCAAATTCAATAAGCCTTGCGTAGGCGTAAATCCGTTGATTGAGTATGATATATCGAGATGACCGTCATTGATTAAAGGTGACAATGAATATCATATTATTTCAAATTCAGGTGGTAAAGTTATCTATATCAGTGCCAGGCAATATGCATCTGAACTGAAAACTTTGTACATGAATTGTATTCTAGATTCATACATAAGATACTAAATATGTCATCGAAACTATGACAATCGTTCCCGCGTCTCAGTTGGTCCGTTTTGTTCATACATAAAACTAAAAACCTAAAGACCAAATGGCGCTGTTATCAAAATTTCTTGAAATTTCTAAAAAGTGAGTCATGCAGCATCATATCCCACCTATCCTGCTTTGTCTCTGGGTACGCTTTTTCGACATAGTAACATTTATACATTTTTGGCATAGAACATTATTTAGATTGAGTATCACTGACGAGGGTGAAGTACCCGAAACGTACATGTCTAGTCCATGCTGTCAATTTATCGGTTCTTAAATGATGTTATTCAATTTGAAGACGTTAAACATTACTGATCGAAATGATAACAAGGATTTCTTTTTTTTCAGATCCAAGATGTATAGAATCTAGTACCTCTTACCATCATGGAAATATAAGGTATTTTTTAGGGTTTATTGACATATGGTGACAAGAAAAGGGGTGGGTCTTAAGCATGACCATTCTGTATTGACACAGCGGAACAAACCCACAAGAAAAGCTACACATGGATTGCATTAGACAAAACTACAACCCGCCACAGAACACAACAATTTGTACAAGAACATCATACAAAACAGACAAAAACAGTCAAAACAGACGGACAGAATCATCAATAGCAATGACGATACATAAATGGAGGGATACCAATGTGCACCCAGCGCCGACTTTTGAAGGCATCTGCTATTAGCAAATGATGTAGTTATCCGGATTACGTACGCACAACCCTCCCACTTATCCGGATACACAGAGGTCCCAATAGACAAACCATATAACGTGTCACTGTAAGGTTATATCACAAAAAAGCAATATGCAGCAGCCTCGGGTAACAAAGATTAAATATTAATGCTTGTCCTACGACACTGATGGTCACATGAACACCTCACTCTATGACAAACGTGACGACTTCAATTTCAGCATTACGAACTTTCCTTTTCTGAGTAGCAACATCCCTTCATCGCCTGCTTATGGCGTGTTCATATCTCAGTTGATACGCTATGCCAGAGCAAGTACCAAATATGCGGATTTTATTCTGAGAGCTAGGCGTCTTTCAGATAAGCTTCTCAGTCAGGGATATGTTTGTGATCGACTAACATCGTCACTGAGGACGTTCTACGGTCGATATGGGGAACTCGCCATACACTATGATGTCCCACTCTCCAGAATGGTGGATGATATTCTGTAATAGACCATTTGAACCATCCAACCAAAGATTGTATTCTATATCTTCCAAATTGGAAGTAACCGGATGTGACAGTTCTACCGAATTGAGGCGACGGGTGTTGCATGCAAGCAGGAGCTGCTTACTCTTCCTGGGCACCTGGTCTCACTCTCATATCGGGAGTTCGCTTCTTTTCATATGGTGGAGGTTTTTGTTTTTGTTTGCTTTGGTTCCTGTTTTATCCTGATTTTGTATGCCTTCGGTTTCTGATTTTCTGAATTATCGATTTTGTACTGTAGACAGGGATATGGTCATTATCTATATTTGTCATTAAATAGATATCAACAATTCAGTCAGTGTTTTTTCTGGCTTTTATACAAACAATGTTTATCTTATGAAAGAACATTTCAAAGCAATCATATGATTTATGATTTTGTTTGTAGCATTGATACATCATCAAATATAACGACTACTATCTGGCCGGATCGAGCGAATAAGAGTGACAACAACGTTATAGTGTTGATGCTTGTCGCCTTTCTTTTTGCTGCCGTCGTCATAATAATTAGTTGTGGTACGTATATCTTCTATAACTTCTTTTTTTTTATTTTCATTTCATATTTGTAGTTTAAACACCTAACATAATTTACCGTATCGACCGAAGTACGTACGTTCTATCAGGATACGTGGAAATAAGACAGAGACGCCACAGAAACGCGACCTTACGCAGCGAGTGCTTATTGATACGTGCCATTGTACAAAAAGTGGGTCGTTTTATTTTTTTTATTCACATTTGAGATTACGACGCACATGCGCAGCAGCTTCAGCGTGTGTGTTCATGTATGTAGTACAAACATTATGCAAACGAAACAAGCATATTTTTTAAGGACAAAATAATTGCAACGACCTAGAAAATATGCCAACACGTCGAATAACATCGATGCGTCTCGATAAAGTTTTTAGGTCGCATGCTGGTCGATGTGTAGTCGATGAATGGATATTAAAGGACGCTGCCGTGCGTTGTGATCGTCTGAAAATGTTGTAAGTGCTTAGAACAACTAACTATTCCCCAGTTCTAAACCATAAGTTATGGAGTCTTTAGACGGTCATTCGCAGGTCGTTCGACATGCGCTCTTCAAACTTCGAAACTTGTTACTCGGATAGTAATATGTATTACCTTGTTACAGAAGAGCACGGAATGTGTTCTTTACACTCTCCGTTTTAACGACACATGTGTATTGCTTTAGGCCCCGCGGTTATGATGTACATGTACATCGACGGTTGGTGCAGCTAACTAAACAGGGGTTGCTTACTTCTGCCGAGCACCTGGTCCCACCTCAAGCTTGCTAGGGGTCCGAGGATACTCAATTTGATTCTCTATGTGTTGTTGAGATTAACGGCAGGATCATCTTTAACTCATTTGTGTCACACTTAGGGCCTTTGTCGTTTGGAGCTTTTAAAAAGTTTCCCGCGTTGGGTTTGACAGTAAGTCTTTTGAATGTTACACGTCTACAAATTCAATAGCATCAATTAAGAACAGAAAAATTTGCAACATGGACCAGACATGCACGTTTCGGGTAATTAACCTTCGTCAGTGATCCTCAATCTTTAGAATTTAATATGGCCAAAGAGTGTGAAAAATATTATGTCCAAAATGTACCAAAACATGTAGCAGGATGGGTGGGATATGATGCTACAGGACCAAAGTTTTAGAAATTTCAAGATTTTCCAGTGACATAGGAAACTTAACAAGTCACGGTTGTCAATCGATAAATGTGACTAGCTTATTCAACAGACCACAAAGAAGACCTCGAAGTCATGGCTGTCAATCGATAAATGTGACTAGCTTATTCAACAGACCACAAAGAAGACCTCGAAGTCATGGCTTTCGTAAATACAATTGGCCTGAGATACATAGTTTCTCCTTCGATGACTTTGTTCCGTCTTTGAATGAGCCTGTAGGCCTGCATTATATCCGTACCAAATTATACTTTGTTCCTTTACGGAAGTTACACGAAATCTACGAATATACGAAGGACCTCACATTTACCGATACACGTTCCCCAGAATACAGACTGCAAGGAGTCATCTTGGGCATTTCTACTTTTCGTTTATTTCAAGCAGTTAGATAAGATAAATCAGAGAAATAAACAAACCGTCCTTTCATTAAAGTATGAATTGCAAACAAAGGTATCAATAAATTGAGTCTTGATCAAATTGTGAATCACAAAACTGTCACGGAAAAAATCCCACCATATTTCAAAAGAAAAGAAACTCCTTGTATTTCCTATAGCTACACCCCAACAGTTGCATCTAAAATTAACAATTACAAACGATTCTTGCAGTGTATTGATTTAAGTAATCTCTCACTACATCCACTTCCTTGCGAATGTTCTTCATCGGATTTCAATTACTCTCCTTGTGGACACGTTATTATTGGTGACCTTAGTTGTAGTTTCAGCTTAAGATATACCAATTACCACTATTCGATTCCATATTTATTGCCATCAGAATAGTTGGAATAGATTGACTACAAACGAAATGAACAATAATAAGTACATGAATACCACATTTCACATAACAAATTCACAGAATATAATATTCGCGAAAATAACATGGTACGACAGATTTTCCATACTCCGAAAGTTAGCAGTTTTCAAACAAATTCAGAGACAGTCACTTAAAATATCGATTAGTACAAAATGTAATTATTCGAACTATGTAATGTAAGATTTGTACCTTATATGCATGGTATATTCATTATTCATGAAAAATCTAACTACCGTATAACTTTCTTGTTCGTTTTTGCTCGATAGGAATGTGCACAGCAGCTCCCCATAGCGAGAAAATAACGATAAATAAAAGTCCAAGTTCGGTCTATTACACTCCGGCCCTCTAAATGGGTTCTTAACTAGAACATATTTACTACTTGGAAAAAAATGCACTTTTTTTTTTGCACATGTAAACACTGTTCATAAGAATGATAAGATACAAAAACTTCAGATCATAATAAACTGAGCATATACTCTGAGTATTCAGAGTTTCAGACTTAATCAATTTCTGATTCTAGTTAAGGCACAACTTTGTTATAGGCCCTGTAAGCACAGATGAACCTGTTTTCACTTTTACGAAGCGCACAACATCATCTTTCGTGTTTAGAATTTCGATATTTCTTTCTTTTTTTTCTTCTTTTTTTTTCAATGGCCTCAAACCTCCCCTTATAGCCATCCAACTTCACCATACAATTTATTTACAAACATATTGCTAAGCATTGTGCTGGGCCGTCAACCTATAAATGACAAATATGGATAATGACCATATCCCTGTATACAGCACAAAATCGATAATTCAGAAAATCAGAAACCGAAGGCATACAAAATCAGGACAAAACAGGAACCATAGCAAACAAACAAAAACCTCCACCACATGAAAAGAAGCGAACTCCCGATAATGGAGTGAGACAAGGTGCCCAGGAAGAGTAAGCATCTCCTGCTTGCATGCAACACACGCCGCTTCGATTCGGTAAAACTGTCACATCCGGTTACTTTCATTTCGGAAGACATAGAGTACAATCTTTGGTTGGATGGTTCAAACGGTCTATGACAGAATATCATCCACCATTCTGGAGAGTGGGACATCATAGTGTATGACGAGTTCCCCATATCGACCGTAGAACTTCCTCAGGGACGATATTAGTCGGTCGCAAACATATCCCTGACCGAGAAGCTTATCTGCAAGACGCCAAGCTCTCAGAACAAAACAATTTTTTAATTCGATGGAATTAGAATCCAAGTAACTTTAAGATATGTAATATAAGTTCGTATGTTTGAAAAATAACCTTATTATTAGAATTATAACTTAAAATTAGTATAAAAAATTATTAAAAGAACTATAAATTGCTTCTAAATTTTAATAATAGTTGAAGATTACTTTTGATAAGTATATTATGTTCCATATTTTGACGGCTCAGCACTTACATAGTACACGTACATATTACACAAGGAGATTTTTTATTGAGCTGACGACATCAGTTTTCTTGTTGACTTCACATAAAATTAGTCAAGATTGATACTAATGAGATTGACAGTGTGTCCAGTCGATATTTCTGCCAAGATTCCATGAATTTCTTGGACCATTGTCGACGATTAGCACGATGTCACCTACTTTCGGATTATTCTTAGGCTGAAGCCACTTTTGTCGAGTTTGTAGGAGTGGCATATACTCTCTGATCCATCGCGTCCAAAAAATATTGGCGCGCATGTCATTAGGGTCATCTGTGACGCTGGTCAACGGTCGCCCATTCAATATAGCCTCTATCTCGCAGAATAATGTGATGCTCATCAAAGCCTTCGTCATCGAGACGATTTGTCTGTTCGTGTAACACGGAGTAGAGCACCTTTCTTACGGAACGGATAAGCCTCTCCCACACTCCTCCGAAGTGAGATGCTGCAGGTGGATTGAATGCCCATTCTATTCCTAGTTGATGAATGTGTCCCTGAATTTGATCGATGTTCCATTCCTGGATTGATTCCCTTATCTCTCTGCTCCAATGAGAATCGTACCATTATCAGATCTAATGAATTTTGGCTTTCCTTTCCTCGCAATGAATCTGCGAATTGCATCAATACAAGAATCGGTGTCTAGAGAAAATGCTACCTCCAGATGAAGAGCACGCGAGTTGAGACATGTAAAAATGACACCGTAGCGTTACAGGGCTTCGTCCCCTTTTTAACTCGAACGGTCCAAAGTAGTCCATGCCGACTTTTGTAAAGGTGGTTCGTCCGGTTCCAGTCTCTCTGTAGGTAATTTTGCCATCTTTTGAGTCATCCGACCGAGATGACTGGTATCTGGACTGGTACATATTGCGCACTTAGATATAATAGATTTCAGATACGAGTTCGCACCGACAATCCACAATCTTTCACGGAGAATGCTCAGAGTGGCATTCTTTCCCATATGTCCAGCTGATTTGTGTGCGTCGTCAACTAGCAACCTAGCAACTTTCGACTCCTTCGGAATGATGATAGGGTGTTTGGCATAGAATGAGATCTCGCTATTAGAAAAACGTCCACCCACTCTCAGTATTCCTTCATGGATGAATGGATCAAGCTTGCGCAGTGAAGATGATTTCTTCTTTCTTTCAGTGTTATTATCTTCCAGTTCCTTTGGAAAGTGTAGCCTTTGTACGAAAATAACCAGATATTTCTCTGCTCTCTCTAGAATATTCGGGGTGAGACATATATGTGTAGACACACTCTTTGATATCTCTTTCCTATTTTCCTCCCCTTTGCTAGTCCGACATTTCACATTGTCCTTTGCTCTCAGAAACCATTTCACTGATGCTTTCAATCTTTTCCAGTCAGAATGATATTCTTTGAGTCTTTCCAAGCCCTTAAGAGATGATAGAGTAAGAGTCATAGCTTGGTTGGATTTAACCTCCTTATCATCTTCGAGAATGAAGTTACCAGGGTCAACTCGTTGTATCCATGTGGATCCCAGTTTCCGTAGAAATTCTTAACCATCTAACCACGGACTATAGTCAAGAAATTTGCGTACTGTAGGTATCCCTTCTGATGGAACATAGTTCCACTGATTAACTGTTGTAGCGTCATTAATCACAGCAAGACGATTTGGGACGAATGTTTTAAAGCGAGTCTTTGTATTCGCTGTTTATCGAAGTACAGACATGCTGTCCGTCCAAAAGTGAATCACATCTATACTGTACTCTAACTGATCAGCTATCACTTTACTTAACTTTACTGCTATTGTACAAGCTGTCAGTTCTAGCCTCAGAATTGTGACTGCCTTCAATGGGGAGACTCACTCTTTTCTCAATGCAAACGAACAATGTATTCTTTTATTATAATCAGTTAAAGGCATGTATATGACGACACCCATTCCGACTTCACTCGCATCAGCAAATACATGTAATTGGAATGACACTATTCCGTCCATGTCTCTGGGTTTATAACATCTTGGTATCTTCATGCTTTCCAACTCTTTAGCTTGTGAGAACCAAGCTGTCCTAATTGTCTCCAGTTTTCCCGTAATTATTTCATCCCACTTGATTCCACTTTTGCAAAGCTGCTGCAATATGATCTTTGCCGTCATTGCAAATGGTGATACGATTCCTAGCGGATCATAAATTTAACTGACAGTGGAGAGAATTCCCATCCTAGTCACCGGTTGCTGCTTCAAACTGATCCTGAATCCTATCACATCTTCATCTACGAACAAATATACACCAAGCGCTCTCTCAGTAAGCGTTCCAACATTGAGATTCCATTGCTTCACATCCCCTGCTCTTTCTGCTTCCGGCATCGAATTTAAAACCTTCTTGTTGTTACTGACAGATTTCTCGAAATGAAATCCTCCCTTCTTACATAACATAGACAAGTCCTCAATGATATATTCTGCTTTATGTTCACTATTCACTGAAAACAGGCAATCATCGACGTACATATTTCTAGCCAAAGCGTTTGTGACTTCTTCAGAGAATAAGTCCTTGTGATCTTTGACTGTTTGCTGAAGGGCAAAGTTACAGCAAGTAGGAGATGACTTTGCCCCAAATAAGTGAAATTCTGCTATTAACGTGGCAGATGGCCGTTCTAAGTCGGCATCGGTTGTCCATTGGTCTCGTTGGTTTATGTGTGTTCTTTTATGTTAAATGTTTCTATGTTGTGAGTTGATGTTCTTTGTCCATTTTGCGCCTCTTTATGTGAGTGTCTGTTATGTTTTGTTTTGTTTTTTTGCATTGGGTTTTTTTGGGGTTTTGCTGTGGGTGCTGCAACCTAATGTTGTTGGAAATCTCCTCCTTTCTTTCACCCTGCAATGTTCAGGCCCTCTGTCTAAGTTACCATCTCTCCACCAAAGAAATCTTAAGCAGTCTCTGTCACTTTCCGGCACTTCTACCTGATGGAACATTGCTTCGATATCTCCTTGTATAGCAACACGCCTAAAAGACTGTTCGTCAGATCCGGACCTTGTAATAGCTGACTGTCTACGGAAATTCATTCATACACTGCCGAACAGTCAAACACAACCCTGATCATATCTGGCATTTTCACCGGATACACGCCATGATGAGGCAGATACCATTCTCCCATCATTTCTATCAATATGATCTTTCGGAATAATTACAGCATATCCCTTGTCAAAGATCTTGCTCATGAAGTTAACATAGTCTGTCTTAAATCGTTCGCTCTTCTGGAACTTTCTTTTCAAACTTCCAAGTCTTTGAACTCCTTGCTGAACGTTATTAGGTAGCCTCACAGGTTGATCTCGTTATCTTGATGACGAATAGATTCCTCAACTTGTTTTAGAAACATGTTGTCCTCTACGGAATTTTGCCTAACGTCATTACTTTCTCTCTCAGAAAATTTAAGATTGATGGAATCCTTTACCAATTGTTCCAATCTCATGTCCATTTCAATATGATTCTCGACAGCTGCCCTGTTGACAGTGTAACTTTGCATGTCTTTTCTTGAGCTCCTCAGAACATTCCATATTATCCATCTTAAACGTGCTCCATTCGCATGTTGTGACCCACTATTGCCGTAATAACTTCTTGCGGTGCGTAAGCATCAGGCACTTTACTTCGTAACATCAATCCTACTTCGACATCAATATCTGGAATATCTATGTGTGACAAATGAGACCAACCATGTATTCTCCTCTCGAAGGTATGTAGCCTTTATCAACTGACATCCTATCCTTTGTGCAAACTTGAAGAAGGTCAACAAGTTCATTCATATCCAAGTCAGTTACCTGGAGACCTTTCAATATATGTGACGATAGTTTGTAATCTTCACCCATAGTGCTAAGAGTAATGTCTCGTTTCTTGCCACTAATTCACTCATTAAGCTGTCTGTACAATATGATACGCTACTGCCTGAATCAAAGAACGCATAAGTTGCAACACTATGATCTCTGTCTTCAACTTAATTCAAACAGGTATAATAGCCATAGCACATGTAGTTTCACCGGCCCTCATATCCATTGTCACAGTGACATTCGGATTGTGGGTTAACGAGGCATCTGATTTCGTATCAGTCGAGTGTGAATCCCCTGTTTCGGCACTTGCTGTCACAGGAACTATGGTAGGGTCATGTAATGCAGTCGGATGACGGCGTCCAATTATCGAACACTTATGCCGTCCACGGCATTTCTTAGTAAGATGACCTTTCTTCAGATATCCATAGCACAATCCTTTATTGCACAGAAAACTATAACCCTCTAGTACCCACACCTATTTATACTTGACGGAGAATCATACTTTTTTCCATGTTTATATGTTACTCAAATGTAAGAACAAAACCGAAGAATTTTTTTCAAAAAATCCCTCTCTAACAATGTTTGGGTATGTATCATATATGATACATTGGGCATTAGTGGAATTTCTAAATCTTCAATTTATTTCTTATCCTTTTATTCATTCAAAAATTTAAACGAATAATAAAGTTTCTCATCTTTATGTGCATAGAATGAAATATGAACAATATACAAATTTGATAGATGAAATACATTTTTTAATAACTTTCATTTTCCTATGATTTTTATGTCTCAGCTGCCGAATGCATCATATATGATACAGTCAATTTCAGGATATAATTTTTTGAAGAAAAATCAAAAATGGAGACAACTCCTTCAGAGAGCTTATATCCTAGTATGAGGTTAAGCAATAAATGATAAATATGGATAATAACCATATCCCCGTTTACAGCACAAAATCGATAACCCAGAAAATCAGAAACCGAAGGCATGCAACATCAGGATAAAACAGAAACCAAGCAAACAAACAAAAACATCCACCAATGGAAAGGAGCGAACTCCCGATATGAGAGTGAGACCAGGCGCCCAGGAAGAGTAAGCATCTCCTGCTTGCATGCAACACCCGTCGCTTCAATTCGGTAGAACTGTCACATCCGGTTACTTCCATTTTGGAAGATATAGAGTACAATCTTTGGTTTCATGGTTCAAACGGTCTATGACAGAATACCACCCACCATTCTGGAAAGTGGGACATCGTAGTGTATGACGAGTTCCCCATATCGACCGTAGAACTTCCTCAGTGACGATGTTAGTCGGTCACAAACATATCCCTGACTGAGAAGCTTATCTGAAAGACGCCTAGCTCTCAGAACAAAATCCGTATATTTGGTACTTGCTCTGGCATAGCGTATCAACTGAGATATGAACACGCCATAAGCAGGCGATGAAGGAAGGCGATGAAATAAATGCTGATTGAGTTACTCTTTATTAACAAACAAATGAAGTAACAGACAAGCAAACTTGATGTATAATATTTGATACGTGAGGCACTAGAGGGATAACGATCCTGTAAGCTGATTCTAAGAGATCCTTGATAAAGTGTCCATTGCCATCACAATATAAGCACGTCTGTTCTACGTTTTACTGCTTTGCGCCCTCAGAGCCTTTATTTGCAATATTTACTGGCGCAGTTATCTTCCCAGCTTATCCTCTCCTCTCTATGTTACGATTTGTGCTATTTGTTACATACGCGCTTCCATAGGTTGGATCATTACATTTCTTTGCTTCTGTTTTTGCGAAAGTAACAAAGTCACTGAACTCGCCTTTTCGCTTCTTTTGTTTTAAGAACAACATTTCTCCACCTATCGTGCATGTAAATGGGCAGTTTCTGCATAAGTCTCTTTATGTTATCGGAATAGTCAAGGACAGAATTGCTTCCCATACTTTCTGCTGCAATAAGACACTCCACAAAAAATAAGGCGAATTTGTCTAAACCTTTAGCATCTTTATATCCCGTAGACGTATTACACCTACTACTCCATCTGCAGGCTCTACATTTAACAACAAACACAGAGGGTTCTCGACCATTCGCCAGTGCAATGGAAAGAGATGTTCCATTTGTCCGCTCATCAATTGCAATTCCACGATTACATCAAGTGTTAATGGGCATACGTTTAAGATCGAGATTGATAGCGACGTTGATTGATCGTATCAAGATGTCATTTATGTTATTACATGAAACGCCAGGGGATGTGGCGCCCAATATGTAGGGGAAACAGGCCAGTCCTTAAAATCTCGTTTTCGAAATCATTCATATCAGATAAGAAACTCGCGTCACAAAAAGCACAGAAATTTCCTGTACCATCACTTCTTTAAATATAAACATTCAATTTCGGATTTAAGTATTACTCCAGTTCAGTCTTTCCCAAAACTCAAAAATCTAAGTAAAACTGAAATTAAAAAACGCCGACTACAAGCTGAACTTGCCTGGATCACTAAATTACAAACTGCGTACCCCCTTGGTTTAAACGATCAAATTTACGGACAAGGAAATATTTCCTCGACCTCGACAAAGATCAATGTCTTTTCAATCCGCCCTGATGCTAAACGAAAGTTTAGGTCACACGGAAAAAGGCGAAACAGAAACCTTAGAAACAGAGCTAGAATACATCGTACCATCAGAGATCTACTTATAATTGCACGAAACGGCGGCAGACATGAACTGCTTCATGCTCTCTCATCAATACCAGCAGTTCAATTGAAATCTATCTTGGATGAAGCAGAGGTTGCATTCTTAAGAAATACTGATTGATTCAAACTTAATATCATTGTTGCATTCGCACAGAATAAACTTTTTCCTGTCATTAAAAACATTCCCCTTAGAAGACGATTCATAAAAATTCCATTCATTAACAAAGGTTTCGATCTTCTTAACATCTCTAATATTTTTCGGGATCATCGCGTCCAAAGTGCTATTCCTCAATATTTTGAGAATTTTGAACCTCCTCTTATTTGTTACAAGTATAAAAAACCTATTCGAAATTTCGTATTTAACTATAATAAAGTAACATCAGATCCTAAAATTCTTGAATCAAGTCCTACTTCTTGAGAATGTGCAACTTCTGAATACCTTTATAAACCAGCTGGCCATATTGTAACAGGTGACTTTTCAATTATCCAGGACAGGCAGCTCCGCAATCTTCTCAAGAAAGGACCTAAGTACAGAATTCCATCCAAGATAGATTTTATCAAATGTCGCGAAGAACTAAAGGAAGCCTTAGATAACTACACAAAAAGATGGTGTAAATCGGAAGGGGTCGAATCACATTCTCTGAATGACTGGAAGAACCTCATATTGGATATTACCGATATTCGAATAGATAACTTCCACAAAAATCCTCATCTTTTCGAAAATCCTAGTTCTAAATCGGAAAGATATTTCAAATCCAAATTACGCAATTTACACGAAAAATATGTCTTCGCTCCTGCAGACAAAGCAGCCAACAACACCATAATCATTTGAAAACGTTACTACATATCAACTTTGGTTTCGGAACTTTCGTCTACAAACACTTATATCAAAAGCAATGAAAGTGTTCCAAACATTTTGAACAAACACAACAGTGAAATTTCTTCATTCAAGATCCCTATTTCTAAACTGGATCTTCCTACACTATACTGCATACCAAAATTGCACAAGTCTCCTTACAAATTTCGATACATTGCTAATTCTAGCACTGCGCAACTACAATTTTGTCTAGAAATCTGACGTCAGCACTCACGGTGATAAAGGAGCACGTTGCAAAATATTGTGAAACTGTTCTAAACAGGAATGATGTAAACTTATTTTGGTCTATTAAAAATTCAGGGGATGTGATTGACAAAATGAAATCAAGAAATTTTCAAGCCAATTCGATTTCTTCGTACGACTTTTCTAATATGTACACCACGCTTCCTCACGATAAGATTAATGATCAATTGTCCAAACTCATTAAATGGTGCTTTAACCGAGAGGGTAAAACTTATATTTGTACATCTGAATCAAAGGGTTTCTTTTCCAGTACAGAATACAAATCATATAAATCATGGACATGTAGTGACCTTTGTATTGCCTTGTCCTTTCTTTTGGACAACATTTATGTAAGATTTGGTGAGAATCTCTACAAGCAGGTTGTAGGGATCCCTATGGGTACTAATTGTGCGCCTCTTGTTGCAGATTTATTTTTATTCACGTATGAAAAAGAATTTATCCAAAATCTTCAAAAACAAAGAAAACATGATGATGTGAAATGTTTCAATGGTACTTCTAGGTACCTGGATGATATCCTTACTATCGACAATCCTGTTTTTGAAAAGTATAAAAATGTCATTTATCCACAGGAACTGACTCTAAACAAGGCGAACGTCACAAACACAGAAACACCATTTTTGAACCTGAGTATCAAAATTATTAATGGAGAGATTCATACAAGGGTGTATGACAAAAGAGATGACTTTGTATTCAATATAGTAAATTTTCCCTGGCTTGACGGTGATGTTCCTAGATTACCGTCTTATGGTATCTACATTTCGCAGCTCATCCGGTATGCTAGAGCATGTACTGATGTTTTGGATTTTCATGATAGAAATTTACAAATAACAAAGAAACTTTTAGGTCAAGGTTTTCGCTTTCACAAACTTGTCAAGACATTCTGGAAATTTTACAAAAATTATTGTCAACTACTTTTGAAATTCGGACCCATACAAGCAACAGAGTATATTACTTTGGGTATTTCGCAACCTGCATTTTATGGTGACATGATCAACAAAATTAGAAGGATCAAAGGTAGACAGAATTACTATCGAAAATGCGTCAGAATCATCAAACGCCTCTTATACCGTGGATATGATCCTAATGTCACCAGACGGACACTAGGCTTGGTACTTGACCAATCTACAGTCTTGTACCAGCGCATCCTTAATACTTGCACGCTGACTGACTGTGACGACGGGACTCCATGACGGGCCCTGTCCAAACCTCTTTAGAGAAGACAGGGCCCCGACCACCTGTCCTCTCTGAATGTCAGTCGGACCCCTCGGGTGATAACATACATTAGCTCGCTACAGCCGGCAGAGCACAGGTCGTATTACGCATGCCCTCTTTTTATATCAATTTACATATTCATCTGTGTTGCTTGGGTCCCTGCGTCTTGCGGTCTTGTTTGTGTGTGGTCATCTGACAGTGAGGAGGTTGTTTTACACCACAATTGTACGTTCTTCGAGACCTCTGGGTAATCGGAATAGTGGGAGGGTTGTGCGCACGTAATCCAGGATAACCACACCGTCTGCTACTGACGAGGCAGATGGCCGTCCTAAGTCGGCACCGTTTGCCCATTGGTCTCGTTGGTTTATGTGTAGTCATTTGTGTTTTATGTCTTTCTGTGATTTGACGTTCATTGTACTACTGCGTCTCTTTCTGTGCGTGTCATTTTTGTGTTTTACAGTGGGTGTTTTGGGAGGTTGCTGTTGATGCTGCAACTAGGTGTTGTTGGAGATCCCCTCCTTTCTTTGACAGCAGGCCAGTCCAAAACCTTCTTAATAGAAGCTGTCGCGATAACTTCGTTGTCACCGTATCTCTCATCTGACTGTTTCATAGCTGCCTTATATTCATGATCTCCTGATTAGTGACTAAAACCAGCCACACATCTATTAGCTTCTCCATACGTTAACTGCTCCTGTGACTGTTGGTGTATTGGGAATATATAACAGTCCAGCTAAACCACAAAACTGTATAAAAACCACGTCAAAGTAAAGTTCAAGCTTTATTTCCAGTGTGTGGCCAATGATGAAAATTTATACAGCAGATGAAATGGTGAAAAGCTACAAAAAATAAAAAGTTATAATGTAGCAAGCCATATGATTTTAACAATGATCAAATAAAATAAAAATATCATTCCAACATCAATTCAACTTGACATTATTCATAATGCACAAAATTATTGAAATCTATCAACAATATTCAGTTATATAGTTCTCTTGGAAATAATCCCAATTTTCAACAATATAGTTAATTAACAGGTAATTATTATGTGTAATCAAATATATTCTTGGTGATCACAACAGCAAACCACAATAAGATGAAGGAAATACTGTAAAAACATTAAGCTGTAGGTGGGAGTAAGATCAGGTAACTCTAGATACACTATTTATAGCACCTTCAATACACAAACAGGTTTTCAATACACAAATCTATTTATAGATCTTAGCTCATCAGCAAATTTCTCAATTAAGAACAATTGCATACAAAATTAATGATTAAATAGAATCTCTGTAATGTGTAATTAAAGAAAATGATAGTAAAAACATGCTTACATCGTGCTATCTGGAATTTCAAGAAGATGAACAAAAGGAAAATAGTTACAATCTAACATGGCTGCCTGAAAATCAATACACAAAGCTTTAATAAAATAAAAACCTAAACCTTGACACAAAAATCCGGAAACATGTTACAAAGTTATGGGGAAAGAAAGATAACTCTAACGTAGGACATCACACTCCCCGTCTGATATTGAAAATATCACCCTTAAAATCACAAAAAGTAAAAAATAACTAATTATCAAAATTAATGCATCATAATAGACAAAGGAAATATTTTCAATTCAACAAAATAATCAAAATGATACGTATTAATTAAATGATCAAAAATCGATTTATGACAAAAATTCTATTGACTTCAACATGTTCAATGGACAAATGCATATTTATAAATTATTTATAGAAAGAATGAATTAATGTATTATATATTAATGGAAAACATTCTATGAAATACATTTCATGAGAAAATTTATGTAAATTGTCAAATACTAGTACTTATACCTGTTTACTTTAAATATCAATGATTAACTCTGAGAATCAATTTTCAAAAATCCTCAAAATACTTAAATTCAATTCAAAATTTAACCTTTATATGAACAAAAATCAAAGTTTTCAAAATTATGACACATATGTGTATCAATGACAAATATTAGTTTCATTCAAAGAAAAAATATCAAGTGCACCATACATGATTGATGCAAGCAGTCTCTCATATTTGTAATTCAATCACAATTTCCACATTTTAAATCAAACAGTTCAAGAGTTAAACAACAACTTTCTGAGAAAAATGAGTTATTCAGACAATAGTAAAATGAATTCCTTCACTGGTCTAGTGTATATTTTGCGATCGCGTCCGAAGCGCACATCCACTTTTCGCACGCGATTGTCGGCACTTTCGTATGCTTTCACAATGATGCCAATAGGCCAGTCATTTCTGTGTTCGGAATTGTCACGCAAGACAACAATGTCATCTTCCTTCAAGTTAGTGCAATCCTGTTGCCACTTTTCACGAAACTGCAAAGTTGGCAAGTATTCGCGCTTCCATCGAGACCAAAACTGGTTAGCTAAGTGTTGAACGCGTCGCCATTGGTGTGTATACAAATCTCCAGGATTGAAGTCTTGAATGCGGAAACACTTTACAGACTGGTCGGACTTCATGTTTAATAGGGTTGAAGGAGTCAACGGAAACGGAACTTCCGGGTCTGTTGTCAACGGAGTAAGAGGTCTCGCATTAATGATCGAAGTTACTTCAGCCATAAGCGTAGTAATGACATCATGGGTTAAGTGTTTCACATCCAATAGTATGGAATCCAAAATTCTTCTGGCCACGCCGATCATTCTCTCCCACACTCCCCCCCATATGAGAGGAGTGATGAGGGTTAAAGACCCAGTTGATGCCATGCTCCGTAAGATAGGACTTCACAGGTCTATCCTCTATGTTGATCACATTTGCATTGAGATCTTTGGTCGATCCTATAAAGTTTGTTCCACGGTCCGAATGAATGACCTTGACCTCACCTCGAAGAGCACAAAAACGTCTAAGGGCATTTATAAAGCAAGACGATGACATTTCGTCTAGCACCTCTATGTGCAAAGCACGCACTACCATGCATGTAAATATCAAACCCCAGCGTTTAGAGTTGACTTGACCCCCACGAGTTTTACGAGCAGATACAGTCCAAGGTCCAAAGACATCAATTCCAATGTATGTGAAAGGTGGGGCCGGGTCAAGTCGTTCAAAAGGCAAATCGGCCATCCTTTGATCTGTCTGTCTGCCACGCAATCGTCTGCATCGAACACATTTATAAATGGAAGATGAAACAATACGTTTCCCTCCTATGAGCCAATACCCTGCATTTCGGATAGATCCTTCTGTGAGTGTGCGACCTTGGTGATATACCTTAGCATGATAATGACGGCAAATTAAGGTCGCGATATGGTGATTTGGTATGATCACGGGGTTGGCTTCCTCTGATGATATATTCACATTACTTATGCGTCCTCCTACACGCAATAAACCCGTAGAGTCTAAGTAAGGAGACAACTTCAGGATCTTGTTGTCCCTGGGTAACTTCCGGTTTTCCTGTAGAGCAATTATTTCGTCTGCAAACGCCTCTCTTTGTCCTACTTTTATTATGAATTCCTCAGAATTTTGAGGAGAGGCAATTTCAGGGTCAGATTTATGTCGTTTTGCCACTTTACGGAGGAATGTAATAGCGTTAACCAAACTGGTCCAAGAGGAGTATTTCTCAAACCTCTCTGATCCAAAAATGTCCTTACTGACTAGAGTTGTTTTCAAACTTCTGATTTCAGAGTCGAGGTCCGGTGAAACGAGTGGAAATGACGAAAGAGGCTCACTCAATATCTCGTGATAAAAGTTACGAGGTCCGTTTAGCCACTGGCTATTTTGCACATGTTCGGATGTGAATGGGCGAGTAGCCTCATCTGCCGGATTCTTAGATGAGGGAACGTACCTCCACTGTGCGGGTACAGTTGACTGGCGTATTCTGTCGACACGGTTACGCACATAGATGTAAAATCTCTTAGTTTCATTGTGTATGTAGCCTAACACTACCTTACTGTCCGTATAAAGGGTAATGTTTTCAAAGGTAGTATTGAGCTCGTCCCTGATTGTCTCATATAAATCAACTGCAAGTACTGCAGCGCACAACTCGAGTCTCGGAATGGTGTGGCCATTTTTAGGTGCCTCCTTCGACTTTCCCATCACAAATCGATATTGTTCAGACTGACCGCACATCGTATGAATAAACGCAACCGCCGCAACAGCACTTTCTGACGCATCAGAAAATATAACTAAGTTCTTGCTTTCATCAGAGCCAGTTCCAGTTAACGGCCTTGAAATATGAACATTTCGGAGCTCATTCAGTCCCTCTTTCCAAATTTGAAATTTTCTTCGAATAATCTCATGCACAGGTAAATCCCACTCACTGGTATCGACCTCTCTCAAAATAAGTTTGCCATGAATAGTGACCGGTGCCGCGAATCCAAGCGGATCATATATCCCATTGACGATAGACAGCATGCCTCTACGAGTAAAGGGCATTTCTTCCCGAGAGACATTAAATGTAAATGCATCGAGACGCAAATCCCAACTAACACCTAAGCTGCGTTGCAAAGGTGGGTTGTCCGAGTCAAGGTTCAAATCCTTCAAGTCCTTTGCCAAATAGTCAGGATCAAAAGCTACCAAAACATCACTAGAGTTCGAACATATCTTATGTAATCGCAAACTGCCGTTGTCTTGGAGTGCACTTCTCGTTCTCGAAAGTAGGTCAATAGCCTCTGCACTGGTGTCATGTGATGACAAGGCATCATCAACATAGAAATTGCGATATATGTAATCTTTGACATCCTTGCCCGATGTCTCGCCGGCAATGTCCTCTGCTTTACGCAATCAAAAGGTAGCAATTGCTGGGGAGGGGCTATTGCCAAATACGTGGACTTTCATTCTGTAATCCACAAGTGATTTAGTCAGATCATTGTCCTCATGCCAAATGAAGCGAAGATAATCTCTGTGCTCAGGTTCCACATAAAAGCAATAAAACATTTGCTGTATGTCCGCAATGATGGCAACGTTGCCACACCTAAACCTCATAAGCACTCCTAATAGGCTATTAACTAAATTTGGCCCAGACATGAGTACATCGTTGAGCGAGACACCTTGATAACGAGCTGACGAGTCAAACACAATTCTGATGTGATCCCTTTTCCTCGGGTGATAGACCTCGAACAGTGGTAAAAACCAACACTTGGAGGAAGGTTCAATATCCGGTGCACGTTCCGCATGGCCGTTATCTAGGAGTTTTTGCATAAACTCTAAGACATGTTGCCTCTTGACCAAATCCTTTTGTATCGAAGAGTCAAAAATCTTAGCTCGCTTGATAGCTTGTGGCCTGTTGTTCGGTAAACTAGGGCGTTGCTGCTTAAACGGCAATGGTGCTACCCAGTGATTATCATCATCGAGATGTATTTCGTCCTCCATAATGTGCATAAATTGTTTATCCTCATACGACATACCGATCTTGTTGTCTTGTTTCGTCACTTGAAATAATGGCTTCTCCGTGTTAGTGAAAGAAACGTGAAAGTGACTGCTACACGGTTCCAAAAATGAAGTTCTCCCATTCGACTGAACGTAAGTCTTCATGGTGTTCACTGTTGAAGGTATATGAGATCCATCCAAGCATGATTCGCCAATAATAACCCATCCCAGCTTTAATTTCTGCGCAAAGGGTTGATAAGGTAGTCCAATTCTCTGATCCTCGATATGAAGAGCTGCCGAAAGATCTCTTCCTATAAGAAGTAAAATATGTGCATTATCATCAATCGGCGGAATATGTTCAGCAATAGGCTTAAATGTGAGTAGTTTTGCGCTACATTTTGTGTCGGGATCTCCTTTCGGTTATTAGGTATGAATTGGCACTCGGTAAGCGTAGGTAACGTCAACTGCTCTCTGCCATCTATCGATTGCACGAAAAATCCTTTAGCGCGTCTGCCGGTCATAGTTGCGGTTCCATTACAACTGTTCAGCGAATATCGACATGGTGTTCCAGTTACATCAAACTCATCCAAAAGATCGCCATGAACTAAAGAGTAATTACTCTGTTCATCGATAATAGCGTAAATCCGCAATTTGATGTTTGGTCTAGATTCATGAAAAACATCAACAAGTACGATTTTAGCGCATGATTTTCCAGTTCCTTCCTCGCACACTTCAGTACATCTTGATTCTACCGCAATGTCAACTACTTTAGGTTCTACGTCTTCCTGGCGTGCATCCGTGCATCGCGACTCTATCTGTATGCCTGCACTCTTAGGCTCCCCGCCGTGGTTTTCTGACCTTTCTGCGGAAATCTTCGGCTTCCACTTTGGATTATGCATTACCGTAACATGCTGCTTACTTTTACACACATCACATGTAACATCAACTCTACAATCTTCCTTTAAATGTTGGTTAGCGCAGCACTTGAAACAAACTCCATGCTGTTTGAGAAAGGCCTTTTTCTGATCAAAGGTTTTACGACGAAATAGAACGCAATTATCCAGAGAGTGATCAAGCTTATGAATCAAACACCTTGTAAGTTTTTTGTCCGGAGTTACTGTAGATTTTGCAGTGTTCACTTGCTGAGTACGTGCTCCGCTATTTTGTCTTGGAGTATTACTCTTCTGCTCTGCTCGAGTGTCAAATTCGAAACTAGGGTCGTTAATCAATTCAGCCATCCCACGAATAAACTGCGCAAAAAATGAGAAAGGCGGAAATATAACATGATGTGTACGTTTGTAACTTGTTGCACGATCTCGCCATTTATTCTGTAGTTGGAGAGGTAACTTGGCAACTGTAGGGTTCACGCCAACAGAAGAATCGTAATAGCTAAATACTGTCGTATAGTAAGGCTTTCCTTTAATATTACTTATTTCTGCAAGAATGTCGGATAAATCATACATTTTCGCTTTATCCTTATATGTGATCTTAGGAAATGCATCTAACTTCCGTTTTAGTGCTTGCTCAACCTTCTCAGGCGAACCATATCGCAAGTCTAGGCGTTCCCAGGCACGCACAAGTCCCAAACGAGGATTTCCAGCATTTGACACTTTAATACTTATTACTTGCTTACTAGACTCAAATCCAGTCCACTTTAACAGTAAGTCCAGTTCTTCCATAGGCGAAGCACCAATATCCTGTATTACACATTTAAAGGTCTCTTTCCATGACACATAGTTTTCAGGTCGATCATCAAATTTGTGTAATCTCGAGGTAAGTAAATCTTTCTTCATTAGAAATTTCGCTAAGTCTGTTTCTGTATTCCTAAAAGAACCATAGTTATGCTGACCGAAATGAACGGGCGGAAGATGGCCAGACGGGTGCCAAAAACTAGGCTGAAATTCATTTTCTGGAGGTCTGTTATATAGCTTTTTGTTCTATCATAAGTATCTTCAACTGGCAGTTGGGTGTCGTCAGGTAAGTTACCATTGTCTTCTTCTGCCTTTAATAAATCACATTCAACTTCCTCCTTTAACTTTAACAGTCCTATTTCTGTCTCTAATTCCTTTTTCCTTCTTTCATTTTCTGCAGCCCGAATTTTCTCTTCCTGCTCAAGTTCCGCTCTTTTTCGCGTCAGTGCAGCTTCCTGTTCAGCAAACCTAAGCTTTGCCTTGGCAGTCGCAACCTTTCCAGATTTAACCGAATGTCTAGATCCAATAGAAGGATAATGAGATTTCGTCTCCTCCTTTAGTACTTGAACTGTATGATCGAGTTTAGTACATACACTTTCCACTTTCGATTGAGTAGTCATGAAAATACCACCTTGGACTTCCAGTTCATGTGCACTGTCTTCTGTTCGGGTACCGTTTAAAAATGTACAAAACTTGCAATGGTCCACAGAGTAGCGCTTAAAATCGCCGTTCAGTTTTTTGTAGACGTTCTGAAGCAAAGTAATATCGTTTTTATATGTTGCATTGTTGACTATAGAATCGTGTATTTCATTAGATGTTTTAGATAATTTTGCCTTGTATGACTGCACAATACTATCATACTGTTCCTTTCCTTTAACCGTAAGTGTCCGGAATTTTTTTTCTGGTAACTCACCAGACTGACCATCATGATCATCCTTCGCTTCCGGAACCATTTCCGTAATGTCGCCATGTTCAAAAGCCATCTTGAGTTTCTGAGGTAGATCTTTTCACTGTGACTGTTGGTGTATTGGGAATATATAACAGTCCAGCTAAACCTCAAAACTGCATAAAAACCACATCAAAGTAAAGTTCAAGCTTTATTTCCAGTGTGTGGCCAATGATGAAAATTTATACAGCAGATGAAATGGTGAAAAGCTACAAAAAATAAAAAGTTATAATGTAGCAAGCCATATGATTTTAACAATGATCAAATAAAATAAAAATATCATTCCAACATCAATTCAACTTGACATTATTCATAATGCACAAAATTATTGAAATCTATCAACAATATTCAGTTATATAGTTCTCTTGGAAATAATCCCAATTTTCAACAATATAGTTAATTAACAGGTAATTATTATGTGTAATCAAATATATTCTTGGTGATCACAACAGCAAACCACAATAAGATGAAGGAAATACTGTAAACACATTAAGCTGTAGGTGGGAGTAAGATCAGGTAACTCTAGATACACTATTTATAGCACCTTCAATACACAAACAGGTTTTCAATACACAAATCTATTTATAGATCTTAGCTCATCAGCAAATTTCTCAATTAAGAACAATTGCATACAAAATTAATGATTAAATAGAATCTCTGTAATCTGTAATTAAAGAAAAGAATAGTAAAAACATGCTTACATCGTGCTATCTGGAATTTCAAGAAGATGAACAAAAGGAAAATAGTTACAATCTAACATGGCTGCCTGAAAATCAATACACAAAGCTTTAATAAAATAAAAACCTAAAACTTGACACAAAAATCCGGAAACATGTTACAAAGTTATGGGGAAAGAAAGATAACTCTAACGTAGGACATCACAGCTCCAAATAATTTATGCGCTCGTCATCATCATGAGTGTTCAAAACAACCTTTGCGTGAAACTGATGCAAGGAACGACGAAATTCAAGTTGGTTTCCTCCGAATTTCTATATTTCAGGAATGGACCGCCGTAAGTATTGTACGACAGATTGAATTGCCGCAGATTCGGTGTCTTTCGGAACTGTTTCACTCCTCTTGACTTGTGATTCGGTTTCTCGATAGGCACTTCAGGTTTCTGAATATGCGAGTCAGTTTTCTCGACTTTCACGGTAAAATCACGTTTCTGCCTCAAATCCGACACAAAGCTTAAGGATTTAGCATGAGGATTAAGTCCAAATTCTTCTATTTTTGATAATGATGCGACCTCCGTGAAAAGAGTGGTTATTGGTGTCGGCATAGGAATATGATCTTTCGGATTCTCTTCGTCGGATTCAGAAAAGAAGTTCTCGTAACGCTCAAATTGTTGAAGCACCTTTGATTTCACACTAGATACAACAATTTCAGTGTCGAGTTCTAGCTCTTCTTTTTGAAAACACTATCGGAGCTTCGCAATTTTTATGTCTCTTTTCCTGTCTAACGCTATTTTACGGGCTTCTAATTCAGCTTTATTCTGTTCCTCCTTGAGAAATTTTGACGAGATATCACCGACTGTGGACAGACGAGATTTAGTCCTTTGGCTTCCACTGATTTGACCTTTTTGTTCCACGTTCAGTAGGCTTGGATTTCACTTGTTGAAATTAAAAAAAATTTCTCAACCTCTTTCTTGAAATTTATGAGGGAAATGTCATAATAACTGTATTCTCTTTTTAAATTTTCCCTCTCACTTTCATTTGAATTTGCTATAAGTTCGTCGTGTAAAGCGAGAAAGTGTTCGTAATCAGTCAGCCAACCTGCGTATCGTTTGCGTATCTTCTCTAATGTTTCATTTTCTGCCATCTATTTACGAATGTGCATAGCAGTCTGTTTTAACGAACTTACGATACCTGAATATCTGTCCGATTTGTACGACATTCCTTTCCTACTTAGTTTCCTCCCCCTTTCCTTTTTAACCGGTTTTCATGGATCCTGACAATCAAGTCAATAATGTAGTTTCAGCTTAAGATATACCAATGATCCACTATTCGATTCCATCTTTATTGCCATCAGAATAGTTCGAATAGATTGACTACAAACAAAATGAACAATAATAAGTATAAGATAAGCATCGGTAATAGGCATCAAGGTCAACCTGTGGGCGTCGAGAACGTTTCTGTTTAATGAATGATTGAACTAAACCGGAAAGTTCACCAGCGTGTTGAAAGTCGTTCATTATGCGTAGGCCTAAAGCGTTAAACGGTGACAGGGTCATTAGGGGTTAATAAAACAAGAAGTATTCCAGAGAAGAAGTAAAAAAGATCCAGGGAAGTATGACATAATCGTGTATGTTTCCATTAACAAGGCAACTGCAAACCCCAAATTGAAGGCATGACCAGATGCCGTGATGAGTGATCGTCCTCAGACTGCATACATCTGCCCAGAATGCAAAATGAAAACAAATGCAGGCAAAAGGGGATTGTTGCTTCATATGGTAGAGAAGTTCATGATGGTGAAAGTAAGAACGTCACATTTGTCATAAAGAGGGGTATTTGAATTGCTATTGTCACCGATCGAAAATAGAATGTCTAGGTTTGAGGCTATAGTCCTTCTTTAAGTTGTATTGTCGACTCTTGTTCACTGCGATATATGGTGCCAAGGTTATTGATGTAGAGTACATCATCAATGTGTTGTCCATTTGAACTGCTATGCTTATTGTAGCTTCTTGTTGCTGTTTCAAAGCACATACTTATGAATTATGCCTTGTATGTATAAGGGAAAATATCAGCTATGATAGGAGCAGCATGTGTCTTTTGGGATTCAATTGATTTGTTTGAATAGTGTGTCTCTAACAGCAACAAACATATTGTCTATCAAATATTCTAGCATCTTATGCAAGATAACAAAAATACAATGCTATAATACTTGTAAGTTTAAGTACTTTCAACATATGTGTTTATATTAATGAACATTTTTTCAAGATAATGTACGTCGAACTTTGTAGTACGGACCCGCACTTGTTGGGGTCATACAATAAAAAAGTAGGATGCAATAAGAAATGTAAAATATGAACATGACAATTAATTTAAGTATGTATATTCGCACACGAAATCAAATTAATTCTAACGTTTAGTATTCCAGGGGAAACATCTACGATTTATATTTGTTACAAAGAACCTTGGATTTGCGAAATCCGTGAACTTAAAAAAAAATGTCCTATAGCTATTTCAAACAATTTTGATCCAGTTGTTTGAATAGTATATATGGGACAGTCTTTGCATTACAATTTTAGAAGTTTACGTCAACTCATGGACGCTAAACTTCCGCATTATACATGTATTGCCTTACATTGCTCTTTTTATTGAGCTATTTTTTTAATATCGTTGTCGGTACAGCATGTTTCTGTACTCATATGTCCTATCCTATCGTGCACAGTCGAATTTCTCGCTTTATGCGTTAGTGCGATGCAGTTTTTATCCTATTTTATATCCTTTGCTATCTTAAGTTTATTCTATCGGATTGTGCGCAGCGTATCGTGTAACGTGCTTTCGAATTGTATCCTACTTTTTCTGTCTTGTTCTATCGTGTATAAGGTATATCATGTTCGTTCGTGTATCCTATCGAACCATGCATGCCCTTTTTTAAATCTATTTTAGCATCATATCGTACCAACGTCTTGTAAAACATAAAGTTCTATTGTCTGTTCTAACATATAATATGCAAATTTTTGCTGTATAAACTTATTCACATTAATGATGTTTATAATGTTTTAGGTGCCGTATTATGGAAGAAGAGATATGGCGGTATGTCAATAATTTTTCAACATTCAATAAATTTTGCTCAATTGTGCGTTATTTGATACCTTGGGGAAATCCAGAAAGACAAAGGATAATCCAGATAAGCACACCGTCTGTTGCTGGTGTGGCAGATGGCCGTCCTAAGGCGGCACCAACTGTCCTTTGGTCGCATTATTTTTCGTGTAGTGTTTGTGTTTCTTGACCGTTGTGCGTCATATCTGTGCGTATCTGCTGTGTGTATTTGCATTGGATGTTTTGAAATTTTGCTGTGAGTGCTTCAACCGAGTGTTGTTGGAAAATCCTCCCTCTCTTTGAAAAAGAAAGAAATCAGTGAAGGTTTTTTTTTTCCTTTTCTTATATCCCCAGTATAAAAAATATAGGGATATAGTGGATTTACCCTGTCCGTCCGTCCGTCCATCTGCACGCGAGAGCTTGTCATCGCAACTCCTTCCAAACTATTTGATTTGATGTATTTCAATGAAACTTCACACAATGAAATATTATATTATACAATGAAATATGTGTATGACGAAGGGAGAATGTTGTTGAAAAAAATTAGACATGTGTTATGACCCTCATACTAAGTTATTGCGTGCTTGTGTTTTTTCATTGGGTGTTTTGGAGTTTGGCTGTGGCTGCTGCAACCTGGTGTTGCTGGAGATCCCCTCCTTTGTTCTCAATATCAACTTTTGTTATCACAACTCCTCAAAAACAATTCGAGAGATTTCAAATAAACTTCACACAATGTAAGATAATTATATGTAGATATGCATGAAGTAAGGGGATGCCCGTCGAAAAACCTAAAGCTGATTTATTGCATTTTGACTAAGCTTTTTATTTCAATTACAATGTCAAACAAAGTCATCACAACTCCGCAATTATCATGTATACTTTACACAATGAAATATCATGATATGAAAATGTGCATGAAGAAAGGGGATTGCTTTAAAAAAAGCTAGGTCTAAGTTATGACCCTTTGACTTGTAGATTATCTATGTATTTTACATGTTGAATCTTGTCATCGCAACTAGTACTCCTCATAAGGCTTTCATATGTTATAAATTATTTAACATATTAAGTGTTTTATTCTAATATATAATGTCCTTAACCGGAGATCATGACCTTATATGAAAGAATATCCAATTGGAAAATTGAATGCCAGGTCATTGAATTGATCTGCTCAGAATTTTTTTTCGCAGGTCCGGAAGTATTATTTGGGACATTTTGGAGGGGTTTATATCAATTATTGTCGGCATCATCTTTTTTTTTTAGATAAGAAACATAAACAATACTTTTAGAATGATTAGTTGGAACTGTTATAAAGCATACAATCATCACATGAAGAGCATTAGAGCCCAGGAATCTGATAGATGATAAGAATACTGCAAACAATCATTTTTAAAACTTTTAAATTCGTTTTTCCCAGGAAAATGCAATAAAGCCTACGCTAACACAAGATAACCCGTCGGAACGTATTTGTACCATATCAAAACAAAAAACATAAAACTCAGTACTCCGTTACGATAAATTGGATGAATATGAAAATAAAAATGTTCCTTTCTTTCCATAATCTGACCGCAGTCTATAAAACATCAAAATTCATTGACGCATCTTCAACTTATTTCGTTCCATGAGGAAGACCCTTTCTTCTTTAAGTATACACATTAATTGTTCAAAATACTTCAACCAAATATAGATTTTAAGGTATTCAAAAGGTAATGAGAGGTAATTGGGGCACCCATTTATGAAATCCTTAGAACTATAACCACAGCATAGTTGTGATGTTAAAATAATTGAAATTTTTAGATCAATTGAGATATTGAAAAAAAAATCTGTTCCTTTCAGAGCTCTTACAGATTACATTGAACTCTGTGGGAAAAAAAGTTATTTTTTTCCTAAGAGTTTCAACAGAACGATGGGGCATCCAATATCGGTTGGTCAAAAATCTCTTAAAAATAAATTTCATCAAATGTCGCTGAAAAATTAAAAGTCCACCAATAAATAATTCTGCAATATTTTTTTTTATTATCATTCAACAAGGGGAGATAACTCCTAAAATGAACCTTTTAATAATTTTTCTTAATTCGATTTCTACAAGGCTAGTGCTAAAGTTAAATTATCATTTGAAACAGAAAGATACCCAGTAATGAAAAAAATGATTTTCCATGTTTTTGGCATAATTTCCTGCATTACCCATTGGATACCTTAATAACTTTCTATTCATTTTCTATATTTTCATAATAACTAAAAATTCCCATGAAAGTCCTATGAAACGACGACTCGATTGAACCTGAAAATCGAGAGGCGGCTTCCTCTTTACAGTCTGATCTAATTTTATACATATGATGAAACCCCTTTGACGCCATACTCTAGTTACTAGCGGACAGACAGATGGTCTGACCAAAAGACGTGCAAAAGGACAAACAGACGGACATCGTCGTACCATAATACGTCCCGTCAAATAAAGTGCGTATAAAACTCGATTTGAATGCATGTAGTCGGTTCAAAAAGTGATATGAAAATACTTGTATGTGCTTCCAAATGAAGGAAAATTGATTTCGTTTAGGATATTATTATGTCAGTCTTGTAAATGACAACTATTTTTGTACAGAGATAATTAGCAACTGTCTTATGGTATATTATACTAACTGCTTTCAGGTTACAGACAAATGAGGAACAGGGATAATCGCTTCAAAGCAGATGGTGAGTTTGATTACTGGATTGAAGCGCTAAATGAATCATTTATCCGAGTCAAAGATATTCTTTAAGTCATCAGATAGAAATCTTAGCAATCTATATAATCAATTTACATATAATGCAATTTACTTACGAATCCATATTGTTTAATGCTTAAACCCATGTATTTTATGTAATAGCTACATACACACGCATCGTTAGACACATATGTGGTATACTGTATAGTGTATAGTACAGAGCATACTAGTCGAGGTATATAAAACGACTTTTCCTTCCCTTTCCAAATACTTCTATCGTTCATGACGGATATGATTGATTTTATTAGCATATTTTCTCCGTACAGCATGCCTAATTCTTTTGCAGCTACGTTAAGGCACTCCTCGTTTTTACGTTGCAATATTAGTGACATTTATAAAAGACATTTTCAATAATGAAAAAAGGACATCCTCCAATAAAATTTCTTTATGTATTTGGTATCAGTGTTTAACACTAAGCTTGTACTGCACATTCAGTCAATAGTGATGTCATGTGCCACATCACAAGTCACGTGACAACTATTTATAACATGCAAACAATGAATTGTAAAAAACGAGCTGGCGCAACGCCATTCCTGCAGTTACAGTCCTATGCTTACTACCAAAATACCTTGTAGGTATTGCCATTTATGAGTTCAAGTGCGCACTTTTCTTCTTTTTTATATTTTTGGAATAAATGACGATTTTCATCTAAAAAATGACTAGAACAGCACTAAACTCCCAGTATTGTCATATATTTTAAATACTCATAGATAGAATCGACAAAGTGCCTACTTAGATCATGGAGGACAACCATCTATCGGACTAGTTTAACGCGACCCCAACACATAGCAATGTAATTTCAGCCTGCGCCATGCAATTTTATACCATCACCCTTCGACGATATTTTTTCAAACGTATATGTGACTAGCGAAGGGAAGCAACTCGTAGTTTATAACAATCAAGGTCGACTTCGCCGATTTCGTTCTGATAGTTTTGTGGCCTTTAAACACAAATGTTTACCCGAGAAGATGAAATAAATACTATGTTGTTTAATTGAGGAGAATTTCATCGTATTTCAATCAAAAAAGTGAAAAGATTAAATCTTTGGGAATCAGTGAAATTTATTTTACAATTTCATCATTCGGATGCAACGGTGCAGTGGCGTAGTGGTGATGACGCAGGACTGCAAAATCCATGATCGCGAGTTCGATCCTGGCAGAAAGATCATTTTATTTTTCAAAATTTTTACGAAGTTCTTGCTTTTTTTTAATTGTTGATTCAGTGAGAGGCACCATGATATCAATAGGCATTGTTTCCGTATATCGTATATGCTTGTACTTATTAAAAGAGCTTTGTACAGTACAGATAAAATGTGTGATATCAGGAAAGAGATGATTAATTCTGTAACATTTCGTTACTAACATATAAATTATAATTTTTATTTTAGCTTGTGATATTCAATTTACGTGGTCTAAGAGAGAGAGAGAGAGAGAAAAAAAAAACAAACAAACAGGGAGACGTGAAAATTTTATATCATTATTTTTTTTTTCATTCTAATTACAATCTATAAGAATACCACGAAGAAAATGCATGTCTTACAATTATTTATAGTCGACAAAGTCCAATCTGAATGTTACGCACGCCACCTTACTTAGTAACTTCTAGCATTTTAATTTTTTAAGCCTTTTTTTCAAGTTGTCGTCGGTAGTATTTTCTCTCCCGTCTTTAAATTTGGCCTATAGAGATATAATATAATATAGAGAATTTATTATGATCTTATCATTATTATTTCCTTGCTTACACTTTGTTTAGATTGAAAGGCTGTATCCTCAGTTAGTTTAACGTCAGTTTAAAAAAACGAATCATCTATTAAAAAGAAAAAGAATCCATAAAGTCTTCAAGCTTTTCTAAGACTTTGAGTAACATCCGCGCGTGGTTGCTAGGCAAGCATTTTCATCAAATATTTGTATAGTACGTTATGCCATTCAAGTATTTTTACTATAGATAAACGTTATAACATATTCAGCAAAAAATTCAATCATGTATATAGATCTAACTCGATGATAAATGACAATAAAGAGTATCAAAATTTGCAAACGATAATAGACTCCGCGTTGATGACGTCAAAATCTGAGGTTGACGTCATTTCGCGCCATATTTGAAGACGTCATTTCTGAGGAGTGCCTTAACGTAGCTGCGTTGTAATGAATACATACATGTACCATTTAGTCGATTTCACAACCTTATATATCATGTGGCCGACCTAGAAATGTCCTTACCTATGAACTTTTTTAATGATTCGTATCTATTGGATAATACTGAACGATTCTTGCTTGGTTGCCACTCTGGCAACCATGGACAACTCTTTTTATCGGCGGAAATTCAAACAGGCCTCCCACCAATAGATGAAGTTTAAATCTTTTTTAAATATTAAGTGTGACACATCAAATCAGGAGTTTTGAGGGTCAACTGTTATCTTGACATTTTGAGCTCATTCTAGGCTAAAACTTCAAGATTGCCACCAATTTCAACCTCATTATGGTACGATGTGTAAATCTCGATAAAAAGTTTCTAGGAAAAAGGAATGACAACTACGCATTAATAATTTGAGGGTCGTAACATTCCTTCGCATTGATCTTGCTACGACTTGAGCTTATACATGGTTATTTCAAGATTTCCACCTTAGTTGGGAATTAAGAATAATACGGAAGAAACAATAATAAAAAAATAATAAATCAATGCGTGAATATTGTATTTTTCTTATAAGAAATATCACAAGCTAGAACATTTTAAGACTTACTATATGATGAAAAATGAATAAGAGTGACACATAAGATTGGATTGTTTCAACTTTAACAGACTAAGAAACGTCAAAATTTAATGCAAAGATAAACATGTCATTTGTTTCATTAAAATGGTAATCAAAAGACAAAAATAAAGTTTCCCTATTGATCGTGTTGATATAAGACCAGTTTGTTTGACGCAGGGTATTGTGGAGTAAGCAATTAAACTCGAAGTAACTTGGCTATTTTGGCTCTTTTGACCACCATGGCAATTTCTTTGCTAATCCTGTATAGCTTTTTTCCAATCGACAAGAATGCAATAGAAAGTGTTTAGTGTTTCCATTACAACAGTCGGTGTAATTTATTTTGAGTTGAGCTTTCTACTATATTTGGGTATAACGTTAATGATGACATGTACCATTTTTCAATGAAATTCTGTAGCCTTGCATATTTATCCTATTTATACTTAAAATGGAACTTTTTTAAAGAATGTCTTCAAATGTGGCAAAACAACAATAATTATTAATGCTTCTTTGAATCATTTGGCTTGAAATACCACTAATGAGCATTCATTGTCCGAATCATGCCTGTCTGGTGCATAGAATGTATTTTTCTATGTAGAGAAGGCAGCTCAATAGTAACAGTGTTAACACTCTCCTTTTTCTTCATAAGGCCGATTAAATTTGTAGATGAACAGGCCTTTCGAAATTTCGTCTGCTATGATTACTTCTAAGGATAACATATACTTCTGGTTGGAGGTTTCCTCCGTTTTTCTCTACAATGAATCAAAATAAAATCTGAGCTAGGAGTCATCGACTGTGGAAAGATGAATTCTACCGAATTAAAGTGACGGGTGTCTTCCTGGGCACCTTGTTTCACTCCCATTTGGGAAGTTCGCTTCTTTTCATATGTTGGCGGTTTGTTTGTATGTTTGTTTGGGGTTTTTTTTGGTTTGCTTTGGTTCTTGTTTTATCCTGATTTTGTGTGCCTTCGATTTGTGATTTTCTGAGTTATCGATTTTGTACTGTATATTGGGATATGGTAATTGTTCATATTTGTCATGGTACTACGTATGTTTGGCATGTAAAACTTAAGTGGGTGAAATCTTGAAAGTAATTGTCTTGAATATCAGTGTTCCGTATAGTTTGAAGGTTGTTTCTATATCATATCTTCAACAGGTTTTCATTCCAAATTTTTTCTTCGAACAAAGAGAGTATTTGGTTGAAGAGTAAGACGTAGTCAGTGTGACCAGCTTGTAATGAATCTAGAACGAAACAAGAGCATAAGTAAAAAAAAAACAGTGGCAGGGAAAATGATCTATGTCAAGAATACAGATCATGCAGAAATCCTGGAAGAACTTTGCTCATTTGAATTCCTTTTGCAGACTTTCAAAAAGGACAATCACTTAAGGAGGGTTTGAACATCAAGATGGCAGTAACATTATTTGTTTTCTCTCTTCCTATGAAAAGTTCAGTCATAACTTTTTTTTTTAAAACAACTGATACGCAGATTGATATACACATCTGAGTACCTTCATTAAGTTTGAATAATTTCCGGAGTCATTTGAAGAAATTATGGCGATTTTCGAAATTGTGGACTTTGGGAGTTTAAGCCATGAGCAGACCACGACGTCATTTCGACGTTATCGGCAAAATGGCGTCGCAAACCTACGCATTCAAAATGCATAAAATCATCAATACCAAACGTATCGCATTGAAATTGTACATGTGTAAATAGAGAGTTCAATCTTCATCACGGTGAATTCGTTGACAAATTTACATTAAGGGAAAGCGGATGTCACTTCATTGAAAATGAACGATTTTGGAAGGTAAAAAGGAAAATATAAAGCTTTGTAATATTTTAATAATAAATTCAATTTTTCTCATTTAATAATGACATCATCTCTGGAAATTGTTGACCAATTTGTTAGTTTTTGACAGAGATTCATCATCAGGAATCCTAATAATTAGCTATCAACTACAGTCAATTGGCTCGAAATTGCAAATTTTTGAGCGATAGTATAATATTTCATTCCAGTACCCTACCTTTGTTTAAAACACAATTCATCTCATCTTTTCCATATGTAAATGCAATACATTTATGAAGAGTTTGGTAGTGAAATTAAAATTAATTTCCGATAGCTTTACGAGAACTGGAATGATACTTTTAATATGATGGCGTCATCAAGAAATTCACGGAAACGTTGAAAAATGCATAGCTAAAGTCTCATAGAAAATTTCCTGTGGATAGAATCAAATGTAAGTTTGTATAATCAAGGACAGACAAGTAATATATAACTTCAGAAATTTTGAGAAAAATTGAATTTGGCATCCAAGTGTTCAATACTTCCTTAAGTATTTGACACAACATTTTGACAATTCATAACCCTATTTTGTAGATATCTTGCTTCAGATCAACTCTTATCCCCCTTTCTTAAGCATACAATATTTGCAATTAAAATAAAAGATTCTTCACTTTTACGGTTTGAGAATTGAAATCTATGTAAAAAGAGCATGTGTACATGTAATCACATATCGATAAAAGGAAATTAGACATCGATAATACCACCTTTGGCATCACAAATAAGATGCACCACAGTTATTCGTAACGAAATGTGAATATTGAAGTGAGGTTAGCATTGAATGAACAAATAAGCAAAATGACACCAGATATGATTTCTTGGCCTTTAACACTACTGATAAGATATGTTACACTTGATATATCAAGTACTCATTACATTTTGCCACAGTAGTAGGATACTATCTGGTGGCCATTTTGAATTTCCCCCGATAAGCAGAGTTGTCCCAGAAGCACTGTGTCAGATGATAGCAACCAAAACAAACCAAAATAAATGTATTCTAGGACCATTGCAACCACAAATAAGATGTGTTACACGAACGTTTTATTGAAATATTCTTATTGTACCATAATGAGGTTGGAATATGGCGGCCATCTTGAATTTTTAGTCCTGAATGAACTCAAATTGTAAAAATAACATCGGAAATGGGTTTGTTAACCCTCAAAACCCCTGATTTAATTTGCCACACTTAATATTTAAAGAAAGAATTTAATTTCACCTATCGGTGGAAGGCATTTGGCGGCCATTTTGAATTTCCGCCGATAAAAAGAGTTTCCCAAGGTTGCCAGAGTGGCAACCAAGCTAGAATCGTTCAGCACTATCCCATAAATAAGAATCATCAAAAAAAGTTTATAGGAAAGGAAATTTCTGGGTTCAGAGATTTTCAAATAGACTAATTTAATTATTGCATTTTTTCTTTCCTCCGCCCTGCAAACTTTTGGATTGCACCTGACCATTGCTGTTCAAGCTTCTCAGTAATACACAGAGTGTCATAAAAACGCAAAGGGGATCACAGAGTACACTTTTCGATTAGGGGTTTTCTCAAAAGTGTATTGACTCGGTTATATGCAAGTTATTAAGTTAGATAAGTATTTTTTTTTTTCATATTTTGCAATTTTTCCTCAAAATTTTCCGAATATCATTCAAATGAATTACAAAATTGTGTTGCTATTGTACTTGACGACACGGAGTCTATAACGTTGACGTTACATAATTCGCGATACATTATTTGACGTAATTTTGAATGTTGCCTTAACTACGCTGCGTAATCTTAGAATGGACAAACTGTAGTTACATTGTATTCGGATAGTGAATATTCATACGTCTGTCCGACTGTTTGTATTGCCGTTAATTTACCACGTGGGCACAAATCGGCGTTAACTGTTAGGCCTGCTGTTGGAAAATTCTAATGTACTATGTAGATGTAAGGCTAGAACTACCCTGTTAGTGGAAATAGTCTTATTCTTCATTGAAATATACTGTTGATAAATTAAGGATTAGAGGAGATTTGATAGATTTGTAATTTGATTCTATTATTTTGTCAGGTAACACAGAGATTATGCTTCAGGATATCAACATCCCATTAGATTGTAAGTTTGAACAATATATTATCCTTAAATGTTTTATAGGTCAAAAGGTGAATATAAAAAATTAATAAACGAAAGTTTGAGTTGTATAATGAATTTATTGTATATTTTTGGGGGGTTTTCTTGAGGAAAATGCCCTTACCTTATAGTTAAACTAAAGTAGAAAAAGTGTAATTGTTCGGCTAGTGAATCTTGATACGTCTGTCCGACTGTCTGTTTTGCCGTTCATTTCACGTGGGTACAAATCAGCCTTAACCTTTAGGACTACTGTTGGGAATTCAAACTTACAAGATAGATTGAAAGCTACAATTTCCCTTTGGTGAAAATAGTCTTATACTTCAATAAACTGTAGATACATGATTAGAGGAAATTTAATAGGATAATTGTGACTTGAATCGTTTTCACCATTTATTTTCACATCGATTAATTCGACTCTGAATTTCTAATTTAGAAACTAAAATTAACTTTTCACTTTGAGCTGGGTTAATATTGTCTTATCGGGGAGCTTATGTTTCATTATTCATATGTAAGAAATAAAAATTAAGATTAATGTGTTTGAGTATCTTTTTTAAGCTGCTGGAGAAATACGAGTTTCAGACCTAAGAGACAAGATAAGGGATTGCAATGAAAATGAATCCAGTAGAGTTCAAATACCTCCTTTAAAACCAAATGACACCGCCGACATCGAAAAGATATACATTCCAATCTTGATAAGCAACGAAAACGACATCATTCGAAACCAGCCAAGCGATAACACAAACATTAATTATGTTAAACTAGAAAATATATTTCACAATCAGCAAGGGAACCAGCAAGATTTGTTTTCATGCTTGGAGACGCGGGTTACGGAAAAACTGTGCAATGTCAAAAAATAGCAAAATCTTGGTGTAAGGCATGGGGAAATAAAAACCAAGTTACAGATCTAGAAAAACGTATGAAAGGAATTCGACTTTCTCTTCTTTGTCAAAATGCGTCATTCTCATGGTAAAACAAACCTTATTGATATTATACAGGACGCGTATAGTTTTTATCGTCTACCACTAACCTATATAGACGCAATTGGTGAGATTCTTAGAAATGTGTGTTATAGAAGTCTTGTTTTGCTAGATGGACTTGATGAATGGGATATAACAAAAGATACCAGTAAAGACTTAAAGGATACATATTTACCAAATTGTAGAGATCTGCCAAATTGTACAATTTTAGTAACGATGCGATCTTGGAAGTTCATGGACATACAAAACTTACGACGTTATCCAGCAGATGTATCGGTGAGGTTACACGGTTTCGATGAAAATGGCTTCGAGTCTTTAACGGAATATCTTCTCTGTCATTATTACAATTTGAAGAATCGAACTAAAAAGTTTAGGATTAAAAAGAAAGAGATCCAGGACGCTACATCTTCTTTCTCTAATGCGGTTACGTCATTGACCAAAGTTCCGCTGTTTGCAGTATTCTGTATTATGATACTGTACGATAACACTAAAAGTGGATATTCATTGACTACTTTCTATCTTTCCATCCTTGAGACATTGATAAAAAGAACTAAACAAACAAAGGCAAATGACCAGTCAGAAAAAAGAACCGATACTGAATATGAACACGGTGAACTAAAGGAATATTGGTATGTAGACAGATATGCAGGGGAGTTATCGCGCCTTGGGGAAATAGCTTTATCTGGTCTCATACCAAAAAGCAAAACAATGATATTCAAATCTGAGAATCTAACTGCAAAACTTGGTCAACAGGAACTAAATAGTATTTTAGATATAGGATTATTAACGAAAGTAGAAATGGCTGGCAAACCGCACGAGGATATTGGATTTAGTTTCATTCATAAGACATTACAAGAGTTTCTTGCTTCTTTTCACCTTTGGAAAGAAAAATCGATGGACAAATTCATAGCAATGAAGTAAAAGAAATTGATACAGCAGTTTTTGAGTTTTCTATGGTTCTTATCTTTATGTCTGGACTTAATCCCGAGATTGGATGCCTTATATCAAAACAATTTACTCTGATGGCATCAAAGATGAGCAAATCAAACAATTTAGATATGCCTTTTCCTCGGATAGTTATGAAAAGGTTTTTCATTTGTATGATTTACAGCTAAGATGTTACGATGAAGTCAGAGGACAACAGTCAATAAAATATTTTAATGAGGCTGGGCAGTTGCACTTTTCGTTATCTGATATTATCTTGCATGGTAAAGATACCGACCGCCGGCTCATCAGAGAGACTGCTGACGTTTTACTCCATCATCCACATGACATAAAATCACTTCAAATGAAATTCATTCCCGATGACGAGCAGAATGGCATATCCAACGATGAACTTATCAACTTTCTAGATAAAAGTACGTCAATTCAGGCAGTGAATATTGATGGGTACGTTGATGGAGAGTGCAGAGAATTTACACATTTTAGCCAGAAAATGACACGACTGACTACTCTAGGCTTACACAACATTGCAATCGAAGGCGAGATCCTGGCAGATCTATTTACAAAAAATACCACAAGAAATTTTCAGGCACTTGCTCTATACTACATAAGAAGTTCTGACGATCCTAAAGTCAGATTTCAGTATAAGCTTCCATCAGAAAAAAAACAATACCCAGACAGCGTTCTGGTTTTGAGCGAAAACAAAGAATACGTGCATTACCTACACCCGATTCCCACAATAACAAGGATAGTGGAGAACCACTTTTGAAGGATATACTGAGGATTTTTCCGAATTTTGAGTTTTTAACAACATTACACATAATCTACATGGAGTCTTCGGAGGATAGAAACATACTCCTAGCTGTGGCAAAGGAGCTACAAATTAAAAGACAATTAAATAGATTTGGATATCGGGGGAGCTCAATGTACAACGTTGTTGATGAACAATATGACACTGAAATCATTGAAGTGATATTTACAATGAATCAACTTCAAAACATTTTTCTATGTGACATAGCTTTGATCAATGAATTTCCAGTTTTTCCTGAAATGTTGCAACTGAAGAAGTTCGACCTTCAAGACATTAGCCTGAACAAAATTGAATGGAGAAAACTTGTTGCAACACTGTCAGATCTTTCGAAAAAAGCATGCCCTGTGGACGTAGTTTCAACAGACACAGATATCGACGATGAAAGCTTGAAACAGTTTGAAGTTGCGCCAGGATTATCGATTAAAATGAAACCTACATGATTTGAGTTATATCAACTAAAGCGTAAATATTACAACGGTTAACCATACTTGATAGAAGTGCGACATTTATGAATCGAATACAACGGAAAACAATGTAAACAACTTTAGATTTAACTAACAAAGGTTAGACTCGAACAACACTTTGAATATTCATGCGTTTGCTATTGTATTGTGGATAGCTGCCATTGTATTTTGGATCGCATTCAAAAACCAACGTTGAGAGCAAACTCTGATCAATTTATGTTGTGTTTTCATTCATCATGTTTTGATGTGTCAGTTGTTGATGTCTTTGGTCAGAGTTTTGTTAGCTTGGTGTTATAATTATTATTGTGCTCTGTTGTTAATTGCTATATTGTCTAATGTCAATATTTCGCTCTTGAAGATTTATCATATTTCTCTTATTATAACTCACTTTCATATGCAAATTTTATTTGATATCGATTTTAAAAGAATCATTTTACGATTGGCATTCAAGTTTTTTTTTAATCATACCATATAGGAACATTTTTCATAAAGCTGTTTTGAACCTTTGAGACCGTCGTCTATCTTGATGAATGGGAGAATCGTTCGCGCGTAAATTGGAGGACTTAATTACCGTTTAACCAGAAATATTTGCGTGTATTGAATTTCGCTATTTTATGATAACATATTATGTCTTCATTTTTGCAAGTAAAAATTTTCGCGATTTCAGAATTACACACGAATATGTACACGTAACTGTTTTGTGCCTTTCATTATTTCAATTTCAATTTTCAATTTGTCCACTCCTCTGCGTTAGGTAAAATAAGATGAAAATGTAACTGATATGTCAATATATGATATATGCGATAAGATATTTTCGCGATTTATATTTACTCGAGAATAAAGGCCCCTTCAAATATGGACGAAAGCCCTCCGACGTCAACTTGCGCAAACTGGCGAACAAGGTTTTTGCAAAATTCGTTTCCGTCTGCATATCAACGTTATGCTTCTTTGTCGACTTCGCGCGGATTCGTTTGTGTGCGTCTTGATTCGTTCCGCTTAGTTCTGTTCGTCGTGAATTTTTGAACATGTTCAAAATTTCTCAGCGAATAAAATTTTCGTCCATCATTCGTAAGTATTCGTTATAATGCGTTATAATGCGTTAATCATTCGGTATGCATTCGTTATATGTTCGTCGAGGTTCGCAAGGGACTAGAATGTGACCTACTGTTTTGCACATTACACAACGCATTTGCATTCCAGGCGACTGAAAGCGCACCTTTGCGATATTTTATTAATTGGTGCGACCTGTAACGAATAACGACGATGCGTAAATACTTCAATCGGAATTAAATGACGAATAAAAACGAATTATTGCGATAGGTTGACGATACGAAACGAACAGTAAACGTTTTAGTAATAATCATTACGAAAGGTTACCACTGCATGCGAATAGCAACGAAAAGTGTAAACTTTTGATGGCTTTTTGAAGCATCTTACAAATTTATTTATTTTCATTGTGAAAAGGGAATTATTCTGGAAATTATTTGTTCAAAATGGAGGATACACAACGTCTGGTTCTTCTGTGTACGACTGCAACAGCCCATTAGGAAGTGCTACGGCAACAACCCAACACCTATCAGTATATCAGATGCCGTATCAGATGGAGAAGAGAAGATCTTGAGAAGACCATTGCTGCATCACGACACGTGGTGCCAATTTGGAATTTATAATCACCTCATGGTTGAGCTCAGGAGAGACAATCCTAGAACCTTCATGAAATTATACTTTTTGGCTGCATATCACTGCTTCTGAACCCCCCCCCCCCAAACTGAACTGATAAAGAAAACTATACTCCCAAAACAATTCAATCTTAATGAACTTCTGTTTTCTGAGTGGCCTTGACCTATAATAGATTAATAAGAATTCCACATGTTTGTTAATTTATTTTTCATATTTATAACCTGAAACGACAAGTTCATATCTATAGCCCTGACCTTTAATCCTATAATAACCTTGAATACCTTTGAGGGAAAGTTCAGATCATGCAAAACATTTTGTGAAGTCTGCTGAATTAGTATTTTCATATCCTATATTACATTGTATCATTGGTTAACAAATGACCTTGATCTTTAAGAAATTGCCAATTTTAGTAGCATGTCTAAAAGCTCACAATCAAAAACGATTTGTCGATGTATGATGATAATATAAACAGTCTATACATAAGAATTTGAATGTGATCCCCTCTTGATAATAATTATAACTCTTATATAATAACATGTATAGAAAACATGTATGTTTTTTCTAACATTGTATATTATATTCTTTCATATCATTTGGGCAATTAATACATTTTAATGAATGTTTGAAATATTTCATGCAGTAAATGCTATAATTTAGCTATAAAGTGACCTTGACTTCTGAACGACATTAAGTGACATTTGACCCAAAGTGGCGTTATCCAAATGAACAAACTTCTGAAAAAATCAAATTTTGACGTATGCATATATTATATAAGGATGTACGTGTATGAGCTCAGACGAACAGATAGAGAGGTGGACTAAATGATGGACTTAAAGACAGCTTATTTCGGTGATCATAAAAACATCAATAATTTGCTTTCAACAAATAGTTCATGGAGTTTATTTTCACGTTTAATGTATATTACAAAAACAGCCACATAGTTCATCCGGACTACTAGGCCGATTTTCTGGCTGCATCCTTCCCGATCCTCTACACGTACCTTTCCCCTTTCCTCTTGGCATAATTGTAATAACGTTTGTTAGTCTACAGGAAATGTCGCGGCTAGCTTCGGAAGAGTTCGTATCAATGCGCAACGCTGCGTAAACTTTCGCATATTTACGTGAAAAAAACAAATACACAATGCTCATTCTAACGTATCATAGCGCAAAGTCGTAACAATTCGCAGTGCTTCGTTTCTTATTCGCAATAAGCAGTTCCAATGCGTTTGCATTTCGTTATGATCATATTTTTTGAAGACCGTTTTCGTTCAAAATTCGTCAAGTTTGACAAATTTTACTCATTCGCAAGGCTTCGTTCGATGGATTCGTCTATATGTGAAGGGGCCTTAAAGCGAAAAAAAAAAGCCCGAAAATTTTTCTTTAAACTATAATCTCAATTTATCAATGGTTATGCGTGAGATGTGATCACGTAATCTACAATTCAGTATTTAGTTTGACAAGAAAACTTTATTTTACTGTCATTGCTTATCGTTTCGAACAATTTTCAATCAACATTTCAAATATGTTGATCTTTATGATGAAATTGTTCTCTAAGTCTAGTTAATTCAATGTTCATAACATTTTGCGCTGTTCACTCATCCATAACGCCATTATTCAAATTTTTATGATTTGTACGAGCTATGCAGTATCAAGATATCTTGTGTTACTACAGGTAAATTAAACAACGTTTTCTTTAGATTATGATCTCACAAAACAAATAATCATAGAATTTGTCAAAATGTCTCGCACAACAAAGTGTCACAATTAACAAAGAACCTCGATGTGAAGAAGTTGGAATGTTAGAAGCAGGTCTACGTCATTCTGACGTTTCCGACTAATTCCGAGAAACGAAGATCATAAATTCATGTTGAGCTACATGTACCCGTCACAGGATAATACGATCAATTATCGGCCTGTAAGACCATGTGTAAGCACAACAACTTAATGTGACGTCACATCTACGTAAACTCTCTACGGCTCACTCAACAGTAGCGTAAACACACCAACAGTATATTATATGTGAGCGGCACATATAGGAGACCGGCAGAAAACGGAATGAAAACTCGATGTCTCTGCAAAGAAGCCGAATTTACCAAAACAGGATAAATATGCAATTTTCTAAAATTTTTATCAAAGTATTGCGAAATGGTCATGTAATGAAATGAACATTTGTTTCATGAATAATCTGTTCATGACCTTAGATTTTTAATCACACAAAAATTTATAAATGTACCTTTCTGTGCGGTAAATTTATTTCAATTTATATATATGTAATGTTTCTTTTGAGAGTCTGTATATAAATAGAAATACAAGAGTCCTGAATTTAACAATCCTGCAATGATCAGAGTGGAACCCATCATACATGGGAAATGGAAAGACAGACAGACAAATGAAAGCAGTTAAGTATCGAAATATATGATAAACAAAACCAAATGTGTAGGTCATAAACTTACTAGCGTCGCTTATCATTTGAATGAATGCTGCGTCGCACATATCCAAGATTGTGTGACAAATAAAAGAAAAGAAAGGAGGAAATTGATGTCATAGTCAGTACTCAGTTTATCAAGATATATGGGTATAGGGAAATAGTTGTCAAAAAAGACTTAAACAAATCACATAGGGAGAACTATATGTGTAAGTTAACGGCGTTAGGTGGTGTCATCATACGAAATTTGCCTCTCGTTCGGATGTAATTAAAATGTATAGCAATAATGTCAATGTCATAATTATTGCAAATGTCTAATATTCCTATTTATTTCCAGATCAAAGATCAAAGTTGATGGATTTTTTTTTTATATTTGCATACAGTCTTGATGTAATTTTTTATTTGAACTTAACGAAAGATATTCGTTGAAATCGGTAATAGATTGTTGCCTATTTGTATGCGAGTTCATTGAAATTTATGTTAATGTATTTGTTACTTTTCTCGAATCTGTATCTCTATTGTATGTATAAATCAGTTTTCCTAATGAAAAATATTGTAAGCCGATGCTGGCTTACAAGTCATTCTTCGTACTTCGCGTTGTGTGATTAATTAAATGTTCTGTACTTTGTCGTGGAAAGAAAACATTGTTGGAAAAGTGCTATAAATAGAATGACCTCGTTACCATGGCAACCAGAGGTCACATTGGCCGAAAAGTGTTATTTTTATGGTCAGCACGTAATATATACCTATTATACCGAAAATCATCAAAATCCATGTCCTGCCCTGCCGATCGATTTTGGTCCTTTGGCTATTAAAATCCTTGTACACAGCCTAGAAAGCACATTTGTGGATAGATATTTACATAATTATTCAATTATTGCAAATGTCGAATATTCCTATTTATTTCCAGATCAAAGATCAAAGTTGATGGATTTTTTTTTGTATTTGCATACAGCCTTGATGTAAATTTTTTTATTGGAACTTAACGAAAGATATTGGTTGAAATAGGTTATAGATTGTTGCCTATTTGTATACTTTGTCGTGGAAAGAAAACATCGTTGGAATTTTAAGTTTATTTCACGAAACAATGTTAAACAGAATCCATAGCATGCGAGAAAGTAATCTATGACAACGAGAAAGAAAATCTGATTATTGAAAAATGACATATTGTATTTAAACAAGGGAGGACAATTGCACAATATGATGGACATATTTCTAGATAATTTCGTGTTCATCCCTCAAAGATAAGGTTGTATAAAACTCTTCAAAAGCATATGAAATTATGAGGGATTGTACGTAAATAAACCTAATATGCTGGTACTTCACGTGTAGAATTGACAACCATTTCTCCAACTCATAGATAAAACAAATTTGTAATTAAGTTCAAAGTGCGATAATTATTTGATCCGGATATTACATCACAGGAATAGGGAACAAAGGAGGGGATCTCCAACAACACCAGGTTGCAGCACCCACAGCAAAACCCCAAAATACTCAATGCAAAAACACAAAGCAGACAAGCACGGGAAGAGACGCATAAGGGACAAGGAACGTCAACGCAGAACACAGAAACATCAAACACAAAGGACTACATATAAATCAACGAGACCAATGGGCAACCGGTGCCGACTTAGGACGGCAATCTGCAACGGAAATAGCAAGATGTGTGGTTATCCTGTATTACGTGCGCACAACCCTCCCACATTTCCGATTGCCCAGTGGTCTCGAAGAACGTACAATTGTGGTGTTTAACAACCTCCTCACTGTCAGATGACCATATACAAACAAGACCGCAAAACGTAGGGACCCAAGCGACAAGATGAATATGTAAATCGATATAAAAAGAGGGCGTACGTGATAGGGAGTTACGTTAAGATCTCTTCCAAGTTTGTGTATTTAATAACGATTGGTCAACAAAAATGGCCGCCTATGTCTCTGATTTTCAACTTTTCTGCAAATAATACTGAAGTGTTCCAACTCTATACCTTCATGAAGAAATTTTTCTGCACCAGACACGTGTTTCGAATATTGAATTCTCATCAGTGATGCTTCCAGCGGATCCACGAAAATTCATTTCAGTAGCGCCCTCTTTTATTTTTTGAATTTAGATTTGTACATTTACTTTACGGAGAGTGCGCGGCTCCAAATTTCATGCAGGGTCGATTCAGTAGCACATCCAAATAAAATCTATGTTCAAAATAGCATTGGAGGCATGGTAATAAGATGTTACATGTATCCAAATTTCCTGTAGGGTCGATTCTTTAGCATATCCAAATAAGTATTTGTTCAAAATAGCAATGGAGGGATGGTGCTAAGATATACACCTCCTACAATTTCGATGGTAGTTTTGAATTTTGAATAAATTGACAAGTGCTGTGTACAGAATTTTGAATGGATGCAATTGTCTTTTTTTGTGCTGATCGGTCAACAAGTATGGCTGAATGATTTCTTTTTTTTTTTGCTTTTTGTAGTGATCTTTATGAAATTCGACTTACATAATCTTCAAATTTGTCTCGTTTTAGACATATGTTTTCTTGTTTAACTAACTATTGACAATCCTGCTTTTGAGTAATATAAAAATGAAATTTATCCACACGAATTAATAGCAATTCTCTGTAAGGTCCAAAATAATTTCAATAGCACATGGAAATAGCATGTCTCCAATTTTGGAGATTTTTGGTATGGAAGGTGTATATGATGCACTGAGACAAAAATAAACTTCCTTTTTACAAATTTAGTTTTCGTTGCCATGAAAACCATGTTTGAAATTTTACGCATCAGTAGAATACTTGTTACATGTCATTTTCACAAGGCTCGTTTCCATGGTAACAGCTATTATAGTCAACTGAAATTTCCTTAGTTTTTCTCTTTATATCTTTCATTATGTAAATACTACACAGGAAGTATGCTTCCGCCCGCTATTCTTTTTGTCAGTATACCAAAAATGTAGGCAAAAACCTGTTTTGAAGAGGCCCTTTTTAAGACAGAAAAAAACTCCTAATCTAACATGATTTTGCTCAATTTTAAGGGCAAATAATCTGAAATGTCAGGCTAACTTGATTTCTACTGCCAATTATCTTTTAAGTTTAATCCTCGATCTTTAATATAATATTAAAATTTGAGTGGGACCTCTTCACAATTTTATTCAAAAGGGTGTAAAAAATGGTTACATGTACCATGGTGAAATTCTGTTCAGTGCTATTACACATAGAATACTTTACTGGTAACTTTTTAGCTGTCCGTTATATATTTTAAAGCAATTTGTTATCAGTGCATATAAAAGAGCATTATTGATTAAAAATGACCTTAAACGTTTTCAAGATCACAGGATCCAATGTCAAGGTCATCTTGAATGCAATTAACAAAATTTGGCTAAATTTTGTGATTTTTTGAAAAGTATGAAAGGCTGTTCCTCATATACCAGGTGGTATTGGGTAAAGCAAACACATACACAGTGATTTTGAATACAGCCCCTACTTATTGACCAAAGTTGCAAAAATCTCAAAATCAATGACATCCTTGATTTGTAGCTAATATTTCATGCATACATATAAAAATGTGAGATTATCATGATTTTTGTCCGGGGCTTATTTTTTTTACGACAAATGTTCTGAACAAAAAAATCGTAATGTTTTTCCACCTATCGGTCCTAATGTTAGAATGAAGTATTTTGGATACAAATAAATGACAGTCAAGCCTTAAATAAGTAACAATAAATAACAACAAAGATGCAAATTTTATTGAAATTGTAACTATATTTTGAATTGACCTTGAACTTAGAGTCAATGACCTTGACAAATTTTGGAAGTGCTCAAATAAAGAATAATTTCTTCTGTTGTCCCTACATGAAGCTTTAGCAATATAAGTTATTTAAACCATGATAACAATCAATTTGAAAAGATATAGTCATCATGCGTCCGACGAACAGTTGCCATGCCAACCATTTTTGACCTCAAAATGTAGGAAAACAAAACAAGGTCCCACTTATTTTTTTCAGTGATTATATTTGTCACATGAAATTTTTTATGTTCTGACAATAGTGATGGTGTTTTCAGCCTGACATTTTGTGTTATATTTGCTTAAAAATGGTTAAAGTTGGACAAAAATAGGCCATAATTTTAACCTTATTTTACGGCAATTCTTGATTGATTTAATTTGAAAGGATTCGGCTAATTGAAAAAAAAACTCAAAAATTGGTTAATTTTTCTAAAAATAGAGGTTTTAAAGATTATAAGTTGTTAATACCAATTAACTCTTACAATGGTTTCCATGGCAAAATAATAACCAAAGATGACTTATTTGATGATTTTTGTAGTGCTATAAATAGATATACCTCGTTTCCATGGCAACCGGAATATTTATTTTTAAAAAAATTGCTATTTTTGTATTCAGGGCATTATACATTCAATTTATATAGAAAATCATAAAAATCCATGACACGCAGTTTCCAAAATATTTTGGTCCTTACAGAGAATTGATATTAACACTTCACAAGGCAAACGTTACAAATACAGAAACACCATTTCTACACCTAAATATCAAAATTGTAAACGGAAAGATGTTCCAAGATTACCGTCATACGGCATTTACATATCTCTCATCCGGTACGCTAGAGCATGTAGTGATATTTTGGATTTTCACAGTAGAAATTTACAAACTACGAAAAGAACTTCTAGGTCAAGGTTTCCGGCCGCTTTCATTAACTAGTTAAGACTTCTGGAAATTTTACAAAAATTACTGTCAACTTCTTTTAAGATTCGGATCTATACATGCAACAGAGTACATTACTTTGGTATACACAACCTGTCTTTTATGTTGATATGATTAACCAAATTAGAAGGATCAAAGGTAGGCAGCATAACCATCGAAAATGCGCCAGAATCATCAAAAGCCATTTATACCGTGGATATGATCCTAATGTCACCAGGGGGACACTAGGCTTGGGACTTGACCAAACTACAGTCTTGTACCAGCGCATCCTTGAGACTTGCACTCTGACTGACTGTGACGACGGGTCTCCATGACGGGCCCTGTCCAATCCTCAAGACCGAGAAGACAAGACCCCGACGACCTGTCCTCTCTGAATGTCAGTCGGACTCCTCGGGTGAGTACAAACATGAGCTGGTACAGCCGGCAGAGCACGGACTGTATTACGCACGCCCTCTTTTCATATCAATTTACATATCCATCTGTGTTGCTGGGGCCTCTACGTTTTGCGGTCTTGCTTGTGTAAGGTCATCTTACATTGAGGAGGTTGTTTTACACCACAATTTTACATTTTTGTACGTTCTTCGAGACCTCTGGGTAATTGGAGAAGTGAGAGGGTTGTGCGCACGTAATACAGGATAACCACACCATTTGCTACTTGCGCAGCAAATGGCCGTCCAAAGTCGGCACCGGTTGCCCATTGGTCTTGTCGGTTTATGTTTGGTCTTTTGTGTTTGGTGTTTTCATGTCGTATGTCTCTTTTCGTCTCATGCTATGTTCGTCTTTTGTATTTTTGCATCGGCTGTTTTGGTGTTTTCCTGTTGTTGCTGCAACAGGGTCGTTTTTGAGATCCCCTCCCTTCTTTTACACCACAATTGTACGTTCTTCGAGACCTCTTGGAAATCGGGAAAGTGGGAGGGTTGTGCGCAAGTATTCCAGGATAAACACATCGTCGGCTACTGACGTGGTAGATGGCGGTCCTAGGTCGGCAACGATTGCCGATTGGTCTCGTTGGTTTATGTGTGGTCATTTATGTTTGATATTTCTCTGTAATTTGACATTCCTTGTACCGTTACGTCTCCTTCTGTGCGTGCCTTCTGTGTGTTTTTACAGTGGGTGTTTTGGGGTTTTGCTGTTGGGGCTGCAATTAGGTGTTGTTGGAGATCCCCTCCTTTCTTACAAATATGATTAATTCTTCACCGAAGACACTTGGTATTGCTTTAAAAAATATTTAGACTTCGGAACACACTACATTAAGTATGTCACATGGGGTACTCTTCTTTGACAAACCTCTTCAGACTTGTAGTGTCGCATGCAAAGAAAACATCAATTATTTTAAATGCGTTTACCTAAATAGGCAGGTGAGTATAAAATCGTCTTAGTGCTTTGCAAAGTTATGAGTGATTCTGAAGTAAGGGACGGTGTGCACTATGAGAGCAATTGCGAACATTCAAGCCATAGTGTCCTCCCTTGTGTATGCGTGTCAGAAAATATTACGGTAACCGTTTAATGTCATTATAGACGAGGAACTCGAAGCATAGTAATTCCTAACAGAGTAAATTACTTTTAGTGACCTGATGATTTCAAACAGCCATGCAAACATCCATTGCTTATGTTTTGAGGTAGTTTATCCCATAAACTTTTCAAAAAGAATATTTTTCAAACAGTTAAAATATGTGGAAAAAAAGCATAAGATAAATAAAAGGAAAGAAATTGATACATGTAGAAGACTTGAAAACATTGTTCGTTGAACGTCGTTCTCAAGAAAAATAATACATTGTTCTTGTATTTCTATGATCATGAGGACCCCCGTCAAAGAATTACATGCGCAATTGTACATCATTATGTGTTATTAAATAAGCATAGCATGTAAAAATAGAAAGCAACATATGCCGCCATATTCTTGAGTGTATAAACTTCGACGCCTCTTAAGCACAGACTGTTACAAATGTATACGCATGCCACAGAATTGTTAGATCCATTTTCATAGAATCTGTGTTACAAGAGGCCGCTGCGTTTAACTATCTTGTTTGTGATGTCATCTTACAGTGAGAAGTTTTATGTTTATACAACAATTGTATGTCTATGGAGACCTCTGCGTATCCGGATAAGTGGGAGGGTTGTGCGCACGTAATCCGGATAACCACACCATTTGCTAATGGCAGATAGCCGTCCAACGGATGTACATTGGTCACCTTTCTTTAAAGTGTTGTCATCAATGTTTGATGTTTCTGTATGACTGTTACGATTGTTTTGTATGATGTTCAAGTGAATATTGTTGTGTCTATTTTCCGATTTGTAGTTCTGTATGATGTCATTTATGTGTCACTTTCTTGTGGGGTTGTTTCGGTGGGCGAGTGAAGGGTGGTCATGCTGTAGACCATTCCCTTTCCTTTGATTCCACAACATCATTTACAATACCAAGTATATAAGTGATTAATCTCCATTGATCAATTTCTCAATATTGAAATACATGTTCTATTGTACTTATTTTATTGCAATAGACACATGTTTCGCATATTGAATCATAATCAGTAGTGCTTAATACCAAACAGGTTGAATAAACCAAAGTGAATGCACCAACTGATAAATTATCATTGACTTGTTCAGTATATTTTATACTTTATATCCGCTTTTTTTCATTTGAAATAAGTCATTTTTTTCATTTAAACTTATTTATTGTTCTTTGAATGGAGTTATGCATCATTTGATAATTTCATTTCCACAAAATTATATCAGCAGATGTAATGGCTACTCACTTGCTACAGTTCGACAAATGTTACCACACGATTCACGAGAAACGGATTTTTAAGATTTTCTCTTGAAAATATTACTGAATGATACATTTAAAAAGTGCGTTTTGTAGTACAAATGAGTTAAAGAAAAGAATCTGACCGTAATCTCAATACCACTCACACTAGAGTTAAAGAAGATCCTGACGATAATCTCAACAGCACTCACAATAGAGTACAAAATGAAACATCGACGGACCCCCAGCAAGGCTAGCCGCACCCGCCGTCGATGTTTATGAAGCATGGAAATGAAAATATATAAAATTCATGCACTGTCTGACGTTATGTCTATATAGAAAGTGCTATGGCGACAATGTCAGGGAAGTACATTCAAAACACTAACTGTCAAACCCCTTGCGGGGAACTTTTTACGAGCTCCACACGGCAAAGGACATACGTGTGACACAAATGAGTTAAAGAAGATCCTGACGTATCTCAACAGCACTCACAATAGAGCACAAAATGAAACATTGACGGACCCCCAGCAAGCTAGAGGTGGGACCAGGTGCCCGGGAGGAGTAAGCATCCCCTGTTGGCTAGCCGCACCCGCCGTCGATGTTTATAATGCATGGAAATGAAAATGTTTAAAATTCATGCACTGGCTGACGTTATATCTATATACTAGTAGAAAGTGCTACGGCGACAATGTCAGGGAAGAATATTCAAATCACTTACTCAGTCCAAGAGAATACTGGAAACAGTAATATTACTATAAACAATAATATAAATTAAATTGGAGTTATCTTTCTTTGAAATTTATCTCTTTATATTACTGTAAGTAGTAATACTATTTAGATGGTCAGTTCGCTCTTATACCAGTGGATTCGGGGAGAAATGAGGATGATTAGGAGTTGTATCTCATTCAAATGTACTCTGAAAAATTATTCAGAACATCAGGAAAATTTTTTCCTCAATATACTTGAAGAAAATGTGATTTCAGAAAGAAGAAAAAGTGAAAAATAGGTTCCAAATGGACATTATTTTCACTTTTCAGTAGATTTTTTTTTCATATTTAATGAATTTGTTGTTGAGTGAAAAAATTGTATGATATAAACTGAGCCAGTGGATTTAAAACTTTCCTTTGTCTATATTACAGAAATATGTAATATAGGCTGGCAACATTACTGTTTTCAATAATTTCTGGGATTATTGTTAACAGTAATATTACAGTTTTAAGGTATCCGTTGTACAAATAAATTTCAAGTGTATTATATAGTTAGGATTATTGAATATTTTTACCGAAATATACCTTACACAATATAAAAAATGGTGTCTATCATCAAAGGTCGACATGTCAACCTTCGCTCAATCTACGGAAACTATCGAGACACTACCGAAGATTACCGAGATAACTTTAACACTGTTTAAATGGACGAGACGTCCGCGAGATCTCCATTTGTACAATGGATGCGTTAAGTAATATTACTATTTTTAGTATTCTCCTGGACTGTTACTATCAAAACCCTCGCGGGGAACTTTTTCACCAGCTCCACACGTCAAAGGACATGAGTGTGACACAAATGAGTTAAAGAAGATCCTGACGATAATCTCAACAGCACTCACAATAGAGCACCACATGAAACATTGACGGACCCCCAGCAAGCTAGAGGTGGGACCAGGTGCCCGAGAGGAGTAAGCATCCCCTGTTGGCTAGCCGCACCCGCCGTCGATGTTTATGAAGCATGGAAATGAAAATGTTTAAAATTCATGCACTGGCTGACGTTATGTCTATATAGAAAGTTCTATGGTTTCAATGTCAGGGAAGTATATTCTAAACACTTGCTGTCAAAGCCCTCGCGGGGAACTTTTTTACGAGCCCCACACGGCAAAGGGCATAAAGCACAATGAGCTTCGAAGGACCCCTACAAAATACTGTCGAGACGCCACATGGACAAGTGTTATTTTTAATCGCGAAGATTGTTTTGTATACATTATCTATTGAGGGACTCCTGCCGCCTATGACTCAAGCATAAGATGTAACAAAATGCTGTTTGTGTACAATCATAACCAAGTTATATTTATTAGTCCTAAATCAAGCATTACTCCTGGTAAAGTGATATTAATTTCCCTTCAATAAAGGAACCATTGTGCTGATAATAGTATTTTCAGTTGAGATACATGTACTACCTTCTTCTCCAGTGTTGCTCGTACGAGTAAAGAAAATGTCGGCAAGGAGTGGGGCATACTTGGTCCCCATTGGAATTCTGACAATTCGCTGGAAGACCTTTCCTCCAAACACCACAAAAATGTTGTCGATCAGAAAGTTTAACACCTGAATAATATCTGTTTCAGTGTACTTATTTTCAGAATTTGACTTTTCTTTTACAAAGTAGGTTTTGTCATAGTTAACAACAATAAATTTGTATTTGCGATAACCGTTCTTACTTGTAAACGCATTATTTATAATTTTTGCGAGTCTTTCTTTCAATTTAGAATGTGGAATTGTAGTGTAAAGTGTCGAAAAATCAAAGGCTTTGATCGAATGGACTCTACTAAAACGAGTGGATTTCAGATGTTCTAAAAGTTCCTTCGAATTCTTTAAAATCCACATTTGATTGATATCACTGCGAGAATATACTTGCGAACAATACTTATGAAGCCCAAATTTATCTAAAACATTTAATTTATGTACTGTATTGTTTAATATATTCATTGATTTGTGAAAAATAAAAATGTTAGAACATGAACTTCTATGTGAAGTTAGTGATTCAGAAATGAGGGGAGCACCTATAGACTCTTTACCTGAACTCAATGCAACTAGACATTTCTTAACATTATATATCAACAAAAAATCGGAGATGACGAGAACTTTCACATGAAGTTGACTATCAACAAAACTAAAACAAGTATGAAACACGGCTGACATAATTTAAGTTAGGTATGGTAAAAAGAAAGGAGGGGATATCCAAAACACTCAGTTGTAGCTCCCACAGCAAAACCCTAAAACACCAAATGAAAAAAAAACAAAGAACAGACACCTATCGAAAGAGACGCAAAAAGGACAAGGAACACCAACTCACTTCGGAGAAACATAAAACACAAAGAAAAACCCACACGTAAACCAACGAGACCAATTCAAACAATAGAAATATGAAACACAAAAGACCACACATAAACCAACGAGACCAATGCGCAGCTACGTCAAGGCATTCATCAGAAATGAAGTCTTCAAATATGGCGCGAAATGACGTCAACCTCCGATTTTCGTTTGCAATTCTTTATACTTTTTCTTGTCGTTTATCATCGAATTAGATCTTTGTTAATGATTAAAGTTTTTTGCGGAATATGATATTATTTTTATCTTTAGTCAAAATAATTGAAAAGCATAACGTACAGTCCATACAACGTTATTTTTGTCAATTTAATCGTATCGTATCCTGCGTTTATCGTATCGTATCATGCGTGTATCGTATGGTATCGTGCGTTTATAATTTCGTTTAACGTGTATCATATCGTATCCTATCATATCGTATCCTGTCGTGTATCGTGTATCATGAATCCTAACGTGTAACGTGTATCCTATCGTATCCGGTAGCCAATCAAATGGTCGGAATTTCTTTTCCGTTTATCTTGTTTATATTCGGATTGTTTTGATCTCGTTATGGATTCTTTAGTGAAAGCATGCATTGTTGAGGAACAATAAATATACCTATTACATTTACACACTTCGTTATACATAATTTAATTGTAATGTAGGATAAAAAACTCAAAGGTAGGTGTAGAGTAGCCTGTAAAGTAACTTGACCGATCGATGCCTTCAAATTTTAACTGGTCAATGTACAAATGATGTATCCTTCTGTCTAAATGACATCAGTACTATTGCATACATGCACATGCAAATCAATTAAAATACATTTGTTTTGTTTTACTTCCATGCAGTCAATTCTCCTCGCTTGATTAATAATGTGCCCTGCCAATTAGGTCACTGTTTTTTTTTTAAATTATTGTTACTTTTGGGCGACATGGGTAGAGTAAATGAAAATAATAGATTCCAAATCACGGATTTGATATACGGAAAAAAAATGTGTGTTTTTTTTTAAACTAAAACGAATACTATTTATTATCATACAAATATTAACAATAAACGTACATAACATACACATTTTATTTCCTATCGTATCATCCACAGTTGATTTGTTTCCTTTATCGTGTTTATGCGCTGTACAATGCAAGCTAATGCACATTATTTAACGTTTATTCTATCGTGTCGTGCATAATGTACATCTTCTAACGTGTTTTTTTTTTCGTATCGTGCATCGTGTAACGTGTATCCTTTCGTATCGTGCATCGTGTAACGTGTATCCTTTCGTATCGTGTATCGTGTAACGTGCATCGTATCGTATCCATTCGTATCGTTTCCTATCGTGTATGAGGTATTTCGTGTTCGTTCGTGTATCCTATCGTATCATGCGTGTATCCTATCGTATCATGCGTGTATCACATCGTATCATGTATCTTGTTAAAAATAACGTTGTATGGTCTGTAATAGACTTATATTTGACGAAAATGCTTGCCTAGCAACAACGTGTCACTGTTACTCAAAGTCTTCAAAAAGCTTGAAGGCTTTAATGGATTCGACGCCATTTCGTTTAATAGATGATTCGTTTTTAAACTGACATTTAACTAACCGAGGATCCAGCATTTCAATCTAAACAAAATAAAAGCAAGGAAATAAAATGATAAAATAGTAAATTCTTTCCATGTAAGAAGGCCAAATGTAAAACCTGGGCGTTGAGAATAAAAGGAGAGAAGCTCCGAATGAACATGGATTCTTCAAAATATTGGCAACTTTCACGTCGGGGAGATATTGTTGCAAATATCTTTTATATCTATTACTTCTCGCCATTAAAATTATGGATGGAAGTAGCCTCCATGATTACTCACCCTAGATTAGATAAATTTCCTTATTTCAAACAGTTAAAACTCCATTAATCGATGTTAAAATTTTGAATCAGGAGCATTTCAAGAATTCAAATTTCCCTGAGGAGGCGGAGTTAACCATGGTAACGTTTTTGTATATATTTACACCGGAAGTTCCCACAATTCAAAGCGAGCATTAAAAGTTGTAAGTACAATTTATTTATTTTTTTCTGATATTTATTTCAACAAGCAACATGAGCAATTCAGAGACACTTTTATCATTCCCACATGTGTCCCATATACTCGTCGCCGTCTAAATTCGGCAACCACCCACGAACTAGTTTTAGGACACAATCTGGCATTATATCTCTGCGGTGCCAAACATAATGTCGTAATCTAGGGTCACGATACATAGCTAGCCGTTTCTTTAATAGGTACATATATCTATCATCCCTAAAAACCATTATGTGAAATAACATAGTCAAGAATTGTTTATACATTGTATAGTTCCTTGCGCAGACTGCTGTTCCGTTTACTTTTACTTCCAGGTCCCCTTCCCTCTTTCCACCAAAATTGTCTGTTTTCCTCAGAAGTAATACAAGGCCTACAATAGCAATACGGACACTCCTCTCTGTCCGGGTTTTGTTCTATCACGTATGGGATCTCTATATTTTCATCGCGATCTACGCCATATAAGTCATCTGCGTCTGTCCCTACGTCTACCATCACCAACAGACGTTTGATGATCAGATCCAGGTATATCCCATCCAAACGGAGTAAATTTTCCTTGAATTACATCATACTGCTCATTGAAAACTTCCAAAGTTCTGGTAGCCATTTTACAGACCGTTGGAAATGATCAGAAAACAACGAGCTACAAATATGTTATCACTTTCCGTTTGCTGACATTCGGCATGTACATGGGGTATCGGACGTAGATCAACCTATGTAACATTATATATTACATCATCCAACTGTTGAAGGATGTATCTTAGATAAGGACAAATGAATGGTGTGGGACCACCAAAAGGAACATAACCATTTTATGAAACACATGTAAAAAATAAAATAGATACATTATCTATTTGTAATTATTCATGAATTTTATTTGACAAGGTCTTTACAAAGTGTGTTTATTTTGTCTTTCATGCCTTTATATTTTATGCATTAAAATATTATATCATTATAAATAAGTTATGCGATAAAGAATCTCCGATTACCCCCTTTACGTTCGTCCTCATAATCATACAAAAACAACAGGAAAAAGTTATTTACATCACTTATATTTCTGATATCACCAATGGCGAACAGAGCATCAAGACGACCACCATCTTTCAAAATTTCCCTACCGGGTGACGATGACACGAACAATTCTATATTTTCAAAACTTTCGGATGTAAGAGAAATGTTGGTAAGAAAATATAACAAACCTGTGAACAATGCTGAAATCATGGAGGAATTACTAGAATCTTATTTGCAAACCTCTTTAGAGAAGATAGGGCCCCGACCACCTGTCCTCTCTGAATGTCAGTCGGACTCCTCGGGTGATTACATACATGAGCTCGCTACAGCCGGCAGAGCACGGACTGTATTACGCATGCCCTCTTTTTATATCAATTTACATATTCATCTGTGTCTCTGGGGCCTCTGCGTTTCGCGGTCTTGTTTGTGTGATGTCATCTTACAGTGAGGAGGTTGTTTTACACCACGAGTGTACGTTCTTCGAGACCTCTGGGTAATTGGAGAAGTGAGAGAGTTGTGCGCACGTAATCCAGGATAACCACACCATTTGCTACTTGCGTGACAGATGGCCGTCCAAAGTCGGCACCGGTTGCCCATTGGTCTCGTCGGTTTATGTGTAGTCTTTTGTGTTTGATGTTTACATGTCGTGTGTATCTTTTCCGTCTCGTGCTGTACTCGTCTTTTGTGTTTTTGCATCGGGTGTTTTACTGTTGATGCTGCAACGGGGTCTTGTTGGATATCTCCTCCCTTCTTGGAAGAACAAAGAGGAAATGGTGGTACACGTGAATTGGGAGGAGGAGAAATGAACACTTTCCTAAGCTGCAAAAAAGAGGAAACAAACGAGCAAATATTCACAACAGCAAAATCTTCCCTACAGCTGCTTACAGAAGTTGCAGAAAACCATACTTGAATGTGTGATGGAAAATTGGAAATGAAGAAAATAACCATGAAAGGACATGTTGCTGCCATGAATATGAAGTGCAGTGTGACCAAAAATCACAATGTGCTTTGGTCGTCTTCACCTAACTTACCAGACAACGAGTACCTTGTGAACAGAAGAGTCTATCATCGGTTTATATGCAGTGGTATGTTGCCCGTACACTATGATCGATTCACAAATGGCGTTGGTTGCGGAAAGCTAGGCATCCAAAAGCGAAGCCAATATTTCAAAAGCATGAAACCAACAGTAAAGGCAGAATATGCGGATAGTATAGATTTGGCCCTTGGTGGAGAGGTTGCATTTTCGCATGAGGATGAGATCAAAATCACGACCGATGCTCGCCATGGTTTGCGAAAAAAAATGCGAAAGACACCAGTGTGGTGGCGATAGGAAAAAGAACGCATAATGTCCTACGATGTGAACATGTGACAAAGAGAGATGATCCTATATCCCAAAGACACGAGCGAATCTGGACAGAGCGAATTTATCAGTCGATAAATGCAGAGGACATTTTTATCAAAATCCACACTCATGACAGAAACTTGTCATTAAATAAATTTGTAAGAAATACAGGAAATACTGTGAACCAAAACGACACATGACACGGGAAGAAATCCACCAAAGTCGCAATGAAGAAGATTTCTAGTGGTCCCGCATACCTAAAGAATAAAGCCTGGTCGGAGCTTCTTCAAGATAAAGTCGAGCCCGTGGCTACTCACTGTCATTGGGCTGTAAGGAACTGCGACAGGGACCCCGAGAAACTTAGGATGCTCATCAATGTGAAAGAACACTATCGTGACAACCATGAGAAATGTCACGAATGCTCGAGATGTAGGAATGACCAAAATTACGAACCACAGAGGTTAGTGCTCACTGACAATGTGTTGCTGAAACTTCTCCGAGGCGTCATCATTAATTCCACACTTTACAAGAATGCAGTGGTTTTGTATATGGAAAGGAAACATACTATGTTGAAAGTTCCAACAACACAATCAATATCTTTCAAGACAAAAGAATTTCCTTTACGGACGACGCGTACCGAATGCGCAGTGAATTAGCAGTCTGTCACTGGAATGAAAATGTGGACCGGAAGTATACATCCGTATGGAATCCGGTGCGTCCTAATGCTCCAAGAAGTACCGAAGAAAAAATGAATTATAAAGCACCGACATACAATTACAGAAAAAGTATATGGGAACGACAAATACGTGATTTATTCAGTTGAAAAATGTTTCAATGTTTTCGATAAGAATCAGGAGCTTTTTGTATTTGTTTTTGTAATTCCAAGCGATGTATGTACTGTACAAAATAAACTATGGGTATATAATGTAATCTGAGGGGGATGTCCAGCGCATTGAGGGTTGTCCAGTGCGTGAGATGACTCCTAGATCCGCGCATGAATATTATTATATAAACGATGTTATAATACTAATTGCATAGAATTTATGGTTACGCTTATAAACCAGAGGTAATTTATTTAGGAATTATTGATTTTAAGTATTAATTCGTTTAAATTAGTTAGGCACTGCATTTTATTACATATTTATTTCATACATTAAATTTTCTTTGACAGTACGTATTATCGTTATACATGTAATAAAATTCGGCAGCTAAGTAATACCACGTGATTTATAATACATGGGATATATTCTTATCAGCCGCAGAACCGACCCTTCGCAATATCGTCTTAATTGCTCTAGGGGTGTAAAACAAGTAGGTCAGAACCCGGTCTTTAAAAAGGGACATAAAGGGAAATTACTTCCGTAGACAATTAAAAAAGACTTTAAAAACTGTGATATTGGTCTCTTCCGGAAAAAGTAACGTGGCGTGCATTACATTCAGACCGGACATTGTCTATTATGAATAAATTTTACAACATAAATTTTATTCAGTCAGGGTATGATCATTAGATTAAAAAATGACATAGAATTGCCACGTCTCCCTGGTTTTTGTTTGTTTGTTTGTTTATTTGTTTTTGTTTCTTTCTTTATAGGCGGTACGTATAGTAGATATCACCAGCTAAAATATAAATTATATATAAAATCAAAATGACGGACGATTTCAATCAAACCCTGACATGAGAAACTCCAAACATTCCTCTATAAATGGTAAAGTTTGAGGGTAGGTAAACACGTTCCAATAAAAACGCTGCGAGCAACATTAAAGTAACAAAAAGGCGATATAAAAAGCAAGAACTTTGTGAATTTTTTGAAAAATTAATCTCCCCACGACCAGGATCGACTTGCGACCTCGAGAATTGCAGTCCTGCATCATCAACCCGTTGCGTCAGGGTGATACAATTGTAGAAAAGTTTTCACCGATGGCCAAAGATTTTTTTTTTTTACTTTTTTGATAAATGTATGTATGTGTTACACATTTGAATAATATAGTATTTATTTCATCTTCTAAACTAAAGATTTGTGTTTTAAGGCTACAAAACTGTGAGAACGCAATCGGTGATGTCGTCGGTGATAGTTAAAATGTACAAGTTGCTTCCCTTCGCTAGCCACATATTGGTTTGAAAAGGATAGCATGGTAGGGTGGTGGTATACATGTAAGAATGCATGGCGCAGGCTGCAATAACAATGCTATGTGTTTTGATCAAGTTAATAAGGTCCGATAGATGGTTGTTCTTCAGGTTCTAAGTAGGCACTTTGTCGATATTGTCCATGACTATTCTAGTTTATGACGATGCCGGAAGTTTAATGCTGTTCTAGTCAGTTTTAGATAAAAATCGTCTTTTAATAGAAAAAAAAGAAAATAAAAAAGAAGAAAACAGCGCACTTGAATTCATAAATGGCAGTACCTGAAAGGTATTTTCGTTGTAAGCATGGAACTGTTATTGCAGGAATGGCGTTGCGCCAGCTCGTTTTATACAATACATTGTTTGCATGCTGTAAATAGTTGTCACGTGACTTATGATGTGGCACACGACATCACTATTGACTGAATTTGTAGTTTAGTGGTAAACACTGATACCAAATATATAAAGAAATGTTATTTGAGGATATATTTTTTTTCATTAATGAAAATGCCTAAAAATGCCACGAATATTTCAGCGTAAAAACGAAGAGTGCCTTAACGTAGCTGCATGGGCAACAGGTGCCGACTTAGGACTGCTACCCAAACAGCAGACGGTGTTGTTATCCTGGATTACGTGCGCACAACCCTCTAACTTTTCCGATTACCCAGAGGTCTCGGAGAACGCACAATGGTGGTGTAAAATAACCAATAATATTTACATACAAACAGACAGCATGACGAAGGGGTCCAAGAAACAGAGATGAATATGTAAATGAATATAACAGAATGCGTACGAGATACAGTCCGTGCTCTGCAGCTGAAGCGATTCCACGCATTTGATCACCCGGGAGTCCGACTGAGATTCAGAGAGGACAGATTAACAAACATGTCCCTGTTGAAATAATGTTTTATATAATTCTCATACAAAACGTCTATATTTTTTTTTCAAACCCTGTTAATGCATGCTATATTTTCCTTATTTCGTGTAGGAAATTATGATAGTTTCCTCAAAACACAATCACGAATTGATTTCACTCTCATTTCATTGGTTCTTTATTTCCTGTACTTGACAGTTTTGTAAAACTTTTATTCTACATGTTCCTCATTGAAATTGTAATACCCATTCGAGTAAAATGAACAATTTACTGTGTTTTTCATTGATTCTTAACATTTTGGTATCAATTTTGTTTAAGAGTTCACACCAAATACAATATAGTTACGTTGATATATGCCCCAGAGAACTTTCTACCAAAATATATCGAAGTGAGTTGATCAATTGTACGTGGAATGATCCTACAAATGAATACCATTGTCTACCTACGGATGGAAACCGTCTAATTGAAATTTGCTACCAAGACACAGCTCTTCAAACAAACGGTACGTCTATATGTTTTATTTTCCGTAAGTCAATTTTCTGTTTAAGTAAAAGAAAATCGTAGAAGGTTTGTCGAAATTCTGACTAGAAAAAAACTTGCATCAATTTTCAAGCATTCGAATTCAGGGATCAAATAAATGTCCTTGCGATTAATATTCCTAATTCAAGAAGAGGAATACGTTATGCGTAAAACGCTATATTATCAAAGCCTTTATAACCAGCTATCTGATAACTTAATTTCCAATACAAACTATATTAAGACATTATGAGTCTACGAAAATGATATTGTATACACAACCTTTTCATAATGAATAAAGAAAAATATGTGTTCATTTTTTTTCCTTTAACATGTTTAAGGCTTACCCCTCTATTTGATTCAACATTTTTATTTAACTATTTATGATTGCACATTAATAAAAATAAACCTTTATCAAATCACTTGTGTGGCAAATGCCCGTCCAAAGTCGGCATCGGTTGCCTATTGGTCTCGTTGGATTATGTGTAGTCTTTTGTGTTTAATGTTTAAATGTCGTGTGTCTCTTTTTCGTCTCCTATTGTGCGCATGTTTGTGTTTTTCGAATCGGATGTTTTGCTGTTGGTGCTGCAACAGAATCTGGTTCGAGATCCCCTCCCTTAATTAACATCTAGAAAGTTAAAAGTATATTGATCAAGTTTTTACTTTAATTACATAATCATGACAGCATCATGACAATCCCTATGCAACGTGCGACTGCGAGAATTCATTTTCTACGGTAATCGCGACAATTTTTAATTTCAATGGTTGGGGTATATAGTGATGCACTTGTCCGTCTGTGCGTGTGTGCGTCTGTGCACGCGTCCGTCCAACCTGTGGTTTCCGGACAATTAAAGGAAACTATTATAGATAATCAATTCATTTCTTGCATATAGCTTTCACACTAAGAAATACAGGTTCAAATATCGGTCCCTCAATTTTGTGCAAAGTTATGCGCCTTGAAACTTTAAACAAAAAATCAAATTTCGTGGTTTCCGGACATTTAAAAGTAAACCGTTGTTATAGATAATCAATTCATTTTTCACATATAGCTTTTTCATCACAAAATACAGGTCAAGGATAAATATTGGTCATGTCCCTTAATTACATGCAGAGTTATGCCCCTTGAAACTAAAATCATGTTAAAATTCGTGGTTTCCGGCCATTGAAGGTAAACTGTTACAGAAAATCAAAAAAAAAAAAATAATAAAAAAAAAAAAAAAAAAAAGTCAAGTTCAAATATGGGTGATGTGACTTAATAACGTGCAGAGTTATGCCCCTTGAAACTTGGATCTCCTCATTTATTTTAGAAAAATTCAAAATGTTGTGGCTTCTTGACATTTAAAGAAAAACCGTTTCAGATAATCAATTAATTTCTTGCGTATAGCTTCTATACCAAGAAATACAGATCAAGTTTGAATATGCGCAATGTCCCTCAATTTTGTGCAAAGTTATGCCCCTTGAAAAATTCAAAATTGTGTTGTTTTCGGACATGGAAGGAAAACCGTTACAGATAAACAATTCATTTTTTTAATTTAGCTATTATGCAAAAAAATACAGGTTAGGTTTGAATATTGGTTATGACCCTCCTTTTTGTGCAGAGTCGTGTCCCTTCAAACTTGGAAAAAAATCAATATTTTGTGCTTGCTTGACGTTTAAATGAAAATTGTCACAGGTAATATATTTATTTCTTAGAGATAGCTTTACATTGTCAAATACAGGTCAAGTTTCAAATGAAGGGTCACGTTCCTCAACTTTGTGTTGAATTGTGCGCCTTCAAACTTTTTATTCCATGCTCATATGTAAAATGGGGGTATCATTGATCCTAAGACCAACAATAAATTTTATTTTATTGAGAAATCGGGTGATAAAATATAGATTCCGACCTTTTGTTAAGTTTATTTTGAAAAGTTTTATTTCGTATTGTCGTTTATGACTATCAAATGCTTACATATTTGGGAAATTAAGCAATCTAATTATAAATCGCGTTTCTAACGACAAAAGCCACAAGAATATGTTTAATCTTTATATCATCAAAACTCAGTATTAAAATTGAAATACTGGCGTTATTAGTCAAAGCTATGGTTTCATATCAGAAAAATACCAGAACAAAATATATGACACTCTTTAGCCTTCTTTATAATAAGTTTAATTTTCATGTGTTGCAACACTTTTTTGCTGTATAAAACCGTTTAAGGCGACACTTTTATTTTGTAATCGCGACTGGTTTTTTTTACGGTAAATGCGACTGGTTTTTTTTTTTGGGGGGGGAAAGAGAAATTATTAACATTATATGGAAACATTACTTTCTGTTTATTTGATATCGTACATAAACGTGTACCTTTTTATTAATCACTTGAAATACATTGTATACGTATATGAGATATATGAATAGGCAGAGACAATATCCAGGTACTGAAGTCTTTTTTTAGTAAAGGCACAATGCCGACTAAGTTCTCCGATTTGTCCCGACTTAGAATGTTAATGAAGTTGGGGAGGTCGGCGCTGAAATGATTCTAAAGCCCCTGTCACACCTAAATGCTCTCTCAATGCGTTCTTATCACTTCTTTGAAGTCCTTAAATGTTTCATGAACGTAGTAAGAACGTGGAATTATTCACCCTGAAGGGCTTTCCGAAATAATGTTATTTACGACTCTAATACGGTGTGCAACTCGACCTTAAGCGTCCGTAACACGTTCGTAGTGCGTCCTTCCCGTCTTTAATACGTTTACTCAAGTTCGGACTACGACGAAGGTGTCTTTGGTACGATAGTTTAACGTTTATTCTACGTCCTCGAAATCCTTACTGCGTTCATGCTACATGTACGATCATGACAGGTTCAAGGGATAAATTGTTTGGACGAGGTATATTTTGAGTTTTCTAGCCCTAAAACAGAGAACGTGGTAAAGACGACAGAGACGTATGATTATATGTAAATGTTTTAGCAGTCCGTACTACGTTCGCAACACATTTCCAATACTTCAATGAAGTTCTCAATACGTTCGCAAGTAGTCCTTAACACGTTCTGACATCAGAGCGCAATCACTATGACTGTTTTGAAAATTCAAAACGGTCCTGGAGGCTCGGCGTCCTTACTACGATCTCACTACGTATCATAGAGCTCTTACTACGTTCCCTGCGTCCTTTCCACGTTCACGCCACGTTTCATACAACCTTGGCGGTTTTAGTTCGAACGTCATGCCAGAGCGTGTATGTGTCAGAGGGAGCTTAATGGACCGTAACGCTGAATCTGTCCCGACCTCTTTACGACTTGACTACGGCCTACCACGATCCTGTATTGATTTCACGCCGACTTAGCGCCGATCTACGTTACCGCTTTAGCTACGACCTTCCCTGACTCATCACTACTTGAACAGACTGAGTCTCGACTTAAGTATGACATACATCGATTGAACAACGACAGATATACGGTTCGTTTATTAATTGTTTTAGTCTTTTTGGAACATTTTTTTTAGCTCTTTCCTCTTTGAGGTTGAATGATGAAACTAAACTGAAGTCAACTACGAGACGTAATGAAAAATTTGCCCAAGTCGGGGTTTAGTCGAGGCTAAGTCGGGCAGATCGTAGCTCTGTCTTCATTAGCCATAACTGGGTCGGCGTCAATCAGGAAGGTCGGAGCAACTCGATGTAAAGTCGGGCTGTAGTCTTGCTGAATAATGTGCCGACAAACCTCCCAAACTTATCAAATCGGTGTGAATCGGAGATCTGTGGGGCGAGTCATAGTGGGTCATAGATAAGTCGGGAAGGACGGGGAGACACCCCGACAAATGTATACATGTAATACTTTGTCAGAACTCAGTCCAGACTCATTTAGGTTGGGGCTAAATCGTAGCAAAGTCAGGACTAGGATTGGGCAAATCATTGCTCAGTCCTGGATAATCGGGAAAGGACCTTTTCAGCTAACCCTAACGAAAAAGTACTATAGTATACTATAGTATACTATAGTAAACTATAGTATACTATAGTATACTTTACTACACTATACTACATGTGTAGTAAAGTAAAGTTTCGTGTAGTATAGTAAAGTTTTGTGTAGTATAGTAAAGTTTCGTGTAGTATAGTGTAGTATAGTAAAGTTTTGTGTAGTATAGTAAAGTTTCGTGTAGTATAGTAAAGTTTCATGTAGTATAGTAAAGTTTCGTGGAGTATAGTTAAGTTTTGTGTAGTATAGTAAAGTTTCGTGTAGTATAGTAAAGTTTTGTGTAGTATAGTGTCGTATAGTAAAGTTTTGTGTTAAAGTAAAGTTTTGTGTAGTATAGTGTAGTATAGTAAAGTTTTGTGTAGTAAAGTAAAGTTTTGTGTAGTATAGTGTAGTATAGTGTAGTATAGTAAAGTATTGTGTAGTATAGTTTAGTTAAGTATCATAAAGTATCATGTAGTCATTTAAAAGTATATTAGTACAGTATCATTTAGTATTTTGTTTTATTTCACATAAAATTTAAAGTGAAAATTTCAAAATGACACTATTTAAAGAAAATAGTCCATGAAACAAAGATATGAATACATTTGTTTTTCTGTATCAACAATAGTACTATTTGGTATTTATTATTGGTGTACTACTAGAATCATCGCTAATAATCGATTATTGCTCAATCATTGCTTTCGATTCTGATAATAGATTATGACTCTCAATAATCATGATATGACTCTCAATATTCATGATAATTGATTATAAAGCAAAATAGTTTAAGATTGAATTTTTATGAAAAAGACATTTCAACTATTGAGAGGCAAGATTTAGTTGAAATAGAAGTATGACATCAAAATGGGAAGACACAATGCTTGTAGATCTATACACAAACTGATCTGTACACCAAAATATATCCTGTTTGTCTACAACATAGTAATAACTGTACTGTGATATTATAAAAGTATCATGTATATGTTGTAGTGCTGCAAATATTCACCATGGTTTTCAATTAACCACAGTTCTTGTTAACGGTTTGATTCACAGCACCCCACTGTCTCCATATTGAGCTTTTTCGATTCATTTGAAAAACACGTACATTAAAGATATTAAAGTAATTCATGATATATTAAGGTGATTGACACGTCGTAGTATTGCTCTCTTATTGGGATTATTCTTTTATAACTGTAGAAAATTCAATGTAAGAGTGCTCAAAACCCATTTTTAAGTGTGATTTCACCTTTATAGTCAGAAATCAAAGACTTGAGATACGAATCACATCGAAAGCAAATAGAGTGATTCACATCGTACCGTGAGTTAATTCGTTACAGCCCTAATATGTCGAGAGTGGAACAAGAGAATTTTGTAGCCTGCAAGTAGGCTCGCAGCTTATTTATGCAAGGACTAAATAAGTAATGAACTTCAAGGTAAAGTATGAATACCCATTCTTTCATAATTTGCTACATGGTTGTCAAATGTGAAAAAAATGTGACATCTAAATGCACACATATAACATGTGAAACAACTGCACTGTGTTATGTGTCATGTAAAAAGGAAATTCGAGCTATCTATGTTGTCTATGCAACTGTAAAAAATCGCAGCAATTACTCGGCAATCGTATACATAATTGGGTTTATTAAAAATACGATGGTCAGTTAGTATAATTTCAGATCAAGCATACCAGCAGGCTTGGCTAATCTTCTTTCTTCTAATATTATTCGACTTCGTCATCGTACAATTCGTTCCAAAATGTCTTCTGACTCTTCTATTTATTTCTAGTATTTCCCTCTGCTATTTGGAGTACAATGGGAACTAATATGTCAAAATTAAGAGAAATCCACCTCGATACCCAATCCTTTGTATCGACCCCATCCCCACCTCGGGACTCAAGGTCCGCATAGATAAGAGAGAGAACGTGAGAATCATAGACCTGTACAACGTATAAATAAATGCGAAAGGGGGGGGGTTCAACACAAAAAGACTGTATCAACTCTAGGTATCATGTACCATTATCATTTTCCAGTGGTTGATTCAGGGAGGAGCGGAGGGGGCGCCCGCCCTCCCCCCGGCACCAACCCCATATTTTCCAAAAACAGGTATATTTTTGCCCCTTTTCAGTATAAATCAGCAAAATTCGCCCCTTGACCCCCCGGCAAAGGGGGCGCTGGATCCGCCACTGTTTTCTACTCTGGGCAGATTTTCTAAAAGTGGTAGACATATTTTGAATTTTCCCAAAAGTAAATCCCGTTACGTTTTTTTCTTTCTTTTTTGTTTTTTGTTTTGTTTTTTTTTGTTTTTTGTTTTTGTTTTTTTTTTCTTAAACAGGCTGGAATCAAATCCCACCTACCATCCCATCTCCTCTTTCCGACAGGCTGTGACAGTGTCCAACCCTCTACCAGAGATCGCCGGTTACTCATAATTTACGAATTCATGTACATGTATATATAATATTTCCAAAATATGATCTCTGTCTTTTGGCCTTAGAAAATATGCTGGCCGGGACCGAGTCATCTTCGCGAGCCAATGGTATAAATCCGCCGTGCTCCTGAAGTATTTGAGGAGCACGGCGGATCTATACCATTGGCTCGCGAAGATGGGACCGAGTGTGGTGAATCCCGAGTTTCTCTGATATTATTATTATTATTATTATTATTATTTTACGTATTTATCTGATTCTCAGTACAAAATTGATAAATAAGGTAAATTGGGGGGGGGGGGGGGGGTTACTTTCTATATTTGAATGAGATACTTGAAAATAACCATGATAATGAAAAATTGCTATTTATAAAACTAGCCTTTTATATATTCTGAATCTGATTGGTTTTATCGACTTTGGAAGATTTAGATGACGTATATATGGTAAATTAAAAAAAAAAAAGACTTCTGGAGAGCTTTTTTTTCATTTCTAGGATTTCGACCTTACGAACTATAAGATCACAAATGAATGTAGGGAATTGACTCTAGTGCTTGTTTGTGTTTGTGTGTGTGTGGGGGGGGGGGGGGGGGTATGCGGTCCCCTTTTACTTCAAAACTTGAATTTGTCCGATTTCTTTCTTTAATTTACCATATATTCCTTTTTTTCTTTCCTTCTTCTTTTTTGTTTGTTTGACAATATTTTTGAAGTAAAATTTCACGCTTTCTATTTTACTCGCCACCTTTTATGACTGACATCATACAGTCCCCCCCCCCCGCCATTGAACATAAAATAGGGGTCACTGAAGGACGGTATATATATATATATGGAGCATAGAAATAGTATCTCCTTACAGTTTTCCAATTTTCGGTGACCTGTGCTCTCGCTTGCCAGTTGTACATATATATAAATCATAAAAGGGCTTCAACAGGTTTTTTTTTTTTTTTTTTTTTTTTTTTTTTTTTATTTATAGTTTATGGTTTTGTTTTTATATTCCTCTTCACAGAGTCCGGAATCCTCTTTCAACCTATTTTCTAGATCCGCCTTCAAGATTTGAATGATGTTTATGAAGATTTCCGATTAAGGAAAGGGATAACTGTTTTATTTCGTTTTATTTATTCATAAGCTCAGTCTCATTCGATTCATTAGGTACTGCAAGAATTTAGAGACATTTATTTTCTGAGATGGGATGTTTTAATTGGACTTTTTCTTTACTTGCCGAGTCATTTTCTATCGGTTTGGCGCTGAATATAAAAAAAAAAAACTCAGGCTTGACCCCCTCTCTCTCTCTATCTCTCTCTCTCTGTGATAGAACCTGCATAGCGTTGCATAATTGACATGCCGAAGTTGCATGCATCAGTGATTGTGTACTTGTCAAAACAAACTAAGTACGCGACCGCACCTCCCCCATACCTCCCCCGCACCTCCCCCGACTCCAATTGACATGCAATTTACATGGGGTCAATCGTTACGTAACTGATATTTGTGACCTTTTCAAAAGGTATACATAGCCCTTCGCTAATGTTATATAGCTCTATTGAATTAGTTTTTGCGTACATGTATTGGTTTTTACAGATTTTTTTCTAGAAATGTCTTAATAAACATTAAAGCTGAATCGTGTTGACTTTAAAAGTGTTTATAAGTCCTTGTTATTAGTAAAATACATAAATTAGAATGATACCGTTGTTATATATGCAGATCCAGAGTCATCTAGCTTTGAAGAGGAGGAGAAGGTTCAAGAGGAAAATTTGCTATTCCTACAATATGAGGCTTGGGGAGAAAAGAGGGGGACGGGCAGCCCCCTCCACACCCCTAAATTTGCCACTGATGTACAAGACGATTCATAGTCAAATTTTCAGGAATTTGACTAGAAAACTAAAATAAATACCTGCGAAAAAATATTTTGTCTCTGATATAGAAAAGGAATAGGAAAAATATGACATTTATGCACAAATTGAGGTAGGAACTACATTTTTTTTAATTTCTCAATCCGTTTCCCAACTAAAATTCTGTTTTAATTGGTATTGACAAAACGTATATTGTTGCATATTGAATCTTGAATATTTCAGTAATCTATTTGTTTCTTTTAAAATATACGTATAAGAGAAACAAGAAACTAAATAAATTAAAAAATAAATAAATAAATAATTAAATAAATAAATAAATAAGTAAATCAATAAATAAATAAATAAATAAATAAATAAATAAATAAATGAATAAATAAATAAATAAATAAATAAATCACCCTGCCGCTATGGTATGAATGTGAGGCAAAGTCGCCGTACGGAATGGCGTCCGCTAGTCGACAAAATTCCACCTCCTCCAAATCGAAGTAGAAATAAATAAAGTTTTCTTCACTCTGTCTTAAAGTTTGATTAGTAGTTTACAAAATGGAACCCAATGGAAACCACTCAACCAAGTTTCAAAAATGGAATCTTGGTGGAATTAAACTACGTGATCCGGATTTCCATGCCTTGGAAACCACTGGGAAACTGTCAACTCCGGTTTCTATGCAGTTTCTATGTGGTTTCCAAAATATGGAAACTCGAATTTTCGTGCTGTGGGAGATCAGGGAAATACATGTATCGAGTAAGCGGAGGGAGTTCAAGATAGATGAAAATAGAATTTCAGATAAAATGTTTATTTGGGTTGGGTACATATACTTTGCTATTGAAAATTGTGAGGCCGGAGGATATGGGAGGATGTTCCTCCTATCGATGGGAGTCCGGGCCTTCCGAGAAATTGAAAAAAAAAAATTGACAAATAGATTCCTCTTGAGAGTATTCGAACATGATTCAGTTTTAGCAAACGATGTACAATATAATTCTTTGACATTCTCTACACCTACAAACGCAGCTCAGTTACCGGGACCAGGAATTGTCCGCAAAAATCCTCATGTTTACCTGTTTTATTTTCTTAAATTTTTATAATTCTTAATTTATCTTTATAAAGATATCGTCATTTATTGTTGTATATATCTTGTGATGCTTGTTTGCATATACACAATATGGCCAATGTCATTCTTCCTCCACCACTTGTACAAGAACATTTTATAAGAATTATTTTCCTTTTACTGTTTTCTTCATTCATAAGAAATAACTTTTTCCCTCCATTTTTTTCTCATACATATTTATTATTGTGGCTACTCACAGTGTTTCAAATACGTTTTATTTCATTGTAACTGTTTGTATGCTTTAGCCTTATGGGCCTTAATGACTGTTTGCAAATAAACCATACCATACCCGTTTTATTTTATAATGTACATGAAGATACTATACTCTGGATCCCCTGACCCGGGTTGCACCCCCCTTGAAACAAAATCTAGGGACGTACATATCCGCCCATGTATTGTTGTCACCAACTTATCCTTCGAAAAATCTTAAATAGATGAATAATTGATTTTATTAAAATACTTAAAAAAAAACACAATATGTTAACATTTTCTATTTAATTACCTTTAATACTTAAAATTATAATAATAATACATATATTAATAATATCAATAAATTGTGGATTATTGTGTATATGCGGTGAAAGATTAAACGGTTTATGTGACATTGAAGATACCGATAATTCGAAAGCATTAATCGTACATGTACGGAATACCTTTCGAATATACAACGAGGTAAGTAAAAAAGATCGATACATGTACCATTCATCGCGAATGTAAGCGCGGATCTAGAGGGGGTATGTAAGACCCCATTCATCGAATGTAAGCACGGATCTAGAGGTGGTAAGTTGGACACCCCCAATATCCCTTGGATTTGAAAATATCATCGAAGCTTATTTTTGCATATATATATTTTCTAAAATTATATAATGAACCCCCTCTCCCACTCCGGACTCTGTGGACTACATGTGTATACTTCAAAGTCCTTGTATAGTCTTGTTTTTATTCTTTATTGTTTTTAATCTTTATTCGCTTCGCATCTAAGTTACCTCTCTCTCTGTCTCTCTCTCTCTCTCTCTCTCTCTAACGTATATAATTACATAGTAGATCAATACAATCTCCTCTAAGCAGTTGATGATCGACAAGTGAATGTTACTTTGAAAAAATTAGATTTACATGTATACATGAATGCTTTGAATGTACTAGTACACATTTTTTTCTTATTCTAAATCAGACATAATATCATGATTTCATTTGAACCACCGCTGTGAAAGGCCCCCGAATCCCTACCTACAGAATCAGGCGTTACTCCCCCCTCCCCTCCCGCTCGATACTCAATAATTCTTTAGGGATCCGGATTTGGGGATACCTCCTTTATGCTTGTTACCCTGGACCCGCTCCTTTTCATCGCTTTCGCTGCAACCCCTCTTCCCCGGGACTCTTGAAAATATGCTCTGGTCTTGCCCACCCAGTACTCCTAACATAGATATGGAGTGTCTTGGACTTCTATATATACTATAGACGTCCCAAACTTGAGAAGGACATCGACGAGAAATTGGATAAAAGTGAGAAAAAAGCAAGGTAAACTGAGTACTCACAATCATATTTTACAAGAATTTGGTATGGAATATGATTGATGGGAGATAGCTTCGTTTAAGATATTCTCGTGGTAATGTTAACGTTTTGTAACTCGAATTGCCTCTGACTGTTATTCACTATTGTGATAAACCATGATGTAAACAAAGCCTACCTATCTTTTCTGTTACATAATTCAAATGTATTCCACTTACTGAATTCATATTCAATCTTAGAAACTTAAGCATATTTGTTTGAAAGTAATTCATTCTCAGAAACTTGGGGATGGGGGGGAGGGGCTTGCATCAGTTCAATGATCATTGTCTAATTTCAGACACTATGCACATTAAAAAATGTACTACAAAAAAAAGTTGTGTAATAAAAAATATTGATCATGTAATAATCCCCCATACACTGTAGATTTGGAATGATGGTACAGCTTTAAGACACATTTCTGTGAAGTTTTGTGCAGATCAACTACACATTAGATTTTGTCGAGCGAACGCAAAGCGAAACTATTTTGCATTAAATCTGGCACATGCATATATGATATATAATGATTCTACAGTATATACCATACTTTGATATTATTAAAAACCCTTGGACCTCAAATCATAGAATACGAAGCCAAATACGCTATCTTATTTAATGTGCATTGCACAGTACCTCTTGACTTAAGTAACGTTGTACTATGACATCATTTTTATCTCGTAATGATGTCATGCCAAGCTTTGTATCAGCCTTTCTGAAAATTCTAAAAGCCTAGACGAAACTTATTAGAAATACAATAATTGGGCATAAATTCTACTTTTTATACGCTCGTCAGTTGACGGGTCGTATTATGGTATGGCGAAGTCCGTCCGTCTGTCCGTCCGTCTGTCCGTCCGCCTATGGAACACAATAACTTGAATATGCGTCAACAGATTTTCATGAAATTCATACATTATGATTGGACTGTGGAGAGGAAGCCGCCTTTCGATTTTCATGTTCATTCGATTTGTCGTTACAGAGTTATGGGACTTAGATTTTTAAAATACAGTGAAAATATACTAAAATAGTTTAAAATTATTTAAAAATATTTTTTTGGTCGGAATGTTTTGAAATTTTGTATACTTCAAGTAGAAAGGATGTTCTTTGATATATGTAACGGGTTTTTAATTTTTTTGTCGCATAACCGAGATATTGTGTGTAATGGGAAGGGGGGGGGGGGGTTATATGCACATACATGTTAAGCCAAGGGCAAAACATAGGCGCATGGAATGCAATAGCTTCAATATGCGTCAAGAGATTTTCATGATATTCATACATTATGATTGGACTGTGGAGAGGAAGCCGCCTTTCGATTTTCAGGTTCATCTGATATGTTGTTACAGAGTTATGGGACTTAGATATTTTAAAATACAGTGAAAATATACTAAAATAGTTTAAAATTATTCAAAAATCTATTTCTGGTAGAAATGTTTTGAAATTTTGTATACTTAAGGTAGAAAGGATTCTCTTTGACATATGTAATGGGTTTTTAATTGTTTGGTCACATAACCGAGATATTATGTGTAATGGGAGGGGGGGGGGGTATATGCACATACATGTTAAGCTAAGGGGCAAAATATAGGCGCATGGAACGCAATAACTTGAATATGCGTCAACAGATTTACAGGATATTTCTACATTGTGATCAGACTTTGAAGAAGAAGCTGCCTTTCGATTTTCAGGTTCATCTTATTTGTCGTTACAGAGTTATGGGACTTAGATATTTTAAATACAATGAAAATATACTAAAATAGTTCAATATTCTTAAAAAATCTATTTCTGGTAGAAATGTTTTGAAATTTGGTATACTTCAAGTATAAAGGATGTTCTTTCACATATATAACGGGTTCTTAAATTTTTTGTCACATTATCCAGAAATATGTGTAATGGGGGGGGGGGGGTTATATGCACATACATGTTAAGCTAAGGGCAAAATGTAGGTGCATGGAACACAATAACTTGAATATGCGTCAACAGATTTTCATGATATTTGTTCATTGTGATCAAACTTTGAAGAGGAAGCCGCCTTTCGATTTTCAGGTTCATCCAATTTGTCCTTATGGAGTTATGGGACTTAGATATTTTCGTGGTGTGAAAAAATTCCAAAGGGCGTATCTTGCTGCGTGAGCGTAAGCTTTATTTCTGTTATAACTATATATGACTATCAGTGCAAATGTACGAAAATCTAATGCGCATTCATGTGAACAAGGCATTATAAAAAAAACATCCTGATTGTCCATGCCGTTACATTTTATGTTATAAAGTTTCCCGTTGTGTTATTAAGTTTCATAAAGTTGTGTGTAGTATAGTTAAGTTTCATAAAGTTTCGTATAATATAGTAGAGTTTCGTGCAGTATAGTAGAGTTTCGTGTAGTATAGTAAAGTTTCATGTAGTATAGTGTAGTAAAGTTTTGTGTAGTAAAGTTTTGTGTAGTAAAGTTTTGTGTAGTAAAGTTTTGTGTAGTAAAGTTTTGTGTAGTATAGTGTAGTAAAGTTTTGTGTAGTAAAGTTTTGTGTAGTATAGTAAAGTTTTGTGTAGTATAGTAAAGTTTCATGTAGTATATTAAAGTTTCGTGTAGTATAGTAAAGTTTTGTGTAGTATAGTAAAGTTTCGTGTAGTATAGTAAAGTTTTGTGTAGTAAGTTTAGTATAGTAATGTTTTGTGTAGTATAGTAAAGTTTTGTATAGTATAGTATAGTAAATTTTTGTGTAGTAAAGTATACTATAGTATACTATAGTATACTATAGTATACTATAGTACTTTTTCGTTAGGGAAGCTAGTATTACCCCGACTTTGCCAAGATCACCATAATTAAGCCCTGACTTTACCACGAGCTGCCCCGACTATCTCTATTGACACCGATCTTACTACGATTGATGGGGACAGTGAAACGATCTGCCCGACTTAGCCCGACTTGAACAAATATTACTGGCACTATGAAAGAATCGTATATCTACATATGTAAAATAAATTGCAACTCACGTAGTAGTTATGCCAACAGAAGTCGTTTTTCAATCGTACTAGGTCCGAGATCAGATCGGGCTGTTTGCGTGTCTTCTTAAGAATCTTCATATAATGAAATAAAAGTAAAAATCACATTTACAGCATTATAGTTGTACTTTTCCGCTATTTGTGTGCGAAAACGGGACATTTTTTTCCCTTTAACCCCCCCCCCCAAGAATATAACCTGTACCTAAAACATTTACCATTGTGCAATATGTTTTTGGCGATTTCAAATCCCAAGCAGATAATACGAAAACCTTATTAGTATCTCAAGCGCTTTATAGACTTTGAAGCATTAAACAATATACATGTATATAACATGTTTTTTTTTTTATTAAAACTCAAGTCTTCGAAAAAGGGGGTTGATACAGGAACATGTGTCTTCTACATATATTAATTTCATCTCTTAACGAAAATTAGTTTCGTATTATTCTATTTTCGAACTTTGATTCTATGCAAGTTATCTGTATAACCTCACAACTTATCATTATGTAGTCTAAGATCATTTATCACTTTGTTTTATGCCCTTAACGTAGCGTTATGTTGTATATTTATTTTTACTCTTTAGGGCACAGGGTCTTGTCAGAAGAAATGTCCTTCCCATGAAATTTCGTCAGATAAATAATACTTCGCCTGTAGAACAAATGTCTAATTACCGTAGAAAATGATCGCTGGTTCAATTCTCTAACCATAGAAAACAGTCGCTATACCAAGAAAAAACGGTCGTCATTACCGTACATAAGTGTCGCCTGAATGTATGTCATCTGTATTTTTCTGACATAAAGCATAATCAAACGAAATTCAAAGTATAGTGTTTCTTTTATCCGATCAAACCGAATATACCAATGTCTGAAGCATCGAAAATTTGTTCGATTTACATGTACATTTGAAAATGTCAAAAAGGCATAAAAAGGAAAATCTTGCAAAAACACTGATTACTCATCTTTTATGCTTTGGAGTTATAGCTGTAGATATAACAAACCTATGTTGTATTGGTACTTATCTTTATAAAGGAACAAAAATGGATAGAGTGTTGGGAGAAAACTTTAGAAACACAGTAAATTACCAAAAATGCACAAAAATCCAGAAGAAAATAGTCGCGATTACCTTGAAAAATATTACATTGCAGTCGCACGTTACATACAGTAACGATTTCGAGTTACGCAGCACTATCATTATTGTTACAGTGGATATGTGTTACCTTTTTGAAGGATGAAATAATTCTTGGGAATATAGTAAGTCGAAAAAAAACAAAAAAGCAAATATTTTGCGAACATTGTTAAGCGACAGTATTTCGCGAACATTGTTCAGCGGTGGTAATCCCTAATTAGGTAGTTAAAAAAAGCAATGTTCGCGATTAAGTACCAGAAACATGCATATCTGGTTTATATTGGAAATTTGATACAATTAAATTTGAAGACGTTTAAAATTTGTACCAGTTGGTACTTCGGTTGTTCGTCATCTTGAAGCATTTGAAATTCCCTTAAGTTTCTGAAACGTGGGTCTTGCAACAGCATCATATCTTATCCATCCTATTGCGTCTTTTGGTACATTTTTGGACATACTAATTTGCCATATTGCATTCTTTAGATTGAGGTTAACGGAAACGTTCTTGTCTGGTCCATGCTGCAAATTTATCTGTTCTTAAATGATACCATTGATTTTGAAGATGTTAAACATTTATCTAGGTTATTCAAAATCTGTTCATACGATTCTTGCATCAGGTTCTGAAACGTAAAGTCATATTGTACCCTAACATTTTCTTCCGAAATATGCAGCCAAAAATCTTTATATTGATACGTCCTACGACGATTGCATAGTGACAAATATGGATAATGACCATATCCCTGTTTACAGCACAAAATCGATAACCCAGAAAATCAGAAACCGAAGGCATACAAAATCAGAATAAAACAGAAACCAAAGCAAACAAACAAAAACATCCACCATATGAAAAAAGCGAACTCCCAATATGAGAGTGAGACCAGGTGCCAAGGAAGAGTAAGCATCTCCTGCTTGCATGCAACACCCGTCGCTTCAATTCGGTAGAACTGTCACATCCGGTTACTTCCATTTTGGAAGATATAGAGTACAATCTTTGGATGGATGGTTCAAACGGTCTATGACAGAATATCATCCACCATTCTGGAAAGTGGGACATCATAGTGTATGACGAGTTCCCCATATCGACCGTAGAACTTCCTCAGTGACGATGTTAGTCGGTCACAAACATATCCCTGACTGAGAAGCTTATCTGAAAGACGCCTAGCTCTCAGAACAAAATCCGTATGGTTGGTACTTGCTTTGGCATAGCGTATCAACTGAGATATGACCACGCCATAAGCAGGCGATGAAGGGATGTTGCTACTCAGAAAAGGAAAGTTTGTAATGCTGAAATTGAAGTCGTCACGTTTGTCATAGAGTGAAGTGTTCATGTGACCATCAGTGTCATAGGACAACATTATGTCCAAACAGGATGCTGAATTAATTGTGTCTGTAGTTTCTTTGACTTCAAGCCCGAAGGATAGATACTGCTCAGGTAATCCGCGAATTTTGGATTATTGATGAACAACACATCGTCTATGTATCTGTAAGTGAAGTTGAAGTCAGAAGCTAAGTATATTTTCCCTTCAGAGACCAAAGATTGAATGAATTCAGCTTCGTAGGAGTAAAGGAAAATGTCGGCAAGGAGTGGGGCACAATTGGTCCCCATTGGAATTCCGACAATTTGCTGGAAGACCTTTCCTCCAAACACCACAAAAATGTTGTCGATCAGAAAGTTTAACATCTGAATAATGTCTGTTTCAGTGTACTTATTTTCAGAATCGGACTTTTCTTTTACAAAGTAGGTTTTGTCATAGTTTACAACAATAAATTTGTATTTGCGATTACTGTTCTTACTTGTAAACGCATAACTTATAATTTTTGCGAGTCTTTCTTTCAATTTAGAATGTGGAATTGTAGTGTAAAGTGTCGAAAAATCAAAGGCTTTGATCGAATGGACTCTACTAAAATGAGTGGATTTCAGATGTTCTAAACGTTCCTTCGAATTCTTTAAAATCCACATCTGGTTGATACCACTGCGAGAATATACTGTCGAACAATATTTTTGAAGCCCAGATTTGATTTCAGATAAAACTTTGGTGAGTAAGATCGATACAGATTTGGTAGAACATTTTGAGGAACCAGCGATGAAACGTTGTTTGTACGGATTCTTATGCATTTTAGGTATGCAGTATAAGTATGGTAAATCTAAATCTAAATTGGTAGTGTCGAAGCCAAAGGAAGCAAGAGCTGATTTTTGGTTATCTATTATTTCAGAGGCAGAGAGGTTTGTTGGGGTGTAAGTGGGATTTCCAGGTGTCGAATTTAAACCCAACTCTTTAACTAGACAGTCGAAATAGTACTTTTTGCAAGTAAATGTGTAATTATTTGAGGCTTTGTCCGCTGGTGTGATGACATAATGTTCTTGGAGGTAGGTAAGCTCTTTGATAACATCAGGGTCTTTAAATATAGACACGAATCTGGTGTTCACAGTTGATTTTAATCGGTTAATTCTAGATAAAAGTAACCCTCTGATTGATTTTATCCATTCGGAAAGGGTGTCGAGCTGTACATCCTCTTTCTTTGCCCAACGTCTTGCATATTCCTCACAAGAGTCCATGATAATTTTGACATTTTGGTTCCATGTAAAGGACATACTTTCTCTGTATTTGGGACCCTGTTCTAACAATTCTCTCAACTTGTCGTTCTTGACTATACTAAGGTCATCAGTAATAACGTGTCCACAAGGAGAGTAGTTGAAATCCGATGAAGAACATTCGCAGGGAAGTGGATGTAGTGAGGGATTACTTAAATCAATACACTGCAGGAATCGATTGTAATTGTAAATTTTAGATGCAACTGTTGGTGTGTAGCTATAGGAAATACAAGGAGTTTCTTTTCTATTGAAATATGGTGGGTTTTTTTCTGTGACAGTTTTGTGATTCAAAATTTGACCAAGATTCAAGTTATCAATACCTTTGTTTGCAAATCTTACTTTAATGAAAACGCGGTTTGTTTTCTCCTCTGATTTATCTGATCTAACTGCTTGAAATAAACGAAAAGTAGAAATGTCCAAGATGACTCCTTGTAGTCTGTATTCTTGGGAACGTGTATCGGTATATGAGAGGTCCTTCGTATTATCGTAGATTTCGTGTAACTTCCGTAAAGGAACAGAGTATAATTTGGTACGAATATAATGCAGGCCTAGAGGCTCATTCAAAAATGGAATCAAGTCATCGAACAATGTCGAAGGAGAAACTATGTATCTCAGGCCTATTATATTTTCGAATGCCATGACTTCGAGGTCTTCTTTGCGGTCAGTTGAATAAGGTAGTCACCGATTGACAACCGGGACTTGTTAAGTTTCCTATAGTGCTGATGTTATCGTTGCACCCATAGGGCGCTGCAGTGTTAAGATTTTTTATCCAGAACTCTTCTCTGTTGCGACGGAAAGGTGTGCTCAAATTGGGATTGTTTGTGGGGTGATAGGATAGTGTCAGGAACAGATACGTAGCTTCTAACTTTAACTCCACTTACAGATATATAGACGATGTGCTGTATATCAATAATCCAAAATTCGCGGATTTCCTCAGCAGAATCTATCCTTCGGAGCTTGAAGTCAAAGAAACTACAGAGACAAATAATTCAGCATCCTATCTGGACATAATGTTGTCCTACGGCAACGATGGTGACATGAACACCTCACTCTATGACAAACGTGACGACTTCAATTCTATCTAAACATCATCAACTTTCCTTCAATGCCAGCTTATGGCGTACTCATATCTCAGTTAATACGCTATGCCAGAGGACGTACCAAATATACAGATTTTGTTCTGAGAGCTAGCCGTCTTTCAGATAAGGTTCTCAGTCAGGAATACGTTTGTGACCGACTAACCTCGTCACTTACGTTCTACGGTCGATATGGGGAACTCGTCATACATTATGATGTCCCCAATGGTGAATTATATTCTGTCTTAGTCCATTTGAACCATTCTACCACCTAATATACTGGTATCTTTCGAAATTGAAGTAAACGGATGTGACAATTCTACCAAATTGAAGTCACGGGTGTTGCATGCAAGCAGGAGATGCTTACTCTTCCTGGGCACCTGGTCTCACTCACATTTTGGGAGTTCGCTTCTTTTCATATGGTGGAGGTTTTTCTTTGTTTGTTTTTGTCTCTTGTTTTATCCTGAATTTGTATGCCTTCGGATTTTCTGAATTATCGATTTTGTAATGTGTATTTTGATATTGTCATTATCCATATTTGTCTTAATTCCGTCGCATGAATCAGAATTATGGATATGTGCAATATATCGGACAAAAGCAAGAATGAAATGTGGTTTTTTTTTTGAGTAATTTTGGAGATTTTTTTTGAGTAATTTTGGAGAATTTCACAAATTAAGGGACTTCTCGAAAATGTCCATAAAAGCGAAAATACATTTGTAACCTTGTTATATTGTATTCTTACAATACTGCAAAGTTGTTTATATTGCTAAAGAACATACTGTTATAATGGCGAAATCCCAACACCCGAGTAACTAACCACGAATACAGTTTTCCATTTTTTTTCTAAAAGGAACGTTTAAGGTGGTAGTCTCACCATACCCCTATTACTTCCCTACGTTCAATTTTCTTAATAATTGCAATATGAATTAACTATGATGTCATGCATCTTTTGATAAAGTTTGAAAGAAATCGAACGAATTGTTTTTCGTGGTTCGCAAATCAAAATCTCTAAATTTTGTCCCCCTTTCACTGCAGAAAATGGCGACTTTGTCACGAAATTTGTTCTCGCATATTCAATGAGCCTGTAAATTTATTAAGTATCAGCTTTCCATTTCAAAGATAATGCATGCTTCATTATTTTTTTAGTAAAATTTTGATGTTTTTATATCACCATACTTATTTTAGAAGCGATTTTTATAGAAGATAAGGATAACCATGTACCTTTCTGAAGTTCCCAAACTTGCCATATCTACATAGCTCATGAAAAAAACGTATCATTTACTTGCAATAAAAAAACTAATGGAAAAGAGATTTGTTATCTATCTTATATCTGTGGAAATTACAGGGAAATCGAACCTATTTTTACCAAGTTAGCACTATTTGGATTACCACTACCCCCCCCCCCTCTACCCCCCATAGCGTTGTTTGTCTTGTTGGAAAATTTATAATCAACTTGCTGACCCGAAATTATAAAATTTATTTGGATACAAACATTTATCATTACTTCAAAACTAAGACATAATTCGTGCATTTGATTCAGTTGATATTACGATTCAACGCCGGAAGCAACCGAACAAATAGTAAAATTAGAAAAAAAAATGAGAAGGAAAATTAGAAAAAAAGGAAAAATAGGATGGACTGTCCAATGCGCGGGTATAGTTGAAGTCGAGTTGTTTAGAACCGAAACCCCCCATCCTGGACCTCTCCTTGTGAAATTCTTTCATTTTTTTTTTATTTTCCCGATTTTTTAAAAATAAAAAGTAATCGTTTCAGATTTCCGAGTCGGACACCTTTCCCCTTTCTACCATACGTATTTTTTTCTTCTAGATGAACTTCTTATCAAACGAAGCTATATTACTATTATATAAATCTATTTACACTTATCACGCTCAAATAAAATCGAAGTAATCGTGGTCATGATTATCAGATAATACCATATTTCTTTCGACATTTACTTAATTTCGTAATCCTAGAAAAATACGGATTGTGTTCAACATGTTTTATTTCAGCAAATATTAGTCGATCATCTACAAGTAAAATTTTCGTTCTATACTTAAAGAGGAAATCACAGTCATTACCCGTCCGATGTAAGGTGTTGGAACTAATCATAATAGCAAATCTATTGGTCTATTTTTTGATTTCCTCTTGTAACTCTAATACAGGAAGTTGGCTTGATAAACTGTTTTCATTTTGATATGAACAATTTATATCTCTTCCTCACACTCAGCCTGTCTCAGAAAAAAAAACTTTACGAAAAAAAAAAAAAAATTCACGAAAATAAATCTGCCGAAAAAATATATTTAATTATGCTGTAAGAGTCAACCTTTATTTTTCAGAAGGATGTCCATATTTTAAAGTTGTAGATGGAGCAGTTCAGATACGTCAGAAGAAGTGCAAGAACAATGAGGCCGGATGTCCAGTTGCATTAGGAAAAAGAATGCTTTTCTCAAGTCAAGTATACAAGCGTATGTTGACGAATTTCGAATTATTTATCTAAGATTGGGGTGCGTTAGGTAAAGTACAGGCTCTCTCTTAAAAATGTAGGCAAAACAGAATTTTATTTTTTGCATGTTTTTCAATTTTAAATTATTTTGGCTTAAAGAACCACTGATAAGGATTCAATATCCGAAACATCATATTGACAAATCATTGTCAAGAAATTTTTCACTTCGTTTTCAATAGAAATGAATATGTCACATGTAGCTACGTTGCTTATATGGTTGTACTTTCTTTTTGGAATAACCAATGTCCTACATCCTCCTTAAAGATGTTAATTATTGTATAATGTGATGCTGTCCCTTATGTCCAGATCAAGATAAAATATAAAGAAATTCTTAACCTGCAACATAGTATTGAATTTAGTGATATCGAATTGCAGTAGTCTGAGGCATTCGATAACCAAGACCGCATTTATTGTTTTGATTTGTGTCAATTTCTATACATTTTATTGTATTTTCGAAGATAAAAGTAATTTTACTAATCCGATGCAAGAAGTCACATTTCTAGACATAAATATGTCAAATTCTATGCATCGTACATGCCAGTTTTGGCAACTGAATCCTGATCAGAGGTGCTTTAATCTGGAAGTATTGACAGATGTTTTCCCCTGGTAAGTATTAAGTATAATGTTTATATTTCCAAAAAAGTTGAATCCCTAGTATACACTCACCACGCGGTACAAATAGTAAACGTTTAATAGCATCATAAAATAACAGTTACATTTGAAGCATGGACATGATATGCACGTTTTAGAAATTTCAAGAAATTTTGATAGCAGAAATTTTCAAATGTGCTCAAAACATTAAGCGAAGTTGATAAATATCTTAACATACTATTACTGGAGTGACTTTACACAGCTTAGCTCAGTTCATTGTAACCTTGCGTTCTGGTTATATTAAAGTGAGAATGCATGTTAATGTCAAATTGATTTTTCGTATTCATTTCAGTGAAAAAGTGTACGCACGGGTTTGAGAAAACGTAAGTAGAGAAGTTTTAGAAATACTGATTGTTATTGATAGTAATCTATCAAAGAAACAAATCACAAATCTAATAACCGATTCTATTAACGTCATGTTATAGTTCCCTCTCCGTCTGCACTTATATTTGCGTTTTACAAGGAAAAGGATGTTTTAAGAATTTAAAAAAAACCTCTCATACTCTTATTAGGTATAATTAGATATACAGTGTTTTACAGGGGGATATAAAATGTACTGGGACGATGAAAAATGCTGTTTTGGGAAAACATCTGTCATTACGGCAACATGTTTTAATACTAATTTTCTGTAAGGACCAAACATTAAACAGGACTGTAGCACGACATGTCACACATTTTCAAGATTTTGGGAAAACAGATACATGTAGGCATGTATCACTAAGATGAAAATTGACTTTATTTTTGCAATTTAAGAAAAAAATGAACACCAAGATGGCGACGGCATTATTTGTTACCACTTCCTAGAAAAAGCACTGTCTCAACATCCTTAAAATATATGATAAACTAATTGATTTATGAAATTGAATCTCCTGATGATTTTTGAAAAAAATTCCGACGTCAATTGAAGAAAGTATTCGAAATTTTGGACAACGACGCAATTTTAACGTTTTCGGAGGAGAATGGCGTCACGAAGCATTTTATTCAAAATTCTTAAAAGAATGAATACCAAACTTATCGTATTGAAACTTTGCACCAATAAATTTGAAAATTCAATATTTATCACAGTCTACTTATAGGAGGATGTAAGTTTGCTGAAAATTGACGATTTTAGATGAGAAAAAATTGAAATGTAAATCTTGTCATATTTTTATCCTAAATTCAATTTGCCTCGTTGAATCATAAAATTATCTCTTCGAAATGTAAACATTTTTGTTTGTTTTTGAAAAAAAATATCATTCATACAGTACCGACAACGTTATCTTACATGCAATAAACGAACGAAACGATTAACGACCCAGATGTAACGAACGCATAACGCATAACGATTAAGGAAAAACGAACGGTAACGTTTAACGTTGTGGGAATCGTTTCGTTTTAATCGTTATCCGTTATTCGTTTTCCGTTAATCGTTATTCGTTTTCCGTTATCCGTTATCCGTTATTCGTTATTCGTTATTCGTTTATCGTTTTCTATTATGCGTTATGCGTTATTCGATTTTTTTAATGTTCTTTGTTCGTTATAGACGAGATTTATTAAATCAGCAACGTACATGTACGTACATGTAAAATGTATAGCACTAATGTACGATTTTTGAATTATAGTGCGATTTTTTTTTTTTGCATGTTAGTTTTTATATTTATGTTCGAATATTTATAACTTTTTTTCATTGGCGGCTCCAGTACCGCCTTTTTGTCGATCCCAATCAGAACTTGCTGAAAATTTGACAAAACATACATGGAGGTCGGACGCCGCCTCTGTACCCGAATCCATATTTCTATTATTATTAGTTTTTATATACACCGTATGGTTAGAGGGTGTGCAAGTGTACAGTGTACAAATGTTATTATCAATACAGTGTACGTATACGTAAATTACGCAAGGTGTTATCTACCGCCAGGGTCACTTCAAAGTCTTTAAGATCTGTCCCTTATTTAGACAGAGCATATTGTGAAAAGTAGAATTATTATCAAATATATTTTGATAGAAAATTTAACTGAAGAAAGAAATAAAAAGATAAAATAGAAAGAAAAAGGAAAGCGATTTCCATGATTTTCAACTTATCGAAACTTTGCAATTCAGATCTCTTGTCTCCTCGCTATCTTTTATATCTAAAATTTTTTGCATGTATGTCTATTTTTGTCGGAGTCCGTAGACGTAGATATTTACAGAGTATTTGTGATATACATTATAAAATAATTGTAATTGTATTGCAGAAAGAAACAAAAAAGAGAGAATAAATAATAAATAAATTACAAGGTACAAATTGAAGTTCAATAGCCCCAAAGCATTGGGTAATCTTCTATTGTATACATACAGGGGGAAGAAAATATGCGGTATCCATAGCACAATGTACGAGTGTACAATTTTCGCTTAATTGATCACACAGTTTACCGGTTGACTGTCCATTGTGGTCCGTGTGATAGATAATTATGATTGACAGTTGGTCACTCTGAATCAGATATCTATAGGCGTGGCATAGATCTCGAGTGCATGTACATTGCAAGAGTTTATTACAAATAAAGTTCGGGCCAAACTGGTCTTAATAAAATTATTTTTATTTTTACATTTCAGCTACGATACGACTTTTTTCTAGTTTATTTTTTCAACTTTTAGACTCGATACTTTTTATTAAAATCCTAGACTTTTTAATTAATATCCGTCAAATGATATATAGTAAAATAAACATCAAAGAAGTAACTAACAGTTATTCAGTCTCAAAGTCGAGAAGGCAAGGCCAAATCGTTAGATAAATTAAAATTATTTATATAGCAAACTCCCCGGTCGAGTTCCCTCTCCCGTAAGGATAAGCTTAATTAAAAGTACGGTGTCCCTGAACATTAATTAATTTTACAAAATTTTATAATGCAAAATCTTTCTTTTCATATTAAAGTTTACATTCTTATTTGTATTTGTATTTTTCAGGCGAATTTAACCCATACATTCGTAGTTATAGCCGTTTGAAAACGTCATTTTTTAATTTGGAGTGCGCAGCTTTAATTCATTACACTAGCGCCACCTACAATGCTTTGCGTTTTTACAATAGAGGTATACATTGTAACGGAGATTTAATTTTACAAACTCGACAATATTATGGTGACTACTGCATATTTTCAAATATATAAAACTTTTTTTATGGCTCCTTTTTATTTTCAATCTAGACCCTTCGGAATAGATTTTACGTTTTCAATAAAATTTATTTTCAGCGACACTGTATCTTTAATTTTTTCATAATTTGAGTTATTGTTAAATCTAATGTAATCAAAGCTGATTAAATAAACGACGTTTCAATCTCCAACATAAACAATGCACGTATGGTCATTGAGTACAGGTACGTACAGTTGTACAACGTCTACAACGACTAAATTCAGCCAACATCGGAAACACGCATTTTCACAGTCAGAACAAACCGGCCTTTATCGAAAATAAATTCAGTTCTCTCTCTCTCTCTCTCGCTCTCTCTCCGGACGCACACATATACATATTGGCAGAAGATTTTTATTGTTCCATGAGAGCGAGGAAGACAGGTTAACTCTTGAATATAACGACATTTCCCACTAATTTAGATAGTATATTGTTTTATAAAATGTTTGTGTGTTCATTAATAAGTTTCTTTTTTCCCAATTCTTTTTTTTTTTTCTTTTACACGCCTTCCTTCTTTCAAACAAACGAACAAACCAAATATAGTCTCAGGTAAACACTTCAATAAAAGCTCCTAAAACTAAATATGGCTTCTTGTATAGTATCTTGCCTATGAAGTCTTCTGATAGGAAGGAATGATTGTTATTTACGATAAGATTTTCAGAAAAACCAAAAGCATCCAATAATTAAAAAAAAAAATAAATAAATAAAAAAAAAAAAAAAAAAACCACACACACACAAACACACCCTTAACAAAAAAAAAAAAAAAAATGCTAGCGCCTTGTTCTGGTACTTCAAACGACTCCAAACAAGTCCGTAAAAATTTGATTTTTCATGAATGATGAATCATGTAAATAAATAAAAAAAAAACCGCATTTTTTCAGAATCGGAATAAAACGGTTAGACAATAATGCCGTTTATATAAATATTCTTTTCAGTTCCATTGCTCTTAGTGCCCTTGTTTATTGACCAAGGTGTAATGTATATGGGTTGTATTGGCAAGCTGTAATAAATTCTGACAAGCGGAAGCGAGCAAGAGAAATTTTCTGAAATTCTATAATCAAAATGAAAGATTTCTAATACAAATTCACCGCGAATTTACATATTATTCTATGAAATATGTACATTTATACAAAAAATTAAAATTCCAGGGGCGTTCCGGACCCTCGACACACCCCCTCCCTCTGGATCCGCGCTTGCAAAGAAATCAAAACAAATAAACAAAGACAAAAAACACAAGATAAACTAGAAACATGGCTTTTATGAAGGTAGTATTAAAATTTGAATAGCTTTTAATAAACCAAATGCTGTGTCACTGGTTTTTCCGTCTTTATCAAACTCGCTATAGGTTTTCCGAAGAGCTATATATTAGGCACGGTCCATATGGTATTCTAGGGATAGGGGAAGGGGGGGGGGCACTTGGGTTGATTCCGGGTTATATTGTTTTTTTCGCCCAAAACCGGGGGAAAATTTTTTTGTAGCAAGAATCTTAATTTTGACATACAAGAATGTCTTAGTTTTATCATAGCACTCAAAATTGTGAATACGACTTTTTTTAAATGCAAAATTGCAATTATGCAAATAAATATCAGCAATATGTAAGCCGGAGTCCGGTGGAGGCCCCAAAGAATGTATAACTTATTATCTATCCGCATCTTGAACGAATCAGAAAAGTGTAAGGAAATTTCTGTAAAATAAGTAAAATATTCCCTTTTACTTAATTTCGATGTGACACGCTTACGCGCTCGAAGAGGTTTCGATCTTATACTAGGGTGCATCAATGTACTTGCACACCATATCCCGATTGTTATACTGTAGGATTTTCTTCTCCTTATGGTCCATATATCATTAAATATGAAAATCTATTTGCAATGTTTTTTTTTTGGGGGGGGGGGGGGGGGTTGGGGTTATAGGTTTTCTTTCTTTCTTTTTTTCTTGGATTTCTAACAATATTTTTTACTTTGTTTCTTGTCCCATTTACATGTACAACATAATTCATAAAGACAAGATTGCTGTGACTCTTTGACATGCATATCGTCTATATGGCATTTATCACTGTCCCGTACAATATTGTTGAATAAACATCCCGAAAGTGTCACGTCTCCTGGTAAACTACGCGATATAAAATACCCTGAACCGTGTAACTATGGTTACCAGGTACGATTAAATGGGGCCCTCTACGAGGAACGTATTTGCCAATAAGTACATTGTAAATAAAGCGATAAGTTATTAAAACGAATGTATGTTGTGTATGTGAATATGTCCAGCAAAGAAACTTTTTTATTTCGGCGTATATTTCTCTAGATTCACATACATATATCAAATTTTGATTAAAAAAAGAAAGAAACTAAGTTTTTGATATGTCCATAATTATACATAAAATCAACGATTAATTTGTAAAATGATTTTTTTTTTCGCGCGCACTATCTATAGGGAGATTTCTTTAAGTTTGTGCCGAAATTTGACCCCATCCCGGCAATGAATTACGCTCGGAGTCTACCCCTCAAACCTTTTGGCAATTTTTTGGGTCAATACATGTCAATATATCGTCAAATATAGTCTCCTATCACCTGCAAAGGGGACGGTGGATCCACCAGTCTGGTGAGCGTTGTTTTTTATTTATTTATTCTTTTTTCTTGGTACATGGCTATGCCCCCCCCCCCCCCCTAAAGCCCCCCCCCCCCGGTCCCCCTACCAGGGCTCTGCCCTGGACCCGCTGTGGACCCCAGACCCCTCGCCAATTCTTTACGCCCCCAACTAAAAAGCTGGATTCGCCACTGTATATATTCAAAATTCTTAAACGTACATGCACACTATTTTGCAATAAACATGTGTATAACACTTTCGTAACAAATGTCAAAATATTGCAGTTTTAAAATAAAACTGAAGCGGTACTTTGATCGGTGAAATCAAAGAGGCGGCATAATTTTTGAAGCGCACGGGCATTGAACTGAGGCTAATAAGCGAAACTTGATATTTAAGTTGATCATTTACATGTACGGTACTTATAACTGATTCATCATATTGATCTTATTGTTTCAGCAATAATGTACTGGCTTCGTTTTCTGCACTTTACGTATATGTAGCTAAGTTGCATATTAGTCGGGTTGTGTACGCTATGCAATTTCTTGGATGCGGGGGGGGGGGGGGTATTCCATGTATTAATTTTTATGTATATGTACTAAATATGCTTCGACTGAATAAATAAATGAATAAATAAATAAATAAATAAATAAATAAATAAATAAATAAATAAATAAATAAATAAATGTACATCTTATTTTAAATCAACACCGTCTGCTATTTAAATCGCTCAGCAATCGAGGGTGTGCTATGTATATTAAATCCATGTATATTATGCAGAACGTGACAGGTGGTAAATAAAGAAGCAAGAAGTGGTAGACAAATATTTATTTACGACAGACATGCGCCCGATGTTTTATTTATTTTTTTTAAATAAAGTTTTTTTAAGTAACGATAATTCCCTTCTGGACACTTTCATTCGTTGATCATTTATTAAATGTCCCTCAGCTTGATCACAAGAACTTTATTTTCGGTATACTAAAATTTCGTCAATTAAGAAGCATTAGAAATTCTTGAACAGCGATTTGTCATCTTTCTAAGTTATCATGAGTATACGTTATATATGGGAACGGAACTAACGATTAACGGATAACTTAAAACGGATTACGATTAACGAATAACGAATAACGGATAAAGCATAACGCAAAACGAAAAACGGATAACGATTAACGGATAACGATTAACGATCCAGAGCACCCCTAAACGAACGGAAACGATTAACGATTCAGAGCAAACGAACGTATAACGCAAAACGATTAAGAAAAAACGAACGAAAACGATTAACGCATGTAAGATAACGTTGTCGATACTGTAGGACTCTTAAGTACCAGTCTTCGTAACAATTATGCAAAAAGTGATACACCCTATGTCACAGATTTTCAAAATTCTTATGTCATGCTGTTGATTATGTTGAGTTATAATAAGATTCAAAATTCATTTCATCAATGTGTCCCCCGTTGCTAAGATACAGAGGCTACTTAGTTACAGGGTCACTGCAATTGAAAATGATGATTTGATACACGTGAACTTACTATAGTTTGAGGTCCTAAAAGAAGCTGTTTTTGATTGAAGAAGAGTCTAATTTCATACTTAAAAAGAAAATTTTCATACAATATTCATATTTTAAGTTGGTTGCTAGGTGATAAGTTCCCTAGCAACAGAGATTTGCTCAACACATAAAAATACAAGTGTTTCAATTCAAAAAATAAATATCCTTCCTTGATGCTTTTGAAATTATTTGATCAACAAGACATAAAACAACATTAACACAACAAAATATGAAAAAAATCACAAGATACACATGGGTTAGATTTCTGACAATTTGAGGCTAAAAACTGACTATTTTAGATTTTTCTCGAAAATGCACATTTTGCTCTTTTCGATATAACTTGTTCCTTTTATCTTTTGTTTGATGATTGATAACAAGATTGAATATGAGAAGAAAGCTATTTTGTTCAGAAAGATATTTATGTTGTATGATTCTGTAGCAAAAGCAAAAATACCTTAGCAACGAAATATATTCCTTGGCAACCGTTCAGAAATTGTCCAATTTTTTGCTGCAATCAATACCTAATTGATATCTGAGTCAGAACAATGCAGAATTATGGACAAATCTGATAATTAAAACCTCTGACAAAATATTCTGTACAGTTATCATATGAAACATGCAGTAATCCCATAGCAACGACCTTAATCCCATAGCAACTGTTCGATTTTATTCTCGTGGGTCATGTATTTTTTCAGAATAAAAAGCACAAGACAATCTTACTTTGTTGCAGCAAACTACAGATATAATTCACAAACTTTCATAAATGAGTTTAAGGGGTTTGATAATTGAACAGCTGTAGTTCTGAATACCATAGAAACGATTGTAATATTCCGTAGCAACCATTGCATTTGTCTCATTTGCTGAGTTACGAAGCAGTTCTATGTAACATGCCTGCTAATATGTCTGAAAGAAAGTTTAACTTTGTCATGTGTAATGATGGACGACGTACTAGTACATGTATGTGCATATTTAATGGCATATCTTGCTTAGTTAATGTATCCATGGCAACATTTATACCCCTTAAGCCCTTGAAATCAAATACCGGTATATTAAAGAGAGCATATACATATACTATAATTGTTTAAAATGTGTTCGTTTTTAAAAGCTGTATCCTTTATGGTTCAAGAAATACAGCAGAGTTTTTGAATATAGTTTACAAAAGTACATGTAGGCCAAATTCAAGGTCAGTAGGTCATGGCTTCAGTAATGGCGCCTAGGGTATATAATCGGTTGACCTCTCCGGACTTTCGTCCTGGCGAGCTAAATTCATTAAACAAAGCTAAGGCAAAATAAGTCATATTTCGAAGTTTTTCTTAACCCTGCTATCTTGATAAGTAGCCTCCCTTAGACGAGAATTTCTAAGAAATCTCCATGCTGAAGATTTCCGATCTTCACAACTTAAAATATCTTGATGGTGTGATCTTGTAATGAGCCCATACTGGGCAAGTCAATCCAGTTGCGTACGTGTCTCAAAGGTGGAGCCCTCGATTAGTATTCGGGATGACCCTGGTTCGAGTCTGTAGGAGGGTGTATTTTCAGTATCTCATTTGAAGGAAGGCACATACGCTTTTTTGCATTACTCACATACATGTACATGTACGTGTACAAGTAAAAGATGGCTGCAAAATAGTTTCCAAATTCTCAAAATTTTGAACGGTGCGCTCCTAATATTGGCTTTGATATCTTAATTATTTTAGAAAATAATAATAATTTTTTATCCACAAAATTATCCTAAAACATGAAACGTGTGACATAACCTGAATTTTCACCTATTATAAAACTTGGGTTTAACCAAAATACTTGGAATCCAAGAGGCTTTTTGCAAAGATTTCTTCTATATCCATGCAGAAACCATACTTCAATCAAATCCCAGCCACCCCTCCCCCCTTTCCCTTATTCTGTGTAGTATATATATAGAATCCGCAGGAAATCGTTGTAGTTTATTGAAGGGGGACTGTAGCATTTTGATAGTAGTATGAAAAAAATCCTCACTACAAGTTCCTGTTATTTGAATGAATTAATGGCCAAACTTAGTTAAAAGTCAGTAGATGAAAATACAGGTAGGATGAGCGGAAACAGAAATATGTCTTTGGCCAACTACAGATGTATTTCAAAATTTGAAGGTATTGATACAATCTCAAGATTAAATTGCAATTTCAAGATAATAAGCTGAAAATAGATCCTCATATTTTGTTGTATTTCCATGCCAAAATCTAATATGACTTTGTACAATATAGATCACCTCCACATAATTCTTTCAAGGTCGATCAAAACTGAATGTCAAGGACATCACTCGCGATCAGCTGGTCCACTTATATTGCACCTTCATTGTAATTTACTTTTTAAAACTTGAAAGTAATGAAGATAAACTTAATCAGTAAAACCGATGGGTATTTTTTGTCTCGACGTTTTAGAAACGTAGGTACGCCTATTGTTCACATTAATTTAACCGCTATACGTATTCATTTTTGTATATTCTTGATGTTTCTATACAAACGACCTTGACCTTACATGAATAACTTTCAGTGACCTTTGATAATGAGCTTATATCATGGGCGGATCCATAATTTTTTTTTCTCGGATGGGGGGGGTTGTCCTTAAGTTCGAAATTTTGAAGAGCAAAAAAAAAAAGAACTTGATTAATTCAGTTCTGTTTCTAATTATACAAATGTAAATAAAATAGATGACTGGCGAGCTTTAGCGAGCAAAAAAAAATTGATCGAAATTTCACATCATATGACTTGATTTTTGACTGCCAGTTCTAATATGTATATAAAACAAATGACGAGCGATAGCAAGCGAGTGAATTTTTTCCGAGGATTTGAATAAAATTCGCTATTCGCGTCTTTTTCAGTTTAATAACTCTTAGTTCTCCTGTTTGTTGACACATGGGTTGTACATACGAAAGCGCAGCATCGTCTGAAAATAACGTTCATGTATGTAATAGATTCTGACAAGCGGAAACGAGCCAGAGAAAATTTTTGAAATGCTGACGGCAAAATATTATCAAAAAGAGAGATTTCCAATACAAATTCACGTTATAGTTTTCAATTATTATGACAACAAAAGGGAAATTGGGACCTAATCTTAACAGATATGTATATGTATGAAAATAAAACTATGCTTCGAAAATTTCATCGAAATGTTTGGGAGGAAATGCGATGGCAAGGTTTGACATCGAAGTGCAAGGGCCATAACTCAGGTCTAGCCTTTTCGACAGCAATCTTCTTTCTTCATCATGATCTGTCATATCCATCGATTGTTTTTGGAGGAGTTGCCATGACAAGCTTTCGCCTTCATGGACGGCCATGGCGAATCCAGCACAACTTTTTATATTTTACTATATCCTAATTATGTAAAATATGATTAAATTCTGAAGAATGGTTAAGGAGATGAGCTCAGGCGCATGGACAGACGATGATATAATCCCAATTTTGTTTTGTTTTTCGGAGAGCATATGCTTTTATGGGTACATTTTTTAAAGGATCTTTCAACTGTCTGAAAAAACCCTTATCTTCAACACACAATATATAACTTGATTAGTTTTATAACATCGATTTTTTTTTTGGGGGGGGGGGTCTTTGTATCTTCAGGATGGGTGGGGTAAGGAGGCGTTGTTCTTTTTGCCTCATTCACCTTATAAATATGACTTTACTGTACTTCCTTGTCCTCCCCGGCTCAGCCTAGAGCTGCGTTACCCTAGGTTTACACTATGTTCCCGGCGACCACGGCAGTCACGGCGGCCAAAAACGTAGCACACCGTATGATTTTTGGCAGTTATTATATTGGTATTCAAGTTCTGTTGGGTCTGGTCTCGTTACGTTTTCGCACGGTCTATCAAGGTATCCTTGACGAGCCGCGGCTCCTGAATCCCGGAGACCTGACGGCGCACTACATTTCAACCTACGGCTTGTTACAGACGTTTGTACGTTTCCTCACGTCCTGTCACGTTCTGATAAGGTCTGTCACGGTTTGTTACGATCCAATAAAGTTGGCCACGACTGTCCCAAGTTCTGTCACGGTCTGTAACGTTCTGTAGCGTTGCGTTGCGTTCCACCCGTTTTGCTACGGTTTCTAAAGTAGACCATCTGCACCGTGGGCTGCCGTGACAAATGTTTTGATAGTTTAAACATTTGCCCCATTAGCCCCGGCAACCATGGCTAGTTACGATTGTCCATCCCGTTCCCCTACGTTAAGTCTCAAGGTCACCACGTTTCGTCCACGGTGGCTTGAAACGTGGGCTCCGTGGCCGCCGTGAACATAGTGTAAACGGGGGGTTAGCCGGCCAAAGCTTATCCGGCATTTTTTATTTATTTTCCGAGGGATAGAATAAAATAAATTGAGCTCTAATATTAAATAAAAAGAATCTGGCTCTGAAAATATGAACATGATGAAAAAAAAAACAACATTATAATTTGGCTCACAGAATTTTAGTTCCTTAGGCACGGCCCATTTGATATTCTAGGGGGGGGGGCTCATGTTTTTTTCGAAAAAAATAATTTTGCTCTGAATTTTGATGAAAAAAATTAATTTGCTTATGGTGTGACAGAAAAAAATAATCTTGCTCTTACAGGTATTCTGAATTTGAAGAAAAACCATAAAATTCGCTTAAAATTCTTGAAAATTTTTCAGCTCGCTTCGCTCGCCACAGTTTTTACATTCTATAAAAAATTTATGGCTCGCTTCGCTCGCCACACCTTTCTTCTGTAATGGCAAGTTTTTTTTGGAAAATATCAAAAGAATACATATGACTGAAACAATTAAAATGCTTAAATACATTGTCAATATCATTTATTACTATTAATAGATACATGTATCACCATAGTGTCTAATTTTATATGTAGCTTGGAAGGAGAATTTAAATAAGCTTTTCACTAGTTTTCATTTCTACATGTGAAAACTTGCATCAGGCCCTCTTACATGTTACATGACCTTATATACATTTTGTTTACTAAAAATATATCGCATATTGTAAAAATTAATTCATCTCTCTCAGTTTAGAAGTGAATACAAGTTTTACATACATGTTTGGAGTAATTTAAGTAAAAATAAAGAATTTCTATTGAAAAAAAAAACAAACATTCTTAATATTCACATCAGTTGTTATAAAAAAATTTCCTTGCTCCAACTTTGCAAGAAAAAAAAATTTTGCCCCCGTCCAGGGCGAAAAAAATAATCTTGCTCCGACAAAAAACCCAAGCCCATCCCCCCCTCAGAATATCAAATGGGCCGTGCCTTACGCAGTTGTAAGTTCCGTGTCCTTGAACACCCCCCCCCCCCCCGATAAAAACACACCCACGTTGAACCCCCAATGCAAATTGTCTCGGTTATCTATATATTTTGTTTGAAAATGGTTCAAAATCAAAATTGGATAAAACAACGTTAAAAAGCTACAATTGCAGCTACATATTCACCCGTGATGCCGTCAAGTACGTTATTTTTTTGTAAGAGTTATCTTTCTTGACATTGAGATTTTAGCGAAACAAGGGTAACTTTAGGGGGAATTAACTCAAAAACTAGGTACTTTGCATCTGGTGAATTTTTGATATGTTGTAAATGGTGATATCATGTTCTTAATAATACATATGTTTTTGCATATCCATCGAGGAAGGATATTTTTTAAAGGACTTTGAAAATTTTGAATTTGTATAGAAATGATAGGGAAAAAGAAAGATGCAGTGTGAAGTTCTTGTCCACGTAGGAAGAAAACGGGTGAATGGATTTAATTTTCCTTTTGCACTGACGAATATCTATGAATAGGCAATTATATAATAAAAAATGGTTACAATCTGTTGACCTCCATGTATCACCCTTATATAGGGTTTTGCATGATTCTTACGTAGACTGTACTTAATTATTACATTTGTAACTATTATTCACAGTCAATTGGCTAAAAAAAGGCATTCCTTGAAGGACGGTGTAATAATCTATTCCGGTGCCTTGCCTTCGCTTGAAAAGCGATTCTTATCGTCTTTTCAATATGGAAGTGCAATGCATATATAAAAATGTTTGGAATTAAATTGAGATTAATTTCCAATACCTTAACGAGAACCAGAATGACACTTAAATTAATATGACGTCATTATAAAAATCCACGAATACATTGCAAAATTGTTAATTTCATAGCCTCATAGAAAATTTTTATTTGGACAGAATTAGATATAAAATTTGTGATTTCCTGAATTATCAATTTTGTACTGTGTATTGGGATATGGTCATTGTCCATATTTGTCATTGTATGAATAAGGACAGACAGGAAATAAATAATTTTAAAAATTTTGAGAAAAATTTAATTTGGCATCAAAGTTTTCAATACCCCCTGAAGTTAACGCTGAAATGGTAAAAATATCAGATTGGTTAAGTAGCCGAAACGCGCATGTCTGGTCCATGCTGCAAATGTATTTGTTCTTAAATGATGCCATTGAATTGAAGACGTTTAACATTTGTACCACTTTTTGAGTTTTACTGCTGGTGGTCCACGAGTCCCGGATGAAATATGCAGTCAAGTTTGATCAATTTCGGTTGACCGTTTCTTCAACGCATTCGAAAAGTTCTGCATCAAAATTTCTTAAAAATTTCTAAAACGTTGGTCCTGTACCATCATATCCATTTTAAAAGGCTCGTTTCCATGGAAACGGGAATAGCAGTCAAATGTTTATTTTTATAATAAATCATTGTATCCTCTATAAGAAGAAATACACTCCATCAAGTGGTATGGGGGATATTTGAATGAAGATAAGAAAGTGGTATATTTTCTTCTTGAAAGTGCCTATTTTTGCATAATTTTACTTAGTTTACAGCACTTAATATAAGATAGGCAGAGTTACCTAGAGTTCAGTTACATTTCATCTTAAACGTATTACCGAAGGACCTGAAAAAATATATATATAAAAAAAGAGTAGGACAATTTTTCATTTTAACAAGAAAGAGCATCAAGAACGGTTACCTAGGTACTACAGTCAAACCTGTCTTAAAGTGACCCTCTTTTTAGCGACTTCCTCCTTTATGTGACCTTTATTATTCCTCCCGAGCAAATTTCCTATCAAATAAATCTGTATATAGCAACAACCAGTCTAACGCAAAAACGACCGTGATTTTTCTGTCCCGTACCTAATTTCGAACCTGTATATTACGACTTTTAGTGTTGCAGAGGACCACAACTACATAATATTTTACAATAAATATCTTCATCAGTGTCTTTCACAATTAAATCTTTTGTGATCAATAAAATCTGATGTGATTTTATATGTGCAATACGATTCATCAATAAATACACGAATTGATAGATGCAGGGATTCATTTTATGGTATTGCTCTTATACTACGGAAATGTTGTGGGTTAAGGTCAGATTAGCTTGAACCTGTATTCAGTGACCACCTGTCTTATGTGACCTATTTTCTGTCGGCCCTTGCAAAGTCACATAAGACAGGTTTGACTGTATTCCATTCAATATGACTATACCCTGAGTCTGTTTTCGCTTCATTTCGAATTGACCTTGAAAACATTTCAAAGTCATTCGACCTTGTGTCAAGGTCACGGTTTTGTAGAACTACCCAGAACTTCATAAGAATCAAAGGAAATTTATGTAGAAATATTTTTTTTCTGTTTAAATGCCTTTACTATGGCAACATTTGGTACGAAGGTGTAATTACCTGTCACAAGTAAAAAGCTAATTTCTAAAGATGTATGCCTGCTATCGTTACAAAACAAAATGCTAGCATGACCTTAAGAAAATATCAAGATCAAGGTCATTGAAACATATTTGCTATTTTCAGGCCAAATTTTGTGATTTTTCATTAAAAAGAGACATTATTAAATGTAATTTTTTTGGAACTTTGGTAAAACAATCAACTAGAGGTGAAAGTATGAAAGTATGATAAATGCATTATCTGTTGGGATGAGTATCAAAATAGTCAAAGTTCATGGAACACCAAAATAATTGCCAGATATTTTACGAGCAAAATCAAGAAAATCTCACTTTTAAGCTCGTATTGAAAGTATGTCATACATAGAAGTGAAATACAATTAAAAACAAAACTTTGATGCATTCTACTTCTTTTGATGGGTTGTTCAACTGTAAATATTTAAAATCAAAATTTCGAATGAAACAAGTAAGAGAAATAAATTCAATATAATTGGAAATCCTGATTTTTGTGTAAATTTGAGTCTAAAGTTCGAAATTACCTTGAGCTTTAGACAGTTTAGACAAATGACCTTAAAAAGATTTGAAGGTCAAATGATAATGATAAATGCATTTTGTATAAATGTATGCTATTTCATAATCATAGGACTCAAAAATTGGGAAAAACAATGTTTTCCAATGTGTGGTTTACGGAAATATTAATAACAATTTGCTATAGCAACGGTTTTTGGTTAGTATCAATGACTAAATGGTGAGTTTTACCATACATTTTATTTCTTGATTCTTTCCAGTAATGGGCATTTATTTTGTCAAGGTGACAACAAATACCCATAACATGTGCCAATATATGGTTTTCAACCTTCAAATAAAAATAGTTAAAACAGGCAAAAAATAAACATAAAGATAAACCTTATTTTTGCTAAATTTTCACGATGTTGACTAAATATCAACATCTAACTTATCGCCCACTCTCCGAAAAGTTATTCTTTTTAGAGTTTCACTTACGACAAAAAGTTTTTGTATTCATAAAGTAAGTTTTTGCCATGGTTTCCAAGGCAACAGAGTGCCACAATATGTCTTGTTTCTCCCATATATGGAGTATCAAATGGATGGACCACATTACCATGGTAACCGTCGTTCAAATATAACAATGTTGTTTGTTTTCATTGTTTTTGCATTAAGTATGATAATTACAGGGAGTTTAATCTCCATTCATGACATGCCGTGACCAGCTGTTTTAGGATTTTATACGGAATCCATATTAAAAGCATATTTGTGTCTTTTTGTTTCTGCTGTTGAGATTATCGTCAGGATCTTCTTTAACTTATCTATAGAACCAAAGCCCCGAGACCATCAACGAAAGACACAAGCTTACTTGATATCTCCGAACTAAATTTCAGCACAAGATTACGTAAGTATTACATATTCCTAAGACCTGAAACCTTCTATTATTTTTTAATAAAACAAGAGGAAAAGTTCACTTTGCATTCATAAATTAGTTCTGACTATTTATGGATTTAGTGGAGTGCCTTATGTAATGCAGTGGGAATTTTATGATTAAAGCAAACCACTATGCTAAAGTTATTAACTATGGGCTAGTATTACAGAAAAAGTTTGATAGACCTCTGAGATATGTGGCAGTTGCGATATTTTGGGGGCAAAAACCCCTTTTCTATGCAAAAACAATGAAAAACTGGAAATAATTTATAAGTTTTGCATTAAAAATGATGACAGAAATAAAAAGATATAAATTAACTTAATTTCTGATGCTCTTTCGAATTAAATGAGTTTCAAATTCGAAATCCTATATCATATGTGTATTTTTGGGCGAAAAAGCCCTTTTCTGGGCTAAAATCATGAAAAATTGGAAATAATTCATAACTTAAACATAATAGCTGATTTCAAAAATTAAAAGATGTTTACATACTCAATTTCTGATGTTCTTTCCAATAAAATGAGTTTTCAATTCAAATTCTTATATTAAATGTGTTTTTTGGGAGAAAATGCCCTTTTCTAGGCCAAAATCATGAAAAATTGGAAATAATTCATAACTTTTGCATAACAAAAGATAACAAAAATTAAAAGACATTAGTATACTTAATTTCTTATGTTCTTTCAATTGGAATGAGTCTTAAACTCAAATTTTTATATCAAATGTCTTATTTGGAGCAAAAATCTATTTTCTGTGCAAAAATCATGAAGAACTGGAAATAATTTATAAGTTTTGCATTAAAAATGATAATAGAAATAAAATGATGTAAATGTACTTAATTTCTGATGTTCTTTCGAATTAAATGAGTTTTAAATTCGAATTCCTATATCAAATGTGTTTTTTGGGAGAAAATGCCCTTTTCTAGGCCAAAATCATGAAAAACTGTAAATGATTCATAACTTTTGCATAACAAAAGATAACAAAAATTAAAAGATCTTAGTATACATAAGTTCTTATGTTCTTACAATTGGAATGAGTCTAAAACTCGAATTTCTACATCAAATATCCTTTTTTGGGGGCAAAAATCCATTTTCTATGCAAAAATCATGAAAAACTTGAAATAATCTATTAGTTTTGCATTAAAAATGATAATAGAACTTAAAAGATGTAAATATACTTAATTTCTTATGTTCTTTCGAATTAAATGAGTTTCAAATTCGAATTCCTATATCAAATGTGTATTTTGGGGCTAAAAGACCTTTTCTATGGTAAAATCGTGAAAAATTGGAAATAATAACTAATTTAAGCATTTTTACTGATTTCAAAAATTAAAAGATGTTTATATTTTCAATTTCTGATGTTCTTTTGAATGAAATGAGTTTTTAATTCAAATTCTGATATCAAATGTGGTTTTTTTTTGGGGGGGGGGAGAAAATGCCCTTTTCTAGGCCAAAATTATGAAAAACTGGAAATAATTGATAACTTTTGCATAAAAAATAGTAACAAAAATTTAAAGATGTGAATATACTAAATTCCTTATGTTCTTTCCATTGAAATGAGTTTCCAATTTGAATTTCTATGTCATATATGTTGGGGGGGGGGGGGACAAAATCCATTTTCTATGCAAAAATCATGAAAAACTGGAAATTTATACCTTTTGCGTAAAAAATGATAACAGAAATTAAAAGATGTAAATGTACTTAATTTCTTATCTTCTTTTGGATGAAATAAGTTTCAAATTTGAATTCTTGTATAAGAGGCCTTTGAAATTTGGAAAAACAACAGCATTTAATCAAAGATCGGGAAAATTATAAATCAATTTGACTGTCTTTTCACTTGAAATATAGAGCTTTTACCTCCTGGGGATTTTATTATTATATTCCAAGAGGTTTTCACTCGGGAAAATTGGTCCATTAATATGGACTATGAAATTGAAATACTAAATTATATGATTGTTCTATTGTAAAATTTCAGTGTATCATAAGAACATTTCAACAAGTAATGTCTCATGGGTATATAAAAATAAAAATGTATAACATTTAGTCTCAAAATAGATACTATATTGCATTGAGAATTTGGCCAAATATCGGGCCCAAATTAGGCTGATCAAGAGCCCTGATCAATACACGTGTGTTTTAGAGTAAAACAATGTCCAATAATAAGCTACATGAGATTTTACTGTAAACAAATTTTGTTTTTTATTATAAGCATAGAAAATAGCATTCAAAATTTATTTGTCAAGAACAATGAAGTCATGTATGTACATTTTGTGTAAAGTTTAACATTTTTTCAATTTTTTTAAAAATCAGGTTTTAATTGAATGTCATATATTATCTCCAATTTTCCATGTTTTTTTTTTTTTTTTGCCCAGAAAACTCATTTCATTCGAAAGAATATCAGCAATTAAGTAAAAAACCATCTTTTAATTTTTAAATCAGATCACTTGCTAAAGTTGTAAATTATTTCCAATTTTCATATGTTTTTTTTTCTATTTAAGGGCTTTTTGCCACCCCCCCCCCATATTTGATATAGTCATATGAAATGAAACTCATTTCATCCGATAGAACATAAAAAATTCAGAATTCTTACATCTTTTAATTTCTGTTATCATTTTTTATGCAAGCGTTATATATTATTTCCAGTTTTATCATTTTTTTAACATAGAAAATGGATTTGCCCCCTTAAAATATATTTGATGTAGGAATTCAAATTGGAAACTCATTTCATTTGAAAGAACATAAGAAATAAAGTACATTACCATCTTTAAACTTTGTTACTATTCTTTATGCAAAAGTTATGAAGCATTTCCAGTTTTTCATGATTTTCGCCTAGAAAGGGGCATTTTCTCCCAAAAAAACACATTCAACATAAGAATTTGAATTGAAAACTCATTCCATGTGAAAGAACATCAGAAATTGAATATATAAACATCTTTTAATTTTCGAAATCAGTATATATGCTAAAGTTATATATTATTTCCAATTTTTCATGATTTTAGCCTAGAAAAGGGCTTTTTCGCCCCAAAATCACATTTGTTGTAGGAATTCGAATTTGAAACTTATTTAATATGAAAGAACATCAGAAACTAAGTACATTTACATCTTTTAATTTCTGTTATCATTTTTAATGCAAAACTTATAAATTATTTCCAGTTTTCCATGATTTTTGCATAGAAAATGGGTTTTTGCCCCAAAAAACACATTTGACATAGGAATTCGATTTGGAAACTCATTTCAATGGAAAGAACATAAGGAATTTTGTACATTAACATCTTTTAATTTTTGTCATCATTTTTCATGTTAAAGTTATAATTCATTTCCAATTTTTCATGATTTTGGCCTAGAAAAGGACATTTTCTCCCAAAAAAACACATTTAATATAAGAATCTGTATTGAAAACTCATTTCATTCAAAAGAACATCAGAAATTAAATATGTAAACATCTTTTAATTTTTGAAATCAGTTAATACGTTAAATTTATAAATTATTTCCAATTTTTCACGATTTTAGCCTAGAAAAGGGGTTTTTTGCCCGAAAAACCACATTTGATATCAAAATTTGAATTTGAAACTTATTCTATTCGAAAAAACAACAGAATTTAAGTATATTTACATCTTTTAAGTTTTGTTAACATTTTTCATGCAAAAGTTATAAATTATTTCCAGTTTTTCATGATTTTTGCATAGAAAAGGGTGTTTTACCCCCAAAATATCACAACTGCCACATATCTCAGAGGTCTATCAAACTTTTTCTGTAATACTAGCCCATAGTTAATAACTTTAGCATAGTGGTTTGCTTTAATCATAAAATTCCCACGGCAGCTTATTTTCTTACATAAGGCACTCCACTAATTGTCATGCAAAAGAAACTAGCAAAAATGCTTCATGCATTTCCGCTTCTCTTAATAATAAAGTGATAAAAAAGATACGCAATTTCATTAAAATAATCTTCAAAATTTTTCAGAAACAGGAGACTGTTCTTTCGGATTTATTGACTTGATCGTTTACATTTATCAATCTTTGATTATACAATACATTCATAACATCTTTTAAAAATATATGTGTCATTAACTAATGTTCCAATAATAAAACGTGTCTTTCAGTTTTAAGCAATGGCTTTTATATATATGAGAAGGCAGTTTAATTGAAAGTCACATTGAGTATCTTTTTATAAATACAATTCATCCTTTATTCTTTATGAAATACAATTATCTCATTCATTTTTCCTTTAATCTTTCAAATAAAGAATCATATGCGTTGACTGAAGGAATGATCAAAATGGATTCGAAACGAATGTCCTTGACGAGCCAAATTTTATGGTTAGGTATGTGGAATCATTATTTGGATGCTGATGCATATTATATTCGACATCAGAAATATGATAGAATGTGCTTTTAATTTGAAAAAGCAAATACATGTAGGTACAGAATATTTTTCTTGAAAAATTCTTTGCAGAGTTATGTAATATTTATATTAAGGAAATGTAAAATGATTCTGGAAATTAAAAAAAAAACGACGTATTTTGCTCTGCTGTTACAAATGTAGAATACAGGGATTGGAAGAATTCGAATGATTCAAAAATACGTTAGTCTGTCAAATGGTTGAGATCTGAATTTTGCGTTTTGTTATCAATCTTTAACACAAAACAGAATCTAATAAAACATTTTAGTCATAAAAAAAAAACTTAGGAGTATGATTATATCTTTAGTACCTATCTTCGGAATGAATTAAAAAACCAATAGAGTATACAATGAAAAAAAAATCAATTCAATTATATATCGTATTTGAGAGGAAAAAATCTTTATTTTGTCTTTTAGCTACAGGTTTCTTGCTACTTGTATGTGCCGCCGTTATATTAGTCATCCTGAAAAGAAGGTAATTAGAATTGCTTACATTTATATACTTAATAATCGACTATGTTGCAATGACAAAGCAAAAGTAACTGCGCAGAGTTAAAGCATCAGTAACGAAATCTATCCATCTACCTGTACGGCCTTCTTAAAACACAATACTGACAAGAGAGTGGAAACAACTTCTTTTTAATATAACGAAAAAAAAAAAAATAATAAAATACTAATGATAAAACTTATCACAGAGGAATGATCACGAACTAGATGAGAAATATGTGATGTTAAACGTCTTCAAATTCAATAGCATCATTTAAGACCTGATAAATTTACAGCATGAACCAGACATGCACGTTTCGGGTACTTAACCTTCGTCACTGATCCTAAGTCTAAACAATGTAATATGGCCGAAAAGTATGAAAATTATTATATCCAAAAATGTACCAAAACAGGTAGCAGAATTGATGGGATATGATGCTACAGGACCCACGCTTTAGAAATTTCAAGAAATTTTGTAACAGAAAATTTGAAATGCGTTGAAGAGACAGACGATCAACGGAAGTTGATCGAACTTGGCTATATGTGCCCTCGGGGACTCTTGGTCCACCAGCAGTGACACTCACCAAGTAGTTCAAATGTTAAACGTCTTCAAATTCAATAGCATCATTTAAGACCTGATAAATTTACAGCATGGACCAGACATGCACGTTTCGGGTACTTAACCCTCGTCAGTGATCCTAAGTCTAAACAATGTAATATGGCCAAAAAGTATGAAAATTATTATGTCCAAAAATGTACCAAAACACGTAGCAGAATGGGTGGGACATGATGCTACAGGACCCAAGTTTTATGTCATGCTTGCAATAACCCATTTTTTCTTTTAGTATGTTATTGAATTCTAGATATCATTTTATCCTCAATAGAATTACTTTATCGTATATAATGAAGGTGCAATAAGAAAGAGGGCTTGATTAAGTCCTGAAATAATTTGATTATTTCTTGTGCAATGTTCTTCCTTTGAAGGAAAACGCTGGCTAATATATTATTCATTATGTCTCCCCCAAACGGGGAGGAGACATATTGGTTTTGCCTTCGTCGTCCGTCTGTCCATCTGTCACACATCGTGTCCGGGCTATATCTCCCGAACCGTTTGCCCGTTCACTTTCATATTTTAGTATGTTGTTGCTTATGACCCGAACGTTTCACATTATCTAGACCCAAGGTCATGTGACCAAGGTCAATGTCAATTAGTGCATTTTTAAAGAAATTATGAATACATTCTTGTCAGTGCTATACCTCTTGAACCATTTGCCGGATCACTTTCATATTTTAGTATGTTGTTGCCTATGACCCGAATGTTTCTCATCACCTAGACCCAAGGTCATGTGACGAATGTCAAGGTCACGTAGTACATTTTTTATGAAATTGTATATGCATTCCTGTCCGGGCTATTTCTCTTGAACCATTTGCCGGATCACTTTCATATCTTAGTATGTTGTTGCTTATGACCCGAAGGTTTCGTATCACCTTGACCCAAGGTCATGTGACCAAGGTCAAGGTCACTTAGTGTATTCTTAATGAAATTATGCATACATCATCCTGTCCGGGCTATATATATATATGTTGAACCTTTTGCCGGATCACTGTCATATTTTAGTATGTTGTTGTTTATGACCGAAGGTTTCACATCAACTTGACCCAAGGTCATGTGACCGAGGTCAAGGTCATGTGGTACAATTTTAATGAAATTGTTAATACATTCCTGTCCGGGCTTTATCTCTTGAACCGTTTGCACGATCGCTTTCATATTTTAGTATGTTGTTCCTGTTGAGATTATCGTCAGGATCTTCTTTAACTCATTTGTGTCACACTTATGCCCTTTGCAGTGTGGAGCTCGTAAAAAGGTTCCCCGCGAGGGGTTTGACAGTAAGTGTTTTGAATATTTTCCCTGACATGGTCGCCATAGCACTTTCTTTATAGATATAACCTCAGACAGTCCAATGCATGTATTTTATATATTGTTTTTCCATGCATGAACATCGACGGCGGGTGCGGCTAGCCAACAGGGGATGCTTACTCCTCCCGGGCACCTGGTCCCACCTCTAGCTTGCTAGGGGTCCGTCGATGCTCAATTTGGTGCTCTATTGTGAGTGCTGTTAAGATTAGCGTCAGGATCTTCTTTAACTCCTTATGACCCGAAGGTTTCACATCACGTTGACTCAAGATCATGTGACCAAGGTCAATTAGTATATTTTAAATGAAATTGTATTTGTTATGTGTATTATTTCCAGGCTTAATCTTTTGAACCGTGATAGGATCACTTCATATTTTAGTATGATGGTTCTGACGACCCAAAGGTTTCACACCACCTTGATCCACGGTCATATGACTAAGGATAAGGTCAAGTTTAGATTTTTAATGAAATTGTAAATGCTACTGAGTCTGGGCTATATCTGTGAAATCGTATATTGGATCACTCTGATAATTAAGTATGCTGTTGCTCAGGATTGGAGGGTTCCTTATCATCTTCGCCCAAGGTCATGTTCCCGAGGTCAAAATCATTTAGTTCTGTTTAATGAAATTGTAGGTACTAATCTTCTCTGGGCTATATATCCTGAACACTTCTTTCAATTGTTTTCATATTTTAGTATGTTGTTTCTCAGGACTAAATGTTTCTTATCACATTGTCCCAAGGTAACATGATTAAGGTCACTTCTTACTTTGGTAATGAAATTGTATATGCTAATCATGTCCAGGCTGAATTTGTCTATGCTTATCATGTGAAGGCTTTATATTTAGAAGCGTGTATCCAATCACTAATTCAGTTTTTTGTTGCTCATGATCCATACAATGTAGGTTTCAGATCACCTATATCCAAGGTCATGTTATCAAATTCGATTTCAATAAATATGCTTATAATGAAATGGTATATGCTAATCATGTTTGGGCTTTACCTAAAACAATATAATGAATCACTTTCATGTTTTAGTGTGGTATTGCCCATGCCTCAAAGGTTTCACATCATCTTGGCCTAAGGTCAAAGTAATTTAGAGGGAGGGGAGACATCTGTTATTTCTAAAAAAAATCTTTTAAATTAGAATATTTCATATAGTCAGAGTCATGTTGTTACAGGTGACCTTTCAACTGCTTCGTGATATTTTTAAACGAGAGTCCCAAGGGACAAAACCCTCACCTGATATCCATGCACGCTCTTCACATACTGACATTGATAAATGATAGTAAAAATGCAAGAATTTGAGCCCATATGCATAACTTTTGTCAGAAGATTTTTGCTGAATGTAGATAAGTTTGGATTTTTAGACAACCTTTAAAAAAGTACAAATAATTCGAAATGGTCACATGTCAAAACATTATCTTGTTTACTAAATTAAAAAGACAGATGATGTGATCCCAAATGTTTAACGTCTTCAAATTCATTAGAATCATTTTAGAGCAGATAAATTTACAGCTTGGACCAGATAAGCAGTTTTGGAGTAATAAACCCTCGTCAGTGATCCTCAATCTAAACAATGTAATATGACCAAAATATGTGAAAATGATGTCCTAAATATACCGAAAGACATAGCAAAATGGCTGGGATATGATGCTACAGGACCAAGGATTTAGAAATTTTAGAAAATTTTGTGAACAGAAATTTTCAAATGCTTTTGAAGAAACGACCAACCGAAATCGATCGAACTTGGCTACAAGTGCCCTCGGGGACTCTTGGTCCACCAGCAGTGACATTCACCAAGTGGTACATTTTTTTAACGCCTTCAAATTCATAAGCATCATTTTAGAGCAGATAAATTTACAGCATGAACCAAACATGCACGTTTCGGGTATTTAACCCTCGTCAGTGATCATCAATTTTAACAATGTAATATGACCAAAATCTGTAAAAATTATATATGCTACCGAAAAACATAGCAAAATGGCTGGGATATGATGCTAACCGGTCGTAGGCCCAGCTAGTATAATTGTATGATTTTACATGAACAATTAAATCATTTTGTAAAATTCCACAAAAGTTGCAGTAGGTGATGAAGACACATGCAAAAGGAATAAAACCAGGAGATAATCTTCTTAGATTAATTTAATGTAAAATTGAATGCAAAACCTTTCATTATTTATAGCTAGTTTGCGAGAAAAAAAATAGTTTGGTTTTTCTCATATCTTATTGTTCTCTACGCTCGCATGAGTGGATTTGCCTTTAATTATACATGTATTAAATCATACCGAAATTTATGAATGGGAGCTTTTGAATGGTATTAATCCCATCTAAAAACTGAACTTGTGGCAGTTAAAATTGTATTAATCCAAATTATAAATTCAAGTTAGCATTGTAGATATTGAGCCAACTTGTTTCCCCAAAAAGCAGTGTACGGTATATAAAACCTCATGACCCGGTGAAGCCGCTTGATCTTTCTTTTTTTTTAGCTCACCTGAGCAAAGCTCAAGTGAGCTATTGTCATAGCGCGCCGTCCGTCGTCCGTCCGTCCGTCGTCGTCGTCGTCGTCGTCCGTCCGTCCGGCGTAAACTTTTAACATTTTCGACATCTCCTCTGCAACCGCTGCACAGAATTTCTCGAAACTTCACAGGAAGCAAGTACTCAATGCCCTCTACCAAGTTTATGTTTTTTGTACCGATTGGTCAACAAATATGGCCGCCAAGGGCTCTGATTGGCTGACACATTTTCGACATCTCCTCTGCAACCGCTGCACAGAATTTCATGAAAATTTACAGGATGGAAGTACTCAAGGTCTTCTACCAAGTTTGTGTTTTTTGTGCCGATCAGTCAACAAATATGGCTGCCGAAGGCTCTGATTGGCTGACACATTTTCGACATCTCCTCTGCAACCGCTGCTCAGAATTTCATGAAACTTTACAGGAAGGAAGTACTCAAGGTCCTCTACCAAGTTTGTGTTTTTCTTGCCGATCGGTCAACAAATATGGCCGCCGAAGGCTCTGATTGGCTGACACATTTTCGACATCTCCTCTGCAACCGCTGCACAGAATTTCATGAAACTTTACAGGAATGAAGTACTCAAGGTCCTCTACTAAGTTTGTGTTTTTCGTGCCGATCGGTCAACAAATATGGCCGCCGAGGGCTCTGATTGGCTGACATATTTTCGACATCTCCTCTGCAACCGCTGCACAGAATTTCATGAGACTTTACAGGAAGGAAGTACTCAAGGTCCTCTACCAAGTTTGTGTTTTTCTTGCCGATCGGTCAACAAATAAGGCCGCCGAGGGCTCTGATTGGCTGACACATTTTCGACATCTCCTCTGCAACCGCTGCACAGAATTTCATGAAACTTTACATGAAGGAAGTACTCAAGGTCCCCTACCAAGTCTGTGTTTTTCGTACCGATCATTCAACAAATATGGCCGCCGAGGGCTCTGATTGGCCGACACATTTTCGACATCTCCTCTTTAACCACTGCACAGAATTTCATGAAACTTTGGAGGAAGGAAGTACATGTACTCAAGGTCCTCTGCCAAGTTTTTATTTTTCGTGCCGATTGTTCAACAAATATGGCTGCTGAGGGCTCTGATTGGCTGACTCATTTTCGACATCTCCTCTGCAACCGCTGCACAGAATTTCATGAAACTTTACAGGAAGGAAGTATTCAAGGTCCTCTGCCAAGTTTTTTTGTTTTTCGTGCCGTCGGTCAACAAATATGGCCGCCGAGGGCTCTGATTGGCTAACACATTTTCAACATCTTCTCTGCAAAAAAACCACTGCACAGAATTTCATGAAACTTTACAGGAAGAAAGTACTCAAGGTCCTCTACCAAGATTGTGTATTTTGTGCTGATCGGTCAACAAATATGGCCGCCAAGGACTCTGATTGGCTGACACATTTTCGAAATCTCCTCTGCAACCGTTGCACAGAATTTCACGAAACCTTGCAGCAAGCAAGTACTCAAGGTCCTCTGCCAAGTTTGTGTTTTTCTTGTCGATAGGTCAACAAATATGGCTGTCAAGGGCTTTGATCTGTAGAAGTATTTTTGTGACTTTTAACCCTTTGTCTGCAACTCAGGTGAGCGATGTGGCTCCCTTGGGCCTCTTCTTTTTGGTAAATGCTGAAATGCGACACTTCTTGCAGAGGCTGTGCATTTTTTCAAGAGACAAGAAGAAGCGCCGCATAACAGCATACGGTACACCCTTCAGTTCACCGAAAAAAAAACCAATCAAGTGGTTTCGTCTCTTGTTGTTTCGTCTTTGTGTTTTGGTCGGGTGTTTTACCATTGGTACTGCAACCAGGTCAGGTCGGCGACCCCTCCATTCTTTTATAGGATTTCTGTTTTTAAATCATGGTTGCAAAATTTCATTATAACGATCAGAAGAAGTAAGAGTACTGATGTCGAAAAACATCGCACAATAAAAAAGAAAAAAAAAATGTTTGAAATATTCATTATTTTTCACATAAATTTGATGTGCTTTATGTTTTGAATCCGTTTTACGTACAAATAAAATTAAATCTGAAGTCAGTATATCAATATAAAAAGTGAATTTCTAAATCCCTGAAACTGAAAGACGCCTGATTTTACTTAATTGAGGTGGCGGGTGTTGCATGCAAGCAGGAGATGCTTACTCTTCCTGGGCATCTGGTCTCACTCCCATATCGGGAGTTCGCTTCTTTTCATATGGAGGAGGTTTTTGTTTGTTTGGTTTGGTTCCGGTTCTATCCTGATTTTGTATGCCTTCGGTTTCTGATTTTCTGAATTATCGATTTTGTGCTGTATACAGGGATATGGTCATTATCCATATTTATCATTTATACTACACAATGTAAGATTTCAGGCATAAAATTCAAACTGTGCAGAAATGGGTAATAAACATTTCAGCACCGTGCGACTTTGCATATAAAAATGTTGTTACCATCCTCTAGATACTTCACAATCGAAAATTGAAGTTTGAATTCGAATCGCAGTTATTTTTCAAAGCGTCTTATCTAAAATTGCTACAGAGAACAATTGAAACTTTATAAAGAAAGCGATGTGATGAAAAAGCGAAGAGTTGTAACATGAAACAAATATTACACAAATAATGAAAAAACCAAGAGGTCATGAAGTCACATAGCTTGCATTTTAGACACTCCAAGACCCGACATCACAATTTTTGACGTACTTTTTCATATATCTTCCTTTCACATGGTGGAGGATTTTGTTTGTTTGCTTTGGTTCCTGTTTAATCCTGATTTTGTATGCCTTCGGTTTCAGATTTTCTGAATTATCGATTTTTGCTATATACAGGGATATTACCATTATCAATATTTGTTATATTTTTTTTACGTCACAGTTAAAAGTGATGTCAAATGATGTCATGTCGTGTCTTGACCTGTATAAGATTCAAATCTACTGCGTTAGTTTGAAAATCATCTATTAGAGTTGTAACGATTAACTGAAATGTCGGTTAACCACAGTTCAAAAAGTCCGGTTCGATTTCCAATTTTCCAGCTAAAAAGAGTTAAATAATTATAATAAATTCAAATATTATATCTTTCTAAATGAAAATGCATACACATAAGTATTCATTTATAATATTCTACTAGAATACCACTAAAAGTATTTCAATATTACCTTTTTGGGTAAAGGTATGGGGGTAAAGCTAACTTCAATAAAAATGTTGAAGTGCAAATATGTGTATCAGAAATGAATGTAAAATCATTAAGATAGTTCAAAATACATAAGTAGCTAACAAGAAGATTTAAAAAAAAATGAAAAAAGTGTTTGGTTCCGCTGGATTTAAACCCACTAATCGTGGGTCGAAGGATCATAGAAATCATACCTATGTACAATCTTAAAAAAATAATTCAAAATTTATAATTTTGACAAAATTATTTCACAGTTGCATTTCGTACTAACAATATCAAAAAGTATACAAGCGGTTTCATATGAGAAGATGAAAATGATAAGGATGACAATTCCCCATATCCTTTTTGCGATTAAAAACATAAAAAATGTGTTCGGCAATTTCTTTCGCAAACGCATTCCTTTAGTTCATCGTGGCTAAGAGAAGGTATCTTGGGGTTGCAAATGTAGTCAACAGCGAATGGAGTAATATACATCTTTTTCTTTCCATTAAAATAACTAAATCGAAAAAGACGTCAAAAACGCGTTAAAAATTAGGTTTCAGATTCTAATGAAATGAACAAACTAGAAAAATGCATCTTTCCTGATCACTCAGATACCATTAGTGTTTTAATTGTGACAAATATGGATAATGACCATATCCCTGTATACAGCAAAAATCGATAATTCAAAAATCAGAAACCGAAGGCATACAAAATCAGGACAAAACAGGAACCAAAGCAAACAAACAAAAACCTCCACCATATGAAAAGAAGCGAATTCCCGATAGGGGAGTGAGACCAGGTGCCCAGGAAGAGTAAGCATCTGCCCAGGAAGAGTAATCCATGCAGCGATATGGAGAAGAAACTGTTAAGACGGGTACCCTGTTGGGCCTATATGAACCCGCCTTGGATCCATTCCTAATCAAACTTGGGAGGAGACCATCAGTACATGTACTTCATACATACCAAGCTTCATCAAAATCATCCAAACGGTTTCGGAGAACTCGAAAATGTTAAAAGACGGACGCCGGATAAACCGGTATCACCAAAGCTCACTTTGAGCCTTCGGTTCAGTTGAGCTAAAATCCGGAGACGAAAAAAGGCAAATTTTGTAGTAACCTGAATAACATACATACACTCCTAAGACTTATTTGAATACACAGACACTTCCAAATGATACATAAATAACAGGTAAGCAGAATGCCTAATTTCTCATTTTAATCACACTTCGTTTCGTAATAATATATAACAGCCGCTCTCTGTTCTCTGACATTTCCATACGTTATACTTCCCTTAGAAATCGGTTCGTTTGAAATATACAAACGACAAACATGTTATACAAATCATAAGGTAGAATATAAAATGAAGTATGAACAGGTTTTGCCTGAATTTATTTTTGCCATGATTGCATATTTGGCTAATTAAATCTCGTTATCGTTCTGCTCATTGGCCGATTAGCCTACTTGTTTTTCTTTTTCAAATTTCCGAGAGTTCATGATATGCATTGACATTTTTATTTAATGTATTCGATATTGGTCAGCAGATTTTAGGTCAATTTTACGGAAAACACTGTTTGGTTTAGAAATATTGTTTGAGATTGTCATGTACATGAATATGCTGACGTCTTACATTCGAAATGCTTTGTTCTCTGATGTCTCAAAATGACATGACGAGGCTATTTTGAAAAGCATATTCTTGCATTAATGCTTAAATGAGGTGTATTCGACATATTGGCGTCATTCGAAAAAGATGAACGAATCGTTACCTTTAATATGTCATATCGGCAAAATGCGAAAATACGGAAGTTACCTCCGTATGACCTATTTCGTCCACGTTTTGGAATTCAGGAAAGAAAATGGCTACATGTACACACAATTAAGTTTTAGAAACAAAAAAAGCAATACTGACCGGTTTGTCAAGAAGTGCGAGCTCAAATTAAGTTAAAGATCAAGTCCAGCCAACTTTCAAAAAGGAGGAATTATAAACAATACAAATTCTAACAAACAGGTTCAAAATTCTCGATGGAAAAACAGTGCTTTTAAAAAGTAGATGAGTTGGTTTATACTCTAACGTATTTTACTTTTTGTTTTTACGAATACACAATAGGCAGGGAGTTGGTCAAAAAATGAAATTCGAGTAGTGTAGACCATTCTTTTTTATGCCATCGGAATCATATATTCGGGGCATATAGTTTTTGGTCTGTCCGTCTCTTTGTATGTTTGTTTGACAATATTTGTCTGTATGCCTGTCTGTATGTCTGTCTGTCTGTCCGAGAAACTCTCTAACATTTGGCATAATTTTTGTATGGAAGGCGATAGAGCTTTCACATTTCACTTTTGTATTCCTTGTGACAAGACCTTTGCATTGATACCAAAAATGTTCACCTCGTGACCTCGACCTTTGACCTACTTTTCAAAAACTTTAACATTGGTCAAAACTTTCAAATGGATTGTAATATGGCTTTCATATTTCACATCTGTATTTCTTGTGACATGACCTTTCCATTGATACCAAAAGTTTTCACCCTGTGACCATGACCTTTCGGTTTCTGATTTTCTGAATTATCGATTTTGTGCTGTATACAGGGATATGATCATTATCCATATTTGTCACTTTACCTTTGACCTACTTTTCAAAAACTTTAACATTGGGCATAACTTTTTAATGGTAAGTGATGGGGTCTTCATATTTCACATGACAGTGTATTCCTTGTGACAAGATCTTTCCATTGATACTAAAATTTTGACCGCGTGACCTTCACCTTTGATCTACTTTTCAAAAACTTCAACATTGGGCTTACGAATTTTTGAACTTTTGAATGGTATGTGGTAAGACTTTCATATTTTAAGTATATATTTGTTATGACCAGACATTTCGATTGATACCCTTTTGTTTACCTTGACTTTGACCTTTGACCTACTTTAGAAAAAACTTTAACATAGGGCATAACTTTTGAATGGTAAGTGATAGGGCTTTTGTATTACTAATGTGTATTGTCAATATTGAAATATACTTAACAAAAAAAGTTATGTCCCTAAAAATGTACCACTTCTGCAGATGAAACGTTATAGCCCTCGAAATAATAAGATTTACTCAAGAAAAACTCCAAAATTTTAATTTCGTCACTCAGACATTGAACGCAATGAAGTGTGACGAAACAAAGCGTTTTCACCTTGTAAGGTAAATTTCTCTGTTTCTTTGTTCTGGTTGACTGCTTTCGAAAGAAAAAATGCATAAATAAGCATAGGAGATTTCTCCATTGAAAAACGGAATAAAATTTTGATATCGATTATCCATAGATCAGTCAAACAGCTTGTAATTCAAGAAAAATTAGCTTAAATGACACCGGAAGTCTACAGTCGGCCATGCGCCATGTAAAATACCAATAGCACATTGAAAGTGTATCTAAGGTTGTGCATATACCGATTTGTTCAGTAAAATTATTTTGGATTTAGAAACGCCCTTACCGGAGAAGAACAAACAAGTGTAGTCCCTTTGGTTAAAACCTTGATGATGACGTCACATTTACATCAATTCATCAAGATCGTTGTCAGAATCGGATAATTAATGGATAACCTGTTTAACATTTAATTCAAAAAATTAGTTTTCGAGGATACCGCCTCTGAATAAAATTTGTTTTCTCGAGTCATTTTAAACCAATACAAAAAGAAGGACATAACTTTTTTTTGTTCAGTATATATGTTCTATAGTACCAATTTTATTGTAAAAGACACGTGTTTCGGATATTGAATTCTCGTTAGTAGTACTCCATATCAAACAATTTAAATAAAGCTAAAGTGAATCTTCCTGGCGAAAAGGGAATGATCTCCAGCATGACCACCCTGCATTCACCTAGCGAAATAAACCCACAAGAAAGTGACAAATAAATAACAACAATTGAACTCTAAATCGCATTAAGACACAATACAGACTTTTAATTTCCTCTTACAAAAAATGACGGCTCCACATGTTGTGTAGGGTTTATTCAGAAGTGTATTTAAGTGAAAAATATGCCCAAAAATCGTTAGAGGGTAGGCGCAAGGAGCTTCATTTTGAACATAATCGAAAATTTTAATATGCCGAAACCCAGCTAAGGACAGATCTATGCAATGAGGAAGATATCACTTAGTTTTAGAATTTTAGGTCTAATTTGATTACAGGAACTTTAGAATATAATCAAATGCAGTGCATAAACACTAAAACTAGGTGAGCGATATCCTCGGGGACTTACAGTCCACCAGCAGCGATATACCAGCCCAGTGGTTGAAACTGTCAATATTGAAATATATGTTTTATAGTACCAATTTTATTGTACTAGACACGCGTTTCGTATATTGAATCCTCGTCAGTAGTACTTCATATCATTTTAGATAAAGCGGAAGTGAATTTTCCTGGCGCCATCTTCAATACAGAATTATTTCTAGTCACAAAAGTTTTCCATTGACACCAACATTATTAAACCGTGTTACCCTGACCTTTACCTTTCACAAACTATAAACATGATAAAGAAAATGGTGTTAATACTAACGAAGATGCCACCTGGGGCATTCGTGTTTCACAAACACAGGCTAAATTTTCATTTTTTTCATGTTATCTCCTAATGAAAAAAGTCAACTAGTACTATCTATTAGTTCCTGTTGGTTCTTTCAGCTTATTGAGAGTATTTGAAAGAATTCAATTACATATAAATCGTATCTACCATGGTTACACTGTTCTTGTTGCCAGCAAACCATTTAAATAGTTTCAAAATTCATCATTTAGCGCACTTTTCATTCCAATATACATTTGTAAAAGGATAGGATTTCCAACAAAACTTCATGCATGTAAGCACTCGAGGAGTACGAGCATAATACAGAGAGGACAGCTTTTGAGGGGACCTTTATTCGCTAACCAGGTCAAATTTTGTCGTGACAGTCGGTTAGGTCATTAACCTGGTCTTTAGACATTCTCAACTGTTTTTAATATGAGGTACAAAAAAGATATAAAAGAATAAGGTATCATGGAGAATAATAAATTCAATCTCGTTACAGGTCAAAAGCGATGGCTGCTAAAAGTACGGACGAAGATTTCATGGACTTAAAGTTGCAGTACCAATATTATAAGAACGAAGATATTTACGACAATATCAATGATGGATTCGCATTTTCAAGTCCTCAGTTGGAAATGACACCCTCGTTTTACGTAAATTCACAGTTTTGCCCTTAATTCAGATCATAAAGATTGTAGACTATTTTGAGATGGATAGAGCTGCGTAACTAAATAATAAATTAAAATGGTCTTTAACGCGGAATAGTGTTGCTCTCCCCGAAACTCGTTTTTTCATCGTGTGATGTTAATATTTTTACAATTTTCAATGCTTACTTTTATGGATTTTTTGATTATTTAATACAATGGTAGTTCATTTTCTTTTTTAGATATCGGATTTATCCATTAATTCATCTTATCGTTCAATTTCTTTGGATCATGAAATGCATATATACAGATTACTTATTTGGCCTTTATTGTGATGTTTCTTAGATAAAGAATGGTGTTGATGAATGACTAAGCAATTGGTAAAAAAATATTGCAAAACAAGTGACGAGAATTGAACTACTATCAAGCTCCACTAACCCCTATAATTATCCCTGCATGCTGTATTGACCATAAAACAAACAGCAAAAGTTACTTCTTTCGGGAATCTCGGTTCATCTATAAATATGTAAGCATATAAGGCTAAAAGATACGGATGTGATTCCAAGCCTACAGAACATTTGTTTTTAACTGACATGGCCACGATCACCTGTTGTGAAGAAAAGGGGATGATCTCAAGCATGACCACCATGACAAAAATCACAAGAAAGTGATACTCAAATGACATCATACAAAACTAAAAGCCACAAAATTTACACGACAATAATCACTAGAACATCATACAAGACAATCAAAAAGGACGTACAGAAACATCAAACATAAAGGACAACACATAAAAAGAAAGAAGACCGATGTGCACCCGGCGCCGACTTTGACCGCCATCTGCTACAAGCAAATGGTGTAGTTATCCGGATCACGTGCGCAAAATCCTCCAACTAGTCCGGATACATAGAGGTCTCAATAGACCCACAATAAGTGTATAAACATAGAACTTCTCACCTTAATTCTATGGCATGCGTATAACAGTCTGTGCTCTGCTGGCTAAAGCAAAGGAGGGGATCTCCAACACCGGGTTGCAGCACCCACAGCAAAACACCAAAACATCCAATACAAAAACACAAAGCAGACAAACACAGAAAGAGACGCATAAGGGAAAGTCAACGCACAACACAGAAACATAAAACACAAAGGACTACACATAAACCGAGGAGACCAATGGGCAACCGGTGCCGACTTAAGACGGCCATCTGCTACGGAAATAGCAAAAGGTATGGTTATCCTGGATTACGTGCGCACAACCCTCCCATTTTTCCGATTACCCAGAGGTCCCGAATAACGTACAATTGTGGTGTAAAACAACCTCCTCACTGTCAGATGACCACACACAAACAAGACCGCAAAATGCAGGGTGAATATGTAAATGGATATAAAAAGAGGGCGTACGTAATACAATCCTTGCTCTGCCGCCGCGAGCGCAAGTATGTTATCACCCGAGGAGTCCGACTGACATTTAGAGAGGACAGGTGGTCGGGGCCCTGTATTCTCTAAAGAGGTTTGGACAGGGCCGTCATTGAGTCCCGTTGTCACAGTCAGTTAGAGTGCAAGTTTTAAGAATGCGCTGGTACAAGACTGTAGATTGGTTAAACAGCAAGCCTAGTGTCCGTCTGGTGATATTAGGATCATATCAACGGCATAAAAGGCGTTTGATGATTCTGACGCATTTTCGATAGTGATGTTGTCTATCTTTGATCCTTCTTATCTTGTAAATTATGTCACCATAAAATGCAGGTTGTGAAATACCTAAAGTAATATACTCTGTTCATGTATTGGTCCGAATTTCAGAAGAAGTTGATAATAATTTTTGTAAAATTTCCAAAAAGTTTTTACTAGTTTGTGAAAGCGAAAACCTTGTCCTAAAAGTTTCTTGGTAATTTGTAAATTTCTACTTTGAAAATCCAAAACATCAGTACATGCTCTAGCATTCCTGATCAGCTGTGAGATGCCATAGGACGGTAATCTAGGAACATCACCGTCAAGCCAGGGGACATTAACTATATTAAATCCAAAATCATGTCTTTTGTCATACACACGTGTATGAATCTCTCCATTAACAATTTTGATATTTAGGTCCAAAAATGGTGTTTCTGTACTTAAAACGTTTGCCTTGTTTAGAATCAATTCTTGTGGATAAATAACATTTTTATACTTTTCAAAAACAGGATTGTTGATAGTAAGAATATCATCCAGGTACCTAGAAGTACCAATGAAACATTTCACTTCATCACTTTTTCTTTGCTTTTGCAGATTTGGGATAAATTGCTTTTCATTCGTGTATAAAAATAAATCTGCAACAAGAGGCGCACAATCAGTACCCACAGGAATCCCTACAACCTGCTTGTAGAGTTTCTCACCAAATCTTACATAAATATTGTCCAAAAAGAAGGACAAGGCAATACACAGGTCACCACATGTCCATGGTTTGTATGATTTGTAATCTGTGGCGGAAAAGAAACCCTTCGATTCAGATGTACAGATATAGGTTTTCCCCTTCTCGATCAAAACACTATTTAATGAGTTTGGACCGTCGATTTATTTTGTCGTGAGGAAGCGTGGTATACATATTGGAAAAGTCGTTTGGAGAAATCGTATTTGCTTCAAAATTTCTTGATTTTATATTGTCAATCACATCCCCCTGAATTTTTAATAGACCAAAAGAAGTTGACACCATTTCTGTTCATGACAGTTTCACAGTATTTGGCTACGTGTTCCTTTATAGCCGTGAGTGCTGACGTCAGATTTCTAGACAAAATTGTAGTTGAGCAGTTGCTAAAATTGGCAATGTATCGAAACTTGTAGGGAGATCAATTTAAGAAATAGGGATGTTAAAAGAAGAAAGTTCACTGTTATGTTTGTTCAAAATATTGGGAACACTTTCATTGCTTTCGAAATAAGTATAAATAGAGGAAAGTTCCGAAACTAAAGTTGATTTGTAGTTGCGCTTTCAAATAATTATGGTGTTGTTGGCTGCTTTGTCTGCAGGCGCGAAGACATATTTTTCATGTTAATTACGTAACTTGGATTTGAAATATCTTTCAGATTTAGAACTGGGATTTTCAAAAAGATGATGATTTTTGTGGTGTTTGGAGGAAAGGTCTTTCAGCAAATTGTCGGAATTCCCATGGGGACCAATTGTGCCCCACTCCTTGCCGACATTTTCCTTTACTCGTACGAAGCTGAATTCATTCAATCTTTGGTCTCTGAAGGGAAATGATACTTAGCTTCTGACTTCAGCTTCACTTATAGATACATAGACGATGTGTTGTCCATCAATAATCCGAAATTCGTAGATTACCTGAGCAGAATCTATCCTTCAGAGCTTGAAGTCAAAGAAACTACAGAGACAAAAAAATTCAGCATCCTATTTGGACATAATGTTGTCCTACGACACTGATGGTCACATGAACACCTCACTCTATGACAAACGTGACGACTTCAATTTCAGCATTACAAACTTTCCTTTTCTGAGTAGCAACATCCCTTCATCGCCTGCTTATGGCGTGTTCATATCTCAGTTGATACGCTATGCCAGAGCAAGTACGAAATATACGGTTTTTGTTCTGAGAGCTAGGCGTCTTTCAGATAAGCTTCTCAGTCAGGGATATGTTTGTGATCGACTAACATCGTCACTGAGGAAGTTCTACGGTCGATACGGGGAACTCGTCATACACTATGATGTCCCACTCTCCAGAATGGTAGGTGATATTCTGTCATAGACCATTTGAACCATCTAACCCAAGATTGTACTCTATGTCTTCCGAAATGGAAGTTACCGGATGTGACAGTTCTACCGAATTGAAGCGGCGGGTGTTGCATGCAAGCAGGAGATGCTTACTCTTCCTGGGCACCTGATCTCACTCCCATATCGGGAGTTCGCTTCTTTTCATGTGGTGGAAGTTTTTGTTTGTTTGCTTTGGTTCCTGTTTTGTCCTGATTTTGTATGCCTTCGGTTTCTGATTTTCTGAATTATCGATTGTGTGCTGTATACAGGGATATGGTCATTATCCATATTTGTCATCTATTCGATAATATCGGTTATATCCAAAATGAGTTTTTTTTTTCAGTTATTCAGAGCACGCGATTCGACTCCTTCCGGTTTACCCCATCGTTTGGTATAGTTATCTAAAGCTTCCTTCAGGACATTACGACATTTAATTAAGTCTATCTTGGATGGGATTCTATACTTAGGTCCTTTTTTAGAAGATCACGGAGCTGTCTGTCTTTGATAATTGAAAAGTCACCTGTAATAATATGATCCAGCTGGTTTATATAGATATTCAGACGTTGCACATTCTCAAGAAGCAGGACATGATTCAAGTATTTTAGAATCTGATGTTACTTTGTTGTAGTTAAAAACGAAATTTCGAATAGGTCTCTTACATTTGTAACAAATAAGAGGAGGTTCTAAATTTTCAAGATATTGAGAAATGGCACTTTGTACGCGATGATCCCAAAAAAATCTTAGAGATGTTTAGAAGATCAAAACCGTTGTTAATAAATGGAATTTTGATGAATCGTCTTTTAGGGGAGGTGTTTTTAACCAAAGGATATAGTTTATTTTGTACGAATGCAACAATGATGTTGAGCTTGAATCAATCAGTGTGTCTTAAGAATGCAACCAGTGCTTCACCCAAGATAGATTTCAATTAAACTGCTGAAACTGAAGAGAGAGCTTGTAGCAGTACATGTCTGCCGCCGTTGCGTGCAATGATCAGTAGATCTTTGAGGGTTCGATGTACTTTAGCTCTTTTTCTGAGTTTTTTGTTTCGCCTTTTACCGTGATACCTATGCTTCCGTTTAGTGTTAGGGCGGATTGAAAAGACATTAATATTTGATGAGGTCGAAGAAATGTTTCCTTGTCCATAAATTTGATCGTTAAGACCACGCAGTTTGCAGTTTAATTATCCAGGCAAGTTCAGCTTGTAAGCGGCGTTTTTTAATTTCAGTTTTACTTTGATTTCTAAGTTTTGGGAATGACTGAACTGGAGTAATTGTTATATCCGAAATTGAATGGTTATATTTAACGAAGTGATTATATAGAAAATTTCTTTGTTTTTTCTGATGCGAGTTTCTTATATATAATTATCTGATAGGAATGACTTCGAAAACGAGATTTTAAGGCCTGGCCTGTTTCCCCTACAGATCGGGCGCCACATCCCTTGGCGTATCATGTAATGACGTAGATGACATCTTGATACGATCAATCAATGTCCTGATCAATCTCGATTTTAAAAGTCTGCCCATTAACACTACATTTAATTGTGGAATTGAAATTGATGAGCGGACACATACCTCATCTTTTCCCATTGCACCTGCAAATGGTTGAGAACCCTCTATGTTTGTTGTTAAATGTAGAGTCTGCAGATGGAGAAGGGGGTGCAATACGTCTATGGGGTTCTAATTTAAGAGGTGATAGAAGTAACTTTGGTGAGGAAAAAAATTTCTTACTGTTAAATGTTGATGATGGGAAAGTGACTGTAGTAATAGAGGGTATTCTCAAAGGAGTTAATTTGATACGAGGGGACCTTAAAAATGCCACGATGAAATGATCGGTGAAAGGTGAATTATGATCCTGCGTAGAGGAAACTACAACTTAGTCAAGTTAGAGAACGTAATGGAATAAAAACACTTCAAACATCGGGTCGCGGGGAAGTGTATTACCAACTCCACACTGCAACACGAAATAAGTGTAGATATAAAATAAAGGAGGGGATCTCCAACAACACCAGGTAGCAGCACCCACAGCAAAACCCAAAGTCACCCAACGTAAAAACACAAAGCAGACAAGCACAGAAAGAGACGCATAAGGGACAAGGAACGTCAACGCACAACACAGAAACATCAAACCCAAAGAACTACACATAAACCAATGATACCAATACCAATCGGTGTCGACTTAGGACGGCCATCTGCTACGGAAATAGCAGAAGCTGTAGTTATCCTGCATTACGTGCGCACAACCCTCCCACTTTTCCGATTACTCAGAGGTCTCGAAGAACGTACAATTATGGTGTAAAACAACCTCCTCACTGTCAGATGACCACACGCAAACAAGACCGCAAAATGCAGGGGCCCAAGCAACACAGGTGAATATGTAAATGGATATAAAAAGAGAGCGTACGTAACACAATCCGTGTTCTGCCGCCGCGAGCTCATGTATGACTGACATTCAGAGAGGACAGGTGGTCGGGACCCTGTCTTCTCTAAAGAGGTTTGGACAGGGCCCGTCATGGAGTCCCGTCGTCACAGTCAGGCAGAGTGCAGGTTTTAAGAATGCGCTGGTACAAGACTGTAGATTGGTTAAGCACCAAGCCTAATGTCCGTCTTGTGATATTAGGATCATAAAAACGGCATAAAAGGCGTTTGATGATTTTGGCTCATTTTCGATAGTGGTGCTGTCTATCTTTGATCCTTCTTATCTTGTTAAGAGCCAATCCGGCATAAAACCATGCAAATTCATCCAAATGACCTAGTAACCAAATTTAATGATTTTAAGTTATTCTAATAGATAAATGACTAGGAATAATTCTGTCAAATATTTTCGTTCAAATAACCATGATTACGGAGATACGCAACCCCATCATTTTTCCCGCCAAATTTACAAAATGGAAGTAGAATTATAACTATTTTCGCTTATATACTTCTCTAAATTTTTATGTATAAATTGAATTGGACTAAATATTGTAATTGATATATTGAAATATAACATCTATGTTATCTCAGGATGATATTATGAGTGAACAATGAATTTCAGTCAAAACGTAACTTGAAAAGAGGTAAAAAATCAGCTTAACGAGAAAACGGCGTTTAGACGTTTTTCACGCACCAATATCTTCTATAAGAGAAGTTTAATTTTTGTCAAATTTCATCTTTCAAATTTTTGTTTTAATCTCACAAATATCTAAAAAAATCCACCGATGCCAAATAATTACGTAACCAGATATAGACAGTTAGAATATGCATTAAAATCAGCTTAACGAGAGAACGACGCTTTTGACGTTTTTCACGCACCAATATCTTTTTTGAGAGAAGTTTGATTTTTGTCAAATTTCATCTTTGAACTCTTTCCTTTAATCTTATAAAGATATAAAAAAAATCCACCGATGCCAACTAATTTAGTATCGAGATATCGACGGTTAAAATATGCACCCAACGTGAATTTTTGCGTTGTAAAAATGCGAATGAAAGATAGAGGTAAATAGTATTTCTTTTATTAAAAAAAAAAACCTATTAGAGGAGTGTCAACATGATCTTTTCTATAAATTTCAGAGCGTCTTTCTACCAAATAACTCGACCATTTACCAACTACTTGAAATTTATCATTCAATTTTAATATATATGGAAGATAAGAAAAAAAAATATTTCTTTACATTTTGTGATATTTCGAAAGCTTTTGATAGGGTGTGGCACAAAGGTTTGTTAGAAAAGATGAATTCACATAGTATTAAAGGTCCTCTTCTTCTTTTTCTTCAAAATTATCTTTCTGATAGGAATCAATCTGTATTCATAAATGATGATATTTCTCCTCCGATCTCAATAAATGCCGGCGTGCCCCAGGGCTCAGTGCTTTGGCCCCTAATGTTTCTCATATTTGTGAACGATATTTCTGATAATCTCCTCAATATCTCAAGATTGTTTGCAGATGACATCTCCTTATCACCTTCTTCTACCGAACCTCAAGAAATTAAGTCAGTCTCGAAAATGACCTTGCTAAAATACACAAATGGTCAAAATTATGGAAAATCAACTTTAATCCTAGTAAAACTGAAATTTTGTGTTTTGTGAACTTCCCTAATGATTTCGAGTTAAAATTTGATAACTCAATATTAAAGCCTTCACATATCCATTAACACTTGGGCTCGACTTTTGAAAATAATGCAAAATGGTCGTCTCATATTGAAAATATATGTAAATCTGCATTATCAAGAATCAATTATCTTAAAAAGCTTAAATTCAATCTGTCGAGAAAAACACTGATAAAATTTACTGCTCATTTATTTTACCAAATTTGGAATATGAGTGTGAAATTTGGGGTGGGTGCTCAAAAACGGATGAAACTAAACTTGAGAAAATACACATAGAGGCAGCACGACTAGTCACCGGCTTACCTCTCTTTACTTCAAAAGAAATTCTTTACTTTGAAATAGGATGGGAAAAATTATCTGAACGCCGTGAACGTAGAAAACTTAATCTTTTTCATAAGATATATTATAACAAAGCACCTGACTTTTTAACAGACACACTCGAGACGTTCAGACGACAAAGACAATACAACTTACGAACTGACACGGACTTGTACATTCCGAATTATCGTTTAATTCTTACACGAAACTCCTTTTTTCCTTCTACAATAATTAGCTGGAACAAATTAGATAGAGAAATACGAGATAATCCATCCTATAATGAATTTAAATCCTATCTTAAATCTCAAAGAAACTCCATTTACTTACCTGATTATCTCACATGTGGAGAAAGAAAGTTGAACATGATTCATACCCGTCTACGTTCATTCAGCAGTAACCTTAATTCTGACCTTCATCGCGTTAACCTCATCAATTCTTCCAAGTGTCAATGTGGCCATACTAATGAAAACGCTTTCCATTTCTTTCTTGAATGTCCTTGTTTGATCAGCAGAGAACCCGACTAGTCAATAAGTTAGTATATTTCACACCTCTTACATTAGATAAACTCTTATTTGGTGATCTATCCCTATCGGATAAGGAAAACTACAATATTATGAATGCAGTCTACTGTTACATTAAAGAAACAAAGAGATTCAAATCATAACTCTCTCTCTCTCTCTCTCTCTGTCTCTCTGTCTATTTCTGTCTCTCTCTCTCTCTTCTTATACTTATTTATATATGTATATATTTCAAAGATTCATTTGCATATCATCTTATATCAAGTTACCTTATATGTGTTTGCTCTGCTATCCATGACATTGTTTTGTAATCTTATTTTAGGGAGAAGGCGCCTATAATGTTGTTAAACTTTTGCCTATTCCCATTTCGACATTATGAAAATAAAATATGTTTAAATAAAAAAAAATAAATCTTTTGGTCATATTTCGCAAAATATTGTTGATAGAATTTGTATAACTTTAAGTTAGATACATACGGCAGCGACATTTTTTTTATATATGATAATACGTTTACTTTATTATACTGAAATTTTATGGGAAAATTTTCTCTCCTATAGATTTTGTTCATGTTCAAAATAGGGAAGCTTTTTTTTTTAAATCCTAATATAAGTCATATTAGAGCGCCCCTTTTGGCAATTCAATTCGTATATCATTTCTTTGCGAGTACTATAATGAAGATAAATTGAGTAAGTATCTGATTATATCATGAAAAGAAGTATTTCATATCAAATTCAAATCTTATTCAACGATGAAAATATGGCTATTTTAGTTTTGTTCTTATCTATGCCATACAAACAATAAGGGCCCATTACTTTAAAACGGGACATATATGTAATTAAATTTTTTTTTTCTCGAATGTTTTTCATCATAGATTACAGAAATATACATAAAAATACAAAACTTTGACCACCCTTTTGGACGATTCTTATCGATTTTGCATGGTTTTATGACGGATTGGCTCTTAATTATGTCACCATAAAATGCAAGTTGTGAAATACCTAAAGTAATATACTCTGTTCCTGTACTGGTCCGAATTTCAGAAGAAGTTGACAATAATTTTTGTAAAATTTTTAAAAAGTCTTTACTAGTTTGTAAAAGCGAAAACCTTGTCCTAAAACTTTCTTGGTAATTTGTTAATTTCTACTATGAAAATCCAAAACATCAGTACATGCTCTAGCATTCCGGATGAGCTGTGAAATATAGATGCCATAGGACGGTAATCTAGGAACATCACCATCAATTCATGGGAAATTTACTATTATTAAATCCAAAATCATCTCTTTTGTCATACACACATGTATGGATCTCTCCATTAACAATTTTGATATTTAGGTCCAAAAATGGTGTCTCTGTACTTGAAACGTTTGCCTTGTTTAAAATCAATTCTTGTGGATAAATAACATTTTTATACATTTCAAAAACAGGATTGTTGATAGTAAGAATATCATCCAGGTACCTAGAAGTACCAATGAAACATTTCACATCATCAGTTTTTCTTTGCTTTTGCAGATTTGGGATAAATTCCTTTTCATACGTGTATAAAAATAAATCTGCAACAAGAGGCGCACAATAAATACCCATAGGAATCCCTACAACCTGCTTGTAGAGTTTCTCACCAAATCTTTCATAAATATTGTCCAAAAGGAAGGACAAGGCAATACACAGGTCACCACATGTCCATGATTTGTATGATTTGTAATCTGTGGCGGAAAAGAAACCCTTCGATTCAGATGTACAAATATAAGTTTTCCCCTTCTTTTTGAAAACACTATTTAATGAGTATGGACAGTCGATCATTTATTTTGTCGTGAGGAAGCGTGGTGTACATAATAGAAAAGTCGTATGAAGAAATCGTATTTGCTTCAAAATTTCTTGATTTCATTTTGTCAATCACATCCCCTGAATTTTTAATAGACCAAAAGAATTTCACACTATTTCCGTTCATGACAGTTTCGCAGTATTTGGCTACGTGTTTCTTTATAGCCGTGAGTGCTGACGTCAGATTTCTAGACAAAATTGTAGTTGAGTAGTTGCTAGAATTGGCAATGTATCGAAACTTGTAAGGAGACTTGTGAAGACTTGGTATGCACTATATTGTAGGGAGATCAAATTTAGAAATAGGGATGTTAAAAGAAGAAATTTCACTGTTATGTTTCTAAAGCTAGCACAATATCAATCACCCGAGAAGTCTGAAAACATTCTGATAGGATAGAGATTCAGGACCAAGTCTTCTCTGACGAGATTTAAACAAGGCCCGTCATTGAGTCCCGTCGTCACGGTTTGCAAGTGGACAACGTCTGGAAAGACAATTGTACAAAATTGTCTAGTGCCCAGTGTTCTATCGATGACGTTGGGATCATGTCCTCGTGAAATGTCAAAAATAAATATAAACCACATCCCCATACACTGTACTGGATAATATCTTTCTGTAACTCGTCTGTCCTTTATAAAGATGACATAACATGGATAATCCCAATACCCAGTAGAACATCGATAATTTAGTAAATCATAAACCCGAAAGCATACAAATTCAAGATAAAAAATAATATCAAATAACAAAATCCTCCACCACATGACAAGAAGCGAACTCCCATTATGGGTTTAAAACCAGGTGTCCTGGAAGTGTCAGCATCTCCTGCTTGCATGCAAAACCCGTCGCTTCTTTTCAGCAGAAATGTCACGTCCGGTTACTTCTATTTCAGTAGATACATAAGAAGGGAGTATATTCTGTGGTTGGATGGTTCAAATGATCCAACACAGAATATCATCCACCATTCTGGACAATGGCACATCATAGTGTATGACGAGTTCCCCGTATCGACCGTAGAATTTCCTCAGTGACGAAATTAGTCGATCAAAAGGTACCCCTGACTGAGAAGCTTATCTGAGAGACGCCATTCTCTGCATCTGTATATTGCGTACTCGCTTTCTCATAACATTTTAACTGAGATATGAAAACGCCATAAGCAGACGATGAAGTAGCTACTAAGAAAGAAATGAAAGTTGGTGATGCTAAAACTCAAATTGTCACGTTTGTTATAAGAGGAGGTGTTCATGTGACCATCAGTGTCGTAGAACAGCATTATGTCAAATATGATGCCGAATTATTTGTCTTTATAATTTCGTCGAATTTAAGCTCCGATGGATAGATTCTGCTAAGGTAATCCACGAAAGTTTGGATTATTGATGGACATGGTCTATATACTTGTGAGAGAAGTAAAATTTAAAGTAAGAAAGTCTCGTCGGATGAAGATATGCATGAGTTCTCTCCATCCGACATAGCATATACTGTTTCTCGTTTGCCCTTTGACGAATTTATCTGTGTGTCCCTTTGGTCTCTACATTCTGATTTCTTGTTTGCGTGGTCATGTTACAGTGAGATGGGTATTATACACAAGACTTGTGCGTTAATCGAGGCCTTTGAGTAACCGGGAAGGTGAGAGAGTTTTTCGCTCGTTAAGCCACATTATTTGTTACTATCGTATGAGAAGGCCGTTCGGCATAGATTTCCTACTGGTCTTGTACGTTCATGTGCTTGTCTTATATTTGGATTTGGTGTTTTGATATGTTATTTGTTGTTTTTGTCACTTTTGTGTCTCTCGCTAAGCATATCTTATCTTTGTTTCTTTTGAATATCTTGATGTTTTGCTGTGTGCTTTGAACCATGGTTTTGCTGGAGATCCCCTGAATTCTTACATATAACTGATTATGTATACTGAAAATATGTCTTTTGACTATGAATTCCTGAATATGATAGGAAAAAAAACATTTCTTTATTATAAGCCATAGGGAATAGTCAAAGACAATACAATTGATTCAACAAGTAATAAGTAACAACTTAATATAAAAAGTAAACGGACAGAGACCAACATGTAGCCAGTGCTAATTTAGCACGATTCTGCACAATATGTATAATGGATAATAAAGTTATCCAGATTATTTGCACACAAATCTTGCACTAATGTGAATACATGTACATTCATGAAATTTTGATATGTTTCTCTCTATGAAACATGCAAAGTTAAAACTTTACTTTTTTTAAATTACGCCTGAATGACTAATATGCATTTTGGAAACTAATTATTGTATGTGTATAGCATAAAATGTGTTACTTTTATGCTTATTTTGCATTTCCAATTAAATGTTTGAATACAGAATATAAAAGTCCCTAAGACAACAATCTTAGAGATATCTCAAGCAAGGATATTGATGTTAAATAAATATTGAGCAGGACTTTCCTGAGCCTACATCATCGGGACATACCCAAAAAAATATACATTATCAAGTAGTATTTGTTCCAATGGAAATTCTAATGATTTTTGCCTTGCCTTTTCGACTTTGAGACAAAATTACTGATAAGGACTTCTGTGATGTTTTTTTACCACAAATAAAACTTCAATATAACATCATACGACAATATGACACACAAGTGTTGGCTTTTACAAAAAGCTTGCCGTCAGTGAGCTGACTGTAAATGTTGTAAAATTCTAGTCAGAAAATGCATTTACCAATCGCATATTTCCGGACTTTTCCGCGTTTTTTTCCGATTCAAGTGACGGAAATCTCCTAAAATCTGCGATTGTTATAGGACGTATTGGTTCAAAGACTTTTCGATGCATATTTCGGAAGAAAATACACTGATGCGATATGACTTTCATTTGTTAGGTCATCTAGACTCTTAAGCCGACATAGTGAGAGAATCTTATTCACAGGTTCTGAATAACCTAGACGGATATTTGCATTTTATGCAATTGTCAACCAATCATATTGCCAAGAGGTATTCTATCCGTGCAAGTAAGTTACGAATGATTACAGTATACCGTCAGTCATGACTGACGGTTATAAGATAGGCCTTTCAACAAACGCTAGGTGTCGCCTGAGAATAACGACAACTCGTACATTAAGTCTCATAATCTGAACCTTTCGCGCTTCTTCATGAAATGTAGCGCAAATATCACTTTTAATCATGAACTTTCTCATTTATTTACCTCTTTTGGCTTGTTGGACAAAGTTGGTAGGATTAAGTAAAATAGTCTGATTTGTTTCATGTACTAAAGGCAATAAAAGGACATGGAAAGATTGCACTAAATTGCACATCATATAATTTAGACCGAGTTACAAATCATGTGATAATATATTGGAAGGGAAAGAACTCCTTAATAATATCATGTGAAGTTCGAGGCCATTTAAACTATGAAACGAAGTGAAAAGTAACCATGGTAACGAAATGAAACGAAAAACAAAATTACAAAATTTCAATTAAATCATTCGTTTACGATATAATTGTCGTGAATTTGTCCTTGCACACTCTATGTGCCTCAGGAATTGCGAGTCAAAATTCAGTACGTCTTAAATCTACATTTCAGATCCATAAAAGACCATCTAATTAAGTACCAGTCTACGAAAGAAATATGCAAAAAGTGATACACCCTTTATCACAGATTTTTAAAATTATTAGGTCATGCTGTTGATTATGTTGAGTTATGATAAAATTCAAAATTCATTTCATCAATGTATCCCCTGTTGCTAAGATACAGAGGCTACTTAGAAACAGGGTCGCTGCGATCGAAAATAACGATTTGATACATGTGAAATTACGATAGTTTGAGGTCCTAAAAGAAGCTGTTCTTAATTGAAATTAAAATTGAAACTTAATCAAAATTATAAAGCAAGAGTCTAGTGTCATACAGTATTACTTAAAAAGACATTTTTAATACAATAATCATATCTAAAGTTGTCAGTTTAAAGATTGGTAATAAGCTTGAATATGAGAAGAGTGCTATTTTCTTCAGAAAGATATTTAAGTTATATGATTCTGTAACAAAAACAAAAATACCTTACCAACGAAATATATTCCTTGGCAACCGTTCGGAAATTGTCCAATTTTTCGCTTCAATCAATATCTAATTGATTCAGAACAATACAGAATTATGGACAAAAAAATCTGACAAAATATTCTGTACATTTATCATATGGAACATGCAGAAACCCCAACGACCTTAATCCCATAGCAACTGTTTGACTTTATTTCCGTGGGTCATGTATTTGTTTTCAGAATATAGAGCACAGGACAATCTTACTTAGTTGCAGCAAACTGCAGATACAATTCACAAACTTTCGTAAATGAGTTTTATGGAATTATAAATGAACAGCTTTAGTCCTGAATACCATAGAAACGGTTTTAATATTCCGTAGCAACCATTGCATTTTTCTCATTTACTGAGTTACGAAGCAGTTCTATGCAACATGCCTGCTAATATGTTTGAAAGAAAATATAACTTTGTCGTGTGTAATGATGGACGAGGTAATAGTACTTGTATACACATATTCAATGGCATATCTTACGTAATGTATCAATGGCAACATATATACCTTTAAGCCCTTGAAATGAAAGATATTAAAAGGAGCATATACATGTACATATAGTATACAGTTGTTAATGTGTTCGTTTGTAAAAGCTACACCCTTTATGGTTCAAGGGATACGGCCAAGGTTAGAGTTTTCTAATAGAGTTTTAAAAAGTACATGTAGGCCAAAGTCACAAGATAAGTAGGTCGTGGCTTCGGTAATAACGCCTAGGGTATATCATGACCTCTCCGGACTTTCGTCCTAGTGAGCTAAGTTCATTAAACAAAGCTAAGGCAAAATAAGTCACATTTCGAAGTTTTATCTTAACACTGCTATCTTGATATCACTAACGTTTCAGTAGCCTCCCTTAGACGATAATTTCTAAGAAATCTCCACGCTGAAGATTTCCGATCTTAATAACTTATAATATCCTGATGGTGTGATTTTGTAGTAAGCCCATACTGGGCAAGTCAATCCAGTGATTCAAAGGTGGAGCCCTCCATTAGCATTCGGGATTACCCTGGTTCGAGTCTGTAGGAGGGTGTATTTTCAGGATTTCATATGAAGGAAGGCACGTCCGCTTTTTGTCATTACTTACATACATAAGCATACATTTACGTGTACAAGTAAAAGATGGCTGTTTCCAAATTTTCAGTATTTTGAACGGTGCCGTCCTAATATTGCATGCAAGCAGGAGATGTTAGTTCTTTCTGGGCACCTGGTCTCACTCCCATATCTGGAGTTCGCTTCATTTCATGTGGTGGAAGTTTTTGTTTGTTTGCTTTGGTTTCTGTTTTATCCTGATTTTGTATGCTTTCGGTTTCTGATTTTCTGAATTATCGATTTTGTGCTGTATACAGGGATATGGTCATTATCCATAATTGTCATTGTATCTGATATCTTAATTATTTTAGAAAAAAAATTTATCCCCAAAAATATCCTAAACATGAAACATATGACAAAACCTGAATTTTCACCTCATAGTATTATGAAACAGGGGTGTAACCAACAATTTTTTAGCAATACTTGGAATCCCAGGGGCTTTTTGCAAAGAGTTCTTCTATTTCCATTAAACCATACTTCAATCAAATCCCAGCCACCCCTCCCCCCTTTCCTTTATTTTGTGTAGTATTTATAGACTCCGCAGGAAATAGTTGTAGCTTATTGAAGGGGGCTGTAGCATTTTGATGGTAGTGTCTTTCTGGATTATAAATAGTCATAATGGCAGATTTTGATACTAAATTAAAAAAACCAGATAGACAGTAGTATGAAAAAATAAAGAATCCTCACTACAAGTTCCTGTTATTTGAATGAATTAATGGCCAAAACTAGTTAAAAGTAAGTAGATGAAAAAACCAGGTCTAGGTTGAGCGGAAACAGAAATATGTCTATAGTCAACTACAGATGTATTTCAAAATTTTAAGGTCATAATAAAATCTCAAGATTATAAGCTGAAATAAGATCTTCTTATTTTGTTGTATTTCCATGCCAAAATGTAATATGACTTTGAACAATATAGATCACTTCCACATAATACTTTCAAGGTCGAACAAAACTGAATTTCAAGGACATTACTCGAGATCAGCTGGTCCACTTATAGCGGTGGTCACAACCCGCCGTACGCGCACGTACGTGCTGTCTGTGTGCAAAAACGTAGGCAAACCTTTGGTATCCATACGTTGTCAGTGTGTTATCGATGCGTGTCCCGTGCGTCCTCCTTGCGAATTTGGGAACACGTAGGCAGGATTTAGTAGCTTAAGCGCATACAGAACTTTCGCTACGTCCTGTCTGCGTGTAGCTTCAACATTTCGCCCGCCTCACACGTTATTTCTATTCGGTTATTTCTGTGTGTGAGAGGGTTTCAATTCATTCCCATCAACTGCTTCTACAGCGCAGGCCGAATGTGTATCACGATCGCATATTATAGTGCAATGGCAAGATAAATAGTGCATATTATTATGAATACCACGGTGACCAAGGATATTGAACTCTTCAGCTAACATAATAATATAATCCACGTTCAATAATTATTTGTAAAATCTTGCCGGAAGAAAATGTGTCCGGTAAGGTATATATTTATCGTGGGGTATCGGATCTAGAGGGGGAAATTTACCGTTATAAAGGCAGAAATTATTTAGCTAATCTAGGTTTGAACTATATATGGATCACCATCTTGTCATCATGCGGTAACATGCCGTTGTGATACACAATCGGCTTGCGCCACTGCAGAATATGGGAAGGAATTGAAGCCCTCTCACACACAAAAACAACCGAATAGGAACAACGTGTGAGACGGACGAGATATTGAAGCTAGTCTGCGTGCTGTCTAAGATTCAACAAGAAGTATGACACGCACATTGCAAGTACGTTGCAAGTATGTACGTGCAACAAACCTTCGACGCAAGGAAGTGAGGACTCCTTGCGTTAGCAGTACGTGTCAATTCGACATCCTTACAATAACGTAGAAGACGTACAGAGAAAATACGTTGTAAGCAAGTTGCATGTAAGTCGTAAGTTCGTGCAACGCACTTACTAGTTTTGCGATAAATATGATGCATTAACCATCAATATAACCGTGCCTGCGACTCCTTCCGTACTCTTGCCACTTCCTTTCTTGCGTCTTCAGAAAAACGTAGCGCACGTAGCCTCCACAAACACGCACGTCCTTAAAGCACGCACGGCGGATTATGATCAGGGTTTAACTTGCATGATAATTTACTTTTTAAAACTTGAAAGTAATAAAGATAAACTTAATCAGTAAAACCGATGGATACTTTTTGTCTCGATGTTTTAGAAACGTAGGTACGCCTATTGTTCAAATTAAATTAAGCGAGACATTGAAGCCCGTTCTCTGTTGACTCGCTTCATGCAAAAAGTGTATCAAAAATTTAATTCTTTTGATAAGAGATAAGCGCTATACGTATTCATTTTTATATATTCTTGATGTTTTTATACTGTGACAGGCGGAATGGAAAATGTGGCCGGTTCTTTAATAAGTTACACATGATATCCATCTGTCTTCAAACTAAATTTTAACATATCCCAACAAATCTCAAAGGAGGGGATCTCCAACAAACATCAGGTTGCAGCACCCACAGCAAAACCCCAAAACACTCAATGCAAAAACACAAAGCAGACAAGCACGGAAAGAGACGCACTAGGGACAAGGAACATCAACGCACAACACAGAAACATCAAACACAAAGGACTACACATAAACCAACGAGACCAATGGGCAACCGGTGCCGACCTAGGACGGCCATCTGCCAAGGAAACAGCAGAAGGACTGGTGTGGTCATCCTTGATTACGTGCGCACAACCCTCCCACTTTTTCCGATTAACCAAAGGTCTCGAAGAACGTACAATTGGATGTAAAACAACCTCCTTACTGTCAAATGACCACAGACAAACAAGATCACAAAACGCAGGGGCCCAAGCAACACAGATGAATATGTAAATGGATATAAAAAGAGGGCGTACTTAATACAATCCGTGTTCTGCCACCGCGAGCTCATGTATGTTATCACCCGAGGAGTCAGACTGACATTCAGAGAGGACAGGTGGTCGGGGCCCTGTCTTCTCTAAAGAGGTTTTGACAGGGCCCGTCATGCAGTCCCGTCGTCACAGTCAGTCAGAGTGCAAATAAACTAGTAGAAATCCAATCTAGTAAACTAGTAAATTATTTTTGCAACAAGAGGCGCACAATTAGTACCCATTGCAATTCCTACGACCTGCTTGAAGAGTTTCTCACCAATTCTTACATAGATATTGTCCAAAAGGAAGGACAAGGCAATACAAAGGTCACCACATGTCCATGATTTGTATGATTTGTAATATGTGGCGGTAAAAAAACCCTTCGATTAAAAAGTACAAATATAAGTTCACTGATGAGGGTTAAGTACCCGAAACGTGCATGTCTGGTCCACGTTGCCAATTTACTTGTTCTGAAATGATGCTATTCAATTTGAAGACGTTTGCATTTCCCCTCTCGATCAAAACACCATTTTATGAGTTTGGACAGTCGAGCATTTATTTTGTCGTGAGGAAGCGTGGTGTACATATTAGAAAAGTCGTATGAAGATATCGTATTTGCTTCAAAATTTCTTGATTTCATTTTGTCAATCACATCCCCTGAATTTTTAATAGACCAACAGAAGTTTACGCCATTCCTGTTCATGACAGTTTCACAATATTTTGCCACGTGTCCCTTTATAGCCGTGAGAGCTGACGTCAGATTTCTAGAAAAAATTGTTGTTGAGCAGTTGCTAGAATTAGCATTGTATCGAAACTTGTAAGGAGACTTGTGAAGTTTTGGTATACAGTATATTGTAGGGAGATCCAATTTAGAAATAGGGATGTTAAAAGAAGAAAAGAGGTGTTAAGATAAGGCGTAAAATCAGCCCTGAAAAATGGAATTTTGAAAATTGAAATTTCAAGAACCTTTTTTGGTAAAATGTATACCTATACGGCATCCCATCAGAATATGAAGTTATCGTTTATCTGTTTTGCATAATATTGCTAATTTTTAGGTCAAAACTTATCTTTTTCTCATAGAAATCAATAGCAAACGGAAAAGTTTTATTGAACATTGTTCCCCCCGGATATACAGAAAGCCACTTTTACTGGAAATGTGTATCCATGATACAAATCTTTTGGCAAAGTGGGGTTCTGTATCTCCGGGGGGAACACTACCCCAGAGACGAAAAACTAAAAATGGAAAGGGGGGTGCATTTTATAAGAATCGATCTTTTTGACCATTAAATATAGCATATTTGACTATTTTTCCTCTTTAATCCACCAAACATTGTGTACTCAATATGACTGAATGAAAGATACAAGAATTAGAAACGAAATAAGCAAGAGTGATGTTCATTTCTCCGTCTATGTGTATTTCGCGCTAAAAGGCTTACATTGTAGCCATTGAATGAAGAATAAGACCGTATTTTAAGTTCCGGATTTCATTATTTACCGATTAAAGGAGGTAGAACGTTCGAAATCTATTTCTGATACACAATATAGACATATTTGATGTCTTTTAGCTTATATTTATCCATTTTAGATAAAATATTAAAAAATGTAAACGTTTTTTGTCGATATTATCGGATTTTCTATCTGAGAACCCCTACCTCTTTCGACCTTAATTTTACAACCTTAAGAGTTCCTCAACATAATATAAAAAATGTAAAAGGTCTGCAAATACATTATGTTTCAATAATGATTCATGTTTTTTTGTGTACGATTCGCCATGCGGAAGAAATAAGTCACGGGATTCAGGGCTAAATACGGCCCTTATCTTAACAGCTCCTTTCACTGTTATGTTTGTTCAAAATATTGGAAGCACTTTCGTTGCTTTCGATATAAGTTTTAGTAGAGGAAAGTTTCGAAACTAAAGTTGATATGTAGTAGCGTTTTCAAATAATTATGGTGTTGTTGGCTGCTTTTTCTGCAGGCACAAATACATATTTTTCATGTAAATTACGTAACTTGGATTTCAAATATCTTTCAGATTTAGAAATTGGATTTTCAAAAAGATGAGGGTTTTTGTGGTTACCGTAGTTATTTATTCGAATATCGGTAATATCCAAAATGAGGTTTATCCTGTCATTCAGAGCATGCGATTCGACTCCTTCCGATTTACACCATCGTTTGGTATAGTTTCTAAAGCTTAGCACCTCGCGACATTTGATAAAATCTATCTTGGATGGGATTCTATATTTAGGTCTTTTTTAGAAGACCACGGAGCTGCCTGTCATTGATAATTGAAAAGTCACCTGTAATAATATGACCAAAATATAGATTTTAATTGAACTGCTGGAACTGAAGAGAGCATGTAGCAATTCATGTCCGCCGCCGTTGCGTGTAATGATCAGTAGATCTTTGAGGGTTCGATGTACGCTAGATCTTTTTCTGAGTTTTTTGTTTCGCCTCCGGGTTCTTGCATGTGTGTATCAGCCAGATTTGAAATGTGTAATGTCACTGATGACTCATTGATGAAATCACACAGGCTGTAGTTAAGCATGGCAGTATCATATTAGTATTTTGTTAAGCTTCCACTACTGGCAGGTCAGAACAAATTTCAAAGTGAAACAAAATACCAACAAGATATTAACAGATGGAATTTAAGTTTAATGTGATACCAATGCAATATTCAGTCTTAATGGGATACTAACAGGATATTCATCCCTAATGGGACTGGAGTATTTTGTTAGTATCACATTAAGAGCTGATATCAACAAGATACTGTTACTTAATACTAAAGTGTATCTCATGAGTATCACATTGGTATCATGTCGGTATTTAAAAATGATTTTTGTTTGGGGAATAAATGAGAGAGAGAGAGAGAGACACACAGAGAGAGAGAGAGAGAGAGAGAGAGAGAGAGAGAGAGAGAGAGAGAGAGAGAGCAATATCATGATTATCCATGAACTTATTGCTTGCAAAGGGTGTAAGGGTAGACCATGAGCTAGTTGGGCGATACCCCGGGGGAATTTATGGGACCCTGATTTTTTTTTTCAAAGGATGTCCCCTGAATATGAAATGGGCCATGCCCCACTTAAACTAGGGGGCTTTTACTAGTTTTAGGTGAAAAACATGTATTTTTGATCAAAAATCACTGAAAAATAGAAAAGTTTATAAATTTTATTTTAATAGATATTTGAAAAAATAAACCATGTGAATGTATACTTGTTTTGATCTTCTTTCAGATGACATTACTTCTAAGTCTCAATTTCTACTTTTCGTATGATTTTTTGGGGTAAAAAGTCGATATTTTGCAAAATTTCACAGAAATTTTAGGTAATTTTGACTTTTTACAGCTTTTCAGTTCAACGCTCTTGCATGTAATCATTCATTGATGGTGTAGAAAAAAAACTTTAAAGTCTCCTCTCTCAAATGGGATATATTTTGTATTGTTAATTTCCTGCAAAAGCCTCGAAATTGTCGTTTTTATTCAAAAACTTATATTTTCATTTAGAAATCTCTTATTTCTGTATATAAATTTAAATAAGCCTTATCCGTTATGAAATCAATGATTGAAAGCTTTTTTCTAGTGTAACTTTTCATACTCTTTGATTTTATATATTTTTTATTGACATTTTGTCATAATTTTGGTATTTTGGGGAAAAATCTTTTTTTTTCATTCAAAATTACTTATTTCTGGAGGATATTTATTGAATCTATATAGGATTTCTTAAAATGATAGTAATAATATATTTTCGACTGAAATTACTTAGGTTCATTCAGGCATTGCATTTCAAAGCAAGTACGGTATATTTTTATTTAATTTTGAGGTAAAATGCCTATTTTTTTTTTAAATAACAGATTTCTGGAAAATTTTTATAAATTCATTATCCTGAGTGTAAATAAAGACTGAAAGCTGTTTTCATAAAGATAATAAATTATCTGATCAAATTAAAGTAATACGAAATGCAAACTTAATTGAATTCTGTATTTTGAGGCAAAATATGTATTTTTTTGTGCAAAAACCACTTATTTTGAGAAAATACTTATAAATCCATTTAATCTGCCCAAAATTTCACATTCTGGATATGGTGGGATGCTATTTCTTATTATGAAAGGGGATAAATGTCATTTGATGTCTATCTGAAATTCAAATTCTATGCTCTTTTGGGGCAAAAAAGTTAATTTCTATGCAGAAATCAATTATTTCTGTGAATAATTTTAAAAGGAGAAGGTACATTAAGACCCCACATTGGCCCTGTTGTTTCCTGAGAAATTCAAATCGTGAAAATTGATCAAGTGTTTATTTATTTTATCTATCTACAAGATCAATTACATATATACATAAAAAGCGCTTTTCATCTTGATGTACCCCTACGAAATTATAGCTCATCAAACCAAGGAAGGATTAACAAATCCGGATTTTTCTCTAGAAATTCACCTATATTTTCGAGAATTACATATAGAGCAAGACGATCTGCTAAAAATAAAAGTAGAAAAATGAATCAATAACCTCCATATCTGTCGATTAAAGGTGAAAAATTAGTAGCAGACGTTCTTGCTCTACTTGAAAATTAACGATTTGTCTTGCGTAGAATGTATATGGAAAATGCATGGACCACGTCGGCACGGCGTTGTGACGTCATTATAATGACGTCATTTGATTGACACCGCAGGTGCATGTACTGGCGTAACATATCTTAAAAATCAGGAATCAGTTTTTCTCTTGAAATTCGGTTTGATTTATAAACGTTTGCAGTAAAAACAAACAAACAAAAAAGGCTCAACATTAATATATTTTACTATTTTACTAACAAAGTGTGAAGGTGTTCACCGAGCATGTCGCATAAAATCTCCGCCGGTAAAATAACATAAATTTTAGGAGTAAAATATTAAAAAAAAAAGACCCGGGCAAATTAACCAGAATTTAGATTCGTTGATTCAAGAATCACGAATCCACTATAACTGATAGGGATGTAAGAAAATGCAGTCACATGCAAGGCCAAAGTAACATACATGTATTTGAGAATTCTTCCAATTTCACCTTTTTTAAAGAAAAATATGTCAGTTTATTGAAATTGTATCCTCTGTTCCTTCATCCCCCCGATCCGAATTCAAGTATAGTTGTACTTCAGTCTAACATTAGATGTGATTGTTTACAATAAAACTACTATTTACTACTTTGTATTCGACATATGAACACCTACTCCATTATGTATTATAAATATAGTTTTTTTCTATATGCCTGTTGGTTCAGGGAGTAAGAAATGAATCTGAGAAGAAAAAAGATAACTAAAATCTATGTAGATATAGTGCTCAAGAAAAAAATTCTTAAATAAAGTAGAACGCATTCAATACTAGCTTAAGGGCCCTTCACATATAGACGAATCCATAGAACGAAGCCTTGCGAATGAGTAAATTTTTTCAAACTTGACGAATTTTGAACGAAAACGGTGTTGAAAAATATGATCATAACGAAATGCAAACGCAAGGGAACTGCTTATTGCGAATAAGAAACGCAGCACTGCGAATTGTTACGACTTCATGCTATGATACGTTATTTTGTTTTTTCACTTGCGATTAGGAGCGTAAATATGCGAAATTTTACGCAGCGTTGCGCATTGATACGAACGCTTCCGAAGTTAGCCGCACCTGCGTTTAACAGACATGACATTTTCTTTAGACTAACAGACGTTAGTACAATAATGCCAAGAGGAAAGGGGAAAGGCACGTGTAGAGGATCGGAAAGGAAGCAGCCAGAAAATCGGCCTAGTAGTCCTAATCCATAAGGACTATGTGGCTGTTTTTGTAATATACACTAAACGTGAAATTAGATTTCATGAACTATTTGTTCAAAGCAAATTATTGATGTTTTCATGATCACCGATAAAAGCTGGTCTTTGAGTCCATCATTTAATCCACCTCTCTATCTGTCCGTCTGAGCTCATACATGTACATCCTTATATCATATGTATATACATCAGAATTTGATTTTTTCCCAGAAGTTTGTTCATTTGGATAACGCCACTTTGGGTTAAAGGTCACTTAATGTCGTTCAGAAGTCAAGGTCACTTTATAGCTAAATTATGGCATTTACTTCATACAATATTTCAAACAGGGGGATTACACTCAACTTCTTATGTACAGTCATATTTTAGCAGATCGGAGATATCCCACTCCCCACCGAAAGGGTGGAATTCGAGTGGGGAATTTTAGCATCTTCACTCAGTCAGTGGCAATCCACTCCCCACTCACCACGGTGTCACTCAGCTCACCTGTACAGGTGACAATCTCTTTTATCCTAACCGCGCATAGGTAACATATCGCTAGTCTACTTTTCTTGTTCACCATCTTTGTTTATTGAATATTCCTGGCAATGAATCGGATATAAAAGTTAAATGTTTTTCTAAGTTAGTATCAAATGTTTTCAGAATGAACTAGGCCAAGAAAAAAAAAAAGAATTGGTTCTCAGGCCCCACCGCATACGCATTCAATTTTTTTTAACCAAAAAAACGTAAGAGAGTAATCGTAAATTCCGGAATTCGGCAAGTACGAAATCGAAACACAGGTTAAAAAAATCCCGTTTTCTTGCTAATTACCGTCTGGATTCACCTTTTCACCTGTCAATCATTGTAAGTGAGATAGTATGGAGTGTTATTTTAACACTACCGTGGATACCTTTGCAACGATATTGATTTTTTTAACACTTAACGAGGCTGAGTACAATTAGAAAAATTTGATGACGGTGAAATTTCAATTTCTTTTTCTTAAAATGATATTTGAAGTACAACAAATAAATAACATGAATTTAATTAAAATCTCTTGCGCGGAAAAATGAAAAATTTTAGAAAAATCATTATTTTGCTGTAAAAGTGGTCATTCATTGAATACAAATTGAAGCAATAAATCTGGGCAGAAACAGCAATAAAAACTGCTATCGCTCGCCTACATCACTTAATTTAGCATAAATATAATTCATATAAAGGACTCCAAAGGGAGAAATGAGAAAACATGAATGGCCTTCCCTCCTTTCTGAAATCCTGAAATCCTAGATCCGCCACTGATCCATTTCTAAAAGTGCGAATACAGGGATGTGCTCTACATCTTCTTTCTTTTTCAATATTTGATAAATATTTACGTCTATTTTGTTAACGAAGTTCGTTCCTACGACAACCGTTGCTGAAATCAGATTGCTCTTATAGAACGGTTTGTGCCCGAAACACAAACTTAAGGGATTATGATTTACATTACTGTCCGCGCGGCTTACATCAGAGGTAAGTCTTTACAAAAAAATTCAACCACTGACTCGAAGACAATTTTTACCAGATATTTGTTTAGTTTATATGTAAAACTATACATTAACCCGTCCAAGCACGGGTATTATGGAATGGCATATTCAAAAAGACAGAACTGTTGACATGAAAGATAGTTAGGATGTTTTCATCGTTAAGATGATTACACCGTTTAGATTTAGGATCACTGACGAGGGTTAAGTACCCGAAACTTGCAAGTCTGGTCCATGCTGTAAATTTATCTGTTCTCGAATGATACTATTGAATTTGAAGACGTTAAACATTTGAACCACTTGGTGATATCACTGCTGGTGGACTTGGATTCCCCGAGGGCACATGTAGCCAAGTTCGATCAATTTCGTTAATCGTCTGTCTCTTCAACGCATTCGAAAATTTCTGTTATCAAAAATCTTGAAATCTATAAAACGTTGGTCATATTACATTGTTTAGATTTAGGATCACTGACGAGGGTAAATGATTACCCGAAACGTGCATGTCAGGTCCATGTTGTAAATTTATCTGTTCTTATATGATACTATTGAATTTGCAGACGTTTAAAATTGTAAACATGTATACTTACAGGAAAACCTTTGGTGTTAAAATACAATATTTCAGTGAATGTATAAAAAGTAGCTGTACATTTTTTTCAGCGGGATAGGCACTCTCCGTTTGACATTCATTTACCCGGAGAGTAGGTGTATATATATTTAACCCCTCCCCCTATACCTTCCAAACATTGGCGAAGATTAGTCATTTATGGCACTGATATATATGTACGCCTCATGTGAATACAGGGGCGAGTATTCCCTGCCGTGCGATCATGAAAAATAATGGAAATTATGAGGGGGGGGGGCTATATTCATTTACCTAGTGCGTAGGTAGTGAAAGGGGACTTAGAAAAATTAGTTCAATAGAATAAGGCATTAAGATCTACCTTCTTCAACACCTTTTTGAAATATCGCAAATCAGAATGGGATGCTATACTTTTATTTCTGGTTTTGATACACCATACGATTGTTAACATAGTCTCGAACAAATCTTGGTAGTACTTAATCTGATTGGAATACACAATACAAGTATTTTATAAAATCCCCCAAAATCCCCGCCCTCATTTCCCTTCCAAACAATTTTAAGGATTTTTCTGGCTAGAACGGTCCTTTACAGTCAATTACATACAGCTAATGAAGAAATCGGGGCGATAATTCCTAGTGATGCGAAAATACCTGATGTGACATCGAAAAGTTTTAGTGAGAATATTTTCGTACTTTATGTACGTAACATCCAAACCGTACTCGGTGGTGTAATCCGGACCTCGAAAATTGAAAACCGAGGTAATAAATTAAAGAGAGCACAATTCAGGATAAAAAAGATAAATTCGTCTAAAACAGCTTCCAATTTGATTTGACCAATTCCATATGGTCAAATTGCTTTGTGTATTGTTAACAGCCTTTATCTAAACAAAATGATCAATAATTTAGATTTCTTATTCTTTATTTCAGTACATGTATTACACTGCAAAAACAAAGAAAAAGGATTCCATACATAATTAGTTATAAATTTCAGAATCAAAGTTCCTAACAACTGGTTGTTAAGATAGACTACATTCAGTGCTTCACAAGTACATGTACCTTCATGCTTCATTTTAAAAGCATCACAATGAGATTCAGTTTGTATCACTAACAACTTGTTGTTAAGATAGCAATGTGTTTCGACTATAGAACTACATGATTGGTTAACTTCTTGACAATCAGTTGTTGAAGTTTAGAAGCTAACAAGCGATATTTTCTTAACAACTGGTTGTTAAGAAATCTTTCTTAACAACTGGTTGCTTACTTGACAACTGTTTGTTAAGACAAATTGTGCAATGACTTTCATTTCATACTTTAATTTTGCGTTTACAGTATGCATTTTAGTAATTTAGCATATTTGACAAGTAGATAAGTACGGAAACGTCCGAATGCCATATTCTGAATTTTTTTATCTACTAATTAGGAGATACTATCACCTAATTGGGAGATAATATCACCTAATTAGGATTTGGCTATCACCTAATCAGGACATACTATTACCTAATTAGGACATACTATCACCTAATTAGGAAATACTATCACCTATTTAGGAGATACTAACACCTAATTAGGAGTTACTATCGCCTAATAAGGACATACTATCACCTAAATAGGACTTAGCTATCACCTAATTAGCTAATACCTAACATGGACTTAGTTATCACCGAATAAGGACTTAGCTATCACCTAATTAGGTGATAGTATGTCCTAATTAGTTGAAAGTTTCTCCTAATTAGGTGACAAATAAGTCCAAACTAGGTGAAAGTATGTCCTAATTAGGTGATAGTATGTTCTAATTAGGTAATATCTTAGTCCTAATTAGGAGATACCCCAGTCCTTATAAGGTAATACCTAAGTCCTAATTAGGTGCAAGTATCTCCTAATAAGGTTGATAGATTAGTTTTAATTAGGTGATGTTATCTCCTAATTAGGTGATATTATTTCTAATTAGTGATAGTATGTCCTAATTAGGTGATATTATCTCCTAAAAAGGTTATATTATCTCCTAATAAGGTGATAGTATCTCATAATTAGGAGATAGCTTAATCCTAATAAGGTGATAAAATCGCCTCATTATGTGAAAGCTAAGTCATACTTAGGTGTTAGTATCTCCAAAAAAGGTGATAGCTAAGTCCTAATAAGGTGATAGTATCTTCTTATTAGGTGATAGTATGTCCTAATTAGATGAAAGTTCAGTCCTTATTAGGTGTTAGTATCTCCTAATAGGTGATAGATCAGTCCTAATTAGGTGACATTATATCCTAATTATGTGATACATTTGTAGATGAAAGGTTAGTCCTAATAAGGAGATATTATCTCCTAATTAGGTGATTGTATCTCCTAATTAGGAGAAAGCATCTCCTAATTAGGAGATAAAAAATCGAATGTTTTATTATGATGCTTCCGTAGATACATGTAATTAATGACATTTATAAAACAAATAGAAAGAATTTCCTACATTGAGTTATGAAACAAGATATATTGATATAATTGAATAAAAGGAACAGAAGTAAAAAGAAAATAATGAAATCTACCATGTGAAGAGAAGTGAACTCCTTGCAGAGGACTGAGATCAGGTGCGCAGGAAGAGTAAGCAACACCCGCCACCTCAATTCGGTAGAGAGGTCACAATCAGTAACTCCCACAAAGGAAGACAAACGTATAAATTGGTAAGTCATGGCACAAAAGGTCGACGTCAGAATATCAATATCATATATGACTCTGGACAAGGGGACGTAATAGTGTGCTTCCATTTCCCTATATAGACTATAGAACTTCCGCAGTGTAAGTAATCTTGATATTTGAATCAGTGTTCTTTCTGAACTCTAGAATACATGTCATTTGAATGTCCCGGTTAGCACTACATGTAAATGTAATTCTGGTGAAACATCGAAGTATAATAATTACTAGACAATTACTTACAGTTAAAATCAAGTTAGGCACCAAAAAAGTTATGCATTTAAGGCCATCGTTCACAGTTGTCTTATAACTGTACAGTTACATATGCTGCATGGATGCCATTTTCTTTATTTTATTATATAATAATTGAAATATTTGGAAATCCCTTCTCCTTACTCTATTCTGTCCAAAGCTAGTGTCTTGTACAATGTTAATAAAATGTTTTCAATTCCTCATTATGATGTCTTGCCATCGTAATTTCCCTCGCACACACGGATTTTGTTAATGATCATTGACATCCACTATATATATAAACATATATATATTATTTCGTGAATTTCAGTTCATCTGATGTCCTATGTATCTTTATGTTTGGGCATCTTTCATTACTGCTGAGACACTATCTGTTGAAATGCCTATATAAATAACGAATACATCATTGAGGTATTGTTATTACATTATTCTTTAGAACTACTTGTTTGGTACTCCAGGTGTTTGTACTTTGATTCCTTTCTTTTTGCCTCCAATTATGCTCACACAAGATAAAATCATCCAGGCAATATATAAGTTGATAAATCCAGTGCTTACAATGTGTAGATATTAAAGTACTCATTAAGGTACTATGTTTAATCCATTATTCTGAAGACTTTCGCAAAATTAAAACGGTCTCCTCAAAGAATTTGAAGTGAACTGCAGATGTGTTCCATAATCGTCTCTCCAGTTGTTGTTCTCCTGAAACATTTAGTTTAATCATAATATATTGAAAATTAAAGCATCTGTTACAAATTGGTTGTCAATAAATATTTTACAAAAATCTTCATGTTTTGTTATCGCGTACTCTTATATTTAACATTATTCTCATTATATAAATATACTAATACTACGGAAGCGTATAAGTGCCATTTTGATACTCTTTTTTAATTTTACACTTTTATGTGTAAATCTTACACTTTTTTCTGTAAATTTTTCATATTTAAATGTAAATTTTACACCTTTCCTGTAGATTACACACTTTTGTCCGTAAATTTTACACTTTTTTTTCTGTTCATATTTAATTGTAAATGTAACACTTTTTTCTGTAAATTTTACAGAAAAAATGTAAATTTTACACTTTTATGTGTAGAAAATAAATAAAAAAAAAGAGTATCAATCTGGCACTAATATGCTTATATAGTGTAAAGAAGTAGATGATAAGTATTTGAAGCATCCTACACCAATTAGCAAACATAGTGTAATCAAAGATTACAAAGCTCATCTCATGGCAGCATTCTTTCATGGCAGCAAACAGAAAAGAGCCAAAGATTACAGTTTTGAATTTGAAAATATGTCCTACTGAGAAGCAACAAAAATGATACCACACAAAATAGAAAAGGGAAGTAGAGCATTTCTTTTATTGACCCAAATTTTGCATGAAATTGGTGTACTCTATTGATATCCAAATCTCCCTGACATATGCACTCAAGATGAAAATAAAGAGTATGAACTACATTTGAACGTAGATTTGTAATCTACTCATAACGACGCATAAACTGTGCAAGTTTGGCCTTCCTAGGACTTCTAAAACACTTCTTAACATTGATACTCAAATCTTCCTAACATGTGCACTCAAGCGGAAAATGTAGGTCATGACCTACATTTGAATGTAGATTTGTGATCTACTCTTAAAGACGCATCATCTGTGCAAGTATGGACTTCCTAGTACTTAAAATAAAGACATAAAACTTCTAAACATTGATACCTAAATCTTCCAAACACGTGCACTCAAGCAGAAAATATAGGTCATGACCAACATTTGAACGTAGATTTGTGTTCTACTCTTAAAGACGCACCTTATGTGCAAGTATGGATTTCCTAGCACTTATAATAAAGACATAAAACTTCTTTACATTGATACCTAAATCTTCCAAACATGTGCACTCAAGCAGAAAATATAGGTCATGACCTACATTTGAACGTAGATTTGTGTTCTACTCATAACGACGCATCATCTGTGCAAGTTTGAACTTCCTAGCACATAATAGAGACATAAAACTTCTCAACATTGATACCCAAATCTTCCTAACATGTGCACTCAAGCGGTAAATAAAGGTCATGACCTACATTTGAACGTAGATTTGTGTTCTACTCATAACGACGCATCATCTGTGCAAGTTTGAACTTCCTAAAACTTATAATAGAGAATAAAATTTCCTAACAAACTAATGCGGACGCTGACGACAGGGTTATAGCATAAGCTCCCTCTCACGTCGTGAGGTGAGCTAAAAAGTAAATGTCCAACTGTTTATTAACATTCAAAATATTAGGTAAAATTGATGAAGATCTCGCTAAAATTGTACCATATAGAGTGGACAAAATTAATTTGAAAAGGATTCGGATAAATTTCAATATTTGACTATTAATATCAATTCTCTGTAAGGACCAAAATATCTTGGAAACAGCATGTCATGGATTTTCATGATTTTCTCTATAAATGGTATGTGTAATGCCCTGAATACAAAAATAACAATGTTTTGAAAATAAATATTCCGGTTGCCATGGAAACGAGGTCTGTCTATCTATAGCGCTAAAAAAATTGTCAAATAAGTCATCTTTGGTTATAATGTTGCCATGGAAACCATTGTCAGAGTTAATTGGTATTAACAACTTATAATATTTACAACCTCTATTTTTAGAAAAAATAACAAATTTTTGACATTTCTTTTAATTAGCCGGATCCTATCAAATCAAAATCAGTCAAAAATTGCCATAAAATAAGGTCAAAATCAAGGCCTAATTTTGTCCAATTATTACCATTTTTAAGCAAAAATAACACAAAATGTCAGGCTGATAACACCATCACTGTTGTCAGAACAAAATAGATTTCATGTGACAAGTATAATCACTAAAAAAAAAATAAGTGGGACCTTGTTTCGTTTTCCTACATTTTGAGGTAAAAAATGGTTGCCATGACAACTTTTCATTTGACACATGATGACTATATCTTTTCAAATTGATTTTTAGCATGGTTTAAATAACTTATATTGCTTAAGCTTTATGTAAGGACAACAGAAGAAATTATTCTTTATTTTAGCACTCCCAAAATTTGTCAAGGTCATTGTCTCTAAGTTCAAGGTCAATTCAAAATATAGGTTCCAATTTCAATAAAATTTGCATTTTTGTTGTTATTTATTTTTACTAAATTTAGGCTTGACTGCCATATATTTGTATCCAAAATGCTTCTTTCTAAAATTAGGACCGATAGATGGAAAAACATTACAATTTTTAGTTCAGAACATTTCTCCTAAAAAAAATAAGCCCCAGACAAAAATCATGATAATCTCACATTTTTTATATGTATGTATGAAATACTAGCTAAAAATCAAGGATGTCATTGATTTTGAAATTTTTTGCAACTTTGGTCAAAAAATAGGGGATATATCCAAAATCACTATGTATGTATTTGTTTTACTCAATACCACATGATTTTTGAGTAACTGCCTCTCATATCTTTGAAAAATCACAGAATTTTGTCAAATTTTGTGAATTACATTCAAGATGACCTTGACATTGGGTCCTGTGACCTTGAAAAAATTTAAGGTGATTCTTTTAATCAATAATGCTCTTTTATATGCACTGATAAAAATGCTTAAAAATATATAACGGACAGCTGAAAATTTACCAGTAAATTACTCTATGTGTAATAGCACTGACCAGAATGTCACCATGGTAACCATTTTTATACCCTTTTGAATAAAATTGTGAAGAGGTCCCACTCAAATTTTAACATTTTCGTAAAGATCGAGGATTAAACTTTAAAGATAATTGGCAGTAGAAATCAAGTTAGCCTGACATTTCAGATTATTTGCCCTTAAATTTGAGCGAAATCATGATAAATTAGGAGCTTTTTCGGTCTTAAAAAGGGCCTCTTCAAAACAGGTTTTTGCCTACATTTTGAGCATATTGACAAAGGGAATAGCGGGCAGAAACATACTTCTTGTGTAACATTTATACTATTAAAGATATAAAGAGAAAAATTAAGGAAATTCCAGTTGACTACAATAGCTGTTACCATGGAAACGAGCCTTGTGAAAATGCCATGTTACAAGTATTCTACCGATGCGTAAAATTTCATACATGGTTTCCATGGCAACGAAAACTTAATTTGTAAAAAGAAAGTTTATTTTTGTCTCAGTACATCATATACACCTTCCACACCAGAAATCTCCAAAATTGGAGACATACTGTTTCCACGTGCTATTGAAATTATTTTGGTCCTTACAGAGAACTGCTATTAATACTCTTGGCTTCTTGGCTTGAAGCCATAAAAATACACCCATATTTCACTTTGACCTTTAAGATAGAGCATTCTTACATATAATACAATCAACATGGAGACTTGGTATATTTTCTGTTGAAAATGCGATCTACAAGTCTGCCTAATAAATTTTGCTAAATCTTAAGTTAAAAAGTTGGAATATATTTATCAGACAAACATACATGTATGAATTCATTTTGAGTCTCCTGAAGTCACTCGAGTACATGTATATAAAATTGTTGTATAAAATGAAATTCATACAGTCATATAATATAACAGTTCATTAAACGCTGGCAAGCGGTAGCGACCAGCTAGAATTAGATTTTTTAATTCTTGCAAAAAATACACAAGAGAGACCTATAAGGAGGGATCCTCATGACCTCCCCCGCTTCCCCTAGATCTGCCAGTGGACGTTTCCCCTTTTTGTCAACTTTGTAAGCGGCCTTATCAGTGAGCCCTATTACATGTAATTTATATCTGCAGTGGGTAAGTTAAATTATTCAGCTGCCCAAAGTTCACCGTGTGAGAATGAGCCTTTGATTAATTGGATGTAATCCTTATCATGCGTATCTATCTGCAAACCCAAGAGGTCAAGTAAGTTCCACTTCTTCAGACAACGCGAAACTTGTAATCGAAATATATTGAGTTGATTCACAATCTATTTAGATTGAATGTTCGAAAACGAAACGGACATGGTCGTAATTTGATTCTGTAAAAAAAAATGGGATTTTTTGGCTAAAAAAAACCGACTCGGCGACGTTTTTCTTGACCCGGTTGGGGCGAGGGGAAACACACAATTATTTAATTATGGCCTCAAGAGAAAATGAATGACTGAAATATTTTCATATGATAACATACAATTTATGAAATATTTATCGGTGATTGTTTCAGAATAAAACATGACTAGGTATATATAACTGTAATTCAGAGGTTTAGAATTCGGAAGATTACGTATGGATTGCAAAAATGATTATGTCATCGGTATAATACTTGTAATATACGTTATTTACAAGAATTTCATTAATTTCATTGTTAGCAATACGTCGTTTCCTAGATGTCGAAACTCTCACGAAAGAAGGTTACCGCGACTAAATTTAGGGCATATTTTGATTACATTAATCTATATAAATGCAATCCTAAATCGGAGAAATTAAAATGTATACGATGTGGTGATGTTCATAGGATTGTTAAATGTCCATAAAATTCTAGTATTTAAAAATCCTATATCCCACACGGATGATACGGAGGGAAGAAAGGGACCGGGGGTGTCCCGGGAGAGATTCTGGAGGAGACGCTCTATTATTGATATACATTTAGTATTATGCTTTAAGTTCATTTTCGCCTTACTCTGATATATTGAACAAAGAATATGATCAATATGAATAAGATCATCCCGGCCAGCTGAGTAGAAAGCTCATCGCGCCCGGGTGCTGCGGCCATCAACCCCGGGCTATGCTCGATTTGTAGTTTCACAAAAAAGTAAAATCTCTTATCAAACTTATAAAAAGAAAACTCTTACTAATGTTCAATGTACTGAGTTTTGAATTAATATTTAAAATAATCTAATAGTGATAAACGGATAAAAAAATATCGCCGTGGACACAGAGATCTGAGATCAACATCTAATGGGCTCAGTCATGCTTTCGTTGATATAAATATTTTTATCTCTTCAATTTAGTTGCAACAATCAACAATGATTCTAACAATATTTTATAAAACGGCGTAAAAAATCGGCCATTTGCCGCGGATATTTATACTTCAGATATCCCCAAACTTCCCATCCCCCCAAGTTTCCAGGATCTTTCAGTTAAAGATCAAATCTGGGTCAAGTGGGCAAAATATATTTCTTTTTTTTATTGAATGAATGATAGATATCCGAAAATAAATATCTGTTTTCTTTCTTTCTTTTTTTTTCGTTTGTTTAATGTGTATACGATAATATTTCTACAAGGAAAAATCATGTGTAATTCCATTTAAATAACACTGTCTCAGTAGAATAATGTATGTAGCTTTGAATTGATATGAAATATGCAAAATTAATAGATAAAAAATATGTGGTTTGTATTGCTATACAAATAAAGACGGGAAATTGAGCATTCTTCATGCACCTTTGATTTGCCAATATTTAATTGCAACATCGTCAATTATGCATTAAATATTTACATGTTTTTAATATCATTTTAATTTCTAATTCCTTGGAGGAGGATTTCTGTATAAAACCAACATCGAAAACCCTTGATCGATTGCGCAAAACGAAGTGCGACAGAGCGCGCATGGGTAACCGATGTATAAAATCTCAACCCCCCCCTCCTTACCTAGTCTTAAAAGAGGATCCAATGGTGACGGACAGAGGTGTTTCTGTAGCTGACGTCTTCAGGTATCTCTTATTTACCATATAATTTTTTGGTCCAATCAAATTGATATAAGAGGCGGGGGGGTTACACTTAAACTGCGGGCCTAAGACTGGCTTTATCTATGATGTGACCCTCTTTATTTATTTTTGTTTGTTTATTTATAAAATTCTTTACATACATCCATATTTATTTTTTATATTTCTGTTTCTGATTACAATATAACTTTCCCCCTCTTTTACCTTCAACAAAATCATGGCACTGTCATTTACATCAATATGTTTGTATGCTATCAGCTATGTACAAAGTTTCATTAAAATATCTTCATTCGTTTTGAAATAATTCAGTCAAAATGGAGCCCGTTTGACGCTATTTCTAAGCACGCAATATTTGGTAAAATTCATGACATTTTCAAGTCCGCTATTTTCAAAAATGTCCTGTACTTTGAAGAATTAAATCATCTGATATTAACTTCCAGTGTTTTAAAATACGCCTTTTAATGCCTTTTATTCTTGGATCAAATTTTGTAACAAGTATTGTGGTATCTTTCTTTGGCTTTTTAAGTCCCGGTTGAAGAAATTCTGTTCTGTTTTTGTGTAATACTTCTTGTATGATCGGCAATATTTCATGTTCGTGGTAACCACGCTGTATTCATTTTTCTTTGAAACCAAGAAGTGCACCTTCTAGCAAGTCTTTATCACTCGTGTTACGCATAAGTCTGTAACATTCCCCTTTAATAAAACCTTTGAATACAGATTTTGGATGTGCGCTTTTTCCGTGCAGGTATTGGAAATTATTTGTAGGTTTTAAGTACGACTTTATGTCAAGCAGATTGTATGTGTTCAATTTGTTCCCTTTATATACTGTTGTGTCAAGGAATGTTATTTCCGAGTTTGATATTTCAAATGTAAATTTTAGAAGGTTGTGAAGTGTATTGCCTATTTCAAACAGGTGTACAGTGTATATGATAAACCGTCATCTCTGTATCGGCCATGAACTTCATTTTTTCTCTAAACTCAAATATGGATAGCATTGCATTTGTTATTTCGTACATCCTAATATCACACATTTCGGGGCTTGGGACTGCTCTCATGGCTGCACCTATGCGCTGTCTATAATGTTTGCCATTGAATTCAAAATAATTGTTTTCAAGAACTAATCTGAGTAGGTATAGTATGTTTTCCTTGGTAGGACATATAAGTTCAACTTGAGTTTGCAGTATATTTTGATTATATGACCTACCGACAGCGTCAAGAAGTTCATCAAATGTCATATTTGTGTACATACTTGTTACATCATATGTAATCAAAAGACAATCTGGCTTTAGCTTCAGTGACTCTACTTTTGTCTTTAATGTATGTATCTTGTAATCGGACAATCAGTGTTAAGAAATAATGACCAATTCGTTCTGTTGCTGTACCGATTTGTGATATAATTGGTCTACCAGGTGGCATAATTGGAAGTTCATTACAAGCGCCTTGCCGGATTTTGTTTATCAAATCGTCATTAAGTTTCTGTATCTTAGGGAGCAAGTATAATCTCCCCACACGATGTTTGTGGTCATCATTTGTAAGATACTTAGCAGTGTGAGTGTCGAATATGCTATTTGTTTTCATTTCAATTAACTGTATCTGTATTTTATCCTCTATATCTTTGAGGTTTGATTGTTCGACTTCTTCGTAGTGGAGTGAATTTAGCATTTCAACTCCTTTTTTCTTGTATTCCTCTTTGTCAAGAATTACTATTGTGTTGCTTTTGTCGGCTTTTTTCATAACTACATCTTTCATATTTTTCAGTTTTTGTATTGCCTGTCATTCACGCATTGACAGATTATCATGAGTTTGTAAAGGGATGCTAAGCTTTGGATGGCATGTCTTTAATAGACAGATAGCATATCATTAATATCTTTCACTTACATGTATTTCTTAAATAAAATGATATGATGAAGCACATAGTCTTACTGTCTTGTCAGAAATCGTCATACAGTTTTCCTTACTTATCTTTTTTCTTTTGAAACGGAATATTCCTTGCCTGGATGAATAGTACATGTACAGGAGAAAATAAATGAATTACGACAAACTTTAAGGTAAGAAATTATGTGTATAATATACAGATAAAGTGTAAAATTTACACTTGAATTATTATGTAAAATTTACAGAAAAAAGCGTAAGATTTACACATAAAAGTGTCAAATGTACACTTTTATATGTTAAAAAAGAAAAAAACAAATTTAAAAAAAGAATCAAAATGGCACTAATACGCTTCCACACTATTATTATCTTTATATTATGAGAATAATGTTAGATATATGAGTACGCGATAACAAAACATAAAGATTTTAGTAAATATTTATTGACAACCAATTTGTTACAGATGCTTTAATTTTCAATATATTATATGATTAAACTAAATGTTTCAGGAGAACAACAACTGGAGAGACGATTATGGAGTACAACAGTTCACTTCAAATTCTTTGAGGAGACCGTTTTAATTTTGCGAAAGTCTTCAGAATAATGGATTGGATTAGTACCTTGATGAGTACTATGATATCTACACATTGTAAGCACTGGATTTATCAACTTAAATATTACCTGGATGATTTTATCTCATGTGAGCATAATTGGAGGCAAAAAGAAAGGAGTAAAAGTACAAACACCTGGAGTACCAAACAAGTAGTTCCAAAGAATAATGTAACAATAATACGTCCATGATATTCGTGATTTATATAGGCATTTCAACAAATAGTGTCTCAGCAGTAATGAAAGATGCCCAAAAGTGAAGACACATAGGACATAAGATGAGCTGAAATTCACAAAATAATATATATATATTTATATAAAATGGATGCCAAGAACCCTTAGAAAAATCCGTGTGTGTGAGGAAAATTACGATGGCAAGACATCATAATGAGGAATTGGAAACATTTCTCCAACATATTGTACAAGACACTTGCTTGTGTTTGGACAGAATATAAGGAGAAGGGATTTTCGACATCAGGATCAGCGTTACATATCATAACTCAATGTATTTCTTTTATAAATGTCATTAATTATCTCCGGAAGCGTCCTTATGCCACATTCTAATTTTTTTCTCCTAATAAGAAGATGCTTTCACCGAATAAGGACTGAACTTTCATCTAATTAGAACAAACTGTCACCTTATTCGGAGAAGCTATCACCTAATTAGGATATATTATTACTAATGAAAAGATACAATCACCTAATTAGGACTTAGTTATCACCTAATTTGGATATTCTATCACCTAATAAGAACTTAGCTATCTCCTAATTAGGAGATACTATCACCTTATTAGGAAATATTATCACCTTATTAGGAGATAATATCACCTAATCACTTAATTAGGAGGTACTATCACCTAATTAGGACTTTACTATCACCTTATTAGGAGATACAAACACCTAATAAGGATTTAGCTATCATCTAATTAGGAGGTACTTTCACCTTATGAGGATAAATATCACCCAATTAGGACATGCTATAACCTTATTAGGCGATAATATCACCTAATTTGGACTTAGCTATCACCTAATTAGGACTTAGCTATCACCTAATAAGGACTTATCTACCTCCTAATTAAGCGATACTATCACCTTATAAGGAGATAATATCACCTTATGAGGAGATATTATCACCTTGTTAGGAGATAATATCACCTAATTAGGAGATGATATCACCTAATTAGGACTTAGCTATCGCCAAATTAGGACTAAGCTATCACGTAATTAGGAGATACTTTCACCTAATTAGGACTTAGCTATCACCTAATAAGGACTTAGCTATCACCTTATTAGGACATACTATCACCTAATTAGGAGATATTATCACCTAATTTGGACTTAGCTATCACCTAAATTGGACCTTATAAGGAGATAATATCACCTTATTAGGAAATATTATCACCTTGTTAGGAGATAATATCACCTAATTAGGAGATGATATCACCTAATTAGGACTTAGCTATCGCCAAATTAGGACTAAGCTATCACGTTATTAGGAGATACTTTCACCTAATTAGGACTTAGCTATCACCTAATTAGGACTTAGCTATCACCTTATTAGGACATACTATCACCTAATTAGGAGATACTATCACCTCATAAGGACTTATCTACCTCCTAATTAAGCGATAGTATCACCTTATAAGGAGATACTATCACCTTATAAGGAGATAATATCACCTTATGAGGAGATATTATCACCTTGTTAGGAGATAACATCATCTAATTAGGAGATGATATCACCTAATTAGGACTTAGCTATCGCCAAATTAGGAATTAGCTATCACGTAATTTGGAGATACTTTCACCTAATTAGGACTTAGCTATCACCTAAATAGGACTTTATGCTAGATTACTAAAATTAGTTCTGAAAATGCAAATTTAAGGTATGAAATGGAAGTCATTGCACAATTTGTCTTAACAAACAGTTGTAAAGTTAGCATCCAGTTGTTAGGAAAGTACACCTTGTCTGAAATAAGAGAGCTTTCTTAACAACCAGTTTTTAAGAAAATATCGCTTGTTAGCTTCTTAACTTTAACAACAGATTGTCAAGAAGTTTATCTCATGTATCTATCATGTAGTTCTATAGTCGAAACACATTGCTATCTTAACAACAACTTGTTAGTGAATCAAACTGAATCTCAGTGTGATGTATATAAAATGAAGCTTTTAGGTGCATGTACTTGTGAAGCACTGAATGTAGCCTATCTTGACAACCAGTTGTTAGGAATTTGATTCTGAAATTTATAACTGATTTTGTATGGAATCCTTTTTCTTTGTGTTTGCAGTGTAATACATGTGTGCTGAAATAAAAGTTTAAAAATTCTAAATCATTGTTAATTTTGTTTAGATAAAGGCTGTTAACAACACTCAAAGCAATTTGATCATATGGAATTGGTCAAATCAAATTGGAAGCTGTTCTAAGCGGTCATTTGCCTTGTAACTATCAGCAATATACTAGAAATAACTCTTTGACGATGCAACGTGGAGCTGGCTAAAACATAACTCTATTAATTCAGTTGTATAAATTCTACGAGCACGACAAACGTTCTACTGGCCATATGCATTGCATTGGGCCTGAAGACTGAAAAACAATTTTGACCTTTTTATCATGAAAAAATTAAACAAGATTTACATATTGTTCAAATAGATCTCGCTTCGTCGTAAAGGACCAGGGCCACGAACAGCGATATCGACCCAACGTTTTCGTATATTTTCAAACACAGACAATGATTCTAAATTATCAATAAAAGGAAAAGAGAACATTTTATCTTTCGAAAACGTGCAAAGGTGTGAGATTCCGGACATGTCTTAGATAGTTGGAAACCCTTCGACATTATTAAGAAGATATAGAGCCCAAAACCAAGCCAGGATTTTGCATTTCCGGTATTTTTGTGAGATATCATGAAATTTGATCGATGATTTCGCATAGGGCCGGACAATCTACCTAAAAATAATTATATTGAAATATTCTTTGATTATACCTGCGATTATTTCGATGAAGATTTTTTGGTAGAAAGTCCGACCGTATGCGAAAATTAAACTTTTATGAGTTCCCAGACGATGAAAATGAGAAGTTGAATTTCAAGATTGGAAGTAGATTATCTGAAAGCTTTTAAGATTATGTAAAATTCTATAATTTTTGCGGTTGATTAATTACTTGTACACTTACTTCAAACTATTTCAATCCTTCAGAAAACTGCTCGATAGTAGATAATACTTGTGTCGTCATTTATACTAATGCCGTCATTAAAATTGACGTTTATGATTTTCCTGAAATGTCAAGTTGTGCACTCGAGTAGTTACGATATGTATTTTCGTTTTGAACCACTCTATGTCTTTCCTGTATATATCGACATCTGTACACGTGATGCTACGAAGAAAGAATAAGATAATAATTTAAAAATCTTTTAAAGAAGGCATATACATTGAATGTGGGATTTTTGGGATTTTATTTTTTTTGTTATATATATATATGTATGTATGTTGTTTCCTAAAATGTTTCTAGTATGAGAATAAAATATGTAAACAAAAAAATGGATCGGCTTTCTAGAATTATCCTTTACGATAGAGTAATTGGAGGATGAAGGGTAGAACACGTAATTGAAATAATGAAAATTCGAAACATAAAAGAAAGACGTAATATGAATGCAGCACAAAGGCGCAAAATAGATCGACACCCAAGAAGAAATATTTATGATTTAATTTCTAGAGGAGGTCGGGATTTTTGAAGACAAAAAAAAGATGGAAAACAAATGATTGATTTGAAATAGATGATAGACGAAAGATATCGAACTAGCGAATTTTGATTGAGGTTCAGACTATGCTGGATCAATTATCTGTCCGTTTATTTTCATGTAATATTAAATTCAGCGCCCAATATAGAGGATGACAGGGGATAAGAGACCGTGATATAATCTTTTAAAGTGTAAGTTATAAAAGCTTTATCATGAAGTTCTGAAAAAAAAGAACCAAGTCATTGAAAAATGTTGACCGCAAAAAGGGGAGAGTCGAGAACATGTTCCCCTTCTATCCCTCAGGCCTTATCCCTCCCTTTAGATTCGCCAGTGGAAACATCAAAGAGATAATAAATGACAAAAAATATCCGATATTGCAAAAATGTGAAGAAAAAAAATTGATTCTACAAAAGTACGCGAACGCTGCAATTCATAACATTCGAACATCAATCACTTTACTACAGTATATCGATCCAGAAATTAATAATGTTTTGCATCTATGACATCGTTTTGTCTCATTCATGGTATTGTTCTGGCAGATTTGGATTTGGGTTTTTCTTATTCATGTAACATACCTAAATAATTTTCATTCCTCTAAGTACGAATCATTACGTACATCCCATACCTCGATCTCTATCTTGTTCTTACTAATACACGCTGTATTGTTGTAACGACAGTCGCAGACATCGTCGCTATCGTCTGTAAAATATCTAAGTCACCGACTATCGATTCTATCTTTGATAATCGATTAATAGGAGTTAATACACTTCTTTGAACAATTTTCTCTCTTCACACAAAATGTCACTAAAATGTATCAGAATGGGACTCATGACAACGGATTCTAGTTTAGTGATGAAATGATTATCGCTGACGATCGATTGTCATCGTTGAATGGCCAGCGATGAACGATAATAATCGATGTTGATAATCAAACGCGATTGTCGCCGACATCGCTGATTTCCGGATTGTCCGATTTCGTATCTTGGTTTTGAAAAATTCGTGTATTACCCCTTTTTTACCATTATTATTTTCTTTACTTTTCAATGTCAATTAAACAAAATGTTTTTCATAAAAAACAGATGTCTCCCCCCTCCCTCTAAGTTACTTTGACCTTAGGCCAAAATGCAAAATGATACGAAACCTTTGAGTCATGGGCAACATCATACTAAAACATGAAAGTGATTCATTACATTGTTTGAGGTAAAGGCCAAACATGATTGGCATATACAATTTCATTATAAGCATATTTAAAGAAATTGACTTTGGTCACATGACCTTGGATATAGGTGATCTGAAACCTAAACTCACTGACGAGGGTTAAGTACCCGAAACATGCATGTCTGGTCCATGCCGCAAACTTATCTGCTTTTAAATGATGTTTTTGAATTTGAAGACGTTTAACATTGTATGGATCATGAGCAACAAAAACTGAATTAGTGATTGGATACACGGTTCAAAATATAAAGCCTAAACATTATAAGCATAGACAATTTCAGCCTGGACATGCTTAGCATATACAATTTCATTACCAAAGTAAGAAGCTACCTTAACCATGTGACGTTGGGACAATGTGATAAGAAACATTTAGTCCTTAGAAACAACATACTAAAATATGAAAACAATTGTAAGAAGGGTTCAGGAGATATAGCCCAGACAATATTAGTATGTACAATTTCATTAAAAAGAACTAAATGATCTTGACCTTGGGCACATGACCTTGGGTCAAGGTGATAAGAAACCCTCCAATCCTGAGCAACAGCATACTATAGTATAAGAGTGATCCAGTATACGATTCCACAGATATAGCACAGACTCAATAGCATTTACAATTTCATTAAAAAATGAAATACTTGACCTTAGTCATATGACCTTTGATCAAGGAGGTGTGAAACCTTTGGGTCATCAGCACCATTATACTAAAATATGACGTGATCCGATCACGGTTCAAAAGATTAAGCCTGGACATAATACATGTAACAAATACAATTTCATTTAAAATATACTAATTGACCTTGACTTAGGTGACGTGATGTGAAACCTTTATGTGATAAGCAACAACATACTAAAATATGAAAGTGATCCGACAAACGGTTCAAGAGATATAGCCCGGACAAGAATGTATGCACAATATCATTAAAATGCACTAAGTGACCTTGACCTTGGTCACACGACCTTGGGTCAAGGTGATGTGAAACCTACGGGTCATAAGCAACAACATACTTAGATATGAAAGTGATCCAGCAAATGGTTCAAGAGGTATAGCTCGTACAGGAATGTATGCATAATTTCATTAAAAATGCACGTAGTGACCTTGGTCACATGACCTTGGGTCATGGTGATGTGATACCTTTGGGTCATAAGCAACAACATACTAAAATATGAAAGTCTTCCGGCAAACGGTTCAAGGGATATAGCACGGACTGGAATGTATGTACAGTTTCATTAAAAATGCACTAAGCGACCATGACCTTGTGTCAAGGTGATGTGAAACCTACGGGTCATAAGCAATAACATACTAAAATATGAAAGTGATCCGGCAAAGGGTTCAAGAGATATAGCCCGGACAGGAGTGTATGCATAATTTCATTAAAAATGCACTAAGTGACCTTGACCTTGGTCACATGACCTTGGGTCAAGGTGATGTGAAACCTTCGGGTCATAAGCAACAACATACTAAAATATGAAAGTGATCCGGCAAAGGGTTCAAGAGATATAGCCCGGACAGGAATGCATGCATAATTTCATTAAAAATGCACTAAGTGACCTTGACCTTGGTCACATGACCTTGGGTCAAGATGATATGAAACCTTCGGGTCATAAGCAACAACATACTTAAATATGGAAGTGATCGGGCAAACGGTTCTGGAGATATAGCCCGGACACGATGTGTGACAGACGGACAGACAGACAGACAGACAGACAGACAGACAGACAGACAGACGACGAAGGCAAAACCAATATGTCTCCTCCCCGTTGGGGGGGAGACATAATACTAGTGTATGACATTTTCTGTTGCATGATATTCATGAAAGAGGCTTGAACGAATTGATAGGGTATTTATAGTACATGTAGTTGTGATCGAAGTGTTTAACTCAATAAAACAATTTTATTTAAAGAAATAATGAGTTGTTGTTTATTTCTATTCATTGTTGGTGCAAAATGAAAAAAAAAGAGAAATGTTTTGAATTTCCCGCTTATAATAATAATGGGTTATACCCATCCGATTATTTCCGGATATCGATTATGATTTAACTTCTGATTGCCCGATACTAATAATAGCACATACATGAGAGGAGAGTTTCACGTATTTCTCTAATCAATAATTATATATGTCAAGATAAGAACGGTAGCATGAAAAGTAATTTAAAATACGGAATATTCAAAATGCAACCGTCGTTTTCAGTGAAGGATATTTTCTCTATGAAGTCCGCTGCCATTGACCCGATTGGGACCCTTCACTTTATGTTAGAAATACCCCCCCCCCCCTTGATTCCTGTATCCGTCCACAACCTCGGCAAATGGGTGTTACACACTGGTTTTAGAAGGAATATCATACAATGATTTAAGACATTATTTTTCTCATTTTTCAACTCGTGCTTAGCTGTACTTTTATATTGACTCCGCAAGGGTTCCGCAAGAGTTCCGCAAGGGTCAGTTCTAGGTCCAATTATTTTTCTCCTATATATTGATGATCTCCCGCATCATGTAAAAAAATCAATACTTGATCTTTTCGCCGAAGATGCCACTCTCCATAAAGCTAACCATAATTTGTTAGAAATCGAACGTGATATGAATGAAGATATGGACCACATTAGTGCTTGGTGTAAGGAAAACCGAATGGTCATAAACTTTAGTAAAACTAAATGTATTCTAGTCGGTGCTCGTCAGAAGATCTCTAGGCTCCCAACTACAACTCTTTCCTTAAAAGTTAATGATCAACTGATCGACAATCTCACATCAGCTAAATTGTTAGGTGTGTACATAGATAACTATCTACAGTTTGATAAACACATTGATGAAGTATGTAAAGCTATTACCCAGAAGATCGCATTATTGCGAAGAATAAAAATATTTAGGACTTCAACATAGAGTACTCTTCTATAATGCCTATATACTTCCAAGCATCGATTACTGCCTAACTATTTACGGCAATGCTTCTAAATCCCATCTAGACCGCATTCTGAAATTACAGAAAAGTGCAGCACGCGTAATCATGGATGCACCACCTGATACACCATCCCAACCTCTATTTGATGAGTTAGACTGGCTGAATATATACGACAGATGTATTTTTAACAAAGGAGTTTTATCATTTAAAATATTTAATAACCAAGCTCCCTCCTACTTATTAGACTTATTCTCTGAAACATCCAATTCAAATTATCAGTTACGGTCTATTACTGACAGAGACCTAAGTATTCCACGACATAAGACCGAGTTGTACAAGCGTTCCCTACAATATAGTGGTGTCATACTTTGGAATGAACTCCCCACTCATATCCGCCAGTCTAACTCACTCCCAACGTTCAAAAATTCTTTGTTAAAATACTTAAAGGAAAAGAGAAACAATACTAATGTCTGAAAATAACTGTCATGTATGTATGTGATGTATATTGTATATATTGTGTATATATTTCTTGTTGTTACATTTATGAAGGCCTCGTGGAAGAATAGTATACTGCTAAACGAGTCACCTTCTTTAAATAAATCTTATTATTATTATTATTATTATTATTATTATTATTATTATTATTATTATTATTATTACAAGCTAATCGGTTCCATAATAATAATATGGTGATTTAAAAAAATCTAGCCAAAAAGTATCTGAAACCTGGAAACAATGACATCCCCTAAAATGCCTATATTCCATTTTAGTGGTTTATACTCTTCCATCGTATGATCCATGGTGATCATGGTTTAAACTTTTCTATCTCAAATCACCATATTAATAATTATGGAACCGATTAACTTGCGGTACATGTAATATTAGTACATATATACTACATAGGTAATAAATGTATGTTATTTCAGTATTTTGAAAGTAATGCACCGGCATCATCCAAATGGAATATGAGGTCAGAGTCAAGCAAGATCTAATATGTGACCTTTCCCAATAAACAATTGTGGGATACATGATGAAATACTCATAAGCAGCCTATATATATATACATTCACCTGAAGATATGTGTAACAACCATCCCCTCCCCCTTTGGCACAACATTTCTCATCAACTCAATGAAAAATCTCAAAAGAGATTTCTAGTGTACATTTTTCTATCATTATTCAAAATTTCAGATCATTTGGACAACACACTGATTTTTAAGGAATTAAAAAGTTTTTATTGCACAAGAAATATACTTTCACAAAAAAATATACTTTTTTAGCCTGTAATAACCTTGACCTTTGATAATTGACCTTAAGTACCTTTGCCCCAGAGGATCTATCCTACTGAACATTAATATTAAATATGAACAAATTCTGATGTAGGGTTTAGAAGATATGAGCTTAGACAGACAGACAGGCAGACAGTATGGTGACTTTATGCTCCTCCATCATGTCCATATGTGAAAGGTTTTCTATCTGGTCATCATACAGTCAATGAACATGGTAAATTGAAGAAATTTCTATAGGGATAGGTGTTTGGTCAGTATCTTATCAGCTGTGGCACACAGAAGAGGAGGTGGACAGAGATACAAACATCCAGATACTGTGATATTTATGTCTAAATATTGGCGTGTCATAATACTTAGTGATAAATCAGATTTCGTTCTTCAAAACTGTCACATTTAAATCAATGTGCAATGAAGTGAAATGAATTTTAAACCGATTCTGAGTGAATATGTTCAGATAGTGGAATACCTGTTAAGAATGTTTTGTTTTCCACTTAGCCAAAAATAGTGAAGGAAATCAGACAACATGAACAACATGTATAATTTGTTATGGCCTGGCCTTGAACTTCACTTACCTTCATTTAGCAGCACAGTCACATTAAATTTGATGAAATTATCTATCATATCAAATAGGTAACAAATGCTGATTTTGAGAATTTTCATCAATCAGACAAATGTTGCCCTTCATTATTTCACTTGACATGAAAGAAAAATTCGACAACAGGTTGCATCTGTTGAGTCACATTTGGAAATTGTGAGTGGAAGTGCATCAAATGTCATTCAGTTACCAAGTTTACTGAAAATAGAAAAAATATGTATATGATAAAAGAAGGGATGAATTCAGAAAGTCAACTCAGAAGGGAATACTTGATGTATAGGTTAATACCGACTAAATCATTGATTTTAAAAGTGTGCACATATTATTAAGTCATATGAAGCACAGGTATATGACACATGCCTTATGAACCAATAAATGTCTCCATCATTTCGAATAAAGCCTGTGCACAGTAAATTATGCCTGTCCAAATTGATTTTCACAAACCAAACAAATTTAAGAGCCATATCTCTGTAACACCATATTAGGTGAACATGAAAATAGAAAGGCAGCATCCTCTCTACATTCTGATCACCATGATCACTGCAGTGTGTAAATTAATATCAGGCATATTCAAAAATGTTATGATCGCTGAGCGATTTAAGTCCCCTACTCGCGGCATAAATATATGTCCTGCAACTCTGCCATCTAAAAACTCTTCAATCAAACATGAATAATTCGAGTCAAGCTTGCTGACTGTAACTATCCAAGGCCAAGCTATGTGTTGCAGAAAGATATCTGGAAAACTTATTTCTTTATTTATTTTTTTGTTGTTGGTTTTTTGGTTTAAGGAGCATAACTCCTCCAAAAAGGTAATGCGTGACCCAAAGTCAAACTTACTATGGAACTATCCAAGACAAAGGTACGTACAAATTTCACCTGAATATCTTATTTGTTGCAGAACAAAAGTCAGGAAAACTGAAATTTGCAAGTCATGAATTTTGAAAGTCATCAAGGGGCATAACTCCTTGGAAAATAGGTCAAGAGTAACCAAAGTTGAACTTGCTCTGTAACTATCCAAGCTGTGTATCAAATGTCACTTGAAAATCTCTGTTTGTTGCAGAAAAATCTGGCAATCTGACAAGAACTGAATTTCGCAAGTCATCAAGAGGCATAACTTCTCGAAAAATAGGTCAAGCCTGAGGAAAGTTGAACTTGCACTGTAACTATCCAAGACTAAGCTGTGTATCAAATTTCAACTGAATATCTCTATTTGTTGCAGAAAAAGGTCTGTTAAACTGAGAGAAAAACAAAAACAAAAAAACCCCTGAATTTTGCAAGTCACCAAGAGGCTTAACTCCTCTTAAAATAGGTCAAAAATATGTAATGTATCTGGGTTATGTTTAAGTACATGTACTTGTACATTTGTGACTGCAAGTTAGAAATAAAACATGCTGATTTGTAATTCATTATTTGAATGTCTACACAGTTTAATTTTGATTAGTCATATATATATATATAATTCTACAGTTACTGGACATTCAAAATATTATCTATCGCGGATAGTGTTGCATAATCGGATAAATTTCATAATCGATTATCGGTTTATAATCGGAGAGGATTTTAATCGATTATTTCGATTTAATCGGAAATAATTCTTTCTTGTTTTTACAGACAGAAATATGAAAAGTAATTAATAAACTTCACTTAATCTTATGCTATACATAGCAAAATGTCTAGAAAGAACTCCAACCACAGAATGATTAAATCCTGTCTAGTAAATGAAATATTTTGTCAAGATCACAGCAGTAATGGAGTCAAAATAAATATGTGATTGTAATAGTCGACTTCGATTTTAAACAGCATATGCAGGGGGGGGGGGGGGTGTTCCATACGACCCAAGAGTTTACTTAAGATTTTGCTCATTCAACAAATCAAGCAATATCTTCGTGGTAACAGTACTGTGAAATTCACTGACCTTGTCTTTCTTACAAAGATCAGGAGTTCGGCGTTAAAACTAAAAACTTTTTTTAGTCGAGTAGATATTGACTTATCGCAGGCCCGCATTGCATCTGACGTTGAAGTTTTCTATAAGAGTACTTGTTGGTCGATTTCAAGAAATCGACCTTACTAGATTTGTAGACCGGATGCTGTCAATAGGAGAAAGTTCCTAATTGAGTCCGTCAGATTCCACAATACGCAACATTGAATTATCCTTATGAAAGAAACGTTTTCGTGACTAGTGAAAAACACGTGACCAGAGACAGGCATTCCCATAGCCTCCCACTTTATCCACTTCACAAAAATAGGACATGTCGTCATGACAACGCTTAGGTATCGCAATTGTGAATTTAGATATTGCAGATGAAAGTAATATCTGCATGATATTTTTTCTTTAACAATATATACTTCCAGACCAATTAGTGATTGATACAGTGAACCCTATGCCTTCAAAATTCCTATGGTCGACATTTCTGGATCAACAAAGAAATACGCGATCACAACGTATGCCAGGGGTGCCAGTGGGCTAAAAGGTTTCTAACCGTCCATCCGACTAAGCTTTTTCTCGTTAAGCATGTTAAGGATATACCACTTTGTTTGCTTGTTTATTTTCTTACCAAATTGATAAATGAAACAAAGAAATTAATGAGCGATAAAAAATCGACAAGACTGTACGAGTCACAAAATTTGATCGAACTTTTTAGAAGTTTCCCCTTATTTCCCTCCAAATTCTTATACATGTAATCGGAACTCTCCACTTTTCCCGCGAATACACCCAGAAAGGCTTTTGATTGGTCTGTATGTGTTATAATGGAATTTTCCTACGGATCAAACAATTTATGAATGGATATGAAGAGTGTTGTATCTTGAGTTGTCCAGTGTAAATGTATCTATTTTCTAACCTGTCAGAATTATAAAGACATGCATACGTTCCTATAAGTACTACTCTTTAGTCATGATTTTAAGAGTAAAAATTTTTAACCTATGTCGACGAAAAAAATTATTGCAGGATTAAAGAAATGTTGATATCGACCAAGCTTTTTTGGAAACCTAATACTTGTCATTACTTCAGAATTCAATGAGAATCCATTGTAGGCCTTAGAGAGTGTATCCTTTTCAAATTATTTACGCTACGCCCGGAACTTTAACCCATAGAAACGATCGTTAATCTACTTTCGTTTCATTCGTACTTGTCATACGCGATTATTCGTACTTGTCATACACCAATTCGACCGAAAAATATGTCATTCTTTTCCACGTTGAATATTTCCGATTATAATGATTCTTAAAAACAAAATCGATTAATCGAAATCGAAGGGTATTAGCGATGATGTCGCCGATGTCGATGATAATCGTTACAACACTAATCGCGGACTTAAATTGGTTTCAAAAAATACTGTTGACGTTGTAAACATATATGAGTCATGATCATCAATCGATTGTTGATATTGTTTGTCCGTTCCTGGTAAAATATTATTCGTCACTTTGTCCAATCTATACAGAATTCTAACATGGCTTGAGATTTTCTACCAATATGTACTATAATACTCGCCTGGTGTACTTCCAGTTCGCTAAGCTCTAACCCTTCACGTGCTATAAAGTTTGTGCAGAACAATATTTGAATAGAAATAACAACTAGCAAGTTGTGATTTGTTGTCTAGTAATTCCCCTTGTCACATGAACCAATCAAATTATCAACTCGCCAGAGATTAATCTACAATTTGATCTAAATGGGTCCTTTGGACCCAATGAAATTTGACCAATGGGTCAGCAGAATTTTATGGGTCCCTAGTACTATAAAGCTTACGCTTACGCAGCAAGATACGCCTGTTGGGATTTTTTTCACAACATCAAAATATCTAAGTCCCATAACTCCATAAGGACAAATCGGTGTACATTAAAATCGAAAGGCGGCTTCCTCTTCAAAGTCTGATCACAATGTACAAATATCATGAAAATCTGTTGATGCAAATTCAATATATTGCGCTCCATGCACCTATATTTTGCCCTTAGCTTAACATGTATGTGCATATAACCCCCCCCCCCCCTCCACATTACACATAATTTCCCAGTTATGCGACAAGAAAATTAAAACCCGTTACATACGTCAAAGAACATCCTTTCTACTTGAAGTATAAAAATTTCAAAACATTTTGACCAGAATTTTTGAACAATTTTTTGTATATTTTCATTGTATTTTATAAATCTAAGTCCCATAACTCTGTAACAACAAATTGGATGAACCTGAAAATCAAAAGGCGGCATCCTCTCCTCAGTCCAATCATAATGAATGAACATCGTGAAAATCCATTGACGCATATTCAAGTTATTGCGTTCCATGCGCCTATATTTTGCCCTTAGTTTAACATGTTTATGTATATACCCCCCCCCCTCCCATCACATATTACACATAATATCTCAAGTTATGCGACAAAAAAATTAAAAACCCATAAGATATGTCAAAGAAAACCCTTTTACTTGAAGTATACAAAATTTCAAAACATTTTGACCACAAATAGCTTTTTACAGAATTTTTAACTATTTTAGTATATTTTCAATGTATTTTAAAAATTTAAGTCCCATAACTCGCACCGGACAGCATATAACTTTTATATCCTAACATTTTGATGAGCAACAATGTCTCTTACAATACCATGGACATGATCAACCTTCTGTGAGGTTTAAATGACCATAGAAAATATAAACACGAGACAGTAATTTTACAGAAAACTTTCAATGTCGAGAACGATAAACTAAGGGGGACACATTGTAAAAAAAATGAATAATGCGTACGGTGGGACGCACGATCTGGAATCAATGGGTCCTGGGGAATTTTTATGCGTCAGTAATGCAGGACGCAGAAGTAGATTAATCCCTGGCGGCCCTCGCTGCTTTGCGGCTCGGTGATAATTTGTTTGGTTCATGCAACTGGGGGAATTACTGGACAACAAACCATGGCTAGCTAGTTGTTATTTCTTAAGCAATAGCTTCATTTTGGTAGATGCAATATGCATTTATCGGCCATTCCATAATTTTTCTCGAATTTCAATCAAGCCTGTACTGATTTCAATGCCTAATAATCATAACAATTTACATGTTCTGAATATATAGTTACATAATATATTCATCATAAAATATCTTGATAATTTCAAGCAGTCTTTCCAATAACTCAGTAGCCCAACTCCAGTCTCAGTTAATAAAATGTATCGGTTTAATCGGATTTGCCGATAAAAAATGATTTGGTCCGATAAAAACTCACATTGTGTCTGAAAATTATTTGAATCGATAAAAACCTCATTTTCTATTCATCATTTGGACCGTTCAAAATTCTAAAATATCCGACATTTCAATATGGGAAGATTTCAAGAACTCTGTGACGCCTGAGGCTACCAATTGTTTTCTTGGCTAGTAGAAATTCTTTAAGAAACAATACAAAAAACTAGTAAAATTTATCTTCGGGCTTGTGGCTGAAAAAAGTTTTTGGAGAGACTGAATAATTTCAGGTCACTTATTTGAAAAAAAATAATTTTGGTCAATTTATCAAGAGAGTGAGTAACTTGATTGTGTTAGATTTAGCAAACGCACATTTTTCTGAGGATACCATTCATACAGACTGAGCTTATACATGATCAATGCAGGATAAATTGACCCTTTTCGAACGCAGGAAAAATGTGAAAAATTCCATAACGTCACAATGCAATTTAATTCGATGTTTGACCGAGATTCGAAGCTTGTTTGTACGAAGTACGAAGTAAAAGCATTGTGACGTCACAAAATTTTGCAAATACCTGTTAATCAATATAATTGTCAAACGCTTCAATCAATTTCTGAACATGTTGTCTTCTGCATGCCGTGCAATAACATTACGGCATGAGAAATATCGAAAATTTTCAAAAATACTGTAGTAAACTGGCGCTTGTACTAGACTGGGCCAGTGGGACGTCTCTTTGGCTCATTTGTTAGAGCGTTGGACTTAACATGAGAAACTCTGTAACGGGCAGTTGGGGATTGAGTTCCCCGCAATATAACATCAATACAGCCAACTGACCCAATAGTCTCAGGGCTTCCAGGTGCCCAAACAGAAAGAAAGAAAGAAAGAAAGGTTGCAAGTTCGATCCCAGGTGGGGGTAGTCTCGTGTTTTCTACTATCAGTATGGCGCCCAACATAAATCTCATGGAGAGATGGTGGGTAGGAGGGTTGTGGAGGAGGGGTAGGGAGGCCCAAAATTGAAAGGGGAGAGTAGTGTAGTAAACTGGCGCTACTGTCCTGTTCACTAAATCCAGAGCACCCTGTTTTGGCGATTTATTCTGTCATCTGAAGAATTTTGCTATAAATTATTGTTTCCGAGAATTGACCTCCTTTAGTCGTAACTGGAAATTAACCTCAACTTATCCTATCAGTTGCCTTCAAACCGCAATGTGAAAAATAAAATGTCTACGGGAAATTCCCATGTTAATTTCAAGCCGCCGCCATATTGTTCTCCGTGTCAACAATAGTAAGCAGTGACGTCAAAGCCTCCGACGTCACACATTTTCAGCGATTTTACTATAGAAAATCCCCGTAGACTTTTTATTTTCCATCCTATTCATGACTTAATTGACGCACAGCCAAAACAATGGTATTTTCTGTTACGACTAAAGGAGTACTATAAAATTGATATCTTTTTGGAAGATAACATTATCATATTTTAGAGAAAACCAAGAAAACAGGGTGCTCTGGAATTAGAGAAAAGGACAGTAGTGTACTAGACTGGGCCAGTGGGACATCTTTTTGGCTCATTCAGTAGAGCGTCCGACTTAACATCAAAACGTTGCGAGTTCGATCCCAGGTGGGGGTAGTCTCGTGTTTTCTACAAAACTCCCAACTCGGCCCTTTGGGCCTCGCAAGTGTTTCCCATCAAAAATTGTATGTAAACCCCGTGCAGTTGGGGGCCCCTGAGCAAAAATATTAGTAGTCCGAGGAAATTTTTGGTAGCCAGGGCAGTTGGACTAGTGAGTTTTTGCGATGACTGTGAAAACTTTTACTCGCACCTAGCACCTGTCAGCCTGCAGACGATCATTGAGTTTCACCCAGTATGTCTCCCTCGGCTTACAATTTCTGTTAAGCTCCAATGAAATCAAATAAATAACTTCCCTTTAAGTAGCTTACCTAATTGAAATGAATTAAATCAGCATATAGAAAGTTATATTCAGCTACATTTTCAGCGTCGCGCGGAAAATGCAACCTCGGCGTCCATCTTGTTTTCCTTGGAGATTTAGCTCGCCTGGCTCGCTTGGGTCCGCGAATTTCCTCTACATAATTGAAAATGAATTTCTAGATTTCAACATGCTAAATCAAAGTTTCAGTGCTTATAATCAAATGCTACTAATTTTTAAAGATGGAAAATAACTATTTTCTGCACAACCTATATTCATTCTAGCTGTAATAAGGGGTTATCAAAACAGGTTAGGGTCGCTTATGTGCATTTTAATAATCGGAATCGGGTCCCGATTTCGATTAATTCCTTTTTACTATATAATCATGCTAAATCGTTTTTATTTGTCCGATACATAAGCGGGCCTAAAAACGTAGTATTATTATTATTATTATGGTTAATTATTATTATTATTACAAGTTAATCGGTTCCATAATAATAATATGGTGATTTAAACAAATCTAGCCAAAAAGTATCTGAAACCTTGAAACAATGACATCCCCTAAAATGCCTATATTCCATTTTAGTGGTTTATACTTTTCCATCGTATGATCCATGGTGATCATGGTTTAAACTTTTCTATCTCAAATCACCATATTATTAATTATGGAACCGATTAACTTGCGGTACATGTAATATTAGTACATGTACATATATACTACATAGGTAATACATGTATGTTATTTCAGTATTTTCAAAGTAATGCACCGGAATCATCCAAATGGAATATGAGGTTAGAGTCAAGCAAAATCTAATCTGTGACCTTTCCCAATAAACAATTGTGGGATACATGCAGTCTATTATATATACATTCACCTGAAGATATGTGTAACAACCATCCCCTCCCCCTTTGGCACAAAATTTCTCAGTGAAAAATCTCAAAAGAGATTTCTAGTATACATTTTTCTATCATTATTCAAAATTTCAGATCATTTGGACAACACACTGATTTTTACGGAATTTAAAAGTTTTTATTGCACAAGAAATATACTTTCACAAAGAATATACTTTTTTAGCCTGTAATAACCTTGACCTTTGATAATTGACCTTAGGTACCTTTGCCCAAGAGGATCTATCCTAATGAACATTAAAATTAAATATCAGAACAAATTCTGATGTAGGGTTTAGAAGATATGAGCTTAGACAGACAGACAGACAGACAGACAGTATGGTGACTTTATGCTCCTCCATCATGTCCATATGTGAAAGGTTTTCTATCTGGTCATCATACAGTCAATGAACATGGTAAACTGACGAAATTTTTATAGGGATAGGTGTCTGGTCAGTATCTTATCAGCTGTGGCACACAGAAGAGGAGGTGGACAGAGATACAAACATCCAGATACTGTGATATTTATGTCTAAATATTGGCGTGTCATAATACTTAGTGATAAATCAGATTTCGTTTTTCAAAACTGTAACCTTTAAATCAATATGCAATGAAGCGAAAGGAATTTCAAACCGATTCTGAGTGAATATGCTCAGATAGTGGAATACCTGTTAAGAATGTTTTGTTTTCCACTTAGCCAAGAATAGTGAAGGAAATCAGACAACATGAACAACATGTATAATTTGTTATGGCCTGGCCTTGAACTTCACTTACCTTCATTTAGCAGCACAGTCACATTAAATTTGATGAAATTATCTATCATATCAAATAGGTAACAAATGCTGATTTTGAGAATTTTCATCAATCAGACAAATGTTGCCCTTCATTATTTCACTTGACATGAAAGAAAAATTCGACAACATGTTGCATCTGTTGAGTCACATTTGGAAATTGTGAGTGGAAGTGCATCAAATGTCATTCAGTTTCCAAGTATACTGAAAATAGAAAAAAATATGTATATGATAAAAGAAGGGCGGAATTCAGAAAGTCAACTCAGAAGGGAATACTTGATGTATAGGTTAATACCGACTCATTGATTTTAAAAGTGTGCACATATTATTAAGTCATATGAAGCACATGTATATGACACATGCCTTATGAACCAATAAATGTCTCCATCATTTCGAATAAAGCCTATGCTAACACAGTAAATTATGCCTGTCAGAATTGATTTTCACAAACCAAACAAATTTAAGGGCCATATCTCTTTAACACCATATTAGGTTAACATGAAAATAGAAAGGCAGCATCCTCTCTACATTCTGATCACCATGATCACTGCAGTGTATAAATTAATATCAGGCATATTTAAAAATGTTATGATCGCTGAGCGATTTAAGTCTCCTACCCGCGGCATAAATGTATGTCCTGCAACTCTGCCTTCTAAAAACTCTTCAATCAAACATGAATAATTCGAGTCAAACTTGCTCTGTAATTATCCAAGGCCAAGCTATGTGTTGCAGAAAGATATCTGGAAAACTTTTCTTATTTATTTATTTTTTTTTTTTGTTTTTTTGGTTTAAGGAGCATAACTCCTCGAAAAAGGTAATGCGTGTCCCAAAGTCAAACTTACTCTGTAACTATCCAAGACAAAGGTACGTACAAATTTCACCTGAATATCTTATTTGTTGCAGAACAAAAGTCAGGAAAACTGAAATTTATTTGCAAGTCATGAATTTTGCAAGTCCTCAAGGGGCATAACTCCTTGGAAAATAGGTCAAGAGTAACCAAAGTTGAACTTGCTCTGTAACTATCCAAGCTGTGTATCAAATTTCACTTGAAAATCTCTGTTTGTTGCAGAAAAATCTGGCAAACTGACAAGAACTGAATTTTGCAAGTCATCAAGAGGCATAACTTCTTGAATAAAGCCTGTGTTTGTGAAACACGAATGCCCCCGGTGGCATCTTTGATAGTATGAACACTATTTTCTGTTAAGTACATGTATGTGAAAGGTCAAGGTCAGGGTCACCTGGTTAAAATTTTTTGGTATCGATGGAAAAATCTTGTGACAAGGAATACACATGTGAAATATCAAAGCCCTATCACTTGCCATTCAAAAGAAATGCCCAATGTTAAAGTTTTTGAAAAGTAGGTCAAAGGTCAAGGTCATGAGGTCAAAAATTTTGGTATCATTGGAAAGGTCTTGTCACAAGGAATACACATGTTAGATATGAAAGCCCTATCACTTAACATTCAGAAGTTATGCCCAATGTTAAAGTTTTTGAAAAGTAGGTCAAAGGTCAAGGTCAAGGTCATGAGGTCAAAAATTATTCGTCACTTTGTCCAATCTATACAGAATTCTAACATGGCTTGAGATTTTCTACCAATATGTACTATAATACTCGCCTGGTGTACTTCCAGTTCGCTAAGCTCTAACCCTTAAAGCTTCACGTGATATAAAGTTTGTGCAAAACAATATTTGAATAGAAATAACAACTAGCAAGCTGTGATTTGTTGTCTAGTAATTCCCCTTGTCACATGAACCAATCAAATTATCAACTCGCCAGAGATTAATCTACAATTTGATCTAATTGGGTCCTTTGGACTGAATAATTTCAGGTCACTTATTTGAACATGTTGAAAAAAATAATTTTGGTCAATTAATCAAGAGAAAATAGCAGGTAATTGGCTAATAATGTGATAAAGAAAACACGGAAATCGAACCACAAAATTAATTTCTTGATAAAAAAATCAATTATAAAGGGTCATAAAAAAATCAAGTTGCGGTATTGCGAGTGAATAACTTGGTTGTGTTATATTTAGCAAACGCACATTTTTCTGAGGATGCCATTCATACAGACTGACCTTATACATGATCGATGCAGACTTATTATAATTGACCTTTTCGAAGGCAGGAAAAATTTGAAAAATTCCATGACGTCACAATGCAATTTCGATGTTTGACCGAGATTCGAAGCTTGTTTGTACGAAGTAAAAGCATTGTGACGTCACAAAATTTTGCATTTTGTCCCGCAATCGGAAGGATAAGCCTTTTTCACGTAACTGCGTGACTAGCATTTTGTGGACGGCAAGTACCGACTTTCGTTACGTCACAGTTAAAGATTGATTGTCCTTGATGTCATATTGCGGGAAAAGAAGTTATTTTGCCATCCAAAATAACTGGACCACAGTTATGCGAAAAAGGCCAATTAAGACAGGCACTGGCACCTCCCCCCCCAAAAAAAATACCTGTTAATCAATATAATTGTCAAACGCTTCAATCAATTTCTGAACATGTTGACTTCTGCATGCCGTGCAATAACAATACAGCATGAGAAAATATCGAATTTTTTCAAAAATACTGTAGTAAACTGGCGCTTGTACAATGTACTAGACTGGGCCAGTGGGACGTATCTTTGGCTCATTCGGTAGAGCGTCGGAATTAACATCAGAAGGTTGCGAGTTCGGTCCCAGGTGGGGGTAGTCTCGTGTTTTCTACAATGGTGCCCAACATAAATCCCATGGAGAGATGGTGGGTAGGAGGGTTGTCGAGGAGGGGTAGGGAGGCCCAAAATTGAAAGGGGAGAGTAGTGTAGTAAACTGGTGCTTGTACTAGACTGGGCCAGTGGGACATCTCTTTGTCTCATTCAGTAGAGCGTCCGACTTAACATCAAAACGTTGCGAGTTTGATCCCAGGTGGAGGCAGTCTCGTGTTTATACAAAACTCCCAACTCGGCCCTTTGGGCCTCGCAAGTGTTTCCCATCAAAAATTGTATGTGCCCCCTGTGCAGTTGGGGGCCCCTGAGCAAATATTAGTAGCTGAGGAAATTTTTGGTAGCCAGGGCATTTGGGCTAGTGAGTTTTCGGGATGACTGTGAAAACTTTTACTCGCACCTGTCAGCCTGCAGACGATCACTGAGTTTGACCCGGTATGTCTTGCACCGTCTCCCTCGGCTTACAATTTCTGTTAAGCTCCAATGAAATCAAATAAATAGCTTCCCTTTAAGTAGCTTACCTAATTGAAATGAATTAAATCAGCATATAGAAGGTTATATTAGCTCCATTTTCAGCGTCGCGCGGAAAATGCAACCTCGGCGTCCATCTTGTTTTCCTTGGAGATTTAGCTCGCCTGGCTCGCTTGGGTCCGCGAATTTCCTCTACATAATTGAAAATGAATTTCTAGATTTCAACATGCTAAATCAAAGTTTCAGTGCTTATAATCAAATGCTACTAATTTTTAAAGATGGAAAATATTTATTTTCTGCACAAGCTATATTCATACTAGCTGTAATAAGGGGTTATCAAAGCAGGTTAGGGTCGCTTATGTGCATGTTAATAATCGGAATCGGGCCCCGATTTCGATTAATTCCTTTTTACTATATAATCATGCTAAATCGTTATTATTTGTCCGATAAATAAGCGGGCCTAAAAACGTAGTATTATTATTATTATTATGGTTAATTATACTCATATGCACCGAAGTGTAGGGGAGAGGTGTAGTCCAGCAACTGACCGCAAATTTGGATTAAAAACTTATACGTTTAATTTTAACCTACTAGTATATAGGAACGAATTTGAAGTACTAAAAGATTAGAAATGGAGTCACAACAATGTTCATCTTGATACATTGCTGACAGTGATGTATCTAGGGCAAAATTAAGTGGATGCTTAAATTATGAAGAGGGTTATCTAGGTCTGCAGCAGATATAGAACCGTGTTTTGATGTTGTTCAGGGGTATTCATTTTTTCATTGGAGATGTTCTGACATATTTATTATAAGAAAATCTTTGAATTTAACGGTATTTCAGAAGTTTTCGGAAAAAAATGAAGAAGCATACATGGTACGCCTTTGTCTGATCTGATACAGCCTAACACTCTTTTAGGATAGTTGGGACGTATCGGATCCGCGAGTCATGAGGATGGTAAACATGAAGTATATATTTTTTTCTCATATAATCATAAATAATGACATCAGTTTCTTGTGGAACGATGCAACTTACATCTTACGCGATTTACACGAATACAAGAAGTAAAGTATTACGTTGAAGACATGCATACTGTTGTTCCAGGATGAACATTTTCAGCCGGTGATTGCAAAACAAACACTGACTGTACATAATCAATTGTACACATATTGTATTCATGCAGATTTTCAAAATATACGGATTTTGTTCTGAGAGCTAGGCGTCTTTCAGATAAGCTTCTCAGTCAGGGATATGTTTGTGACCGACTTACATCGTCACTGAGGAAGTTCTACAGTCGATATGGGGAACTCGTCATACACTATGATGTCCCACTCTCCAGAATGGTGGGTGATATTCTGTCATAGACCATTTGAACCATCCAAGCCAAGATTGTACTCTATGTCTTCCGAAATGGAAGTTACCGGATGTGACAGTTCTACCGAATTGAAGCGGCGGGTGTTGCATGCAAGCAGGAGATGCTTACTCTTCCTGGGCACCTGATCTCACTCCCATATCGGGAGTTCGCTTCTTTTCATGTGGTGGAGGTTTTTGTTTGTTTGCTTTGGTTCCTGTTTTGTCCTGATTTTGTATGCCTTCGGTTTCTGATTTTCTGAATTATCGATTTTGTGCCGTATACAGGGATATGGTCATTATCCATATTTGTCACCTTAATTCTTTAACTTAATATTTCACATATTTTCTCAATGTATAAATATCTCTCACCATTTACAATACTTAGTATTGCATGGTACTTGTCCTGACATTATGCGCTTTCATATGTGAAAATGACGTCGCAAACAATATACAATACTCTCAATTCACATTAGAATATTTTGCTTCAACAAGACCGTAAATCACAACGTTGGCCAGTTCTGAAAAGCTGAAATATGGTTTTATCAAAATATAAAAGATGAACGTTGTGGCAAATTAGGCCGATTTTGCCGTTCGTGGTTCTGGTCCTTTCGGTGTAAGTTTAACGATAGTCAACTGTACACAATCAAAACTCTTAGACGAACGGAGAATTAGGTAGGCCATTTTCCATGATATTTTCCCGTACGTGACGGTGTCCGTAGGTTCAGTGTTAAACTCAGCAACGTCACGCTAAACATTGAAAATGCCCCCATCTAAAATGCATTTGGTCGGATTGCAAAGCAATTCCGGTCTATACATTAACGATGTCTGTCTGTCCCTCGTCTGTCGTCAACATTTTGGTTGAAGTTTTACATTAGTTAAAGCAAAATCTAAGGAACTGTATGCAGTAGAAGCTTTATATTATACATGTAGGTTGCCGTTGGCATTTCAATTTATGCCGTAACATTTGACCTAGTGGCCTTGACCTAGGACTTCGACCAACTTAAAGTTTTTGGTTAAGTTTCTGATGGAACCAAAACTCTAAGGAGCTATATACACATGTACACAGTAGAAACAGAATTATATTATACTTATTGGTTGCCTCTGACAAATCCTTTCAATTTATGTCGTAACATTTGACCTAGTGACCTTGAACCAGTTAGTGACAAGAACTTACATTGCAATCCGGCCGTACTGTCTTAAGCGGTGTATAATTTGTCTATGAAATATAATTGCATTATTGCAATCCACCACCATATAACCGTATAATTTGCGACTAAGTGAGAACTGCACAATGATATCTATTAGGTAAGGAATTAACCTCATGAATTATTGTTAGAAGATGTGATTTAGATGTTTCTTATTATCACATTTTTTTTTTCATTTTTAATTCAAAAAGTGAACTTGTTTTAATTCAGGATAATGAAAAAAGAACACATATATACATCATGGTCAAACAGAAGTGAGTGATCATGGATTGGTGCGGCATAGCTTCCTTCCTTTATAATTTGTGTATCTTGGACACCAGATCCAGTTAAGATGAAGAAAAGTTACCATATTTATATGACATGTATTACATGTGTGTGGAATGGTAAAAACATGTGGTTTCTGATTTACTCAGATCGAGAATTTTAGTGTCGCGACATAGGGATAACTTTGTTAGATTGTCTGTCCATCTGTATCTGACTGTCTGTCTATTTGTCAATCTTTCACATATTTGTCTATAACTTACTTGATATACATCAAACATTTTTTTTAAACTTGCAGGGATAGTAAAGCACAATGAGATTCAACAGCCAATATAGGTCAAGGTCACTTTCAATGTCAAAGATCTTAGTGAAAAGGTTTAAAATTTCATTTATTTTTCATCAAATGTTTTGAAACATTTTATAATTCAAGAAATCGGCATGTTCTTTCATATACATGATATATCATATAGGCTGGGACGATACTGCAACCAGCAAATCCGATAAATATCACAGTATCTGATATCCGATATGATACCTATCGCAATACTTAATAGATTGATAAGACTCAAAATCCTATTTGATACTAGTCTATATAAAATCATCATAAACATGTAGCCAAGTCCGATCAATTTCGGTTGATCGTTTCTTCAACGCATTCTAAAATTTCTGTTATCAAAATTTCTTGAAATTTCTAAAAAGTGGGTCCTGCAGTATCATATCCCATCCAACCTGCTACGTCTTTCGGTACTATTTTTCGACATAGCAAGTTTCATACTTTTTGGGCATATTACATTGTTTAGATTTGAGAATCACTGAGAAGGGTTAAGTACCCGAAACGAGCGTGTCTGGTCCATGCTGCCAATTTGTATGTTCTTAAATGATGCTATTCAATTTGAAGACGTTTAACATTTATACCACTTGGTGAGTGTCACTGCTGTTGGACCAGGATTCCCTGAGGGCACATGTAGCCAAGTTCGATCAATTTCAGTTGATCGTTTCTTCAACGCATTCTAAAATTTCTGTTATCAAAATTTCTTGAAATTTCTAAAAAGTGGGTCCTGCAGTATCATATCCCACCAATCCTGCTACGTCTTTCGGTACTATTTTTCGACATAGTGTTATGGGTCAGAATACCCCAAAACGCCAGCAAAAATCAGACAAAGACAGAATATAAATTTACAAGTTTAATTATGTACAATATATATATATTTACAATGATTACAACTTACAATACAATGTCCGGATCAAAGTGTCCGTTACGGTCCACAAAGTCTATCGAATGTATGGTTTCCGGTAATCACAAACGTTCTCGAAAGATCGGTGTCCAAACGTTGTTAAATGGATTAAAGTCTCAACAAATAAAGTGTCCCAGTATATCAGAATAGATGAATGAATCGTGTCTACGAATGTGTACGAATGTCCCCTCAACACAGTTCCTCAGAGGTATTTATACTTAATACCAATGAATTTACCAGAAGCTTCTAGAACAATGACTCATTACAAATGATTAACAATAGAGTAAATTCTAGAAATCACAGTCATGTGATGATAATGATGTAACAAAGAACATACTGGAATATTCTCTAATGAAATAAACATGACATAGTAAAATCTAGAAAGAATTATTATGAAATCATTAACACAGGACGAAAAAACAGGTTTCCATACCTTGGAAACCTGGTGGAAACCACATGGAAACCCGGGGTTTCCATGTGGTTTCCACCAGGTTTCCATAATGGAAACCAGTGGTTTCCATGTGTTTGGAAAGCGCTAACCGCCCGGTTTCCACAATGGAAACCACTTGGAATCGGGTTGGAAACCTCAAGTTTCCTTTTGGTTTCCATACTTTGTAAACCTGTATAAGAGCTGGTTTCCACGATGGAAACTACTTGGAATCTGGTTGGAAACCTCAAGTTTCCTTTTGGTTTCCACATCTTGTAAGCCTGTGTAAGAGGTGGTTTCCATGTTGGAAATTAGTTGGAAACTTGATGTTTCCTTTTGGTTTCCATATCTTGTAAAATTGTAAACTGGTTTCCATATACTGTAACTGTATGAAAAAGGAAATAATATCTCTTTATGTGTTATTATATACAGTGAATTTGAAAGTTTTGAATCCTGTACTTTTCGTATTCCTTTATATCAGTATCAAGGCTACATGTATATTCTTCTATGTACTCTTTACATGTATGTCATGATAAAAAAACCCTAAAACATGCTTATCATACTGTGTAATATTTATTCAGAATACATGCTTATTCAACATCAGATGTACAAGATTCCATGAAATCATAAATATACAATTTTGAGCTTTCAAATTTAAAAATGGCATCTTCCATTCTTCATTGATATTAATATGTCATGTTTTTTAAGATGGAAATAAAATTTAGAAAAAGATGGACGTGTCCCTTGAAACCACTACAGAAATAAAATGTACTTGTATTTTTTTGAAAAAAAAAACAGATATTTTTAAACAAGTGTTTAGAAATGATAGACAAATTTTATCCTTGTCAAAAACAGACAAAGTCACAAAGAGATCTCTTTCAGATAGAATTTGTTATTCTGCAGAGATTGACACTCGACGGAAATCCCAGTTCATGATGTTTCAGACCACTGTTACATAACTTTTTCTTCTGTCCTCTACTTTTTCTTCTGTCCTCTACTTTTTCTTCTGTCTTCTGTCTCACCTGGAATGAATGAAAAAAAAAAGATATAGTAAGCGGCAACAGAATTACAAACTACAGTTGTAGAGAATTAATATTGCAGGTTGGGATGTCACAAGATGCTTATGTCAACAATTCATGAATTATAAGAAAGTGGAAGTTCCCAAAAGGCACAAATTTATCCCCCCATAGAATTAAAATTAAAGAGAGGTTGAGCAAACCCAACTTGTACGTGTACGAGAACTTGTACGTGTACGAGAACTTGTACATGTATTTACACGTTATCTGTTTACACGTTGAAGTTATGTGGTTGAGCAGATGTCACAACGCGTACTGCTATGTGTAAATCGTATATACGTTTTGTGACATAATTTATATTTTGTTTACAACTGCTTATTCATCAATAACTTGCAATCTAGATTCTAAAGGTAAGGTGCATTCAGCATTGACAGTGAATTGATTTACATATTTCAAGTAATCAGAATCATTAAACTTCAAGAGTAAAATTTTTGGTCAAATTTGAGGGTTCTTCTTTAAAATGTGATACAATTTTATTTGCAATCCCTTCTACCCAAATAAATTGAATATAGGTTTTCATAGGTTATCTGCATTCAGTTGCTTATAAAATCTACAAGTACATTTAATCATAAAGGTGTACTTACAGCTTTACATGTTTTACCGAACGTGTAACACAGGTGCGTGGAGCGCAAAATGTTATGACGTCATAAACAACTTTTTGACGTACATGAACAAGTTCGGTTTGCTCAACCTCTCTATTATACCATGGTGATGATGAAATTTCAACCCGAGTATGCAAAATTCTGCAAGTCAAGAACGAGGCTTGCCGAGTTGTGGACAAGCAAAATTTTGTACATGAGGGTTGAGATTTAGCCATCCCTCCCTCATGGATTTGTTTGATTGTTTTTCTCCTACAACTTATCTGTCTGTGTCTGTTATAAATACTTATTTGTTGTTTGACCAAAAATGTGTGACCTTTTCCTTGAAAAAGACCCTGATCTGATTTGGGTAAAAATTTAGTCCCATCATGCTTTACCATCCCTGCCAATTTGAAAGATGTATGATGTATAGCCAAAAATGTAAAAGTGTGACTACCAGACAGATAGACAGACAGGCAGATGCCTGACAAATGATCCCTTTATGTCGCTCTTATGTTGCAGGCGACATAAATGAAGTGTCTCAACTTAATAAAGTAAGAAGCTTACATTGACATCATTGGATGCTAATTTTTCATGCAGTTCTTCTAATTCTTCAATGGTAACAGTACAATATTGACCTGAAAGTGAAAATGAAGATTTAATATGTTGAAATTTATCAAATAAGTCTTCAGAGTTTACGAAAAGTGCCGGATTGCCGGCAATCTCCAGTGGATTTTTCGAATGTCCGACAGTTTCTAGTTTCGAGCCAGACAAAATGTCCGATGATGTTTTGTTCTAAGTCCAAAATAACAACACACAATTTACAAGATTTGATTTCAAATAAAGACATTTAAGTATTTAAGATATTTCACAAAATAAACCATAAACCGCTAAAGGCGGTAAGGCCGGATTGCGAAGTGTTTATATTAGATGATGTGTACATTTTTGCACAGACAGAAAGATCAAAGGTCATTAATATTACTGTGCAATGAAAAAAACTATGGTCATAAGTAATCTAAATGTAAAATATCAAAGCCTTACCTCTGAAAGTTCAAAAGTAGGTCAATGTCAAGGTCATTTGATCAAAAGTCATGATATCAAATGAAAGGTGTGGTCATGAGGATTCTACAACTGAAATATCAAAATCCTACCTCTTATAATTTAAAAGTAGGTCAACGTCAAGGTCACTAGGTCAAAAGTCATGATATCAAATTGAAGTTCTGGTCATGAGGAATCTATATGTGAAATATCAAAACCCTACCTCTCATAGTTCAAAAGTAGGTCAAAGGTCAATATCAAGGTCACTAGGTCAAAACTCATGATATCAAATGAAGGGTCTGGTAATAAAGATTCTGCATGTGGAACTTTAAAGCCATAGCCTCTATAGTTCATGAGATATAGCCCAGATTTATAATTTTTAAAAGTAGGTCAATCTCCAAGGTCAAGGTCACAAGGTCAAAACTTTTGGTATCCATGGTGAGGCCAAGGTTAAAGTTTTTCAAAAGTAGGTCAAACTCCAAGGTCAAGGTCACAAGGTAAAAATGTTTGGTATCCATGTAAAGGCCTTAAGAAATACACAAGTGAAATATGAAAGCCCTATCACTTACCATTCAGAAGCTATGGCCAAGGTTAAAGTTTATCAAAAGAAGGTCAAACTCCAAGGTCAAGGTCACTAGGTCATTTTTTTTTTGTATCAATGGAAAGGCCTTTTCACGAGAAATACACAAGTGAAATATGAAAGCCCTATCACTTACCATTCAAAAGCTATGGCCAACGTTAAAGTTTTTCAAAAGTAGGTCAATCTCCAAGGTCAAGGTCACTAGGTCAATTTTTTTGGTATCCATGGAAAGGCCTTCTCACAAGATATACACAGGTGAAATATGAAAGCCCTATCACTTACCATTCAAAAGCTATGGCCAAGGTTAAAGTTTTTCAAAAGTAGGTCAAACTCCAAGGTCAAGGTCACCAGGTCAAATTTTGTTGCTGTGTTTGATTCGTATCACCACGTCAAGTTTCAAGTTGCTCCTCCTAACAGTTTTCTCTCAACCGACTTAAACGCAACACTTTAACCAAAATGTTGACGCACTGACGGACAGACAGACGGACAGACGGACTTCGCCATTTCATAAACCGGATTTTGCTTCGCAATCCGGCCAATTACAGGACATGATGATATACATAATGTATCACAATTGTTAATATAATACATGTTTATATAACTTTAAGTCATACCAATCCTTGATCCATGTCCATGGCAACTTTTAGTTACAGTACTCTACATCTTTTGAATATGTACATCATTCTTTTCCACATTCAGCATCAGATACACAGTTAAGATGTCGTAGATGGCCTCTGATCGTGCAGCATACACATGCTTGGATAAGAAAGTAATGTCAAGGCTACACCAGGTATACTGAAAGAAAA
>VSWD01000001.1:6146510-6170415 GCA_033119305.1 Pinctada imbricata | reverse complement strand
GTCACTGGGTTAAAAATGTTGGTATCAATGGAAAGATCGTATGACAAGGAATACACAGTCATGTAAAATATCAAAGTCCTATCACTTACTATTCAAAATTTATGCCCAATATTAAAGTTTTTTAAAGTATGTCAAAGGTTAAAGTCAAGGTAAAACATTGTGGTATCAATAGAAAGGTCTTGTCATAACGAATACACATGTGAAATTTGAAAGCCCTATCTATTACCACTGAAAAGTTATGCCAAATGTTAACGTTATTGAAAAGTAAGTCATAGGTCAAGGTCAAAGTCATAAGGTCAAAAATATACTAACCATTCAAAAGTTTTGCTCATGGTTAAAGATTATGAAAAGTAGGTCAAACATTAAGGTACAGGTCACAAGGTCAAAATTTTATTGTTATCAATGGAAAGGTCTTTCCACAAGGAATACACATGTGAAATATGAAAGCCCTATCACTTACCATTCAAAATTTATGGTCAAGGTTAAAGTTTTTAAAAAATAGGTCAAAGGTCAAGGTCATGAGGCCAAAAAATTTGGTATCAATGGAAAGGTCTTATCACAAGGAATACACATGTGAAGTATGAAAGCCCTTTCCTAAGCTTAATCACCTTACATTCAAAAGTTAAGCCCAATGTAAAAGTTTTTCGGACAAACAGACGGACAGGTCAAAAACTATATGCCCCGAATCTTTGATTTCGAGGGTTTAACTATAACTTTTCTCTATCAATACCATGTTTACCGTTTTTTTTTTTTTTTTTTTTAATTTTTTGCTTGCAACAAATGAATAAAAGATTATGCGAAACAGTTTCATTTATCATATATCTGAACTCGAACAGAGACAATAAAGAAATAAATGTATAGTGCAAAACATTCTTATCAAATATAATTTTTTGACTGTCAGGATACAAATCAATTAGTATACTATGATTCTTGGTCCTTGTGTTTCCTTGAGTTTTATTAGTTCTTCAATGTACACAAACGTCCCTCTGTTAATTTTTTTGAAATTCGAAGAAAATTATTACAGAAACTTTACAGAGCAGAGGATTAAGCTAAATTTTGAATTCTGGTAATTTATTTTCACGTTTTGGTTTCATAGAAGGTAATTTTAATGAGAATTTGTGAGTCAGTCGTAGCACCTGACGATCAACGTGGTTTACCGATGAAAGAAGTGAACATACACTTACTTTAGGGAAATTAGTATTTTTCGACGGAAAGTAAATAGCTTAATGTGATAATGATAAATCACTTATTTGTTCATCGAACGTTGAAAGGTTTTTTCAAAAATGGTGATTTGAATATGATCCATATTCCATCATTCCTAGATTATATGTTGATTAAATGGATTAAAAGAATATTCAAAAATCCATGTGGAAGTAATCATAAATTTCTTTCAATAATATTCAATATTCAGTAAACATACAATTATTTTGTATTTAAACAGACACAAATTATATGAATTGTGAAAATTGGTATCAAATAAATTTTGGAAAGATGCAATTTGATCAGTTCATATAAAAAGGCAGAAATGAGTATTTCAGATTATCTATAGCAAGAAACTTATGTTGTTGGTTAGAGAATGATTATTACACAAAGTGGGATGAAAAGGGAATCAATTTTTTTAAAATATCTTATTAACGAAGGTGGAAGTTTCAAATCCTTTGAGCAAATACAAACTATAACAAATTCTAACAATTTCCTTTAATATTATCATATTATTGATAAAAAAATAAAGGAAAAATGAAATGAGAAAAAGAAAAACAACTCTTTGATAATTGTTTTGATGATGTGTACCTACTTCTAATAATCAGAACCCAATGCAAAACATTTGTTATGCCCCCGTAATCGAAGATTCGGGGGCATATAGTTTTTGGTCTGTCTGTCTGTCTGTCTGTCTGTCTGTCCGCAAAAACTTTAACCTTGGCCATAATTGTTGAATGGTAAGTGATAGGGCTTTCATATTTTGCATGTGTATTCCTTGTGACAAGACCAAAATTTTTGACCTTGTGACCTTGACCTTGGAGTTTGACCTACATTTGATATACTTTAACCTTTGCCATAACTCTTGCATGGTAAGTGATAGGGCTTTCATATTTCACATGTGTATTCCTTGTGACAAGACCTTTCCAGGGATACCAAATTTTTGATCTTGTGACCTTGACCTTGGGGTTTGACCTTCTTTTGAAAAACTTTTACCTTGGCCATAACCTTTGAATGATAAGTTATAGGGCTTTCATAATTCACATGTGTTTTCTTTGTGACAACACCTTTCCATGGATACCAAAATTATTTACCTCTTGAACTTGATTTTGGTGTTTGACCTCATTTCGAAAATTTAAACTTTAGCCATTACTTTTGAATGCTAATTAATATGGCTTTCATATTTCACATATGAATTCCTTGTGGCAAGACTTCCATGATACCAAATGACCTTGTGATCTTGCCCTCAAAATGTGAAACTACTTTTCAGCTGTTTTACTGTCAAAGATGCCAACGGGGGCATCCGTGTTTCACAAACTCAGGTTTTATTTATAATGATTTCAGAGCAAGACCACTCTGCCCTTCAGAAGCAAAAATTAGTACACTGTCAAATGAAATTCATACTGTAAGTTCAGAAAATATTCAAAATGAATTCTTTTTTGACAGGGTTGTCCGTATAGTTCATAGACTGCCTTGATAGAACCTAGTAAACAATGATAAAATAGATAAAAGCATCATTTTTATTAAATTCAAGTTTCATATTAATAATATACCAAATTTCATCACAAACAAAGCACAAATTGTTATATTTCTATACAATATAAAAAGGACACTTCCTCATACCCGGAGCACTAGCATGAGAATCCTTGACGTTATCCGTTATTAAATTATTTTGACAATTCCACTCTCCTCGCTAAATTTAAATTTAAAAGAATTTTCGGAACCCATCAAGCCAATGACTCGTTGTAGGATCAAGTGATAAGATCTTATACACGATATCTTTTTAATTTCACAGTTACCAGCAATTTCCTGAGTTATTAGTCGCCGATCACTATGAAATACGTGACGTCCTTCATTTAAAAGCACTTTTTTCTTTGATAGAAAGACTTCCCTAGCGAATACCATCCTGCAAACTGGCACTAACGTCCAAACTTTCTCTTTACAAATTGAAGACTTGCAAACAGCTAGTTTTATCATGTTTTTTCCGACTGTTTAAGGAATTTATGGGACTCTGTCGGTATTTTTCGAAACGACGTATCACTGCTCTCTGCTCCGCCTTTCGAGAAAACGTCATTTTTTGGAACAATGACGATCATGTCTTATTGCCTTCAGATCTGGTTTTCACCGTCATCTTGAAACTTTGAACGTTCAAATATTGCACGTATGATGTCAATACTATTGTCAATATCACAATGTAAAAAATATCGGTTTTTTTGTTGGATTTTACAAAATGCAGATGAACTGAATAAAATGATAAACGACATATTTCGGTAAAAATTCACCGTGCTCCGGGTCACCGTCCTATGTCTAATTACGAAGTCATAATTGTGATTATGAAATCAAAATATGATAAATGTTTACATTTTGTAATTCGCAAATAGTATATGCTAATAAATATACTACAAATAAATATCTTTGACGCTAATTTTCCTTAATTTAAGATTTGTCCACGAACTTTACGGACAGCCCTCGTACAAATGAAACTAAACTTTTTACTTCTAAACAAAGTTTTCATTACAAACATTTTTTACATAAGATAACCAAAAAGTAAAAGACATTACCTGCACATTTTGCATAGAAAATCCCGACAGTATTATTCATCTATTCTGTGATTGTCGTATAAGAAAACATTTTGGAATTGATGCTCAGACTAGTTCAGAAATATTTTAACATTTACTACAGCTTTATCTAATCATACCATAATATTTAGAATTTAACGGAAAATTGCTAATTAATTGCATCATTTATTTGAATATATATATATATATATATATATATATATATATATATATATATATATATATATATATATATATATATGTATTTACACAACCATTTGTGCTTCACATGAAATTCATGTGAAATGAGCATCATATTAATTTCACATGAAAGTTCATGTGAAATTTATATTTTCACATAAGTTCTTTGTAAAGAACATTTCACATAGATTTTACATAAATTCACATGAATTTCAATTGACCTTCAGGCGAAAACGAAATTTATATGAAATTCATGTCAGAGACTTCATAACGATATCATTTATGAAATTCCATGTAAATTTCATGTACGTGCTCGTTTCACATAAATTTCAGTTATGTAAAGTTCATGTAAATTTCACATGAATTTCATATGGGGCACAATTTGCTGTATATACAACTAAAAGTATTTTTAAACAATGGCTTATTTTCAAACAGCTTTTGAAAAAATACCACAGAATAAGAAACATTGAAAAATGTATTCCCAAACAAAATAGATCTTTATCGAATGGCTTCATTAATTGTCATGTATCCAAAGCTGCATCTTGGTCATAACTTTAAATATAGTAACGTACTTAGATATCAATATTAGAACCATATTCTGGTATTAGTAGCATAATTTGTGTATGCGTATGAATGGGCATATGTTGTAGAGAATGCTACTCATCTCTAGAATGTTAGTAGCATAATCTTTTGTAACAAAATGAATAAGCTTATTAATATCATATTCATCTTCTTTGATCGGCGTAAAACTGATTAATATCCGGTGCATTCGTCTCCATAACGAAGAGATTTAAGGTGACTCTGGAGCCAAGAGAAGTGTTATTTTTCATTAGATCTCTATAAAACTGGTCTATGTCGGGTAGCTCCGTTTCCTGAACTGCAGCAACATGGTTATGTTGTAGGACATACTGATCAAATTGTATGTTGGCATTAAATTGGCCACTCCCATAAGCTTGTTCCACTTGCATTGAGATGGGTTTTCTGGGTCGTGCTGTTTTCTTGTTCCGCTTATCGGGACTGTGTTGTGTCTTCCTCATACCTGAAGAGAATTAAGAGGAAGATCGAATTAAGCGCTGTCCTTTAATACATTCAATGGAATTTACTGTAGAACAATTTGTGCTTCATGTGTTATTGTTATCTGTTTATTTTACCACATTGAGTACTAGTACCGAGTCGCTATTTTCGAAAACCAGAGTTACTTCCCATTTGAGACGGTATCTGACGTACACTGATTATGAAGTCATCAAATTCCACGGAATCCTAAAATTCTGGATAATGACGGTGAAAATCGACATTACCATACCATTTAATCCACCTTTTTGTCAAACAAGTGGGTTGCAGGACTGTACTTCTATCTTTTAACGCAAACGGCAATTTGAACACCTCACTGTATGACAAACGTGACGATTTCAGCTTTCACATAATATCTAATTTCTGTCCGCGCGGCTCACTTCTGAAACTTGATCAACTTGATTTTGACCCATACGGGGTTATTTTGCTAGAGATAGAACACGTGATGAATACTTGCATACGATTGGCTTTTTAGTGTCGACTTATTTTAACTACCTTCATGGGAACACAGGTTTTTATTATGTTTTAGCTTTTGGGTTATTTTTAACTCTAATGATGTGTACCTTCAAATCTTAAGCTGTATGAACAGTTCACATCTATTTATCTATAATAAGCTAGGATCTCATTTTCATGTGTTGAAGAAGGTCTGTCCGAACAAGTTTAATTGTGTCAAGTGTACAATTGGATGCAGGAATTACTACCCTAAGCCACATGATTGGGTAGGTCTGTTTTTTTTTTTTTTTACCTTTAGTTCTGATACTGAATTAATTTTGATTTAATGCACTGCTGATAAGGATTCATTATCCGAATCCAGCATGTCTGCACTACCACATCTAGAAATCCAGTCCTGAAGTATATTTCCTGACAGCATAGTTGCTTTCTTTTCTTGTGTTACGTCCTCAACCATTATCGTTTATCATAATAAACTCTTAAAAAGAATGCCCAAGAGAAAAAACTAGACCTAGTACACGTTGTACAATAGAGTAATTTTACATAGCGTTTTAATCATGTCCATTGCCTGGTAAGCCTGGTAAGGTACTATAAACTATATGTTTTCTGAAAGGTAATGACGCCGGGAGTACAGATGCAAGACTCCCGGGTCTTAAAAATCAAAGGGGCAAAACTCTTGTACAACTTTATTATTTTCCATATGTAATATAGAGAAAATAGGCAATTTAAATGCTTCATCAGTTATTTCCCTTTCTTTTTCTGGCCCCAAAACTCTTCTTTCAGAGCAGTGGGCATTATAACCTTTCAGAAAATATATAGTTTATAGTACCTTACCAGGCATGGAAAAATGTCCTATTGTACATCGGATACCTTAAATAAGATACGATGATACGATGCCATTCATACACATGATACGCCAATTGAACCTCATACAAATGTATGAAATTCATGTGAAATTTACACGCAACAATCTCAACAGCACTCACAAAAGAGCACCGATTAAAGCACCTATAGGGAGGAAATCTCTTGGCATGTTAGAGTACAATTTAATTCTACCTGATAGGCGTTGAAAATGGGGAATTTACTAGAAAAGTAAATATCAAATAAACAAAAACATGCATAGATTGAACTCTCGTCAATGAGCGGTCTTTGCTATAGGGTCAATAGTACAGTGTACTGAAATGCTTCAAAGACCACCATTGACTGGATGCTGAATTGGTCGAGAGCAATTTTGAGGTCACGAAGAACCACAAAATAAAATACTGCCAAATGATGTTTGAGAAACTTAATATATATACTCAACTTACATTTTCCTTTATTCGTACGAAGCTGAAATCATTCAATCTTTGGTCTCTGAAGGAAAAAGATACTTAGCTTCTGACTTCAACTTCACTTACAGATACATAGACGATGTGTTGTCCATCAATAATCCAAAATTCGCGGATTACCTTAGCAGTGTCTATCCTTCGGAGCTTGAAGTCAAAGAATCTACAAAGACAAATAAGTCAGCATCCTATTTGGACATATTGTTGTCCTACGACACTGATGGTCACATGAACACCTCACTCTATGACAAACGTGACGACTTCAATTTCAGCATTACAAACTTTCCTTTTCTGAGTAGCAACATCCCTTCATCGCCTGCTTAAGGCGTATTCATATCTCAGTTGATACGCTATGCCAGAGCATTACCAAATATACGGATTTTGTTCTGAGAGCTAGGCGTCTTACAGATAAGCTTCTCAGTCAAGGGATATGTTAGTGACCGACTAACATCGTCACTTAGAAAGTTCTACGGTCGATATGGGGAGCTCGTTATACACTATGATGTCCCACTCTCCAGAATGGTGGATGATATTCTGTCATAGAGCATTTAAACCATCCAATCTAAGATTGTACTCTATGTCTTCCGAAATGGAAGTAACCGGATGTGACAGTTCTACCGAATTAAAGCGGCAGATGTTGCATGCAACCAGGAGATACTTACTCTTCCTGGACACCTGGTCTCACTCCCATATCGGGAGATCGCTTCTTTTCATATGGTGGAGGGTTTTGTTTGTTTCCTTTGGTTCCTGTTTTATCCTGATTTTGTATGCCTTCGGTTTCTGATTTTCTGAATTATCAATTTTGTACTGTAGACAGGGATATGGTCAATATCCATATTTGTCATTTCAAAACCAGCTTTTATTATCTACTAAGAAACATTACCATTTTCTGACACCATTGTAACTTTTTTAAGTAACATATACTTACCGTTGCAATTGATAAACAATGTAAGGTAACATCCCATTTTTTCAGAATTTGGAATTCCAGGAAAGGTAATAAGTGATTCAATCCAAAAGGTAAGCAATGGTAATGATAGTCAGTTAACATTACATTGTATTTAACGAAAATAACCGCATGATGCTGCTTCTCAGGCACTGTGCAAATTTCACGATTTATGCTTTCTGTAAGTAAAATTTAAATGCCCATATGTCACATGCATGGCGTCATCCAAACGGAAAGGACATTTACAACTATTTATTCATGACTGTAATAATTTTATTGTCTATCGATGCGAAGCGGATTATATTTTGTTTGTGCATCGGTTTTTGTCTATACATCGATAGACAGAAAAAATATTACAGTCATTTCTTATAATTTAATTAAATCACTATTTAATTATCTAGTTTATTTTGCAATTGATGTCATTTTAGCGTGGTTGATTTTCAAGTTCAAAACTGGCGACATGATATTTGAACAGGCCTAACGTAGCGGCGCTCGCTGTTAGTGACGTCATAATAGGTGACATTGTCTATACAGCTATAGATAAAATTTCGCGCCGTACGTTTGTATAGGCGTTATACAGACATTACGGGAATAGTTAAATTATATATATATAAGTACAAACGCAGACAGACACTTACAGATAGACAAACAGACAGACAAAAATAGACACACAGACAGGCACATAAATAAATGGCAGATTTTAATCATGGCAGCTTTTACGCCTTATCTTAACAGTTAATTTAATTCCTTAAAGATATTACCAGAGGGCGGTGCGAAAACAAATTTCGGCTGTGTCTAAAAATCACTTTGTCTGGAAGCATCACTGATGCGTCTGGTCCATAATAAACTGGTTTGAATTTCTGCACTACCACATCTAGAAATCCAGTCCTGAAGGATATTTCCTGACAGCATAGTTGCTTTCTTTTCTTGTGTTACGTCCTCAACCATAATCGTTTATCATAATAATCTCTTAAAAAGAATGCCCAAGAGATAAAACTAAACCTAGTACCCGTTGTACAATAGAGTAATTTTACATGCCGTTTTAATCATGTCCATTGTAAAGTATGATAAATTTTAAGCCTGGTAAGGTACTATAAACTATATGTTTTCTGAAAGGTAATGATGCCCGGAGTACAGATGCAAGACTCCCGGGTCTTAAAAATCAAAGGGGAAAAACTCTTGTACAACTTTGTTATTTTCCATATGTTATATAGAGAAAATAGGCAATTTACATGTTTCATCAGTTATTTCCCTTTCTTTTTCTGGCCCCAAAACTCTTCTTTCAGAGCAGTGGTCATTATAACCTTTCAGAAAATATATAGTTTATAGTACCTTACCAGGCATGGAAAAATGCCCTATTGTACATCGGATACCTTAAATAAGATACGATGATACGATGCCAGTCATACACATGATATGCCAATTGTGCCTTATATGAAATTCATGTGAAATTTACACGAGCTTTACATAAAAGTTCACATGAAATTTATGCGAAACGAGTGCGAACATGAAATTCACATGAACATTTTTAACATGAATATACTGTGAAGTTTCTGCCATAATTTTTTTGTGAATTTATTTTCGCATGAAGGTCACAAAGAAAAATTCATGTGAAATTCTTTAAAAGAAGTAAATTTAAGTGAAATTCATGTGGATATTTTAGATAAATCTGATGTGAAATTCATATTAATTTCTCATGAACTGTCATGTGAAATTTACATGATGCTTATTTCATATGAATTTCTTTGTCTTTGTAGATCATTTGCATTTAGATGCCTGACATAAATAGAAATGTAACAATGAAATATTAAAGAACAAATAAAAAACAGAAGTTCGAATGCCTTATTCAAGGAATGACTGTCTTCGTTTTGGTGTTAAAGGATGTATAATTCTGAATAAGACATCCTTGAACACAAAAATTAAGACCCAAGATCATTTTTTTTTGCACGCAAGAACCACAAAATAAAATATTGCCGAATATGTTGGAGAAACTTAATATAGATACGAAACAACTACATTTAAATGTCCATATAAAGTCACGTGTACCCATAGTAACACTACGCCTTTACTTAAGTGTACTCCAAAGTCCTGTGGTGTAAGGTATGACATTTACAACTGTTTATTCATGTTCTATATATAAAATTAGTACACCTGCAGCCAAATTCATGAAAATTCTTACAAACGATACACGTACGCGTAGACGTTCATACGTATATAAGTATAACAATTTTCCTTAAAGGAAAATCTGCTTATTCAAAACTACTGATGGTATTCTGATAAAACTTTGCGTGTAGTTAGTTGGATATATATACAAGAGATATATGAAGAGAAATTTCTAAGTCATCGGGAATTCTCGCGGTATTTCAGCAGCGCCAACTAAGAGGTGATTGCAGAAACTGCGTTTTACAGTGTATTTCTATGTTGTATCTAAAGTAGAATGGAAATAAGGCGTATCCACTTCATAGATCACATAAGTATACATGTGACTGAAAAAATGCCACTATCACACATTACATGGATATTATTTTTAAAAAAAAAACTACTGATGGGAAAAACGTAGTATGGGTCAAGAAGGTAAACTGAAGAATTCCCAATACCTTTATGTAAAGAAAAACGGGTGTCATCATGCTAGCAAAAGAAATATAAGCCCTGCCATATGGATTGCGTTAGCGCTAATACAGCGTCGTAAGGAAGAGTTATGTAACTTGACGTCATATATACGTACTAAAAAAGAACGTCAAATATCACAGGGTTGCACATCTCGTGCCTTATCAAGTATCGGTCGGGCAAGTCATTTCTGAATTCAGCTAGCCCGTAGGGCAAGTTGTTTTTCCGGTCGGTCTTTCTGTTTTTATCCGTGACATTTTGTTGTTTTTTAAATAGTTTAGGTCATGAGAATGCATATTGAAATCACATGTTTACACTGCTAAAAAATGAGGGAGCAAGGTTTCTACTTTCCACGAACAATACTTAGACATACGCAAATCTATCACAACGGCTATATTCAGTATCGTTCACGGACTGGTCAACGTATATATAAAGAAGGCAATCATTTACAACGCGATGTTAATTTATTCACAGTACAATTTATTGAAATGCGTGTCTATATCTTTATACGTCGATCGGACGTACAGTATAACCATGACAAATTCATGGTCCAGACTTTTAAGTAAGTGATACGTGGGCAAAATATCGGGGATCCGTAAGTACGTGGTCAGTGGGTTATCAGTGAGTAGTCCATTACGGGCTCCGCTCGGATTTGGTAGCACGCAGACACGCCGTAGCAGTTGCTGTGTCTGGACTGCGTATGATGCCGCAGCCACCCTTAAAACTGTGCGAGTTGCACTGACCCATTCGGTATTCTTATATATAAAAATGTAGCGACCCTAACACCGCCCCCCCCCCCCCTAGTGCATGTGCGTTGTCTATCTATCTTTTTTTAAGGATTTTTTTTTTGTTTACTGAATCTAATTGCTTTTACGTTTGTACGTTAACTTGTATGAATGAATGGTCATAAAAGACGAATACGCAGATAAAGTCCATTGGACTTGTAATGATACTTTTTTTTTAAGTCAACTTCATGTTGCTGTCATCATTTTTACCTATGTCGCTAATTCATTTGTCCGTCCGAGTTTCGGTACTAATTTGTTAAATGACAGTTCGCCGGTCGCGTTTCGAAATACTGGAAGCTAATTCCTCATTTGGTCTCCAGGACATTGTGATTTCCACGCCCCCAGTGTCATAAAAATTGCTCGATACTACTTACTTTCTATGTAAACATTCTAGAACTGCATTATGTTGAGATATTTTATTTCAACGCCTGATATCAAGAAAATATATTTTCTGCAATCTATCAACTAGCATTGAAAAGAAAGTCAGAAAAAATACACGTTTTTGGCCTGATCGGAAATCAAAGATTGCCGTCAAGGGTTCTGATTAGCTGAAACATTTTCGACTTCTCCTTTTCAAACTTTGCTCAGAATTTAATCAAACATCACATGAATCAAATAACTCAACGTACATGTACTCGACTAGGTTTGTGCTTTTGAGGCAATCGCAAATCAAAAATGACTACCACAGGCTCGGATTGACTGACACATTGGATTTCATGATTTCTCCTCTGAAAACGTTGCGCCGGAAAATGATACAAATGTATTTGATTGAGTTGATTGGTGCAGGGTTTCGAATAGCCGTTTTTACGAATTGACATCATCTCAACAAAGTATAGATTTTCTTATCCCGTTTTTCAAAGTCTCTCTCTCTCTCTCTCTCTCTCTCTCTCTCTCTCTCTCTCTCAAAATTGTAAACCCCCATCCTTATCCATTTTGGCTGGATCTGCCTTTGAGGAGAACATCGTAGCAGTTGGCGTATTTCAGATTCAACATAACACATCAACAATTTTCATATCACCCATGATTTCTTTATTCCGATAAATTCGTGTATTGATACAGTCTATATAATATCATCCTTTTGTGCAAGTCGAACATCTTGACGTTCTTTTACGCGACGTCATCGTAATTGTTCTATTTCGCGGAAAAAGTTACACAGAAACGCTGAATATGATGCGCATTAACAATAGGCAGATTTCCCTTTAACTCGATTTCACCAAAGTTCGTAAGTATAGAGATACGATTAAAATTGTTCGTAACTTTCGACTGCCTCGGGGTTGTCGCAAGTCATTAAGAAACCTTCAAATACTTACGAATTTCGTTATTCACTGCGAAAATTCTAAAGTACAGCATAAAAAACAAAATTACGTTAGTTTACTATTTTGAGAGAACGACTTTTTATGTTCTGTTTGTAAATGACCTTATGAAACCAGTCAATCACATGTAAGTCTTATTTTTTAATCAATGCTAAATGGTCGACACACATTGATAACTTACAAGAATTAATTTCTAAATGAAATTCAAACGCACTTTTTCGAGAGATTGAAAAGTAAAATTTATTGCGGATGATAATATGATTTGCAAACAACATACATCGAAGATACGCAACTGAATTTGATACGCTACTGGTCACTGCTGGTGGACCAGGAGTCCCCGAGGACACATGTAGCCAAGTTCGATCAATTTCGGTTGATCGTTTCTTCAACGCATTCTAAAATTTCTGTTATCAAAATTTCTTGAAATTTCTAAAACGTGGGTCCTGTTGCATCATATCCCATCCATCCTGCTACGTCTTTCGGTACGCTTTTTCGACATAGAAACTTTCATATGTTTTGGCATATTACATTGTATAGATTTGAGGATCACTGACGAGGGTAAAGTACCCGAAACGTGCATGTCTGGTCAATGTTGCCAATTTATCTGTTCTTAAATTATGCTATTCAATTTGAAGACGTTTACATTTATTGGAAATTAAACATGTTTGAATTAAATATTTCAAAGGTCCAGAAATCGTGCATGCGCATAAGCACAGGAAGCTTCCGTTGCTTTGCATTAAAATACTTACGAAAAATATTACGAAAATAATTCTAAGAATTTTCTTAGAGAATTACGAACGCTTTTGTGAAATGTCATAAGTATTTTTTTTTTATTTTTGTATACGTCCGTGCACCATATCATAACATGGGGTGAAGATTGATGTGTTCTCCGAATACATGTCTATTCTTGACCAGAATAGATTAACATCATATAATTGATGATAATGTCCATATGATAGGCCTAAAGAAAATTCATATAAAGTAGATTTAGACAGTATTCACTTGGTTTAATCAAAGGGGATTCCCGTGGAATATATCGTTTGCGTATCACGTGATACGCCACAGTAACTGTAATAATTACGTTTATGGGCCGAAAAGTCTCGGCAGGTGACCCGCGAGATTTAACGAGAAATCTTACTTCCGTAATCGTAATGCTGTTTATACCGTACAAAGTTTACTTGGTTACAACATTGTTGTTGCCATGTCGGAGACCACACAAAGGCAAAGCAGTATAAGATACGTCCAGAAATAGTTTGTTTATTCTAATTAAGGACATTTTTCCCTACATTACAGCGATTGTACAGGTTGACATCGTACAAAATGTTCGGGTAAGTAAGCAATAAACTGTTATAGTTCTTCAACTCTTATGAATGCACGTACAGGTGTGCTTCCCAATCTCATCGTAGAACCCTTTCCCAACCCCAACCCCCTTTTCTCCTATTTCCACGTATACTTGCAGGGCTAAAAGAGGGAGAGCTCAATGAATTGTGTCTGTCACGAATCGTTAGGAACATGGAAAAATGCTAAGGACCATCTACATGAAATCTATCCTCATGAACTAAAAATCAATTAAACAACAGAGAGCGACAGATCCGCTTCGTACTTGGATATACTTCTATCTTTAAACGCAAACGGCCATTTGAACACCTCACTGTATGACAAACGTGACGATTTCAGCTATCACATAACTAACTTCCCTTTCATGAGTAGCAACATCCTGTCTTCTCCTGCTTATGGCGTTTTCTTTTTTGCTTTTTTTTTCAGCTGATACGGTACGCCAGGGCATCTTCCAAATATTGAAGATTTCATCACTAGAGCCAGACGGCTTGCAAGTAGGCTACTTGTTCAGGGTTATGACATAAAATCAGAAACCGAAGGCATACAAAATAAGGATAAAACAGGAACCAACGCAAATAAACAAAAACCTCACCCACATGAAAAGAAGCGAACTCCCGATATGGGAGTGAGACCAGGTGCCCAGGAAGACATTTCGGAAGACATAGAGTACAATCTTTGGTTGGATGGTTCAAATGGTCTATGACAGAATATCATCCACCATTCTGGAGAGTGGGACATCATAGTGTATGACGAGTACCCCATATGGACCGTAGAACTTCCTCAGTGACGATGTTAGTCGGTCACAAACATATCCTTGACTGAGAAGCTTATCCGAAAGACGCCTAGCTCTCAGAACAAAATTCGTATATTTGGTACCTGCTCTGGCATAGCGTATCAACTGAGATATGAACACGCCATAAGCAGGCGATGAAGGGATGCTGCTACTCAAAAAAGGAAAGTTTGAATGCTGAAATTGAAGTACGGCTGAATTCATCATTGCGGAAGTTCTTCGGTCGCTACGGGGATATTATAAAAGCATATCAGATCCCCCTTTCCAGAATGATCAGTGGCATTCTGCATTGTGATTGAATGGCTGTCGTCATCACCAAACAAGACATACTTACATGATCTGTACATCAAAATGTACATCGAGACAATCACCGAATTTGACAGGTCTCCATGGAGCTGTTGCGACGGCTGTTGCATGCAATCAGGAGACGCTGACTCTCCCTGGGCACCTGTTCTCACTTCGGAATGTTGTTCATTCCGGGGTTCGCAACCGTTTCTATAGACATTCTCACGATTTTGCTTTGCCTTCTCGACTTTGAGACTGAATAACGGTTAGGTACTTCTTTGATGTTTATTTAAGAAGACTTAGAATTGGAATAATTTCGTACTTTTAGAGGAAGGGATTGCATTCCTCCTAAAATAACTCATTACTTCAAATCAAAAGAATGAACAGCAAAGAAGTATACGTACCTTTCTATTATTCAGTCTCAAATCGAGAAGGCAAGGCAAAACAATAAGAATTCCCTTTGGAACGGTTGTGACATTCATACGATATGAGAGTTAACATCTACTATCTAAAGCCCCTGTCACACTGTGGCGAATTTTCGACTTCTCCTCTGCAATCGCTGCACAGAATTTCACGAAACTTTACAGGAAGCAAGTACTCAAGGTCTTCTACCACGTTCGCATTTTTGGTGCTGATCGGTCAACAAATATGGCCCCCGAAGGCTGCGATTGCCTGACGCATTGTCGACTTCTCCTCTGCAACCGCTATACAGAATTTCCCAAAATCTTATAGGCAGCAAGTACTCAAAGTCCTCTATTACATTTGTGTTCTTCATGCCGATCAGTCAACAAATATGACTGCCGAGGGCTCTGATTGGCGGACGCATTTTCGAATTCCCCTCTGCAACCGCTGCACAGAATTTCACGAAACCTTACAGGAATATAGTACACAAGGTCCTCTACCACGTTTGTGTTTTTCGTGCCGATCAATAAACAAATGTGTATGACGAGAGCTCTGATTGTCTGACACATTTTCGATTTCTCCTCTTTAACATCTGCACATTATTTTACGAAACCTCACAGGAAGCAATTACTTAAGATCCTCTACCAAGTTTGTGTTTGTCATGTCGATCGGTCAATAAATTGGCCACCGAGGGCTCTGATTGGGTGACGTATTTTCGACATCTCATCTCCAACCGCTGCACAGACTTTTACGAAACCTTACAGGAAGCATGTACTTCAGGTCCTCTACCAAGTCTCTGTTTATCGTGCCGATCGGTCAACAAATATAGCCCGCCGAGGGCTCTTATTTGTTCTCAGTCCCTCTTCCAGTTTTGGGAATAGATGAAAGTCTGATGGAGCAAGATCAGGTGAATAAGGCTGATGCTCAATTAGATTAAAGCCACGGCCACAATCATGATTGGCAGCCCTTGTGAACAGGAGCATTGTCCTGATGATACAAAACACCTTGAAGCAGAGAGCTTTCCGCGGTGCTTAAGTTTAATATTTTCCGATAGCTGTGTCAGAAGTGAGCCTTGGTATGTATCATTGATTGTTTCCTTTTAGGAGATTATCTATCAGCAGAATACCCTCTGCATCCCTGAAAACCGAGTCTCACAACAAATCAATCAGCCGTCGTAATATTCATAATTCATGAAAAAGGGGAGCAAAAAAACCCAAATAATCAATTTAAAAAACCCAAACAAACAAATAATCACCCCGAAAAAAAGGCAATGGATTTCCATAACCCCCTTCCTTTGAATCCACCTATGATATAAAGATATTAGAGGCAAAATCTGAAAGAAAATTAATATTTTTTTAACTTGACGACGTCGATTTAGGTATGATTGCACAATATTCAAACCTTCATGTACTCTGAATAAGAATTTGCGAAAAGTTGTCAATTTCTTACTAAATTGTGATATAAGACATTGTCTTTCATATCTTATTCTTCAGTAAAATATTTTAAAAACATATAATTTCTGTCCGCGCGGCTCACTTCGGAAACTTGATCAACTTGATTTTGACGCATAAGGGGTTATTTTGTTAGAGATAGAACACGTGATGAATACTTGCATACGATTGGCTTTTTAGTGTCGACTTATTTTAACTTCCTTCATTGGAACACAGGTTTTTATTATGTTTGAGCTATGGGGTTATTTTTAACTCTAATGATGTTTACCTTCAAATCTTGAGCTGTATGAGCAGTTCACATCTATTTATCTATAATAAGCTAGGATCTCATTTTCACGTGTTGAAAAGGTCTGTCCGAACAAGTTTAATTGTGTCAAGTGTACAATTGGATGCAGGAATTACTACCCTAAGCCACATGATTGGGTAGGTCTGTTTTTTTTTTTTTTACCTTTAGTTCTGATACTGAATTAATTTTGATTTAATGCACTGCTGATAAGGATTCATTATCCGAATCCAGCATGTCTGCACTACCACATCTAGAAATCCAGTCCTGAAGTATATTTCCTGACAGCATAGTTGCTTTCTTTTCTTGTGTTACGTCCTCAACCATAATCGTTTATCATAATAAACTCTTACAAAAGTACACCCTAGAGAAAAACTCGACTACAAATTAAATTGACATATCATTGGACATTCTGTGTTATTAGCAAATAAAAGATTGTATAACATTTTTCTAGGTCAATTGTGTACGACCATCTCAAGTTTCCTTTATGCTTCAAGGGCCGCCGTCGTTGGTTCAATTGGTTTTTTAAATAAGATACCATGTTACGATGCCAGCCATACTTTTCTTGTTTAATATGATATGAGCCAATTGTGCCTCATATGAAATTCATGAGAAATTTACACGAGCTTTTCATAAAAGTTCACATGAAATTTATGCGAAACGAGCACGAACATGAAATTTACATGAACATTTTTAACATGAAAATCCTGTGAAGTTTCTGCCATAAGATTTTTTCGTGAATTAATTAATGAAGGTCACAAAGAAAAATTCAAGTGAAATTCTTAAAAAGAAAATTCAAGTAAAATTCATGTGGAATTTTTAGATATATATTATGTGAATTTATATGAATTTCTCATGAACATTTATATGTGAAATTTACACGATGCTCATTTCATATGAATTTCATTGGCTGTGGAGATCATTTGCATTTAGATGTCTGACAAAAATAGAAATGTAACAATGAAATGAACAAATAAAAAACAGAAGTTCAAATGCCTTATGAAAGAAAACAAAATAGTTTTTTATTAAAACCGCCAAAACGCAATCATCAATTGCTTGGTCAAGCAGTTTTGAAAATAGAATAAAAAAACGTATTTATCGTTGTCATGTGCAGCTAATAACTTTAAAAAAAATACCCCTTTCCCTACAACTTTAAAAGGTTTTGACTTTATATTTGAACACGGAAAAATCTTTTATTCAAGGAATGACTGTTTTCCTTTTGGTGTTCAAGGGTGTATAATTCTGAATTAGGAACCCTTGAACACCAAAAGTAAGACAGTTGATTTAAGAAATGAATCTTATATTTTTTCTATTGATGCATGTATCAAGAGAAAATTTTGGAATGAAAACTGCATCAAGCGCGTAGCGCATTGATGCAAAAGTTTTCATTCCAAAATTTTCTGTTGATACATGCATCAACAGAAAAAATATCAGATTCATTTCTTATCATTTTATTTGAAATAGTGGGTCCTGTAGCATCATATCCCACCCTTCCTGCTACGTCTTTCGGTACACTTTTTCGACATAGTAACTTACATACTTTTTTTGGCATATTACATTGTTTAGATTTAGGATCACTGATGAGGGTTAAGTACCCGAAACGTGCATGTCTGGTCCACGTTGCCAATTTATCAGTTCTTAAATGATGCTATTCAAATTGAAGACGTTTACATTTATACCACTTGGTGAGTGTCACTGCTGGTGGACCAGGAATCCCCGAGGGCACATGTAGCCAAGTTCGATCAATTTCGGTTGATCGTTTCTTCAACGCATTCTAAATTTCTGGTATCAAAATTTCTTGAAATTTCTAAAAGTGGGTCCTGTAGCATCATATCCCACCCTTCCTGCTACGTCTTTCGGTATACTTTTTCGACATAGTAACTTACATTCTTTTTTGGCATATTACATTGTTTAGATTTAGAATCATTGATGAGGGTTAAGTACCCGAAACGTGCATGTCTGGTCCACGTTGCCAATTTATCTGTTCTTAAATGATGCTCTTCAATTTGAAGACGTTTACATTTATACCACTTGGTGAGTGTCACTGCTAGTGGACCAGGAATCCCCGAGGGCACATGTAGCCAAGTTCGATCAATTTCGGTTGATTGTTTCTTCAACGCATTCTAAATTTCTGGTATCAAAATTTCTTGAAATTTCTAAAAAGTGGGTCCTGTAGCATCATATCACACCCTTCCTGCTACGTCTTTCGGTACACTTTTTCGACATAGTAACGTAAATACTTTTTTGGCATATTACATTGTTTAGATTTAGGATCACTGATGAGGGTTAAGTACCCGAAACGTGCATGTCTGGTCCACGTTGCCAATTTATCTGTTCTTAAATGATGCTCTTCAATTTGAAGACGTTTACATTTATACCACTTGGTGAGTGTCACTGCTGGTGGACCAGGAGTCCCCGAGGGCACATGTAGCCAAGTTCGATCAATTTCGGTTGATCGTTTCTTCAACGCATTCTAAATTTCTGGTATCAAAATTTCTTGAAATTTCTAAAAAGTGGGTCCTGTAGCATCATATCCCACCCTTCCTGCTACGTCTTTCGGTACACTTTTTCGACATAGTAACTTACATACTTTTTTGGCATATTACATTGTTTAGATTTAGAATCACTGATGAGGGTTAAGTACCCGAAACGTGCATGTCTGTTCCACGTTGCCAATTTATCTGTTCTTAAATGATGCTATTCAATTTGAAGACGTTTACATTTATGCCACTTGGTGAGTGTCACTGCTGGTGGACCAGGAATCCCCGAGGGCACATGTAGCCAAGTTCGATCAATTTCGGTTGATCGTTTCTTCAACGCATTCTAAATTTCTGGTATCAAAATTTCTTGAAATTTCTAAAAAGTGGGTCCTGTAGCATCATATCCCACCCTTCCTGCTACGTCTTTCGGTACACTTTTTCGACATAGTAACTTACATACTTTTTTGGCATATTACATTGTTTAGATTTAGAATCACTGATGAGGGTTAAGTACCCTAAACGTGCATGTCTGTTCCACGTTGCCAATTTATCTGTTCTTAAATGATGCTATTCAATTTGAAGATGTTTACATTTATGCAACTTGGTGAGTGTCACTGCTGGTGGACCAGGAATCCCCGAGGGCACATGTAGCCAAGTTCGATCAATTTCGGTTGATCGTTTCTTCAACGCATTCTAAATTTCTGGTATCAAAATTTCTTGAAATTTCTAAAAGGTGGGTCCTGTAGCATCATATCTCACCTTTCCTGCTACGTCTTTCGGTACACTTTTTCGACATAGTAACTTACATACTTTTTTGGCATATTACATTGTTTAGATTTAGGATCACTGATGAGGGTTAAGTACCCGAAACGTGCATGTCTGGTCCACGTTGCCAATTTATCAGTTCTTAAATGATGCTATTCAATTTGAAGACGTTTACATTTATATCACTTGGTGAGTGTCACTGCTGGTGGACCAGGAGTCCCCGAGGGCACATGTAGCCAAGTTCGATCAATTTCGGTTGATCGTTTCTTCAACGCATTCTAAATCTCTGGTATCAAAATTTCTTGAAATTTCTAAAAAGTGGGTCCTGTAGCATCATATCCCACCCTTCCTGCTACGTTTTCGGTATACTTTTTCGACATAGTAACTTACATACTTTTTTGGCATATTACATTGTTTAGATTTAGAATCACTGATGAGGGTTAAGTACCCGAAACGTGCATGTCTGTTCCACGTTGCCAATTTATCTGTTCTTAAATGATGCTCTTCAATTTGAAGACGTTTACATTTATACCACTTGGTGAGTGTCACTGCTGGTGGACCAGGAATCCCCGAGGGCACATGTAGCCAAGTTCGATCAATTTCGGTTGATCGTTTCTTCAACGCATTCTAAATTTCTGGTATCAAAATTTCTTGAAATTTCTAAAAAGTGGGTCCTGTAGCATCATATCCCACCCTTCCTGCTACGTCTTTCGGTACACTTTTTAGACATAGTAACTTACATACTTTTTTGGCATATTACATTGTTTAGATTTAGGATCACTGATGAGGGTTAAGTACCCGAAACGTGCATGTCTGGTCCACGTTGCCAATTTATCAGTTCTTAAATGATGCTATTCAATTTGAAGACGTTTACATTTATATCACTTGGTGAGTGTCACTGCTGGTGGACCAGGAGTCCCCGAGGGCACATGTAGCCAAGTTCGATCAATTTCGGTTGATCGTTTCTTCAACGCATTCTAAATTTCTGGTATCAAAATTTCTTGAAATTTCTAAAAAGTGGGTCCTGTAGCATCATATCCCACCCTTCCTGCTACGTCTTTCGGTATACTTTTTCGACATAGTAACTTACATACTTTTTTGGCATATTACATTGTTTAGATTTAGAATCACTGATGAGGGTTAAGTACCCGAAACGTGCATGTCTGGTCCACGTTGCCAATTTATCTGTTCTTAAATGATGCTATTCAATTTGAAGACGTTTACATTTATACCACTTGGTGAGTGTCACTGCTGGTGGACCAGGAATCCCCGAGGGCACATGTAGCCAAGTTCGATCAATTTCGGTTGATTGTTTCTTCAACGCATTCTAAATTTCTGGTATCAAAATTTCTTGAAATTTCTAAAAAGTGGGTCCTGTAGCATCATATCACACCCTTCCTGCTACGTCTTTCGGTACACTTTTTCGACATAGTAACTTACATACTTTTTTGGCATATTACATTGTTTAGATTTAGGATCACTGATGAGGGTTAAGTACCCGAAACGTGCATGTCTGGTCCACGTTGCCAATTTATCTGTTCTTAAATGATGCTATTCAATTTGAAGACGTTTACATTTATGCCACTTGGTGAGTGTCACTGCTGGTGGACCAGGAGTCCCCGAGGGCATATGTAGCCAAGTTCGATCAATTTCGGTTGATCGTTTCTTCAACGCATTCTAAATCTCTGGTATCAAAATTTCTTGAAATTTCTAAAAAGTGGGTCCTGTAGCATCATATCCCACCCTTCCTGCTACGTCTTTTGGTACACTTTTTCGAAATAGTAACTTACATACTTTTTTGGCATCTTACATTGTTTAGATTTACGATCACTGATGAGGGTTAAGTACTCGAAACGTGCATGTCTGGTCCACGTTGCCAATTTATCAGTTCTTAAATGATGCTTTTCAATTTGAAGACGTTTACATTTATACCACTTGGTGAGTGTCACTGCTGGTGGACCAGGAGTCCCCGAGGGCACATGTAGCCAAGTTCGATCAATTTCGGTTGATCGTTTCTTCAACGCATTCTAAATTTCTGGTATCAAAATTTCTTGAAATTTCTAAAAAGTGGGTCCTGTAGCATCATATCCCACCCTTCCTGCTACGCCTTTCGGTATACTTTTTCGACATAGTAACTTACATACTTTTTTGGCATATTACATTGTTTAGATTTAGAATCACTGATGAGGGTTAAGTACCCGAAACGTGCATGTCTGTTCCACGTTGCCAATTTATCTGTTCTTAAATGATGCTATTCAATTTGAAGACGTTTACATTTATGCAACTTGGTGAGTGTCACTGCTGGTGGACCAGGAATCCCCGAGGGCACATGTAGCCAAGTTCGATCAATTTCGGTTGATCGTTTCTTCAACGCATTCTAAATTTCTGGTATCAAAATTTCTTGAAATTTCTAAAAGGTGGGTCCTGTAGCATCATATCTCACCTTTCCTGCTACGTCTTTCGGTACACTTTTTCGACATAGTAACTTACATACTTTTTTGGCATATTACATTGTTTAGATTTAGAATCACTGATGAGGGTTAAGTACCCGAAACGTGCATGTCTGGTCCGCGTTGCCAATTTATCAGTTCTTAAATGATGCTATTCAATTTGAAGACGTTTACATTTATATCACTTGGTGAGTGTCACTGCTGGTGGACCAGGAGTCCCCGAGGGCACATGTAGCCAAGTTCGATCAATTTCGGTTGATCGTTTCTTCAACGCATTCTAAATTTCTGGTATCAAAATTTCTTGAAAAAAGTGGGTCCTGTAGCATCATATCCCACCCTTCCTGCTACGTCTTTCGGTATACTTTTTCGACATAGTAACTTACATACTTTTTTGGCATATTACATTGTTTAGATTTAGAATCACTGATGAGGGTTAAGTACCCGAAACGTGCATGTCTGGTCCACGTTGCCAATTTATCTGTTCTTAAATGATGCTATTCAATTTGAAGACGTTTACATTAATGCCACTTGCTGAGTGTCACTGCTAGTGGACCAGGAATCCCCGAGGGCACATGTAGCCAAGTTCGATCAATTTCGGTTGATCGTTTCTTCAACGCATTCTAAATTCTGGTATCAAAATTTCTTGAAATTTCTAAAAAGTGGGTCCTGTAGCATCATATCCCACCCTTCCTGCTACGTCTTTCGGTACACTTTTTCGACATAGTAACTTACATACTTTTTTGGCATATTACATTGTTTAGATTTAGGATCACTGATGAGGGTTAAGTACTCGAACGTGCATGTCTGGTCCACGTTGCCAATTTATCTGTTCTTAAATGATGCTATTCAATTTGAAGACGTTTACATTTATATCACTTGGTGAGTGTCACTGCTGGTGGACCAGGAGTCCCCGAGGGCACATGTAGCCAAGTTCGATCAATTTCGGTTGATCGTTTTCTTCAAACGCATTCTAAATTTCTGGTATCAAAATTTCTTGAAATTTCTAAAAAGTGGGTCCTGTAGCATCATATCCCACCCTTCCTGCTACGTCTTTCGGTACACTTTTTCGACATAGTAACTTACATACTTTTTGGCATATTACATTGTTTAGATTTAGAATCACTGATGAGGGTTAAGTACCCGAAACGTGCATGTCTGTTCCACGTTGCCATTTATCTGTTCTTAAATGATGCTATTCAATTTGAAGACGT
>VSWD01000001.1:6062946-6146010 GCA_033119305.1 Pinctada imbricata | reverse complement strand
GACCACTGAACTTTATATGATGTTCTTGTAGTTGAATGGATGGGTTCAATCCCGAGTGTCCTAAATTATCCTATACCCCCCCCCCCCCCCCTTAAAAACTTTCAATTTTTTTTTAAAGCTTAAGAAACACTAAATTAATGAAGCCAAAATCCTGTGACGAAAAGGGTTCACGCTGGTACCATGGATATGAGAGTCGCACGGGGGGGGGGGGGGGTTGTAGGGGCCTTTTGCGCGCCTCATGACAGCATGTTTTGGATCGGCACCCGAGTGTGCATTTCCTCAAAACTTTTTTTCTGTGAACTATTACAGGGAGATAAAGAAATAAATTAATTGAAGCTCAAAATAATTCTGTATATTTGTATTATCAACATTATTTGTCAAACTTACAGTGATTTTTTTTTTTTTTTTTTTTTTTTTGATCGCTCATGAACCTAAGGATCCGCTGCTGACATTAATATCTGCTCTAGTCTTACATTATGTTTAAGGAGAGAGAGAGAGAGAGAGAATTGATAATCGATTACTTTGCTTTTCATGTTCATCCTTCATGAATGCATGTACGATCGTCTGTACGCTTAAATATGAAGGGGGGATTGCAGATCTATCCGGGATCGCATTAATAAATTACCCCTAGGCCCATCCCCCGGCTCCCACCATCACACAAGAAGACAACTTGTATTTTTTAAAATGAAGTTATAACACGAAAAGGTCTGCCCTATTGTGACTTTCTGACGATATGATGAAACACAAGACAAGTGGGACACTTCTCAGTCATAAATTAATCTCTTTCATAAATACAGTATATAAATACAATATAATTTAAACAGGACAATTCGTCGAAAAGAATTCATTGTCTTCTCACACAATTTTTTCATCAATTGAGCTTTGAAATGCCGATTGGGCCAGCTTCGCCCTCAATCATAAAATACAATATATGGGGTGGATATAGTTTTTCAAGTTTGGTCCAGTCCCTCCCGAGACTTCAAGTCTAGTCTATGAACGTAAATAATTGTACATATTTTGATTCCAAGGGACAGGCCAACCAAGCCTTATTCTGGGCTTGCATCCCCCAAGAAAAAAAAAATATGTTTTAGTTTTAACATATTTTATTTCATAATAACATGAAATAGGATGGGGCAAAAGTTATAACAACATTACATAAGCCCTCTCCTTATCATAAACAACATATAAATATCAAGATGGCAACTTAAAAAAATATGTAGATATACTAGTGAAAAAAAAATACGAAGAACGTCTATCCACGGCACTGACTCCAAATTTTCAAATAACCAGGTACATTTTGGTCCATTTACAGAAAAAACAAAAGACAAAATCGGCAAAATTCGCCCCTTGATCCCCCAGCAAAAGGAGCGCTTGATCCGCTACTGATACTCGATCAATATCAATGGCGGATCCAGCGCCCCCTTTGCCGGGGGTCAAGGGGCTAATTTTGCCGATTGTGATTGAAAATGGGCCAAAATATACCTGTTTTTGGAAAGTTTGGGGTCAGTGCCGGGGGGGGGGGGGCCCCTCCGCACCCCCTGAATCCGCCACTGAATATTGTCTGGATCTCCGAGCTGGAAACACAAAATCACCTGCTAATCACCTCTAGGCCTAGTGAATATTTATTTTCTTTTCGAGGTTTAAAATAAAATTATTCATTATGGCAAAATATATGTATATGAAATAAAAAAACAGAACAATCCAAAAAAAAAAAAAGAAAAGAAAAAGAAAAGAAAAGAAAGAAAAGAGAGAGTGAAAAAACGCCGAAAAATACAGCGGGCTCTGTGTTCGCGCTAGCACAATTTCAAATCAAATATTGACCAATCAGAGGCGAGCATTTTATTTGTATACAGAGGAAACTCAGAAGCGGGTTGAAAGTTGTTTTCCCACGAAGAAACTAAACAAAACATGTTTATTTGGGTAATCCCATGGCGATAAATGGTAAGATGCATTTCTAAGTCATTAATATTTACTTTTTAACGTGCATTTCCCAAAATAAAGACGCCGGCTTGGTCAGTTCGACCCACGCGCTGATTTTTCTTGTTCTTGCTTTTATTTTACGGCGATCCTGTGGACTATTTGAATCACTTTTTATATATTTAGACATATTTATATGATTACTTCCTCCTAAAAAGGAACATGTATCAGGTAAAATCTTTGTTTACTTTGTTGCAAGCTACCCCCCCCCCCTTTCCCTTTCGGCCTTTGCCATGGGAAGGATTGGGTAAACTTAAAGATACATGTTCTTCAGGGCGTCAGGATTTTTCATATTGTTGTCTTTTCTAGTGTTGTAATGATAGTCGCTGAATCTTGAAAAGTGCTGACTATCGATAATGATTTCGAAAATCGATTGTCGCTGTTGAAGTTACACGAAATGATCTCAGTGCGAAAAGTCTTTGCTATAATTCAAAACTAAAAACTAGACGCGATCGCTTTGGCAAAGTTACCGGTTGAGGAGGAGCAGATTTATCCATATCCCAGCAGTACTAAGTCCGCAGCATGGGACTGTTTTGGCTTTGATAGAATTAGAAAAAGGAAGCTAGGCCCCCTTTCTATCATGTCTAAAGCAAACCTCGAGATAAATACCTTTGTTTGCAAGATCTACTTGCATACGTACGCCCTGAGTATTCTCCTTCTGAAGATACAAAACATATAACAATTTTAAAGTAAAAAAGTCTGATTCTGATATCGATGTACTCCTCCGATAGTTTCCGATAATTGATAGTAAATTTTTTTCTGATTTTACAACTCTAGTCTTTTCGTATTGAGTTCTTTTGTACTTTTCGTTCCAATTATCAGGATTTTTCGTACCAATAGATGATTTTCCAATAAACTTGTGAGACAGTCAAACACCCAGGGATGCAAATAAGCACTCACCCGCTCGCCAATGCGACTAAAAATTCAGTGTGGACTACCAAAAATTTTTTTCTTATCGCCCACTTGGCGACCGTAAAATTCCAATCTTTATTTTTTTCTTGTATCATAGTTGCCGTAACTAACGTTTGGAAACAAAAACTCATGGGTATTTGACAAATTTTCGGTTCGCTTTCTCGCGGAAAATGAATAGATCTCTCTTATTTCCTTGTAAAGACGTACTGTAATTTTAGATCAGTACAAATGTATATACCAAAACTAACTAATGTTTCCAAAAGCACACAAAGTCACTGTCTGGAGACCGACTGACGTGTACGTAATATGTTTACATGTATAATTGGATTTACCTGTATTTATTGATTTATTTAAAGGTACTTGTACTTGAAATAAACTCGACATGTAGTAGTGATGTACACTGTACAAGGAGAGAAGGGGGTTTGGGCTTAAATTTGAAAATGTAAATTTAGATACATTTTGATGTGGGCTAATCGTTTTGATGTGGGCGCCTAAATTTATTGACTTAGGAGCCCACTTGGCCCCTGAAAATTTCAACGAATTTTCATCCCTGACACCATCGTCAGAAACCCATGTTCGGTCACGCAAGCTCTCCCGTGGGTCATATCAGCAGAATTTTCGCTGGATAGCATTACAAAAATCTGATGCGATTACTTGTCAGTGAATTAGCCATTTAAAGCCACTATGTAAGCAATATTGTTTTGTAACTCCTAAAATTAACAAATATTAATCACTGTCAACATTATCATGATTATTTAGGTCATCTTTTGTTGATGGAAAAATAAAATAGATGATATTTTGCTATCGATAACAAATTAACCAACAAGTACTCGCATTAGATTTTCGTAATGCTATCCAGCGAAAATTCTGTCGTTATGACCCACGGGAGGTGAGCTTGCGTGACCAAGCGTGGGTTTCCGACAATGGTCAAACATAGGACATAAGTACGAAAGATCCCACTATCAAATTTTGAGGAGCTCAAGTAAATCAGCTCTATATAGCAGAAACATAATCTTTTTTTTTCTGCAATATGTACGAAAGATCTCAGTAACAGGTACGAAAGATCCCGTACGAAAAATCTTGGTACAAACAGGAATAGGTACAAACATGACGAAAGATCCTGGAACCATTCTTCAGGGGTGGATACAGGATATGATTTGAGTTGGGGGGGGGGGACGTGAAAAACAGATAGGGTCTTTAGGGCCACCTAGCATTTTCATAGCTGCAAACCAATTTCAGATTTAAAAAGAAATTGTTCATGATTTTATTTCTTAGCTTTTTTAAGTATTATAGGTATTAGGCCCGATAGTCCGAAGACCCAATAGTCCGAATATCCAATAAAATTCCTAAACCATATTTGTCATTTGTAAGCTTTTTGATTGAATGTGATTTTATACGCTCGTCATAAGACGGGACATATTATATTATGGCGCTGTCCGTGCGTCCGTGAGAAATATTTAAACCCCGACATGCGTTGCAGCGTTGGCGTTGCTATTTTTGGAATCTGATTTCGGGTTGACATTCATTCACTAATTTAATAGCGCATACGCCTACCCAGGCTATATCGTTGCATGTATGATAATTGTATAAATTCTAGAACCTACATCTTTAAAGAAATAAAAAAAACGTGTGTTTTGCATGTGTTACCGATAAATGTATTCGTACATTTTCAAATTCCAATGAATAAGGACGTCCTCGTTATTTTTTTTTTTTTCTTTTGGTTGACTTAAACAGACAACTAATATTTCCGACATACTGATCGATGGCTTTCGGCAGTATAGCCATATCTTTGCCACATTGTGACAGTTAATTAGATCTTGTTACAAATATTTCTTCACTACTTCCTAAATAACTTAGTTGTTTAGGACCATTTGCGCTGTTGAACTGCACCCCCCTCCTTTTTTTTTTACTTACGTGCGATTGCAGAGATCTATTTCAAACAACAGCTCCTTGTGATGATATCATTTCTTTATGATTTATTTTTACCTTTTAAAATCTGATTTGATAGCTAGCCAACAGGGGATGCTTACTCCTCCCGGGCACCTGGTCCCACCTCTGGCTTGCTAGGGGTCTGTCGATGCTCAACTTGGTGCTCTATTGTGAGTGCTGTTGAGATTATCGTCAGGATCTTCTTTAACTCATTTGGGTATATATTCAATTCAAGTTCCTTGATAATATCTCTTTCAGCCCCCTCCCCTCCATTTAGATTTCTAAATCTATCAATTTCAATTGTACAGTCAGGTATCTTGTATCAAATTCATATCTACATGTATATGTACAGGGCATTCGGACTTTCAAACCTTCGGACTATCAGACCATAGAACCATTAGGCCTTCTTACTATCGGACCTCTAAACTTATGTTCTAATAGACCTTCGAAATATCGGATATTCGATTTTTAGGTACTTAGGATTATGGATCCTTCTGTATATTGGAATGCAGTACTTTCGGTCTATCGGACCTTCGGACTATCGGGCCTTCGGATTATCGGGCCGTCGATTTATCGGACCTTCAGCTTTATGGGCCCTCGAACTATCGGACCTTCGGAATACTGGGCAGACACCGGGCTCGGCCGATCCCATGATGGGTTGATCCAATGCGTATTGCAATATCAATCTCTTCAAAACAAGCGTACATAATTTGCTCCCCCTTGTTGGATCTCAAATCAAAAATTTTATATTTCCCACAATTCTCTGAGCGCCATCTAGCATGTCGAGTGAGCATTCAAAATTTATGTCTCTTGAGAGTTTGTCATCACTAGCCAATTAATCAGCACACATATTTCGATAGTTTTCATTCGATTGTGCTACATAATCAAGTAATTGACATATCTATGAAACATAAGAAGGTATTGCTAAATATTTTACGCCAGCGTCTTCGGCAGATTTCTGTGGGCGTGTCCGTTTTATTTTCGAACCTTCGCTTCATATGCTAATCAGGACACTTAAGGTCGATTCTCATTGGTCCAGTGGTTTTGTACATTTGTCTTGAGAAGATGCATGAAATGTCACCCTTCCTTATCATAATAAGTGTTGTTTTGAATATTTTGATGTGTCAGCACTTCAGAGAATGACTATTCATCACCAATTGCTTGAATAAATCATGTCATCATTTTTTCAATAACAAGGGGCGTGTCTTTATTCAAGAACGCGAACAGTTAGCATGGCTAGTTCCGAAGAGTCCAATGGGGTTGTAGTTCAATGTGTTCAAGGAGGGAGATAACTCTAGCCAATTTGGAGGAAATATTGTTATGTGGAAACATTCAGACTGATTATATAAAAAATTTAGATCTGAAACATTGAAATTTAATTTTGGATTCCTCTTTGTAGCGTTGATGGATCTCCACCTTACTACATGTACACGATGATACTCAGTGGTCACTGGTATGTTGGACTTTTGGCTTCGAAAAGGATGCCCTTTCTGTAAAAGATGCTGCACAATATACATGAAGGATCAATGGTATGCCAATATTATTTTTTTCAATTGGTAAACAGATTCTCTTTTTTCTATGTACATGAGATTTATGTATATACATGTACTTGTCTGTCATACAAAATTGATGTCAAAACACACTTATACAATCCCTCCCCCTTGTGACATGATAAAATGCAATATACAACCAATATTTTCAATATTATACTTTTCAATTATAAAAATCAGTCTGTTCTTTGAAATCTACACTTATATGCACACCAACTTAATATTAGGGAGGTTTAGTTACAAGTTTTAGCGCGACGTGTACGTATTACGTCATCACTTCCTGCGATCTTTGTTCAAATGACGTAACGACAGTGACGTATAGCTACACGTTATGGACGTGTAAACGACACTCTACACGTAACGACAGAACGGGTAACTTCTATGAAAAATTCCAGACTTGTCATTTATCGAACTTCCAGTTTTCTGTGTTATAAAGCACATTTAGGATTCTAACTTTCCTTGCGTCGAGGTTTTACGAATCTCAATGTATTTTTCTTGCAGACTAAACTGATTTAAAAGAAGCAAGCTAAACGTACACCTTACTACATAGCTATACCTATACCTACTCCGATTCGTACGTGTAACTAAACGACGTCTTCGGATTGTGACGTCAAACTGTGACGTGTACATGTACGTCATACGTACACGTTGAAAGAACTTGTAACTAAACCTCTCTAATTACTTATAGATTCAGGTAGGTCTAATCTTTCTAGAATGTGACAAAGTATTTAAGCTTGAAATCTGATTTTATTTACACTTTACAGGTCATCATTTTGCTGTCACTAGGTAGAGGATGACTGGCATGAACCTTTGCCATGTTTGCAATGAAAATGTTATCTAGTTTAAGATAGCAGTAAGTACATTACAGTACGTACATGATACTTTGATGGGTTTTCGTAAGGGCTGTCACGGTTAACTGAAAATTTGGTTACCCTCGGTTCGTGCTTGGTCGGTTCGATTTGAATCGTACTTTACAGAGTTCGCTTTTGGTCTGTCTGTATGTCTGTCTGTTTGTCCGCAAAAACTTTAACCTTGGGCATAACTTTTGAATGGTAAGTGATAGGGTTTTCATATTTCACATGTGCATTTCTTGTGGCAAGACCTTTCCATGGATACCAAAATTTTTGACCTTGTGACCTACTTTTGAAAAATCTTTAACCTTGGGTGTAACTTTTGAATGTTAAGTGATAGGGCTTTCATATTTCACATGTGTATTCCTTGTGACAAGACCTTTCCATGGATACCAAAATTTTTGACCTTGTGACCTTGGAGTTTGACCTACTTTTGAAAACTTTTACCTTGGGCATAACTTTTGAATGGTAAGTGATAGGGCTTTTATATTTCACATGTGTATTCCTTGTGACAGGACAAGACCTTTCCATGGATACCAAAATTTTTTACCTTGTGACCTTGGAGTTTGACCTACTTTTGAAAAACTTTAATCTTTGGCATAGCTTTTGAATGGTAAGTGATAGGGCTTTCATATTTCACATATGAATTCCATGTGGCAAGACTTTTCCATTGATACTTAATTTGACCTTGTGACCTTTACCTCAAATGTGAAACTACTTTTCATCAGTTTTACTGACAAAGATGCCAACGGGGGCATTCATGTTTCACAAACATAGGTTTTATTTATTTTTTTTTTTTTTGGTTATACATGTATCAAGTTATAATTAATAAATAACAATTAGGGCTCACGATATGATATGTATTGCAACATTTACTCACGATATGATTCGAATCACGATACAACATTTTTAGCTCGCTGGGACGAAAAAGTCCGGAGAGCTAATGCCATACCCTCATTGTCGTCGTCATATCTAGATATAAGATATGAAGGTATTTCTGTAATTCATCAGATATTTTATTAAAACAACAACAAATTAAGATCATTCATAATTTGAATGATTCGAGAAGTATGGTATTGACCAGAAAAAACAAAAACAAAACTCAGAGATAATCTTCGACGACTCGGCGTCGAGCATCGCCATGTTGATTTTTTAAAGATAAAACTAAATGCCGAAAACGAGCCATAAGTCAACCATACGGCCTCTTCGAACCGTCGTCAAGAACCGCGGTGAATCAATAACCACAGTGAATCGAGAACCGTGGTGAATCGTCACAGCCCTAATAACAATGAACACTCTATATCCACAAATTTTCGGCCACATGGCCTTTATCAAGTGGAAAAGCACGAATATAAAAGAATTCTACGTAATATCCATAACTGCTGTAACTGAAAGATAATTGATTTCTCATTATTCATAGTCTTTGATCTACTGTCCTGTTCTCTAAATCCAGAGCACCCTGTTTTGGCGATTTTCTCTGAAGTATAATGTTGTCAACTTAAAAATTGATATCCAGTCTATCGAACTCTTTTAGTTTAAGAGAAAATGCCTCCTTTTTGGTTGTGCATTGCTTAGTAAAAAAAATACGACGGAAAATATAATGTCTATGTGAATTTTCTATAGTAAAAACGACTAAAATGCATGATGCCGGACACCATGACGTCAATGTTTACCATTGTTTGTACAGAGAACAATATGGTGGCAGGCTGAAATTAACATGGGAATTTCCCGTAGACATTTTATTTTTCGTATGGCAGGTTAAATACAGTGGAAAAGGTGAGTTCATGCACATTTTCTGTGACGACTAAAGGAGTTCAATCTACGGAGACAATAAATATTTGGAACATTCCTAAGACGGCTGAGAAAATATACAAAACAGGGTGCTCTGTATTTAATGAACAGGACAGTAGATATGTACCTTGTATTTTGTTTGAACCCCTGACCCCCAGGGTCTTGGAAAATGGGTGTGGTCATTTTCCCCTATATAACTCTATGAGCACCAGACTCTATGAGCACCAATTCTCAATAAGTATAATTAGTAGAGACTAGAGAGTAATTCTTTTCCATTACATCAATCATTTTCTGGTCTTGTATTTTGTTTTAGACCCTGATCCCTGGGGTCCTGGAAAATGGGTGTCACTTAGATTTATTTAAGCAAACAACCAGGAGAGCTTCAGTCTCATCAGAGAATTCTGGTATTTAATGATTATTGTTCTCTGTTCTCTTGTATTGTTGCATGTATTTATAAATTGTTACTTTGCATTTATTTTCAGCATCTAAAGAAGATTCATGAGCTGATGCAGTTAATTCAGGGAAATTTAACCTCAGCACAATTTGTGTGGCTAGCAGACCAATATCATCAATAGTGACAAACTTTTGAAATGGTTACAAATTTGTAACATACTGACATTATGTGGATTTTTTACTTTGAAGTTATCAAATCAATTTTCAACACATGCATAATATAACCAGTGTTATTAAGTGACATATATCACATGTAAACAGAATTTAAGGAATTATATCTTGATTAATAGGAATTACCCGGTCTGTTGTCCATCTATCATACAATCATTTATGTTTTATAACTTTTAATCCCTTTCATAAATTTAGATAATACATGTATAGTCACAAAGTTGATGCCCAGAACCCAAGGATGTGTCATGTTCATATCTGGAAGGCCAAATTGAAGAGAAATGGTCGAAATCTTGTCTCATTACTCTCTGATACCAAAATTTTGGCCTCGACTTTAGAGTTTGACCACCTTCTTTTTAAAACTAACCTTGGACATAACTTTTGAATGATTAGTTACAGGGCTTTCATTGTTCATTTGACAGTATATTTCTAGTGATAAGACCATTCTAAAAATTCCTAGTGATACCAATTGTCTTGACCTAGTGACCTTTGCCTGGAAGTTTTGCATACTTTTCAGACTACAGCTATTATTGTAGATGACAGAAGTACATTAATGTTTCATAAACATATATTGTTTTTCCTCTTCATGATTTTTGAAATTATGTCCAAGAATAGTGTCTTTTATTTTACTCAGATTTTGAAAATAGTTTTCACATCTAGACAAAATGGAAAAATAGGAAAATGATGTTAGGCTACTCTTTTCCTTTGTATGTGTTTCTTGCTACATTTTGATACATGTATATAAATTTATTACATGATTATTAATATAAAATTAAATACTTGTTTCATTCTACATTATTTGGTCTTTTTTCAGTAACATAAGGCAATGTAGATGAAAAATAATTTGCTGATATCGAGATATTCTTGCTATTTGGGGATGCATTAAAAACTCGTTAACTTTTGAGTTTCTACATCAGTACATGGTTTTCAAAACCTTCTGCTGGTTTATTCTGTAATCACACTTGAAGCATTAGTTCCTCGCAATTTACACACTATGTAAACTTTAGAACATCAAGGTTACAAATAGTTTACGCTAGTTTCAACAAGATTACACATTTGGAAACTTTTATACACATGGTTTCCAAATGGTTTACGCAAGTCTAAACATGATATTGTAAGATTCCAAATGGTTTACGCAAGTCTGAACTTGATATTGAAAGATTCCAAATGGTTTACGCAAGACTGAACTTGATATTGTAAGATTCCAAATGGTTTACGCAAGACTCAAGTAAGATTTCAAATGGTTTACACAAGTCTGTACTTGATATTGTAAGATTCCAAATGGTTTACGCAAGTCTGAACTTAATATTGTAAGATTCCAAATGGTTTACGCAAGACTGAACTTGATATTGTAAGATTCCAAATGGTTTACGCAAGACTCAAGTAAGATTCCAAATGGTTTACGCAAGACTGAACTTGATATAGTAAGATTCCAAATGGTTTACACACTAATTAAACCAGTGTTTATTCAGATTCCAAATGGTTTACGCAAGTTTCAACAAGATTACACATTTGAAAACTTTTATAATGTCAGTTTCTATATGGTTTACGCTAGACTGAACTTGATATTGAAAGATTCCAAATGGTTTACGCAATGCGTAAACTTGTGTTGATTCAGATTCCAAATAGTTTACGCATGTTTCCATATGGTTTACGCAAGCAGAACCTTTATATCATAAAACGGCAATCAAGTTTACGCAAGGTAAAATATGCGTAAACTATCTGGAATCCTGAAGTTTCAATTGATTACGCAAGTTGGTGCCCTTAAGTTTCAGTTGCGGAAACTTGATGGAAATTACAAGATTACGCTTGTGTAAACCATTTGGAATTTGAGCGGGTAGTCGGGTTACGCAAAGCGTAAACTTGAGTTTCAGCGACGGAATCCTTGCGTAAACTATATGGAAACTTCAGGTTTCCGCAAAGTTTCCATATAGTTTACACATTGCGTAAACTTGTTTTTTCACCCAGTGTGCCTTCATAGTACATGTAACAGGTACTTTGAATTAATATACTATGTTCTAATATTTGTCAGTGTGACTTTAAATATGTCGGACATTTACAATTAAAATGAATTGAGATACATACTATTTTGAAGTGCGCGGGATTTAACAAGGCTGCTATTTAACAAATGATTGGTAATTAACCTGGATGTTTTCCAGGTTAATTTTAGACTAAAAAATGAGTAAAACCTCGTGAATGCCAATTTGTTTTTTTAATTTCTATAATTTTTTACCATGCAGTCGCTTGCACGGCTAATGTCTAATGTTTACAAATCTGAACGAAAAAAATAGTTCACTTCATATCCGTTTTGATTAAAAATTCCTCCTTATTATAAAATAAAACATGAATTCCTACAGCACAAGGTACGCCTATCAACGACCGCTAGGTTTCGACTGAGAGTAATGACAACTCGTACCCTAAGCGTCAGAAATCGTGAGATTTCGAGCTTCTACATAAACATAATGGGCAAAAATCACTTCAAATCATAAAATTTCTCATTTATTTATCTCTTTTTGGTTGTTGGACAAAGATGGTATGATTCAGCACAATACTTTGATTTGTTTCATATACTTAAAACAATAAATGGACAGAGAAAATTTCAACATTCGATTTTTAGACCGAAAAAATAATTTCCTTGTGGTAAAATATTTGAAGGGAGGTAACTCCTTAATAACATCTGTAAAACTCGGGGGCATTTAAACTTAGAAACGAAATGAAAAGAAAGGAAATGAAACGAAAAAAGTTTTTTTATAGATTTTACCGGTAATTCATTCGTTTACGATCAAATAGTGGTGATATTTATCCTTGCATTCTCCTCCCGTGTGCGTATTATAGTATCAACATTTCAGCTCTTCTAAAAGGCAAATGGGAAAATGATGACAAAAGGTGCGCAAACAAAAAATAAACATTAAGAATAAAATTGGCAGATATACATGTATATGTATTATCTTTATAAATGTCATAGACATGCTATTATAAAGAATACAAGAAATGTGGCGATAAGTATGCATAACGAAGACAGCATCAATAGTGATCGGAAACTAGCGAGACAAATAAAAAAAAATAGTAATAAATTTTAAAAAACAATGATAAAATGATAAATGATAAAAAAATCAATGATAAAAATAAAAAAGATATTGGTCGTACAGACTTACACTGTGAGTTGCAAGACTTCGAGATTTTTCCCCTATATGAGTTTTGAATATCCGTTGTACAATTGAGTCATTTCACATAGCGTTTTAATCATCTCCATTGTAAAGTATGGTAAATTTTATGCCTGGTAAGGTACTATAAACTATATATTTTTCTGAAAGGTAATGATGCCCTGAGTTCAGATATAAGACTCCCAGGTCTTAAAAATAAAAGGGGAAAAACTCTTTTACAACTTTGTTATTTTGCATATGTTATATAGAGAAAATGGACAATTTAAATGCTTCGTAAGTTATTCCCCTTTGTTTTTCTGGACCCAAAATTATTATTTCTGAGCAGTGAGCTTTGTAACCTTTCAGAAAATATATAGTTTATAGTACCTTACCAGGCATGAAAAAATGCCTTATTGTACATCGAAACCTTAATCAGAACATTTGCCGACGAAGTAGAAAAAAAACTTCATTTTCTCTGATTTGTGAGCTGCGTGGACAGTAGATGCTGACGTAATGTTTGCGGACGGCAAATACTGATTTTACGGTTCAAACATCCGATAATGTGTTATAGTATTTGAAAATATTTCAATATTACAAATCTTCTTATCATACTGAAATTATTTTGTAATTTAACACTAATAACCATGTCCGCTCGTCTGATTTAGAAGTTTTCTAAGGCATTTTTCTATTTACTCATATATATACAATGTGATAAGTATGTCAGTTTAGTGCATTGTCATACATGTATTTACGGGGACTTTTGATTGAAAAGGGAAGAGGGAGGAATGGGGAGGGAGGAGGGAGAAAGGGGAGAGTATGGGAGGGGGGGTAGGGACGGGAGGAGGGAGGAAGAGAGAGAGAGGGGGCGGGAGAGTGGAGAAAGAGATATGATTGGGAGGGTAACAGCAACAACAAAAACAGGATATTACTTTAAATATAAATAATCTTGTTCTTATGCGTTCATGTACATAATCTTATACCTTAAAAAATTTCCGACTCGCTTCGCTCGCCACAATTTTCAATTCATTTTCCAAATATTTCAGGCTCGCTTCGCTCACCTTAGTTCTTCATCTAAACAGGTTTATTTTTTTCAAAGTTTAAAAAAGGAAATAACCCAAATAACTCCACTATTGCACACTTTTTCATTTTTAAGTTTAAACATTTGTCTTGACCCCCCAAGAGTCCCCCCATTTTACAAAGTTTACATGTACCTTATATATAGTTTGCAGTTATTCTTCAAAGCAGCCATGTATATTTCCTATAATCCCCAAGTTTCATGATGTGCCCTATTTTCCTGATATTTTTGCCAAAATAACCCATATTTTCCTTTATTATCCCTGTAATTTTAAAAGATTTCATTGAAAGCAAAATCTTTCTCTTGGATGATAATATTCACTGTTTCCTCTAAATTGCATTATTGCACGAAATACTGCAGTACATCCTAAAAAAATTTACAGCTCGCTCCGCTCGCCAAAGCTTTCTCTTACACATATAAATTTGCCTGTGCATTACAGATTTACTAGTATTATATACATGTAATTCTATACATAGAAAAAGAAATCTATGCTCCAGCTTTGTAAGAAAAATATAATTTTGCCCGAGTCCGGAGCGGAAAGAAAATCTTGCACCGACAACAAAAAACAAAAACAAAAACAAAAACAAAACAAAAACAAACAAAAAAGCAAAACAAAAACAAAACAAAACAAAAAAGACTCCCCAATTCTCCTGATATCAAATGGGCAGTGTCTATAAGCAATTTGTACATTAAGTATTGTACACTAAAACCCATGTCCGCTCTTGTTATTTAACAGTGTTCTATATCTTTTTCAATTTACTCATATATATACAATGTGGTAAGTATGTCAGTTAAGTGCATTGTCATACATGTATTTACGCGGACTTTTGATTGAAAAGGGAGGAGGGATGAATGGGAGGGAGGAGGGAGATAGGGGGTGGGTTGGGAGGGAGAGGTAGGGGGCGGGAGGAGGGAGGAAGATGGAGAGTGGTTCCCCCGTCCGCCCCCCCCCCCTGCATGGCAAAACATTTTAGAAAATATTTCTACCCCAAAATGATAAGAATTCGCTCTTTAGTGTACAAGCAAAGAACGGATGAAGTGACAGAACTAAACTATCACTGAGCGTGTCCTTACATTAAAAAAAGCCCTGTTCGGTCGGCATACATGTAACTGTTTTATCCGTTAATGTTTAATGTTACATATTGGGGGGGGGTGGTTCCATCCAACCTTACTTAGTATGTGTCTTGTTTAACTGATTTTATGGGAAAAAAAAGCAAACAATCCATACAATTTTCGAGCGAATGGACATCAATGACCTACATGTATTCTTTAAATTCTACGAAGCGTTTGGTCCGCGTAACTTTTTTACGCATCTCGAGTTGAGGTCAGGGAACTTGGCTTGCCGTATCAAAGTATCTTGAGGAGAATTCTATTCATGGTATTCCTGGGCTTACAACGAAACTGACAGAAAATGTACCGGACCTTTCAATTTATTTACGGTACGCATGTATGTTGAACTCATGGATAGCATTCCCGAACGTACATGTAAATGATCCGTTTACTTTTCCTTTTCTACGTTTTGAATTTCCAATTATAAAAATCTGTATAAATATTTTCTTTGCAAAAGAAAAGAAATTCGTTTCGTTACTTTTCATTTCTTTTCTTGTGCGTTTCATAATTTAAAGGTTCCCGTTAAACTCAGTTAATCAAGAGCTGTCCCGGGAACCAAGTGTTTGTTAAATAGTACAATTTGAATGGTTTCTCTTCTTAAGCAAATTGTATCTAGAATTTGGTATTTAAAATTAATTAGTTTTTGAAAATTCGCATGTCTTTATCAATTCAAAGTTCTTGAAAGCTCTTCAGACACAAATTCAAATGTGATGAGGCACTTTTAAAGGAATATTCTTGGATTTGAAAATTTAGTTGAAAGGCCTACTCATGGTACTATTTATAATCCAAAACTTTACTACCTTGGATATACTGTATAAAAGACAGGTTAATTTTATTTCTCGTAAACGTGTGGTAAGTTAAAAAGTTTTACAGTGAGCATTTAAGTTATTCTCTCTCAGATAACGTTAATTCTCCGCCTTCCTGAAATGTTCAAAGCAAAGTAAAAACAAATAATAAATATTCATATTTCATGAGAATAAGTCCCGATTCCCATTTTGTTGTCATAATATTTGAAGAAAAATATATAGGTAATCTTTCAGTTTGATAGTTCGCTTCCGCTTGCCAGAATTGTTCAAATGACGCTGCGCTTCCTTATAGTACTCACATACATTGCATTCTAGTCATAAACTAGGACACTGAGAGTAATGAAACTGAAAAACGACACGAAAAGATGATTTTATTCCATTTCTTGAAAAAAAAACTTGCTGCCGCTCTTCATTTGTTGTATTTTGGTGTTATAGTTTACTATCATCAATCAAAGACTTTCATAAGATCCTGGCGATAATCTCAACAGCAATCACAATAGAGCACAAAATTGAGCATCGACGGACCCTAGCACGTTAGAGGTGGGAACAGGAGGAGAACGCATCCCCTCTTGGCCAGCCGCACCCGCCGTCGATGTTCACACACGACAATGAAAACAATATATAAAATAAGGACTGTCTGAGGTCATGTTTATATAGAAAGTGCTATGGAAAAAATATCCAAAACACTTAGTGTCAAACCCAAATTAAATGCTTTGAAGATACAACTTAAGATTTTAAACATCTGCACTCGCTTTTGTTCGCAAGTAACATGTTTACAATCATCAATTAAGGACTTTATCTTATGGTGATATGTTTTTTGTTTTGTTTGTTGGTTGATTTTTTTTTGTCATTTTGCTGTTCAAAGACATTCGGACTTTTTGACCGCCCCTGAAAAATCCTAGATCCGCCAAAGTTCCATTATTTTACCTTACGCGTGAAAAATTCCAAACTTTTTCGGTTTGTATGGATTTCAGTCATAAGTTGTCAATCTGACTCGAGAGATTCAGAGGGCAGTTGAAACAATGATTTGTAATAAGATTAAATGAACTTTTTATCTGATCACAGAATCATAAGAAATATCTCTCAAGTTGTGTAGCTTGTCAACATGTGCGCATATTCATTCAGCTGGTTCAAAGGGTTCACATGCACTGACGACACCTCCCTGCGTTAAAAGGTCAATGTATTTGAAAGTCTCCGCCTTATTAAGGACATATCCGGCACCTAGCGTTTTGAGTCTTCACATCGAAGAGATCCCATGTCCCAAAATACATGTACATAATAATAAATTCATCACAAATAATGTTGATTTATATTTTATTACCGACTGACATTTTGTACCTGTTCATTTTTGCTTGATAACAGTGCATTGTTTTTGCTATATTTGTTTATGTTTGTAATGTTGATAAAGTTAAATTATGCTTCAATTATATTACATACTAGTATTTGTTTGAAATGAAAATGTTTAATAAACATATACATGTAATATTTAGAGGTGATCTGAATTTCCGACTTGCATGAAAGATAGCTCCGACTTGCATTTTATAGCACCTTAAAATCATCCTTATGTCATTTTAAACAAAGGTATAGGCGGAATTTCTTCCCTTTAATCAATCAATTTAGTAGTTTATCCAATATATTGTATTCCAAATCAGACGGAATATTGTTCCGGTATCTTTCTTTCACCCATTCTGCTACGTTTTTCGGTATGCTTTATCGACATAGTAACTTTCATACTTTGTTGGCACATTACATTGTTTAGATTTGAGGATCACTGACGAGGGTTGAGTACCCAAAACGTGCATGTCTGGTCCATGTTGCCAATTTATCTGTTCTGAAATGATGCTATTCAATATGAAGACGTTTACATTTATACCACTTGGTGAGTGTCACTGCTGGTGGACCAGGAGTCCCCGAGGGCTAGTCCAAGTTCGATCAATTTCGGTTGATCATTTCTTCAACGCATTCTAAAATTTCTGTTATCAAAATTCCTTGAAATTTCTAAAACGTAGGTCCTGTAGCATCATATCCCACCCATTCTGCTACGTTTTTCGGTACGCTTTTTCGACATAGTTACTTTCATACTATTTTTGGCACATTACACTGTTTAGATTCGAGGATCACTGACGAGGGTTAAGTACCCGAAACGTGCATGTCTGGTCCATGTTGCCAATTTATCTGTTCTTAAATGATGCTATTCAATATGAAGATGTTTACATTCAACAATATAAAACAGGTATTGAATTATATTTCTAATTTGCCTTAGTTGGCAATGCAAAATGTCTGCATCAGTCAATTTGGGAAGTACTCGGAACTTCATTTTTTCCGAAAATCAAACATCAAATGTCACTACACATAACTTTTACATACAATAATATGAAACTGATTCAAATCTAAAGGAAATTTTTCTTAAAACTAAATGAACAGTATCTATCCTTAAAACATATTAAGATAATTGAAAACATTAAAATGATCTCCTTCTTTTATAATTATAAAAAAAGAAATTTTACCGTCTGTGAATAGTTAAAGTGATATAAAGCAACATTAAATGCTGGTTTTTCTAAGTCTCAACGTCGAAAACGCAAGGCAAAATCATTAGAATTCCCATTGGATGGGGAGTTCAGGAGACGTGACTTTTCGGTAATCGCGGCCTTTGTTTAGCTGGTTGGAACACTTTTTTCAAACTGGATAAAACATGATTTAGAAACGTTTTATAATTTAATAATTCATAGATATCTAATATATAAATCTTAAGTTTAATCATCATATTGATTTTATGTTGATTTCTGATGAATTGATCGAGAAATAGCTGTTTATTTAGGCGCTTCCTTCCCTGCGTATTTCGACTCGGCATACAAATAGACGCGTGGCGCGGCCCGAAAAACACAGGCATGACCTTTTTCACTGGCTATTCCGCAGAACAAGAGGCAGTGTTATCGGTTGTCTAACCAATCATTGGATAGATGATATTCCATTGTTAATGTTTATATGTTATAATGAAGGGGTTTTCCGGAATGTGACCGAGTTTTTGTGTTTGAACTGATTTTTCTCAGAAAAGATGTAAAAAAAATGTTCTTCAATTTTTACAGTGTTGAACTATATTTCTGTCAAACAGTATTAAGTTTGAATATATTCTCATACATATATAGCGCGGATTCAAGATAAAAAAGAGAGACCGTCATTGCGTCGGCCCGCATTTCCTCTGACCGAGCATGTTGATATCTATAATCGCTCAATAAAACGCAACTAAGATATATATTTTCCTGAAAAAAAAAACCAAACAATAAATTAGATTGTTGCAACATATTTTCAATTTATTTCATTATTTCTTATACAAAATATTGAGACTTAATCATCCCCCAAAAGAAAATATAGATTTGCTCGGGAGATTTGTATATGTTTTAGCATGTTAAAATTTCAATTATCTTTTTTTATAAGCATGGTATTAATGCAAGTATTTGTTATCATTTTTGTAACCTGGTAGCTAGAAGTTTTCTTTTCAAGATTTTCACATTTATTAGACAATATGAATCACCTGTTCCGTCTTTATAGCTGCCGGGTAGCGGCCGGAGGAGAAGATATGAATTGAACAAAACTAAAATAAACTTTGTTCTTCAATTATATTTCTGTTTTACTTTTGTAATTTCTTGTTAGAGTTATTATGTATATGAAGACTGCTTTAAATAAAATGGTACATTATACAACAACTTTATTCATCATCTGTCCGTCTGGTACAACATAGAAAGCAGTTGCCATGACAACACAATTCACATAAATAAGATGAAAGGATTTTATTATGAAATGGTACAGTATATACTTTGCAAAAAAGTTTTATTCATAAAGTTTCTTCGTTGGTGGCCATTTTATCCGCCATTTTGTCCGCCATAGTGGATAATATTTGTTACCATGGCAATGACATGTTTCCTTAATTGTTACTTAACAAGAATATATATAGAAGTCATATGTTATTTCCAATGATATGTGTTAAATGATTATTGGTTTGTTGAAGTCAAGCTTCATTTTCTTTCATTTGGTGCCATATCAGTCCTTAGCAATATATAGTAATTAAATTGCACTTGAACTCAATAATTGTGATTTTCAAATAGAATAACTGCGCCTTTACTCAATATATTTACACCAAATATAAAGTAAAGTGTTTCTCTGATATCCCCCATTCTGAAAATCCACCTTCGCTTCGCTCACCTTAGTTCTTCATCTAAACAGGTTTATTTTTTTCAAAGTTTAAAAAAGGAAATAACCAAAATAACTCCACTATTGCACAAACTTTCATTTTTAAGTTTAAACATTTGTCTTGACCCCCCAAGAGTCCCCCCCACTTTACAAAGTTTACATGTACCTTGTATATAGTTTGCAGTTATTCTTCAAAGCAGCCATGTATATTTCCTATAATCCCCAAATTTCATGATGTGCCCTATTTTCCTGATATTTTTGCCAAAATAACCCATATTTTCCTTTATTATCCCTGTAATTTTAAAAGATTTCATTGAAAGCAAAATCTTTCTCTTGGATGATAATATTCACTGTTTCCTCTAAATTGCATTATTGCACGAAATACTGCAGTACATCCTAAAAAAATTTACAGTTCGCTCCGCTCGCCAAAGCTTTCTCTTACACATATAAATTTGCCTGTGCATTACAGATTTACTAGTATTATATACATGTAATTCTATACATAGAAAAAGAAATCTACGCTCCAGCTTTGTAAGAAAAATATAATTTTGCCTGAGTCCGGAGCGGAAAGAAAATCTTGCACCGACAACAAAAAAACAAAAAACAAAAACAAAAACAAAAAAAAAAAAAAAAAAAACAAAAAAAAAAAAAAAAAAAAAAAAAAAAAAAAAAAAAAAAAAAACCTCCCCAATCCTCCTAATATCAAATGGGCAGTGTCTATAAGCAATTTGTACATTAAGTATTGTACACTAAAACCCATGTCCGCTCTTGTTTTTTAACAGTGTTCTAAGATCTTTTTCAATTTACTCATATATATACAATGTGGTAAGTATGTCAGTTAAGTGCATTGTCATACATGTATTTACGGGGACTTTTGATTGAAAAGGGAGGGGGGATGAATGGGGAGGGAGGAGGGAGATAGGGGGTGGGGTGGGAGGGGGAGGTAGGGGGCGGGAGGAGGGAGGGAGATGGAGAGTGGTTCCCCCGTCCGCCCCCCCCCCCCCCTGCATGGCAAAACAGTTTAGAAAATATTTCTACCCCAAAATGATAAGAATTCGCTCTTTAGTGTACAAGCAAAGAACGGATGAAGTGACAGAACTAAACTATCACTGAGCGTGTCCTTACATGAAAAAAAGCCCTGTTCGGTCGGCATACATGTAACTGTTTCATCCGTTAATGTTTAATGTTACATATTTGGGGGGGGGGGGTGTTCCATCCAACCTTACTTAGTATGTGTCTTGTTTAACTGATTTTATGGGAAAAAAGCAAACAATCCATACAATTTTCGAGCGAATGGACATCAATGACCTACATGTATTCTTTAAATTCTACGAAGCGTTTGGTCCGCGTAACTTTTTTACGCACCTCGAGTTGAGGTCAGGGAACTTGGCTTGCCGTATCAAAGTATCTTGAGGAGAATTCTATTCATGGTATTCCTGGGCTAACAACGAAAGTGACAGAAAATGTACCGGACCTTTCAATTTATTTACGGTACGCATGTAGGTTGAACTCATGGATAGCATTCCCGAACGTACATGTAAATAATGCGTTTACTTCTCCTTTTCTACGTTTTGAATTTCCAATTATAAAAATCTGTATAAATATTTTCTTTGCAAAAGAAAAGAGATTCGTTTCGTTACTTTTCATTTCTTTTCTTGTGCGTTTCATAATTTAAAGGAACCCGTTAAACTCAGTTAATCAAGAGCTGTCCCGGGAACCAAGTGTTTGTTAAATAGTACAGTTTGAATGGTTTCCCTTCTTAAGCAAATTGTATCTAGAATTTGGTATTTAAAATTAATTAATTTTTGAAAATTCGCATGTCTTTATCAATTCAAAGTTCTTGAATGCTCTTCAGACACAAATTCAAATGTGATGAGGCACTTTTAAAGGAATATTCTTGGATTTGAAAATTTATTTGAAAGGCCTACTCATGGTACTATTTATAATCCAAAACTTTACTACCTTGGATATACTGTATAAAAGACAGGTTAATTTTATTTCTCGTAAACGTGTGGTAAGTTAAAAAGTTTTACAGTGAGCATTTAAGCTATTCTCTCTCAGACAACGTTAATTCCCCGCCTTCCTGAAATGTTCAAAGCAAAGTAAAAATGAGAATAAGTCCCGATTCCCATTTTGTTGTCATAATATTTGAAGAAAAATATATCGGTAATCTTTCAGTTTGATAGTTCGCTTCCTGATTGCCAGAATCAAATGACGCTGCGCTTCCTTATAGTACTCACATACATTGCATTCTAGTCATAAACTAGGACACTGAGAGTAATGAAACTGAAAAACGACACGAAAAGGTGATTTTATTCCAAATCTTGAAAAAAAAACTTGCTGCCGCTTTTCATTTGTTGTATTTTGGTGTTATAGTTTACTATCTTCAATCAATGTATTTCATAAGATCCTGGCGATAATCTCAACAGCAATCACAATAGAGCACAAAATTGAGCATCGACGGACCCTAGCACGCTAGAGGTGGGAACAGGTGCCCGGGAGGAGAACGCATCCCCTCTTGGCCAGCCGCACCCGCCGTCGATGTTCACACACGACAATGAAAACAATATATAAAATAAGGACTGTCTGAGGTCATGTTTATATAGAAAGTGCTATGGAGAAAATATCCAAAACACTTAGTGTCAAACCCAAATTAAATGCTTTGAAGATACAACTTAAGATTTTTAACATCTGCACTCGCTTTTGTTCGCAAGTAACATGTTTACAATCATCAATTAAGGACTTTATCTTATGATGATATGTTTTTTGTTTTGTTTGTTTGTTTGCATTTTTTTTTGGTCATTTTGCTGTTCAAAGACATTCGGACTTTTTGACCGCCCCTGAAAAATCCTAGATCCGCCAAAGTTCCATTATTTTACCTTACGCGTGAAAAATTCCAAACTTTTTCGGTTTGTATGGATTTCAGTCATAAGTTGTCAATCTGACTCGAGAGATTCAGAGGGCAGTTGAAACAATGATTTGTAATAAGATTAAATGAACTTTTTATCTGATCACAGAATCATAAGAAATATCTCCCAAGTTGTGTAGCTTGTCAACATATGCGCATATTCATTCAGCTGGTTCAAAGGGTTCACATGCACTGACGACACCTCCCTGCGTTAAAAGGTCAATGTATTTGAAAGTCTCCGCCTTATTAAGGACATATCCGGCACCTAGCGTTTTGAGTCTTCACATCGAAGAGATCCCATGTCCCAAAATACATGTACATAATCATAAATTCATCACAAATAATGTTAATTTATATTTTATTACCGACTGACATTTTGTACCTGTTCATTTTTTCTTGATAACAGTGCATTGTTTTTGCTATATTTGTTTATGTTTGTAATGTTGATAAAGTTAAATTATGCTTCAATTATATTACATACTAGTATTTGTTTGAAATGAAAATGTTTAATAAACATATACATGTAATATTTAGAGGTGATCTGTATTTCCGACTTGCAAGAAAGATAGCTCCGACTTGCATTTTATAGCACCTTAAAATCATCCTTATGTCATTTTAAACAAAGGTATAGGCGGAATTTCTTCCCTTTAATCAATCAATTTAGTAGTTTATCCAATATAATGTATTCCAAATCAGACGGAATATTGTTCCGGTATCTTTCTTTCACCCATTCTGCTACGTTTTTCGGTACGCTTTATCGACATAGTAACTTTCATACTTTGTTGGCACATTACATTGTTTAGATTTGAGGATCACTGACGAGGGTTGAGTACCCAAAACGTGCATGTCTGGTCCATGTTGCCAATTTATCTGTTCTGAAATGATGCTATTCAATATGAAGACGTTTACATTTATACCACTTGGTGAGTGTCACTGCTGGTGGACCAGGAGTCCCCGAGGGCTAGTCCAAGTTCGATCAATTTCGGTTGATCATTTCTTCAACGCATTCTAAAATTTCTGTTATCAAAATGTCTTGAAATTTCTAAAACGTGGGTCCTGTAGCATCATATCCCACCCATTCTGCTACGTTTTTCGGTACGCTTTTTCGACATAGTTATTTTCATACTTTTTTTGGCACATTACACTGTTTAGATTCGAGGATCACTGATGAGGGTTAAGTACCCGAAACGTGCATGTCTGGTCCATGTTGCCAATTTATCTGTTCTTAAATGATGCTATTCAATATGAAGATGTTTACATTCAACAATATAAAACAGGTATTGAATTATATTTCTAATTTGCCTTAGTTGGCAATGCAAAATGTCTGCATCAGTCAATTTGGGAAGTACTCGGAACTTCATTTTTTCCGAAAATCAAACATCAAATGTCACTACACATAACTTTTACATACAATAATATGAAACTGATTCAAATCTAAAGGAAATTTTTCTTAAAACTAAATGAACAGTATCTATCCTTAAAACATATTAAGATAATTGAAAACATTAAAATGATCTCCTTCTTTTATAATTATAAAAAAGAGATTTTACCGTCTGTGAATAGTTAAAGTGATATAAAGCAACATTAAATGCTGGTTTTTCTCAGTCTCAACGTCGAAAACGCAAGGCAAAATCATTAGAATTCCCATTGGATGGGGAGTTCAGGAGACGTGACTTTTCGGTAATCGCGGCCTTTGTTTAGCTGGTTGGAACACTTTTTTCAAACTGGATAAAACATGATTTAGAAACGTTTTATAATTTAATAATTCATAGAAATCTAATATACAAATCTTAAGTTTAATCATCATATTGATTTTATGTTGATTTCTGATGAATTGATCGAGAAATAGCTGTTTATTTAGGCGCTTTCTTCCCTGCGTATTTCGACTCGGCATACAAATAGACGCGTGGCGCGGCCCGAAAAACACAGGCATGACCTTTTTCATTGGCTATTCCGCAGAACAAGAGGCAGTGTTATCGGTTGTCTAACCAATCATTGGATAGATGATATTCCATTGTTTATGTTTATATGTTATAATCAAGGGGTTTTCCGGAATGTGACCGAGTTTTTGTGTTTGAACTGATTTTTCTCAGAAAAGATGTAAAAAAAAATGTTCTTCAATTTTTACAGTGTTGAACTATATTTCTGTCAAACAGTATTAAGTTTGAATATATTCTCATACATATATAGCGCGGATTCAAGATAAAAAAGAGAGACCGTCATTGCGTCGGCCCGCATTTCCTCTGACCGAGCATGTTGATATCTATAATCGCTCAATAAAACGCAATTAAGATATATATTTTCCTGAAAAAAAAAACCAATAAATTAGATTGTTGCAACATATTTTCAATTAATTTCATTATTTCTTATACAAAATATTGAGACTTAATCATTCCCCCCAAAGAAAATATAGATTTGCTCGGGAGATTTGTATATGTTTTAGCATGTTAAAATTTCAATTATCTTTTTTTATAATCATGGTATTAATGCAAGTATCTGTTATCATTTTTGTAATCTGGTAGCTAGAAGTTTTCTTTTCAAGATTTTCACATTTATTAGACAATATGAATCACCTGTTCCGTCTTTATAGCTGCCGGGTAGCGGCCGGAGGAGAAGATATGAATTGAACAAAGCTAAAATAAACTTTGTTCTTCAATTATATTTCTGTTTTACTTTTGTAATTTCTTGTTAGAGTTATTATGTATATGAAGACTGCTTTAAATAAAATGGTACATTATACAACAACTTTATTCATCATCTGTCCGTCTGGTACAACATAGAAAGCAGTTGCCATGACAACACAATTCACATAAATAAGATGAAAGGATTTTATTATAAAATGGTACAGTATATACTTTGCAAAAAAGTTTTATTCATAAAGTTTCTTCGTTGGTGGCCATTTTATCCGCCATTTTGTCCGCCATAGTGGATAATATTTGTTACCATGGCAATGACATGTTTCCTTAATTGTTACTTAACAAGAATATATATAGAAGTCATATGTTATTTCCAATGATATGTGTTAAATGATTATTGGTTTGTTGAAGTCAAGCTTCATTTTCTTTCATTTGGTGCCATATCAGTCCTTAGCAATATATAGTAATTAAATTGCACTTGAACTCAATAATTGTGAACTTCAAATTAGAATAACTGCGCCTTTACTCAATATATTTACACCAAATATAAAGTAAAGTGTTTCTCTGATATCCCCCATTCTGAAAATCAATCTTTAAATCATCCCTCCTTTGGCTTGAAAAATGACATGAACTCCCTACATTGGAACAGTTACGAACCCCGGAATAAACAATTTCTCGAAGTGAGACAAATTGCTTGGAGGGAGTCAGCGTCTCCTATAACAAATTTAGCATACATATTAAGTAAAGATTTTTAAATAGATTGCATATAACAATTCTGCATACCTTCAAATGTAAATTCTTCCTTAATTTATCACATGTAGTCTGTAAAGCGAGATTAATTTTGTCGCAAGGACATCCTAATTTTATTTTCTTTTCCTGAAGTAAGAATGTATGCCTATTTTTGCTAAAACGGTACATTATATCTAAAGCCTGTTTGAAAAGTACTATGGATTTTTGAATATTTTAAGATCCCTGTAATATTCTTCATACGTGTATATAAATACATTAATGATCATGCTGTTCGTGATTTTGAATTGCCCTCTACTATGAATAGTTCTTTAAGAATCTCAAGGACTTTAAATTCGAACTCAATAGACAAAATATATTTATTGACATGTGTAGTATTAAATAGATAAGTAATTTACATGTATCATAACAAATATGATTTATGTATCATGTCACGAATAACTAGTCTGCTAATGACTTTTTTGATTGGTTTTTGGAGTGATCGAATGACTCACAAATTCACACTGTAGAAATTTTACAAATAACCAATATAATTTAGGCACAGGATCCCGATGTCATAAACTACTTGAAATTTTCTGGAACAAAGGAGGGGATCTCTAACAACACCAGGTTGCAGCACCGACAGCAAAATCCCTAAACTCCCAATACAAAAACACAGCAGATAAGCACAGATAGTAACGCAAAAGGGACACGGAACGTCAAAGCACATCACAGAAACATCAAACACAAAGGACTACAAAGGGAGTGTTTTTCCTTTGAAATAATTATGAGTGGAGCTCGGTTTTGTTTACAGGAGACAAAAATGATTCAATTTTCAATTTCCTCTTTCAAAAGAATTGTGTTGTCCTTTGTACATGTTGTATTCATCGTTTCATGGGCTTTTTTCCTTTGTCAAATATCCATCTTTTTGTACCCCACTTTAAAAATATCCAGACTTTAAACCATGATACCAGTTTGAGATAGCTTAATTAAAAATTATTCTAAACGTGCTTACAATATTTACGTAATTGATAAGTTTTTTTGAAAATCTCTATCACAGAGGAAACAAAGAAGGAACTTATTCTATCTAAATGATCTATGATCTAATGGAATCATTTTTACTTCGGCAGTGTAAGATGGCATCTTGTATTTATCCACAAGAATTTGGTCTCAACAAGGCAAACATTACAATCACAGAAATCATTTTTGGACCTGAATATAAAAAGAGATGATTTTTCATTCAAAATTTCCCTCGCTTAACGGTGATCCTCTTAGATTAAGTCATATTGTATCTACAGTCCACAGCTCATCAGGTATGCTAGAGCATGTACTGTTGTTTTAGATTTGCATAGTAGAAATATACAGATTACCAAGTAACTTTTAGGTCAGAGTTTTCGCTTTCACAAAATAGTTAAGACTCTGGTGAAATTTAACGAAAAGTATTGTAAACTTCCTTTGAAAGGTGGACCAATACAAGCAACAGAGTATTATGTTATTTGGGTATTTCACAACAAGCAACATAACCATCGAAAATGCGTCAGAATCATCAAACGCCTTTTATACCGTGGATAAGACCCTAAATTAACCAGACGGACTCTAGGCTTGGTATTTTACCAATCTACAGTCTTGTACCGGCGTATTCCTAAAATTTACACACTCTAACTGACTGAGACGTTGTGACTCCATAACGGGCTCTGTCCAAACCACTTTAGAGAAGACAGAGCCCAAACCACCTGTTCTCTCTGAATATCAGTCAAACATTTCAGGTGATAACATACATGAACCCGCTACGGCCGCCAGAGCATGGATGATATCATGTATACCCTCATCTTTTTGGGGTTTTTGGGTTTTGTTTGTGTATGGCCATCTAACAGTGAGGAGGTTGATTTACAACACAATTGTACGTTCTTCGAGACCTCTAGGTAATCGGAAAAGTTGAAGGGTTGTGCGCACATAATCCGGAATAACAACACCGTCTGCTCTTTCCGTGGCAGATGGCCGTACTAAGTCGGCACCGGTTGCCAATTGGTCCCGTTAGTTTATGTGTAGTCCTTTGTGTTTGATGATTCAGTGTTGTGCGTTGACTCTCGTTGGCTTATGTGTGGTCTTTTATATTCAGTGTTTCTGTGGTGTGAGTTGGTTTTCCTTGTCCCTTTTGCGTCTCTGTGGATGTCTGTTTTTTGAATTTGGTGTCTTGTTGTGGGTGCTGCAACCGAGTGTTGTATTTCGGTACATTTTTGGACATACCATTTTTCACACTCTTTGGCCATATTATATTGTTAAGATTGAGGATCACAGACGAAAAATTGTTTTGAAATTTTCTTCAAGAATGTATAGCGTTAGAAATTTCCGTATTATATATTAATATTATTATCAGTTTTATACATTTGTTGATGTAGATTTGCGCATTTACTCAACTATATTTTCCTTTTATGGTCTTCGGTGAAATCAAACGAAGGTGAATTCAAAAAGTAGTAATATTTTCTGACGAAAATAATATATAAAGTCGTTACGAAATCGTAAAGATAAAAAAGAATCAATGTTAAGGTCAGGGTGACGACTTTTAATAGAAATGAGGTAGAAGAAAGATGGATATATCCACATGTAGAGGAACATCTCCTCGAACTATTCAGACCAAAACTCAAAATCTGCCTGTCTCGGTTTTTTTTTAGAGAATACCAATTCATAACTTTACCTCTGCAATGCATGAAATTTTCCATACACGTGTCTGGTGTATGGAAATTGGTTCAGAATTTTCTTCAAGAAGGTATAGAGTTGGAACCCTTCAACATTGTTTCGAAAAGTTATTTTCTTGATTCTTATACCTTGTGTATGAATTAAAGCCTATTGAGAAAATAAACAGTTCTAAGGAGTGTATTTTCAAATGAATACGATTTTGCTGGTGCCATGGCAACAAGTCATTATTCATTAATAACTAGAAGGTCGCCAGGTACACAAATTTTGTTCTATGTATTGGGTTTTCCTCAAAATCTTCTGGTAAGAACATTTCTGAAAATCATTTGTCGGGCTCTTCAGCCGAAAAAAGTATGTATTTGAGGAATAATTTGAGTAAAGTTTATCGCCACCATAGTAATCATGGTCAAATATTTTTTGAACATTTCGTATTTGTCATTCTAATACATTTACTTACCTATTCGAAATTTCGAATTTAACTACAATAAAGTAACATTTCACCTACATCATGTACATGTACGTCAATACATAAAATTCTATCGATAATACCACATTGACCTTTTGTGTATCAGTTCATCCCGGATTTAGCGGAATTACAATGGATCAAACTACATTTTTTTAAATATCGTTCAAATAAATCCAAAATTGTCTCTTTCTCTTAACGTAAGAACATTGAAATTGCTTTTGCAAAGTTCTTAGTAGCCGCCTTCCAAACTGGCCGAAAAATTATTCTGAGATGAATGCTATAATTATCTCAGGTTTGCAAATATTAACCGTCCACGCTCATTTTAGGATAGACATGGAAGAATAATGGGGGACAGGGGGAAAGGCTCTCCCCCTTCCGCCCCTTCCTCCCTCCCCCTTTCTCCCCCTCCCTTTGACCCTGTCAATCCCCTCAATAATGATCATGTTAAGAAAAGAAATCATAATTATTTTTCAGCCATGTTTAGTTTGTGATGATGGAGAAAAGGGGGACAATCACATTTGCAGGCACTTGTTTGCTCCGTTGAAGTTTGTCTATCATCATGTAATATACTTTCGTTAACCCTATGATCAATTTGAAGGAAAATAGAAGGGGTGACATGTCGAAGGGTGGCATGCCCCTTCTGATTAAACTTTTATTTTAGTTTTCATTAGTTTAATTGCTGTTTCATTATTTAATTAAATCTTTAAAAACACTGCGGTAAATTCCCGACTCATTTCGCTCATTACTGTACGTACTGTACAGCATAGATAAAAAACACCAGTTAATGGATAAAAACAGGAAAAGTGATATCATTTTCTATTCAACCCCCCCCCCCCCCCCCGTTAAACTGTCGGGTATCTGTTTGTTTCGATAATGACACGATTTAGATGATGATTTAAGGATAGTTATATAGAGGTATAATTCCATCGTACACTTCATACACAGTGACTTTTAGATATAACGTATCTGTCTGTGGGTTCATTGCAATATAAAGTATTATAAAACATGTGCAGAGTAAATTCGATCAAAGTACTCAAGAAACGTCGAAAATGGAATACAATCACAGAAGTGATAATGTAGAGACTTCGTTGACATCTAGCATACTATGAAATGTACCATTAATTACCAGAAAATACTTTAAAATTAGTGAAAATTACAAGTCGGCGCGAAACCAAATACGATACGTACAATGTAAATATCGCCTTAAAACGGTGTTTTATTTATAGATTGCAATTAATTCTAATTGTAATTTTGAGGCACTTGTGCATAATTGATTTTTATAAACTTTGACCTGACATCTAGGTTTATTGTATAGAACTCATCTCAACACATTTGTTTCTGTTGCAAATAGTTTAATGTTGAACTTTGTTTTGACTAGGCTAATAAAACTCCTTTAGTTTTAGGCTATCTCAAGGATGAATTATTCATTTCCATCAGATTCTTTGATTTTTCGGCAAAACTACAATGCAGCGTGTCATGAATTAATTATCCAATCTTCATGCTGTATATTTGAAGAAATCCAATTATGGTACATTTGTATTTTTCATAATTATCACAAACAATATAGGATTTTTAGGGGGAGGGCAGCAAGACTTTGCAAAAAAAATTTGGGATCGAAATTTTAGGGAAAAATTTTCCGGCCCGAAGGGCCGACTAAATAAAAATCCGGATCATGAAATTGCACCTCCCCCTCTCTTCCGACAGACCTTTCCACATGCCCAGTAAACATTTTTGGGTGTCATAAACTAAGTACAAATAAAACTATATGGAACAAACTATATGCAATTTGGAGTGAATAAATCAAATTCAAAAGTCATTAGCACCATATGTCCTGTTTCCTTTGAGTACCATTTAAGTGAATAGATAATAGGTATCATATACCATTCAAGAAATTAAAATGAAGAGATCTTCTGGCAAGAGATGAACTCATTCTGTGTTTGATGTTTAATATGGCTTAAAAATCTCGCTGAATTATTTAAATTTTAGAGTAATTTTCAACTTTGGAAAATAACAACAAAAAAATAATTCGACCCGAAGTCTTCCTGTCCCCCCCCCCCCCTAAAATCAAATGGTTGCTCTCTAAGTTTCTCAGTCTCAATGTTGAGAACGCAAAGCAAAATCAAAAGGATTTTCATCGGAACAGTTAGGAACCCCGGAAAAAAAATATTTCGGAGTGAGACAAGGTGCGCGGGGGGAGGAGTCAGCGTCTCCCATAACAAGAATCGAATCCTGCCTAGCACACATATTTAGTAAAGATTACAAAATAATTGCACATAACAAATCTGCATACCTTCAAATGTTAATTCATCCTCAATGTATCAGATTTAGTCTGTAAAGCGAGATGAATTATGTCGCAAAGACATTTGTTATCCTGATTTAATTTTCTTTTTCTGAAGTGAAAAAGTATGTCTATTTTTGCTAAAACAAACACCATATCTTGTAGGTTTGTTTGAAAAGAACCATGGATTTTTGAATATTTTAAGATCCCAGTAATAATCTTCATATATAAATAAATATACTATTGTTCATTTTGAATTGCCCTGTACTATGAATAGGTTCATCGTTCTTTTAGAATCTCAAGGACTTTAAATTCTACCTGAATAGACAAAATAGCTTGATTGATATGTGTATTACTTAACAGATAAGTAATTTACATGTATCATGTTTAACGTCTTCAAATTCGTGTCACGAATAACCAGTCTGGTAATGAATACGATGCTTTGGTTCCATTAAAATAAAGTGTTTTTTGAGTGATCGAATGACTCACAAGTTCATATCAAACATTTTACAAATTACCACTATAATTAAGGTAAAGGTTCCCGAATTCATTGAATCATGAACAACATAAAATAATTTGGAAGTTTTTCTCCTTTGAAGGAGAACTATTTATGAGTGGAGGTCGTGAAATACTGTGCAGCAGATGCAGAGAAGAAGTTGATAATGTGTCAGCCAATGAGAGTCCTCTGCGGCCATATTTGTAGACCGATTGGCATAAAAAAAATACAAACTTGGTAGAGGACCTTGAGTACTAGCTTCCTGTAAGGTTTCTTGAAATTATGTGCTGCAGTTGCAGAGGAGAAGTCGAAAATGTGTCAAGAAATCAGAGTCCTCGGCAGCCATATTTGCAGACCAATCAGCATGAACAACACAAATTTGGTAGATAACCTTGAGTTTTTGCTTTTTGTAAGGTTCGTGAAATTCCGTGCAGCCGTTGCAGAGGAGATGTCTAAAATGCGTCGACCAATCAGAGCCCTATGCGGCCATATTTGTTTACCGATCGGCACGAAAAACACAAACTTGGTAGAGGACATTGAGTTCTTGCTTCCTGTTAGGTTTTGTGAATTCCGTGCAGCGGTTGCAGAGAAGATGTAAAAAAAATTTTACGCGGGACATATGGAAGGACAGACGGACGGACGGTCGCCGGACGGCGCGCTATGACAATAGCTCACTTGAGCATTACCTGTCGGTCTGTCTATAATGTAACACGCCGATCGCAGACGGTGTTGTCTTCAAAGACGGTTTATGTCACTCAGGTATAAATATTAACGACCCGGTGGTTCCCAAAATCGGCCTTCAAACCTAGATTCCAGTTTTAAAGAACTTAAATAGAAATTATTAATATGTGATCAAACGGGTTTTTTCCATACCTATGCATTATAAGATGATATCGAATATTGTATCTGCTTGCAGCTTTTAAAGTGCAACCTTAACTCTATGTTCATGATTTAAATATTTTTTGAGCCAAGTTTTTCGTCCTTGTAAATACTATTCTCTACTTACGTTATAATATAAGATGTAAATGAACGGTAAAATACTTTTTATCATAATGATCCACTTTAGCACGGAACCTTTTCTTTCTGATCAGTGTTTCGATGGAACAAATTTATGTATCATATAATTAAGGCCCGTCTCATCAGGTTTCAGCCTTAATTATGTTTCAAAATGGCATGGCGTGCACGATGAACTTTTTGCCACATTCTTTTTTTCATTATGAATGAGTTTTGCTTTCTTCATTTGAAGATTTCTTACTTAAGTGAGAGTGCCCGGTAAGAGTCATTTGAAATGCGTTGATATTTACAAAACTTTAGGAACTATGCGCTCAGCTGTTGAAAGTCTACCTACATTAATTCTTTCTTGAAAACAATACAGAAATATTTTCTTTGTTGTTAGAGGAGAACAATGCCGAAATTTAATCATCATCGAACGCAGATAGCAAATGTACATGCGAAATGAAATAGAACGTAAAATACAGATAACACTCGTTATTTTAACTCGGTTATCTCAAATTCCGTTTATCTTAAAATCAAGCGGCGGTTTGAACATTTTCCTTCATATTTAAAAATTTCGTATTCTCAAGTAGTTTTCTTCAAGTATTTTATACTTCTTACTATCCCCAAACCAATTAACGTATCAAATAGAAGTGAAATCACATTTTTAATAACCAATTACAGGTACTGGTAACGCAGGTTACGTAGTTCACCGTCGATTGAGAGGGGCAAAGGGATATATTTTAAATATATTTGACGTTTCTAATGCTCCTCGTCGTGAATTTTCAGTATTTAGAATACGTTTATGACACTTCTAGTATCATTTCTTAGTTTTGAAATAAGACGCTTGCTTATATTGTCATGAGCGGCCTTTTAAAATCTGATATGTTTTATATAAAATACAAATTACACGGAATAAACATTAAAGAAGTACCTTATTCAGTCTCAAAGTCACGAAGGCAATGTAAGCTCATCAGAATTTCCATAGGAACGGTTGCGAACCCCGGAATTATTAACATTCCGAATCTACACAACGTGCCCGGGAAGAATCAGAGTCTTCTTATTACATGCATCACCCATCGAAACAGCTCCATGAAAACTTGCCAAATTCGGTGATTTTCTCGATGTACATACATATAATGATGTACACATAAGGAATGTATTTCTTGTTTGGTGATGATGACAGTCATACACTCACAATGCAAAATGTCTTTGATCATTCTGGAAAGGGGGGCCTGATATGCTTTTATTTTATCCCCGTAGTGACCGAAGAACTTAACCGAAGTGATCCAACTCTTTACCTTCTTGAATAATTTTTCATACAAATTCATATTGCACCAGACATGTGTTTCGGATATTACTACAGGTAATCGTGATAAGTAATGCATCCAGCCAAAGTGATTTTCAGCAACTGCCAAAATTCCTTTCAGTATCACCCTCTGGTTTTATTTTTCGAATTTAAATTTGTGTATTTACTTTACAGAAGATGCGCGGCTCCAAATTCCCTGTAAGGACCATTAAGTAGCAAATCAAAATAAAATCTATGTTAAAAATAGCATTGGAGGGACTGTGCTAAGATGTTTACCTCCTTTTATTTTCAAAGTCGTGATACTTTTGAATGAAACTATAAATTTCCGAAATAAATATAACATATTTATGATATCAAATTGAGAACGGGCCAAAAGAGAGATTCTTTCAGGTGAACGAGCTTGAAAGAAGTAATTAATACACTTCAAAACTCCCAGTCACGTAGAACGAGTTTAACTGCTTCACTCTGCAATATAAAATGAGTGTTTATATTAAGTATACGGAAGTTATCTAACTTTATACCTTCTCGAAAAAATTTTTAAACGAATTTATTATGCATCAGATATGTGATTCGGAAGTTTAGTTCTCATCACTGATGATTCCAGTCCAATTTATCTTGATGGGCCGCCAAAATTCATTGTAGTAACGCCCTCTGGTTTTATTTATGAATCTTAATTTAAGCCTTTACTTTACAGAGAGTGCGCGGATCCATTTCTGTATGGTCGTTACAAAATACAACACGAAACGATTCTTTTAGTCTTTTCAGATGATGCAATGCATTCCAATTTATACGGTAATTTCGACTGACTCTTATCTCAAACTCCGCTTATAAATGTCGACTTATTTAACTTGCCCCGTCGACTTCGAGATAACAAGTGTCAGCTGTATAGTACATCGCGCAAATTATGCGCTGATGAAAATAATTAAGGTGGACCCTAAAGTGATGGACCCGAATCATATGATTATTAATAAATACAATCGAATTACCAACTTACTGAATTTGTATTTTAATCAGAAAGAATATTGAAACTATTACAATATAAATATTGTTTAAGATTGATTTTGCACCACACCACAGTTTGTTCAGTCTTTGCTTTCTCATGGAGAAGAGTGCATCAACCACTCCAACTGATTTAACATACAGATTTATCTTTGATGTTCTCGAAATCAATAATGATTACAATAGCAATGTTAAACGTATTCAAATTCACTAGCATCATTTAAAAGCTGATAAATTAACACCACGTTTCGGGTATTCAACCCTCAACAGTGATCATCAATCTACAATAATGAAATACGGCAACAATCTGTGAAATAAACATCAAAGAAGTACCTAACCGTTATTCAGTCTCAAAGTCGAGAAGGCAAAGCAAAATCGCGAGAGTTCCCATCGAAACGGTTGCAAACCCCGGAATGAACAACATTCCGAAGTGAGACCAGGTGCATGCAACACTCGTAGCACCAGCTCCATTGATACCTGTCAAGTTCGGTCATTGTCTCGATGTACATTTTGATGTACATATCAGGTAAGTATGTTTTGTTTGGTGATGACGACAGCCATTCAATCACAATGTAGAATGTCACTGATCATTCTGGAAAAGGGGATCTGATATGCTTTTATAGCTTTTATAATATCCCCGTAGCGACCTAATAACTTCCGCAATGCTAATTTCAGCCGTTGTGTGATATAACCCAGAGCAAGTAGCTTACTTGCAAGCCGTCTGGCTCTAATGATGAAATCTTCATATTTGGCACATGCCCTGACGTACCGTATCAGCTGAGAAAGAAGAACGTCATAAGCAGGAGAAAACGGAATGTTGCTACTCATGAAAGGGAAGCGTGTTATGTGAAAGCACAGGGGCTACATTACACAAAGAGTACAGAATAAATATTCCCTCCCCTCCACTTATAATACATAAACAAACACAAGGGGTGACTCGAATGATGATATCGCCCGATTCATTGTGCAACTCTCTGTTATTAGTGTAATCTGTCAGCCGTATCGAGAACCGTGTCAGAGGAAACGTGAAAGCAATTCGACCTTCGCCTTGCTCTTCGTCGTATAGGCTAGAGCTCGAGTCATTCCGAATAGACTTCACGTTTCCTTTGACACGGTTCTCGATACGGGTGACAGATTACACTTAATAACAGAGAGGCGCACAGGTTAATAACAAAGTTGATCATGTACTTAGGAAGAATAGACGTTTCTTGATCGATCGAGTTAAAATTGATTGAGTAAATCGGGCGATATCATCATTCGAGTCACCCCTTGTGTCTGTTTATGTATCATAAGTGGAGGGGAAGGGATATTCATTCTGTACTCTTTGTGTACTGTATCCCCTGTGGTGGAAGCTGAAATCGTTACGCTTATCATACAGTGAGGTGTTCAAATAGCCGTTTGCGTCGAAAGATAGATGTATATCCAAGTACGAAGCGGATCTGTCGCTCTCTGTTGTTTCCTTGATCTATAGTTCATGCTGATATACTTCATGTAGATGGTCCTTAAATTTCGGATTATTGATGGACAACATGTTATCTATGTATCTGAAGGGAGAATTGAAATGAGATTCGAGATGCAAGAAATATACGAAAGACGTAGTTAGATGACTAGAACCCGATGCTAATGGTCCTCAAGTTTTAGAAATTTGAAAAAGTTTTGGAAGCAATTTTTTTCAAATGCGTTTGAAGAAACGAACGTCCAAAATTGGTCGAACTTGGCTACTTGTCCCCTCGGGGACTTCTGGTCCACCATCAACTGACGCTCACCAAGTGGTACACAGTATACGCTTGTGAAAAAGAGACTTGAAAAATACTGAAAGCGTTAGCCATTATGCATTTCTTATGATATCTTTAAACACAAAGATAACCTTCATACGTCTATTTATTAGGAACGAGACGACGTCATGTTCAACTTTACAAAGGGGTTGGACCACAAGACCCCTAAATAAATTTCATGAGAAATACCTGATATCTCTCATCGAAATACAACAATGTTTACCGCTTTAAATTAAAAAAAAAACGAATCACCAAAGAAAGATCCATTTAATTGTTATGACGTCATGAAGCGACATCATTTTGACGTTATTGACAAAATGTGGCGAAGACTACCGAGATTTTTGTCTAATGTGGAATAATTCAATGTGGCCGCATGCGTTTAGTGAGATGAAATGTTTATCACAAAAGGATATAATGCTTATCTTTTACATGTTAAAAATATAAGAATCATAAAATTCTGAATTAATACAAATATGTAGTTTTTGCATCTGTTGTGCGGAATATGACATATTTTTTTGTGTTTTTAATAGCCATTCTCTGTAAGGACCAAAATCGTTCGGCACGGCATGTCATGGATTTTGATGATTTTCGGTATAATGGGTATATATTAAGTACTGACCATGAAAATAACACTTTTCAGCCAATGTGACCTCTGGTTGCCAGGGTAACGAGGTAATTCTATTTATAGCACTTTTGGGATCATGAAATAAGCCAGCTCCGGAGACTTCGTTGCCATGGATACCACTGTAACAGCTTGTTCATCTTTATATAATATATTCTTCCTTACTTCCATTCTTACTTAGTACACTTAGATATGTGATATTTATTACAGGAAGCTTATTGTATTAAGCCAAAATAAGTCAAAATGAAGCGAAAAATAGAGGTGAAAATAAGGGCCAATTTAGTGTGTTTTTGACCATTTTCAATCTTAAATATCACAAAAGGCACCAATAGGAGACTAGTGATTTTCATTAATGGAAATGTAAGTTTATTGACAAATAAAATGAACGAAAAATTGGAGTGGGTATTTAAGAGTTTTACCTAAATTCTGTCGTCAAAGACCGTTGCCATGGCAACATTAGACCTTATTGCTTGCTTCATATTATATTTGAAATTGTTTTATTCCTCTTTAGAGTTACATAAAATTGTCAAAATGTATTCATGTATAGATATGACTTTTATCTTTTACATAAGAACAATTAAAATGTTCAAGGTCATTGGCTTAATGTTCAAGGTCATTTATACTTTGAGACTCAAATTTTGCATAAAATATTGATTTTTTAATTTTTTTGTTACCGATTTTAATGATCTTTTTATTTAAATATTTTCATAGGTCATATATATTATGAAAGCACATGAATATAAGAAAGACAAATCTTAGAAGCTATTGAATTGTAGCAATTCAATAGGAAAATATATTTCCGTCAAAAAACAAGAAAAATACAGATTTCGTCCCTTTTTTATCAAAATACTCACCAAGAATTTAGATATTCGAAGATGTAAAGAAACGTAATCAATAGTTCTAAGAAATAAGTGATACATTTATCATTTTATGGCAAATAACTGTTAAGTTCAATATTTAGAGGTTTCTAAAATATTGACACCTTCATTTTATGAAAAATCAGCATTTTTCGTCAAATCTGGTAACTTAAAGTTTAATGACCTTGAAAATTCAGTGGGTGACCTTGAACTATTTTCAAGGTCATTTTTATATCAAAACGCCTCTGATAGATGTATACATGTACTTCTGTTCCAATATCATGCGTAGATAGTTTGATAGAGGTTGTGTTTAAATTCATCGTATTGAAACCTTTCAGCCGATTGTTGCCATAGCAACTAACTTTGATGCTGCTTTGCATATAAAAGGACAAATAAGCCTAATTATTTTTTTATATTCATGTAGAGTTTAAAGATGATACTAATTGGATAACTAGAATTTGGACATCAAAAATTGGTGCTTTTATGAAATTTCCAACCTTGTAAAACAGTAAAAACATGCAAAAAAGGGGTCTTTGAGTGCCCAAAACAAAGCCTTTTTATATCCTGTTTTGGCAAAATTTTTCATCTTGTATACATAAGACATCCGAGATGAACGTAAAAAACTTTACAAATATGCATAATAATAAGGATTAAAAGAAAATAATCAAAGCAATTTAAGATTTAAAATGTACCTGTTTCCATGGTAACGAAGCCTACAAATATGCCTTGTCCTATAGATTTTCCCGATTTTTGAAACTTCAGACAAGGTTACCATGGCAACGACAACCTTTTTGAAAAAAACTGGGGTTGATTTACATATCAGTACTTCATATTGAACTTCCATACCAAAAATCACAAAAATCCATGCCAACATGTTTTGAAATTCTTTGGTTCTTACAGACAATTGCTGTTAAAAGGCTAAAAGCTATTGATAAACACAATGTTACAAAAAATAGATTTGTGATTCAGTAGAGAACGTTTCAATATCTCAAATCACATTTAAATATTCTACGAGGAACTGTGTTCAAAGTAAGGGCCAAACTCGGGCTTCGTGGCCTTACTCCTTTATAATTTTCCTTTACTAAGTTATCGCATGAGCGAGCTCAGACTACAGCGACACCCTCTGAGGACAAGGAGACTAACCAAAAAAAAACTTCTTAACAAAAGAAAAGAGGAGATCTCCAACAAGACCCCGTTGCAGCATCAACAGCAAAACACCAAAACACCCGATGCAAAAACACAAAAGACGAGTACAGCACGAGACAGAAAAGAGACACACGACATGTAAACATCAAACACAAAAGACTACACATAAACCGACGAGACCAATGGGCAACCGGTGCCGACATTGGACGGCCATTTGTCATGCAAGTAGTAAATGGTGTGGTTATCCTGGATTACGTGCGCACAACCCTCTCACTTCTCCAATTACACAGAGGTCTCGAAGAAGGGTCCCTGTAAAGTGCGAATCAAAACAAAAACGAAACGAAACAAAACAAAACGAATCAGATCGAAACGAAACGAAACAAAACGAAACAAAACAGATCGAAACGAAACGAAACAAAACATAGATCTTAAAGAACTTGAGAAAAATTGATGTAAATGCAGAGAATTAGCACGGATGTCAATATCTGCATATATTATTGCCTTCAACCATTAGTTATTGTGGCTGGAGGGTTTTTAAAGGGTCAAAGTTGACGATTAAAACATAATGTATACGGTATATAGCACAATTGCATTTTAAAGGATTAAAGGAGAGTGAACGGGATGAATAACCTCGTCATAGGCGGAAAAAAATATTATTTAACATTCTAGTACAGAGGAAATGGGACTGTTCCGTTATGTGTATTAAAAAACTTTATCAGTAAAATGCGATCAAATACTGAAGGAGGGGGGGGGGCGGCACATTTCGTTTGAAAAAGGATAAGATTTTATGATCTCATTACGGTGTCATAGCGTGGAACTTTTTTTTATCCCTTCCCCTTTATTCCTTTCAAATAGATGAATGTTATTTGACATTTTTTTTTTCAATTGTCAACTTTGATTCTTTCAAGAAACCCTCTCGGCACTAGTTACAAATCTAAAACTCTTGGATTAAGGCAAAATTTCATGCTGATCTTGTCTTTGAATATTCATTCGGCGATTTTTCCTCTTTTTCTCATATTCTTTAAATTTTATGTTTTGTTTCATTTCGTTTCGATCTGTTTCGTTTCGTTTTGTTTCGTTTCGTTTCGATCTGTTTCATTCCGTTTCGTTTTTGTTTCGTTTCGCACTTTACATGGACCCCTCGAAGAACGTACAATTTTGGTGTAAAACAACCTCCTCACTGTACAATGACATCACATAAATGTCGGACTGTATAACGCAAGCCCTCTTTTTATATCCATTTACATATTCATCTGTGTCTATGGGGCCTCTGCGTTTCGCGGTCTTGTTTGTGTGATGTCATCTTACAGTGAGGAGGTTGTTTTACACCACAATTGTACGTTCTTCGAGACCTCTGGGTAATTGGAGAAGTGAGAGGGTTGTGCGCACGTAATCCAGGATAACCACACCATTTGCTACTTGCGTGACAGATGGCCGTCCAAAGTCGGCACCGGTTACCCATTGGTCTCGTCGGTTTATGTGTAGTCTTTTGTGTTTGATGTTTACATGTCGTGTGTCTCTTTTCCGTCTCGTGCTGTACTCGTCTTTTGTGTTTTTGCAACGGGTGTTTTGGTGTTTTACTGTTGATGCTTCAACGGGGTCTTGTTGGAGATCTCCTACCTTCTTTTCAAAGATGTGGACGATCAATGACAATATAAAACACCATAACATTGTGTTATATATGTTATATAATAATTACTATTTTCTAAAAGCAGATTTCACATAATTTAAGTACAATTTTAATCTGATTTTTTTATTTCTCTTTTACTTTCATTCAGAGAGTTCAGGGGATGCTTACTCCTCCCGGCAGCCTTGTCAAACCTCTAGCTTGTTAGGGATGCATCTATGCTTAATTTTGTGCTCTTTTGTGAGTGCTTTTAGATTATCGTCAGGATCTTCTTTAATTAGCTAAAACAAATTCAAAACCAAAGAAATATCCTATATATCTTATGTAACAAATCGTTATCACACAAAAAAATGGACGTTTGATGGCACATTTATCAGTGCTTCTTCACGTTAAATTTGTAGTAAATTTTATTGATACATAATATTGTCCCAATCAAAACTCAAGTCTAAATTTCTTCTCTCCCTAACGTCAGGAACGTCAGACAGAATATAATTTCTGGAAAAATGTACTAAAACGAAAATTCCAAGGTTATAGCAGTCTGCTTTATACATCTATCAAAGTATAAAAAACTTTAAAAAAATATGTTTTATCACAAATCTTCAAATAACATTGAAATATATTCTAATGCAACATTATTAGACTTTTAGTTCTAAAGCCGAAGTGTTATTTTCCTGTTCCTCACCGTTTTTGAATGTCACGTTGGACTCGTCAGTTCGTGCATCTGTCATTTTATTGGGTTCAAGATATGAAGCTGTTTCCGAGACTGGCCTTGAAGTCTCATTCACGCTGTAAGCATAATCATAAGCAGCTTCATTTTCGGACTCTCGATATGGATGTGTCCCAGAGGCATTGTATGGTACCGACGACATATAGTTGACAGCCTTCATCCGTTCTGTAAGATACGTAATCCTGCAATAAAAAAAATATTGATCAAAAGTCCCGGATGTCAATTAGTAAATGTGACTAGCTTATTCAACAGACCACAAAGAAGACCTCGAAGTCATGGCATTTGTAAATATAACAGGCCTGATATACATAGTTTCTCCTACGATGACTTGGTTCCATTTTTGAATGAGCCTCAAGGCCTGCATTATACTCGTACCAAATTATACTCTGTTCCTTTACGGAAGTTGCACGAATTTTACAAACATACGAAGGACCTCACATTTACCGATACACGTACGACGAATCTACAGTTTTACTATCGGTTTATTACGAACCTTAAAATGAATCACTGAGTCTTCAAACTTCAAACTTATATTCGATTACCAATACCAGTGACAATACTGAGATGCTCCAACTCTTTACCTTCATGAGGAAAATTTCAAACCAATTTTTCTGCACCAGACACGTGTTTCGAATATTACATTCTCATCAGTGATGCTCACATCGGGGCAACCAAAATTCATTTCAGTAGCGCAAGTTTCGGTGACTAGCGTCTACCGCAACTGATAAACTCGATATGTAAAAAGTGCTATCCATCTACACGTATACACTCATATGAATTAAAAATAGTTTTCATCCGCCATCTCACTTTTGGTTATCAATACAGATCAATTGTGTTCTGCTGCTGAAGACATCCGGGTTAAGTATTACACGCATATCGTACTTGATATTAATGATATAGAGAAGATCCTTACGTCAATGACAAATATGGATAATGAGTCAATGACCATATCCCTATATACAACACAAAATCAAAAATTCAGAAAATCACACAGAAGGCATACAGAATCAGGATAAAACAGGAACCAAAGCAAACAAACAAAACATGAAATAGTAATGATTAGCGTCTCAACTGCACTCACAATAGAGCACCAAATTGAGCATCGACGGACCCCTAGCAAGCTGCATGTAGGACCAGGTACCCGGGTTAAGTTCCATCAGAAAAGGTCCAATTCGCTGTGTCATGGTTCTAATCATGAACAATTTTTCAAAAATGCAAAAAAAAAAAAAAAACATTTTTTAGAATCCAAATAATTAATATAATTCTGACACGGACAGGTGCCTACTATTTCATGCCGTATATAAAATTTGCGCAGTGATTGAATATTTTATGTCAGTACATAATTACTTTGTGTTAATTTTGTCAAGTCCAATCATGATTTACCTCTTGCACAGAATGAAGGCAACACATCCAATGGATAAACAGTTTAGTACAAAAAGCCCACCACCTTTAGAAAATAGAATAGATACAATGCACAATATTTCGACGAAAACATAACTTATAAATAAATAATACTAGAAATAAAAGTTAACTTTGATATATGTATCAAAAACATGTTATAATTCTGAGGTGGTATAATTTTGGATTGCTTTGCGTGCCAAGATAAATCTGAACAAGATAAGGCTCATTATTGCACTTCAATTTTCATTTTATTTTACTAGTAGGTAATTTCTGCCTTGTTGATCTTGTCGGCTTTTTTGTCCCCCGCTTTCGCGAAAGCGCGGGGACATTAAAACCGGTTCGTCCGTCCGTCTGTCCGTCTGTCCGTCAGTCACAAAAACTTTAACCTTGTGCATAACTTTTGAATGGTAAGTGATAGGGCTTTGATATTTCACATTTGTATTCCTTCTAACAAGACCTTTCCATGGATACCAAAATGTTTGACCTTGTGACCTTGACCTTGGACTTTGACCTACTTATTAAAAACTTTAATCTTGACCATAACTTTTGAATGGAAAGTGATAGGGCTTTGATATTTCACATGTGTATTCCTTGTGACGACCTTTGCATGGATACCAAATTTTTTGACCTTGCGACCTTGACCTTTGAGTTCGACCTACTTTTCAAAAAACTTTAACCTTGTCCATAACTTTTTTATGGAAAATGATAGGGCTTTCACATTACACATGTGTATTCCTTGTGATGAGACCTCTCTGTTGGTAACAACATTCTGACCTTGTGACCTCGTCCTTGGAGGTTGACCCACATTTAAAAACTTCAACCTCGACCGCAAGTTTTTTATGGTAATTTAAATGATAGGTCTTAATATTTCACATGTGCATACCCTGTCACTAGGTAACAAAACAAAAGTTTGGACCTTTTGAACTTTTCTTGGAGTTAATCTTTCATATTTAGAATGTTGATAATATATCAGATATATTATTAAAACTTAAGAATGGGGGGATGTCTGTAAGCATTTCTTTTAAGACAAACACCCAAAAGCGGGGGACCACAATTCCTTGAATTTGATTTTTTCTTTCTTTTTCTAAAATTAGTGAACTCATATTAGCTCTTGGCAGAATCATTGAGTATAATTTTACCTGAATTGACATTCATTTCGTTTTCTCATACAATATTCAAAATAAATTGTTGAGACAAATACAATACTTAAGGGGTGGAAAATGAACTTTTCCTATATACATATCTTTATTTCATTGATAGGAAATAGAGCTAAAATTCAGTAAAGTATATGTCATACCAAGAAGGAGAACGGGAAATGGTAGGTATAATCCTTCACTTCCTGGCGTACTGTCAGTCTCTGTTATACAAATGTTTAAATACATGAAACATACTTTTGTTACTTCAAACATATCTATAAATATTTTACATATAAGCATGTATGTTTATAGACAGCACAAAAGGGGTTAAAACAACCACGTTCACTATTCAGACCATGTTTGATCAGCCCAACAAAGGTCGAATGCACGTCGCTTGGAAAAAAAGATATAAAAGCACAAAAAAGGTACAAGGGACCACGACACTAAAGGTGTTTAAATCCAGCGGAAGGGACAGCACATCCCCTGAGCCGTCTGGATACACGAATATGTACTTGTATCCAGACGGAACAAGGGACATTACGTCCCTCATTCCGTTCGGACACAAGTATATAAAAAAACATACACACACTCTCATGCTAGTCAGAACCTGTACTGTACTGAAGCTCGTATATATATCTATATACAAAATTGTCTGCGCGGTTGTTTTTTCTTCTCTTTAGCAAAACAGATACAGAAAGTCATTTTGCGAAGTTATTTATTCCATTTTAAAGTAGCTTTTTGATATATTATTTTGACATTCATTGTATTTCATTGTTCACAGCTTAGGAAAGTCATAAAGTTCATGAAATTGCTGACATTTAAAATTTCTTGCATGCCTCTGTAAAAATGAACTTACTGTCCTGTTCACTAAATCCAGAGCACCCTGTCTTGGCGATTGTCTTCGAAATAAACAATTGCCATCTTATAAACGGATACAGTCTACAGAACTCTCTTAGTCAGTACAGGAAATGCCTCCTTTTTTGTAGTTCAGTGCTAAGTTAAAGAATACGAAGGAGGATGAAATGTCTAGGGGGACTTTCTATGGTAAAAATGACAAAAGTGTGTGACGTCGAACCCCACGACGTCACCGTTTACCATTGTTGATATGAATAGCAATATGGTGACGGGCTGAAATTAACCTGGAAATTTCCCGTCGACATTTTATTTCCTGCAAAGCAGCTTACAAGCAGTTGAATAGGTGAGTTTATGTACAGTACATTTCTTGTTAAGACTAAAGGAGGTAAACCTACGGGGACAATGAATAATAAAGACGACAATACATGTACGTCTGGATTTAGCGAACAGGACTGTAGCTTTACTTACGAGTACTAATTACTCCTGTTCCTGTTGCGCCCTCCATCCCAGTCGACGTATCAATAGCTTTCAAATGTGATGCATACTCTGATGTCGAGGTCCTTGTTGTATTAAATTGAAAATAGTTGCAGATATTAAATTGAAACTTCTGCGTTTCTTATATTATGATATTAATCCATAGCATCACATTGACAGTGTAATGCAGGGTAAGGACCAGATCTAACCCTTTAAACTTACCACCTGGACTGATCTTTAAGTTATCACTGGTCATCCTCCATTCAACCCCCCCCCCCCCCTTCGGGTGACAGTAAGTATTATAGACAGTTACTTCATAATGATATAAACATATACGAATATGTTTTACAAGAAACAATGACATCCTGTTGGAGATTCTCATAAGTAGTTTATCAACTGCGATCAGAATCAAGATATATTCACCAGTGAAAGGTTCTATATGGTACGCATCCGATAGTGTGTTCAATTTAAGGTAGAGTATTCCTCAGGTCTCAGATGTTCATATTTCCAAAATAACAACTGTTACAATATTTTTATTTCCATATACCAAAAGCTTGTTATACCTGATATTGAAACAAAATATAAATCGTGGTTTCATTATTACACCGAGAACTTAAGCCGTTTGAATTCTAACATAGGAACCTATGAGAGAAGAAAGAAAAATCCTTTTTAAGAGGTGATTTAATGTAACTATAGTAGTTTCTTTCCCCAAAACAATATTAGCTTATGAATCTGAACAATATTCTGAAGAGAAAAAAGGGGAAACCAGGCAAAGAAATTACCAGCAATTCTGACCTTAGGTGTACTCTACCTTAATACTGACCTGTATGAAGATAAAAACTGTTATGTTAAATCTAAAGGTATTTTGATTTCTATTTTTCGCTATTTATTTGATTATCGACTCATTAATAACTTACTCTTCTCTTGATATGTTGAGGCAATTAGGAACTGAAACACAAATGACAGTCAGACATTTTAAAACAAAAATATATACTTCGGAAAATGTTTTCATTGAAATATCAATTCAAAATTAACTTGAATAAATGCTGTTAGATGTCACCAAACGGACACTGGGCTTGGAACTTGACCAATCTACAGTCTTGTACCAGTGCATCCTTAATACTTCACTTTGATTGACTGTGACGACGGGAATCCTTGACGGGCCCTGATCAAACCTCTTTAGAGAAGACAGGACCCCGGCCACCTGTCCTCTCTGAATGTCAGTCGTACTTCTCCGATGATAACATACATGAGCTCACTACAGCCGGCAGAGCACAGATTGTATTACGTATGCCCTCTTTTTGCATCCATTTATATATTTATCTGTGTTGCTTGGGCCCCTGTGTCTTTCGGTCCTGTTTGTGTGTGGTCATCTGACAGCGAGGAGGTTGTTTTACACCACAATTGTACGTTCTTCGAGAGGTAATCGGAAAAGTGGAAGGGTTGTGCGCACGTAATCCAGGATAACCACACCGTCTGGTCTGCAACTGACGTGGCAGATGGCCGTCCTACGTCGGCACCGTTTGTCCATTGGTCTCTTTGGTTTATGTGTAGTCATTTGTGTTTTATGTTTTCTCTGATTTGACGTTCCTTGTACCACTGTGTCTCTTTCTGTGCGTGTCGACAACATTTTTGTGGTGTTTGGAGGAAAGGTCTTTCAGCAAATTGTCGGAATTCCAATGGGGACCAATTGTGCCCCACTCCTTGCCGACATTTTCCTTTACTCGTACGAAGCTGAATTCATTCAATCTTTGGTCTCTGAAGGGAAAAGATACTTAGCTTCTGACTTCAACTTCACTTAAAGATACATAGACGATGTTTTGTCCATCAATAATCCGAAATTCGCAGATTACCTGAGCAGAATCTATCCTTCAGAGCTTGAAGTCAAAGAAACTACAGAGACAAATAATTCAGCATCCTATTTGGACATAATGTTGTCCTACGACACTGATGGTCACATGAACACCTCACTCTATGACAAACGTGACGACTTCAATTTCAGCATTACAAACTTTCCTTTTCTGAGTAGCAACATCCCTTCATCGCCTGCTTATGGCTTATGTTCATATCTCAGTTGATACGCTAGGCCAGAGCAAGTACGAAATATACGGATTTTGTTCTGAGAGCTAGGCGTCTTTCAGATAAGCTTCTCAGTCAGGGATATGTTTGTGACCGACTAACATCGTCACTGAGAAAGTTTTACGGTCGATATGGGGAACTCGTCATACACTATGATGTCCCACTCTCCAGAATGGTGGGTGATATTCTGTCATAGACCATTTGAACCATCCAAGCCAAGATTGTACTCTATGTCTTCCGAAATGGAAGTTACCGAATGTGACAGTTCTACCGAATTGAAGCGGCGGTGTTGCATGCAAGCAGGAGATGCTTCTTCCTGGGCACCTGATCTCACTCCTATATCGGGAGTTCGCTTCTTTTCATGTGGTGGAGGTTTTTGCTTGTTTGCTTTGGTTCCTGTTTTGTCCTGATTTTGTATGCCTTCGGTTTCTGATTTTCTGAATTATCGATTTTGTGCTGTATACAGGGATATGGTCATTATCCATATTTGTCATTCTTTGTGTTTTACAGTGGATGTTTTGGGGGGTTGCTGTTGGTGCTGCAACTAGGTGTGATTGGAGATCCCCTCCTTTCTTTTGATTCTAGTCACGATCGGTAACCAAATGATCTGTGGATACGTTAAAACATTGGACTTACACCTGTATCCTTCGCTTGACAAGACCAATGCATCACTTATTGCCTCTGGACATTCAGATTTATTGCCTGTGCATTTTCTTTGTAGAATATCAAATCCGTTCTCCAATGAAAAGTATGGACATCCCTCTTAAATTTAAACATACATATATTTTAAAGGAAATGATTGAATTTAACGTTTAGTGTCATGAAATATTTATATTATAAAGACCATTTACAATTATGTATGCACAGTTTACAATAATTTGTTCACAATATGTTTAGATATAAAAGTATTCTTATCTTCAGATCTTTTTATCTTTCGTTTGCTTATATATCCGTCACAGACTATTACTAATGTTCATCTTGAATTAACAATTTTAGAAATAGAAAGAAATTGGGTCTTCGTTGCGTCATATTTCAAAGAAAATTTCGCTTCTCTTCAGATTTAGGTTATACATATATAGTACATGTCTTTGGATTAAAAAAATACTAACGATAAAACATATTGGACTCAATTAGTGCCTCTTTTGAAGGATAATCTCAGATGTATTTGATTGACGGGGTTAAATTTACGTTTACCTGAATTCCGTGTGGCTCTTTAATAAAGACACTGTAATAAATCATTATTTTTTATACTTTATTTTATTTTCAATCGTTAGATTGTACTTTAAATCGCTATATTGTAGAGTAGGTAGTCACGAAATAAAATCACTATAAATCCGCTTGCTCTTATTAGCTAAATAAGAGTCTGATGATAACCTCAACAGCACTTGCAATAGAGCACCAAATTGAGCATCGACGGATCCCTAGCAGATAGAAGTGGGACCAGGTGCCCGGATGGAGTAAGATTCCCCTATTGGCTAGCCGCACCCGCCGTCGATGCTCATGCACGAAGATGAAATAATATATAAAAATACATGCATTTATTATTATCAGTGGAATTATGTATAGGATTAAGACCGAGTTGAGGTCTGTATGAAGGTTAGATACCCGAGGAGAGACCAGAGTGGTGTTTAAAAACCGATGCCGATGTCTTTAAACACCAACCTGTTCTCTCCTCGAGCATCTAACCTTCATTCACACCTCAATTCGATCTTTATTCGACTTACAAACCGAAGATTTTCTTCAATTTTCCGAAAAATAGAATTCTAAATGTTTAGTTCACACTTGCTTTTAAAATTGAAATCGACCATGCAAATTATCGGGTGGAAATATGCAACGGTAACGATTAACAGGCCATAGAAGTAAAATAATTTGTTATAATCCCGATAATTTTCAGAAATGTACCCTGTATTCGTTCAAAGAAGAAACTAATAGTGTAATAATGAGTTCTATTTCCATTAAAGTTTTATTCATGTGATAACATTATTGCGAATAGAGATACGGACAGATTTTCTAATCAAGTGAGGATAATATTTCTTTATTTTGTTCATCAAAATCCTCAATATACATGTACTTGAAAAGCATTTAGAATAATTGGTCTTCAATAATCGCTATAGGAATCTAGATTGATTTTGAAATGGCATTTTGGGGTTTTCGGGATAGAAGAATCTATTCTTCTTCTGTTAACATTTCTTATTAAAGGATGTCTTTAGCGGACTTGAAACAATATTTTCTATCATATGGCCGAATACTCATTATAATCAAAACAATTCACACCCGCGATTTTCTTTTCTCCGCCCCTCATTGTTTTTATGGATCTCCACACTTTATTGAACGTTCATAAAACCTTGAATATTTAGAATCGTCCGCGGTCTCTATGAAATAAAATGACCGATGAATAACAAAAGAATCACATTTGAAGGTTTGTAAAACTAGATAAAAAGAACATTCTTGATTATATATTGCAAAAGTTTCTTAACAACGTTATTATTTATTGCTGAGGAAAGAGATTCGATCAAGGTACTCAGTAAAACCTCACGCTATATCAAGAGTGCTAGTTAAGTGCGAAAGAAAACGAAAAGAAACAAATCGAAATGAAATGATTCAAAACAAAAGAAAATAATGCGAAACTTGAAAGGAAATTCGCAATTGTACAAAATGAGTTAGAAGATCCAGATGATAATCTCAACAGCATTCAAAATAGAGCACAAAATTGAGCCTCGACGGATGAGTGCATCTTTTTTTTTACAAAAAGTATTTCATCCCTTTCATACCCCGGCTTTCCATAGGGATCCATCATGGCTCCGATTAAAGGTAATACTATTAGACTAAATTACGTTTTGCTCTTAATTGAAAATTTTGTCTTTTGATACGATTGATAGATACAATAATATCAGCAAATCTTGTCTTCACAATTATAATTGTTCTGATATATTTTCCATTTTTTCCAAAAATCAATACCTACCAATCTATGGATGATTTTTGTTTTCTCTATAAGTTGAAATTTCCTTTTTTCTATTTTTCCATTCAGTCTGTTTTGTGTACATCTGTTTCGTATCATTTCGAGTTGCACTTTTTCGGTTTTGTTTTGTATCACACTTTACAGTCGTGACAAAACTCAGTTAAAAAAATAAAGAAGAAATATAGTAGCTGAAGTTTTTGCAAGCAAGATGAGTGGTGTGTTTTTTTTTTCTAATCTTAGTAGGGAAGCTGAATTCAATGTTATTTCGAGAATGTTGAGATTTGGGTATTTTTTTCCTAAATAGATGTGGCTAATGAGTACGTAAGCAAAGGATTTAAAAATAAAACCTACCTTTTGGTTTAAATGCTACAACTGGATAACACATTTCAATCAAACTATTTTCATTCGTTGGAAGGCAGTGGTATTGGTCAGATGATGTGCAATTCAACGTCTTACTGTGTTGTTTCCAAGACCATTCAGTTCGTGGACATTTCTTAACATAGAAATATAGTACTTGATACGAAGTTCTTAAAATAAGTGAAATAGAAATAACCAGCAAAACCAATAAACGCCTATGAATATTCATGTCGCTAGCAAAGTGACTTTTTTGAAGAATAAAATCATTGTATCAAGGAAAATAATGACATTTCTGATAAAACTTTGAGTGCAGGAAAGAAAAACCGAGGAACATTTCAAACTGCGTCCCAGTTTATGTTTTGGTACGAATGACACAATACTTCACAGGAAGTTACATCTCAAAATATATTGCAAGCTTTAAGGAAGTCCATCTAATTATCGCATAGAGACATGGCTTTTATGACATTATGTAAGCACAATCGTGTTTTGATAAATTGGAATTTAAGTGCCAGTCATATTGTTAAAATTCTATTGGAAAATTCAAGTTAAGTGTATTTTGGTCAAATTAGAATTAAGAAATTAAGAACAGCTGAGTTCATTTATTTATTCGATTCATAAATAAACTATTTAAATGGAGCAATGTCATAAGATGCATAGTTATTAGTTTTCCGACTTTTGTATAAATATCCATAATTAAATGAAATCACTATTACTATCAGATACCTTACACCTTACTGTATCCGTACATGTAATTCAATTCACTATATATCGCTTAGTGAGAATATGTTCCGCTCTTCTCACTGTTGGGATCCCTCCTATGTTTAATCTGTTCTTAAACTATAGCCCTTTTTCAATAACTCGAATTCCTACTATATGTGGTTTTGTTCTTTCATACATATTAGATCATGTATTGCATAGTTGTTAAATTTTGGTGAAAGGATGGGGGGGTGTTCATTGATGATGAATTTTCATATATGACTATACCATAATAGATATGCATCATACTTTTGTTTAGAGGCCTTACCCAACGTTGCTCAATGTCACTTTCAAAGTCAAAGTTATGTAGTTATGATGAAACATGCGACCTGATGTATAGAAGTGTATTAATTACTTCTTACCAACTCTGTCGTCCGAAAGAAGCTTTGTTGTTGCCCTTTATTGAGTTGATTTTTTTTTTGCTATTTCAAAAACTTGTCATTCCATTCAAAACCTTAACCGAAATTAAAGGAGTTTAACATCTTAGCACCATCCCTTCTATGCTATTTTGAACATATATTTCATTTTAATATGCTACTGAATCGACCCTTCAGGAAATATGGAGCCGCGCACATTCTGTAAAGTAAATATACAAATCTAAATTCAAAATATTAAGGAGGTAGCTACTGTAATGAATGTTAATTGCTCCGCCGGAAGTATCACTGATGAAATTCTAATATTCTAAACACGTGCTGTTGCAGAAAATCGGTTTGGAATTTTCTTCATGAAAGTATAGAGTTTGAACACTTCCGTATTATTTCTAATTTAAGGACTCCGACGAAAAGATGAAAAGATATAAAAGTCCAAAGTTATTACATCATTGTATAAATCACCAAAGTTTCCTGATGCATTAAACGATTAAGGAAAAGAATTGTGTACAGCTAACGTAATGTTATAAGCTTGGTGAATTGATGTATGCATCGATATGGGAAACGAATGATATGGGAATCAAAAATTATCCAATAAATACAAACACATCCAACTTCAATTTTACAAATTACCATTGTCTGGGCTAGAAATATTCCTTCGTTCCCTGAAAATGTTAAGAAAATTAGCAATTTACAAGCTATTTCAAAGCAAGCTTCGAAAAAAAAAAACACTTTGATTTTATGACAAGACGACTAAGAAACACCCTACGCTATATCTCTGAGCTATTGACTTCGGTAGTACACAAAGTACAACTACATATTATGAAAGTATACTGAAAAAATATTATAGAGCATATCGCTGTCCGTAGTAAAATACTTTCCCTGACATGGTCGCAATGACACTTTCTATATAGACATAACCTCAGACAGTGTTCTGTAGATATTGTTTTCAATTCCGTGTGTGAACGTCGACGGCGGGTGCGGCAAAACCAAACAGGTGATGTTTACTCCTCTAGGGCACCTGGTCACAACTCTAGCTTGATAGGGGTCCGTCGAAGCTCATTTGGGTGCTCTATTTTGAGTTCTGTTGGGATTGTCATCAGGATCTTTTCGTTGATAATAGTAGGCTCCGGACGAAATTATGTTTTATGCTTTGTAGGCTCTTTGATATATTTTGGAATTGTACTTTTTAATAAAAGTGTAAGTCATCAAATTTATTTTTGATGTTGGTTCTTATACCGCGGCAAATGGGCAACCCGCTTTGCCATTGTTTTAAAGCATACGAAGAAAGGTAATTGGATGAGATTTAAGCTTCTTTTTTATCCTTACTTTGGTACTAAAAGTTGCCTTATATATTCATGCAATACATATTCGGCAAGGTAAAGAGTTGGAACACTTTCGTATTATCAAATTAAGAGCCAATCCGGCATAAAACCATGCAAATTCATCCAAATGACCTAGTAACCAAATTTAATGATTTTAAGTTATTCTTATAGATAAATGACTAGGAATAATTCTGTAAAATATTTTCGTTCAAATGTCCATGGTTACAGAGATATACCACCCCATCATTTTCCCGCCAAATTTACAAAAAGGACGTAGAAATATCCCTATTTTCGCTGATGTACTTCTCTAAAATTTTAAATATAAATTGAGTTGGACTAAATATTGTGATTGATATATTGAAATATAAAATTTTATTCTATCTTACGATAATATTATGTATGAAAATTTTTTTTCCAAAGACAGCCACAACGTAACTTGAAAAGAGGTAAAAATCAATTAAGTGAGAAAACGACGTTTTAGACGTTTTTCACGCACCAATATCTTCTGTAAGAGAAGTTTGATTTTTATCAAATTTCATCTTTTAACTCTTTGCTTTAATCTTATAAATTAATCAAAAATCCACCGCTGCCAAATGATTACGTATTGAGATGTAGACAGTTAGAATATGTATAAAAGATCAGCTTGACGAAAAAACGACGTTTTAGACGTTTTCCAAACACCAATATCTTCTGTAAGAAAATTTTTTTTTTGTTCAAATTTCATCTTTCAACTCTTTGCTTTAATCTTTCAAATATATCAAAAATCTACCGATGCCAAATAAATAAGTATCGAGATATAGACAGTTAAAATATGCATTAAAAATCAGCTTAACGAGAAAACGACGTTTTAGACGTTTTTCACGCACCAATATCTTTTGTAAGAGAAGTTTGATTTTTTATTCAAATTTCAACTTTTAACTTTTTGCTTTAATCTCATAAATATCTCGAAAATCCACCGATGCCAAATAATTATGTATCGAAATATAGACAGTTAAAATATGCATCAAAATGAGTTTTTTTTTTTGCGTCGTAAAAATGCGAACGAAAATTAGACATAAAAAGCTTTATTATCAAAAAAAGAACCTGTCAGATGAGTTTGAACATACTGATCAAACATACATGTACATGTATTAAATACAGAAATATACTTTAATTCAAAAATACAAACCAATAAGTGTAAACTTCATGGGAAGTAGAAATACATGCCGTGAAATGTCTATTTCAAAGATCAACATTTAGCTGTAATTGTCTCCGTGACGTCTTGGGGATTTTTTTAGACATCAATATGATTAAAAAAAAACAAGCAAATAATAACATAACTTGCAACAATGACCCTGAAGTATGACAGGAGTAGATTTGATACATACGTCCACTCTTTTGAGAAGGGGGGTCTCTTTTCGTTATCACTGAATTATACATTTAGATCTATATATACATACATGTATGATAATAATACATGTATATTCGTATTTGCGTCATCTTTAGAACTAGAAAGCGTTGTTTTAGCATCAAGGCGAACGACATCGTTTGCGTCACAGGCCATTGAATGTACTTGAAACTCACAACGTGCGTATCTTGCTTCTCGGTAAATCCGTAGAACGCACTGATCGAGACCGCACGCAGCGAGAGTTCTGCATGTTTTTTTGTGACTGAACCAAAATACGCATGGAGGCGAACTGATACATCTAACGCAACGACCGCATACGGAATCCCAAAGATTGCACACGTAAAAACACGCATGTGCGGCGAGTTGTGACCACATCTTTGTTCAAAATTGTGTTAAGATTTTTTATCCAGAAGTCTTCTCTGTTGCGACGGAAAGGTGTGATCAAATTGGGATTGTTTGTGGGGTGATATATTTTCTCCAGGATTCTGGCTTTCATAGATTAAACAGAATGATCCGCATGGTCAAAATGTCGATAAAGGAGTTGACTTCCTTTATTATTTATTTTTGACCGGTGTCCTGACATTCTTTTTCGGAGCTGATCTTTGGTTTCACCCACATAAATCAATCCACAAAGTGAGCACTCCATTCCGTACACAACATTAGATGTCATGCAGTTAAGGTTTTCAAAACTATGCGTGTTAAATGTTTGTTTTGTGAGATTACTTGAGAATGAAGTGTCTGTTATTAGAATGTTACAAGTTTTGCAGTTCTTAGTGCCGCACTTAGAAATTGAGCAATCGCTTGGTGAAAATTGGTGCTCTTTTAGTATATCGACCACTTCAATCTTACAGGGATTGATTTTAATATACACATCTGCATGTTTATACCAAAACTCATGGTTGTTACTTACTACAAATGTTTCATCTCTAATGTCGTGTAAACTATTTCTAGGGACACTAAAGTTACCTGTTGCGTATGTGTCCTTAGACGCAACAGGTTGGGGCCTTATTATAGTGGGCGACGCCCCAGCCACTTTGTAGGTCTCTTGAGTTCTATCCATTTAAGCTAAAAACTGCCCGACAAGTGCCCTCGGGGACAATTTGTCCACCAGCAGTGACACATAGACAGTGGTAAAAATGACAAATATGGATAATGACCATATCCCTGTTTACAGCACAGAATCGACAATTCAAAAATCAGAAACCGAAGGCATACAAAATCAGGACAAAACAGGAACCAAAGCAAACAAACAAAAACCTCCACCACATGAAAAGAAGCGAACTACCGATATGGGAGTGAGACCAGGTGCCCAGGAAGAGTAAGCATCTCCTGTTTGCATGCAACACCCGTCGCTTCAATTCGGTAGAACTGTCACATCCGATAACTTCCATTTCGGAAGACTTAGAGTACAATCTTTGGTTGGATGGTTCAAATGGTCTATGACAGAATATCATCCACCATTCTGGAGAGTGGGACATCATAGTGTATGACGAGTTCCCAATGTCGACCGTAGAACTTCCTCAGTGACGATGTTAGTCGGTCACAAACATATCCCTGACTGAGAAGCTTATCTGAAAGACGCCTAGCTCTCAGAACAAAATCCGTATATTTGGTACTCGCTCTGGCATAGCGTATTAACTGAGATATGAACACGCCATAAGCAGGCGATGAAGGGATGTTGCTAAATTGAAGTCGTCGCGTTTGTCATAGAGTGAGGTGTTCATGTGACCATCAGTGTCGTTGGACAACATTACGTCCAAAAAGGATGCTGAATTATTTGTCTCTGTGGTTTCTTTGACTTCAAGCTCCGAAGGATTGATACTGCTCAGGTAATCCGCGAATTTTGGATTATTGATGGACAACACATCGTCTATGTATCTGTGAGTGAAGTTGATGTCAGAAGCTAAGTATCTTTTCCCTTCAGAGACCAAAGATTGAATGAATTCAGCTTCGTACGAGTAAAGGAAAATGTCGGCAAGGAGTGGGGCACAATTGGTCCCCATTGGAATTCGGACAATTTGCTGGAAGACCTTTCCTCCAAACACCACAAAAATGTTGTCGATCAGAAAGTTAAACATCTGAATATTGTCTGTTTCAGTGTAATTATTTTCAGAATCGGACTTTTCTTTTACAAAGTAGGTTTTGTCATAGTTAACAACAATAAATTTGTATTTGCGATTACCGTTCTTTCTTGTAAACGCATTACTTATAATTTTTTCGAGTCTCTCTTTCAATTTAGAATGTGGAATTGTAGTGTAAAGTGTCGAAAAATCAAAGGCTTTGATCGAATGGACTCTACTAAAATGAGTGGATTTCAGATGTTCTAAAAGTTCCTTCGAATTCTTTAAAATCCACATCTGGTTGATACCACTTCGAGAATATACTGTCGAACAATATTTTTGAAGCCCAGATTTGATTTCAGATAAAACTTTGGTGAGTAAGATCGATACAGATTTGGTAGAACATTTTGATGAATCAGCGACAATAAACTGTTGAAACTCATTTTGGAAGTGATCTTCATAGTACATATTTCAAGACCTCATGGCAACGAAAAATGCCCAACAACCTTTTAATATTTTTCATTTTTCTTATCCATTAAGGAGGTCCAGGACAGCAAGACTTAATAAAGATCCTATCATTTCATTTTCCTAAAAATTATAAATGTTTATGATTGAAACATACTTTTTCTTCATGCAATGTTTAATTATCTGTTACTGTTAGTTTTGAAGCTACGGACGTACATGTATACTCATTGAAGGCCCAAAAATTGACCGTTATAGTGACATTTAAATTAACACACTTTAGGTAATAAAAACAGTTACAAATCTTCTGTGGAGGCAAAATAATAACAAGGTCTATATTTTTCATTCAGATATGATGTGAGCAATCGGGTATGTAAAGAATTTATGATTACTGAGACTTTTAAAAGAAATTGTCAAAAGGAGATAAATTTATGTCTATTTTCAGAATATCTTTGAGATGTTAATTTATAATAATGAAGTCCGTTTATCTGAAACCATATCATTTATTTTCCTTAAAAACTTGATATTATCTTCTTCATAAGTCAAGTGAAAAACCGATATGTTCCTATTGAAATTTGACCGTCAGTTTTTAAGTTATCGTCATTTTGTTACCCGCCCCCTCATTTTTATACTCCCGTCATTTGACGGGTCGTATTATGGTATGGCGAAGTCCGTCCGTCTCTCAGTCTGTCCGTCTGTCTGTCCGTCTGTCCGTCCGCCTATGGAATGCAATAACTTGAATATGCGTCAACGGATTTTCACGAAATTCATACATTATGATTGGACTGTGGAGAGTTAGCCGCTTTTCGATTTTCAGGTTCATCCGATTTGTCGTTACAGAGTTATGGGACTTCGATTTTTGAAATACAGTGAAAATATACTAAAATAGTTAAAAATTATCTAAAAATCTATTTCTGGTTGAAATGTTTTGAAATTTTGTATACTTCAAGTAAAAAGGATGTTCTTTGACATATTTAACGGGTTTTAAATTTTTTTGTCGCATAACCGAGATATTGTGTGCAATGGGAAGGGGGGTTAAATGCACATATATGTTAGGCTAAGGGCAAAATATAAGCGCTTGGAACGCAATAACTTGAATATACGTCAACGGATTTTCACGAAATTCATACATTATGATTGGACTGTAAAGAGAAAGCTGCCGTTCGATTTTCAGGTTCATCCGATTTGTCGTTACAGAGTTATGGGACTTAGATTTTTAAAATACAGTGAAAATATACTAGAATAGTTAAAAATTATCTTAAAATCTATTTCTGGTCGAAATGTTTTGAAATTTTGTATACTTCAAGTAAAAAAGATGTTCTTTGACATTTGTAACGGGTTTTTAATTTTTGTCGCATAACGGAGATATTGTGTGTAATGGGAAGGGGGCTGGGTTATATGCACATACTACATCTTAAGCTAAGGGCAAAATATAGGCGCATGGAACGCAATAACTTGAATATGCGTCAACAGATATTCATGGTTTTTGTACATTGTGATCAGACTTTGAAGAGGAAGCCGCCCTTCGATTTTCAGGTTCATCAAATTTATCATTATGGAGTTAAGGGACTTAGATATTTTGGTATTGTGAAAAAAATCCCAACGGGCGTATCTTGCTGCGTGAGCGTAGGCTTTATTACGTTACCTAATGCTGACGTTCTTGAGAAAAACGCGCCAATGCCGCCGTTTCTATTATGACGTCATAATTGATCTAGAGCTTTCCGATGGGGTTCTCTCGGATACTGTTCTGGATCCCCTTAAATGGTATATTGTTTGATTTTTAATAAAGAATTTGTATGTTAACCCGCTTTTAAGCCTTTTAAGGTGGTACCTTGAATACTTTTTTGCCCGTAACATTTCGTTAATTCATATGCTCTAATAGCAGAGGAGAAGTCGAAAAAAAAATCAACCTCTCAGAGCCCTCGCGGTCATTTACGTTGACCGATTGACACGAAATACAATTTATTTTTAAATGATGAACTCGAGTGCTTGCTTTCTGTAAGGTTCGTGAAATTCTGTGCAGCGGTTGCAGCGGAGAGGTCAGAGCCGATGATGGTGTTATCTTTGATCAGCATGAAAAACAAAATCTTGTAGAGAACCTTGAGTACGTACTTGCTTCTTTGATAGTCTACAAGGTTTAAGTTTGTTTGTTTGTCGACGCATGTCTCTAAATCCGAATGATGCACTTGCGACATATTTTCAGGAACTTTAATTTATTCGTGTTTTGTCAAAGACGTAAAAATGACGTCATTTTTTAACCTCCTACGATGAAACGTTTGGTGATATCGACAGGGAATATTCACAAATTGTTATCTGATACACGGAGTATTTCTCATTTAGTTTATATGTAAAACGTCATCAAATTCTTGGCATCAAATAAAAGCAGAAAAAATTATGCAACGTGGATCAGATATACACGTTTCTGATACTTGAACCACTTTTCATGAAAATATCGAAATTTTTTTGTGAACAGTAATTTTCGAATGCGTCTTAAGATACGACAAACCGAAGCTGATCGGACTTGGTTATATGTGCCCTCGAGGACTCCTGGTCAACCAGTAGTGACACTCATGTTAAACGTCTTCAAATTCATAGACTCATCTAAGGACAGATAAATTTGTAGTATGGACCAGACATACTCATACTTTTGAGTTCTTAACACTCGTCAGTTATCTTCAATTAAACAATGTAATTTGGCCAATGAGTGTCAAACTTATTATGTACAAAAATGTACCGAAATACGTAGGAGGATGGGTGGGATATGATTCTACGTTTTAGAAATTTTGATAACAGAAATTTTCGAATTCATACAAATGTTAAGTTTTCAAATTCATTAAGAGGAGATAAATTTGCAGCGTTGACCAGACATGCAAGTTTCGGGTACTGAGCCCTCGTCAGTGATCCTCAATCTAAAGTTATCTTAAAACATACCGAAAGACGCAGCAGGATGGCTGGGAAATGATGCTTAATTTACAGGGCAAATTTAAGGGTTTAGTGTCCCTACCCTCAAGGCTGACTTGATTCAAAAATCAATGATAAAGACATAATAGAATCGAACGTGAAAAACGATTACCCTTTTTAGGTTATTTAGAAAATATCAAGAAAGTTCTAGGAAAATGTATTTTGGTTTAATTCAGCCTGTTTGACATTAAGTACTACTGACGAGGATTCAATATTCGAAACACGTGCCTAGTACTAAAACATTTATTTCAATATGAACAATTGTCATGATTATGAAGCTTTGTCGGTCGGGACAATAAAATGCCCAAAGCAGGTATTGTAGTAATCTGCATCACCAACAGGTGACACCAGTAAGATAAAGGGGTTGTAATACTTTCAGATTCTTCTTTCCCCGGGAAAAGGTAACAGACCGAAGAACTTGATCACTATTGATGTAAATCAGATAAAGCAGGACTTGAATACATTATTACCATTTCAAGAACCTCGAAAAGAATTTGATAAGACTTGCTAGCGTGGTGAATAACCGTCCTGTGTAGGTTCCGTATGCTAGATTATCTTTTTTGGTTAATGTCCTACAATGGTGATCGTAGTAGTTTACACACTGTTTTTCGGAAACTTCGGGCACACCTCGGAAACTTCGTTAGGAAAAACTGGTAATTCGGAAACTTCGGGCAAAATTCCGCCCTAAATTTACCGATGTTACCTAAAATTTCTAACTTTCCGAATTTCACCGGAATACCCTAAATAATTGTATTTACCCGAAATCGAAAACGAGGCTGCGTGAATATTTATTATTATTGTTTGTTTCTTTAAGTAAATATATTATTTCGAAATTGTTTTTCATTTGAAGGCATCAAATGTACAACTGATTCAATTTGATTGTCTAACGAGCATTATTTGCACCATAAAGTGACGATAAAATTCATTTTCGTTTTCTATCATTGCAAACCACGGATCTGTAATTTTTTTACGATAAGACGAGGTTAATTTCCTCAAATATTAGAAAATAAGATATATTCTAGGATAATTTTATTTATAATTAGACAAGAGATCCCTCTCCTTTGCCTTTAGACGTGGTCTGGGCCATTCTCCCCCCCCCCCCCCCCCTTCCACAATCAAACACAGACATACATGTACATTTTACCACGCACTACCGAGAAATTACATATTGCATAATTATGATAATAAAACAGCTTTATCTCTCTCTCTCTCTCTTTTAATTTTATCCCCCCCCCCCTTTTTTTATATGAATAGCTCTGTATTTTGTCGGATTCGGAACGTTCTATGTCTACTTTCGGTTTCAAAACATGACTACGATCGAATTTTTGTAGCAGTAAAACTTGATGTTTTATATTTCTCCCTTGATGCAATGCACGAAACAGTCAGGAATTTTATGGAGAATGATCATAGCCGTGTTACACATTGAAGAACAGACCGGTAAAATGTCTGTACTTACAGCAAGGTATCCAAGAATCTGCAAGGTGTGCATGGTTGAATTATTGCATGCATGTACTACATGTACTGATGAATGGTACCAAGGATGTATATAGTAGGTATAAAAAACAACAACAAGCATGGTCCAAACATAATGAAGGAATCGCAAACTACTGTCAGAGTCACTGCATTCAATCCAATAATCAACGATTGACGTACGGATTGCACTGGCCCGGTATTCTGGAAATTCAACGGTAGGTTAGTACACGTAGTACATGTAAAATGATCTGATGATGTATAATACCTATTTCGTTTTGTGATTCGGGCTCGGACCGTTTCATTATGCTGCTGTTGACTGATAATCCTTACTCGGGTAGGGACTATATCGGTCAACGGCAGTGTAATATAACAGTTATTATGCTACCGTTGACCGATAGTCCATACTCGAGTAAGTTGACGGCAGTATAATAATTGACTGATTGATTGATCCTTACTCGGGCCAGGACTATCGGTAAATAGCAGCATATTAGAATGGTTTGTGCCTGAATAACAAAATTAAGAGATTATGATTTAAATCACTGTCCACCAGTCTTTACGAAAAAAAATTCAACCACTGGCCCGAAGACAAGATAGACATTGAAAATGCCACCATCTAAAATGTATTTGGCTTGATTGCAAAGCAATTCCAGTCTATAGATTGACAATGTCCGCCTGTCTGTCTATCCGACTGTCTGTCATCCGTTGTCAACATTTTGGTTAAAGTTTCTGGTTAAAGCAAAATCTAAGAAACTTTACCTTGACCTTCGACTTTGACGTAGTTAAAGATTTTGGTTAAAGTTTCTGGTTAAAGCAAAATCTAAGGAACTTTATGCAGTAGAAACTTTATGTTATACTGGTACATGTAGGTTGTAGGGCTAAGCGGTTTTATCGTGGTACCTGTATATTGTGATACGAGGCTTCGCAATACGTACCATGGTATTTGTTTTCAAAAACCGGTTTTTGACGGTATTTTTAGCGAACGCAAATTACTACTCAAAATACATCAATAGCTAGGGTCATTTAAATTGTTCAATTTTCTGACTAGCCATTTTTAAACAAGACGAAGTGTCCGTACTATGCTACACAGCCTGACGTTTGTTTGACCTTACGTCAACACACTGCACAGGTCAAAGACAAAAGTAAATAATCATTTATTTTGGTATACCAATTTGCAAGAAAGACTTGAACATATTAGCTCGATTCTTAGCAAGTATTGGCAGATTGTTAAAAGTACAATGTCGTTGTGTTTAAAATTCACAGATGTGAGCCTTTCCTCTCATTTATTTAATAAGGGTAGGAAGTTTTTGAGTGACTGTTTGCACTGTCTGTATGTCCACGAGTGTCTGCCATTGTCCTAGCAGGCAGAATTATCACATTCTTGCAACACACAGCAAGTTTGCGTTAACGCGCATTACATGTACCACAATAAATGCACTTGCTGTGTGTTGCATACCCGTAACAAGACACAAATTATGACACTTATTCTCTATATGGAAACATTTTCAGATTTTTTAAGCAAAATTTTGAAAGCAAAATTGAAGTAGGAAAATGAAAAAGATAAGGAATATCAATGACAATGTTATAAAATATTGCAATCGCAATATATCGCAATACAAATTTGACTCGCGACACTCAGCCCTAGTAGGTTGCCTTTGACAATTTATCTCGTAACATTTGACCTAGTGACCTTGACCTAGGGCTTTGACCTAGTTAATGATTTTGCTTAAGTTTCTGATTGAACCAAAATCTCAGGAGCTATAAACATAGTAGAAACATAATATTATACTTATTGGTTGCCTCTGACAAATCCTTTCAATTTATGCAGTAACATTTGACCTGACCTTGACCCAGTTAGTGACAAAAGCTTAATTTGCAATCCAGCCATACTCTCTTTAGCAGTGTTTTATTTGAGTATAAAATATAATTGCATTATTGCATTCCTCTACCATATAACCATATGATTTACGACTAAGTGAGAACTATACAATGATATCTATTAGGTAATGATAGGAATTTACCTTTATGATTTATTGTTAGATGATGTGATTTAGATGTTTGTTATCATCACATATTTTTTCTATTTCATTTAAAAGTTGTACTCGTGTTATTAGCTCTACTGGTCTCAGACAACTCCTCTGAAACTGTAAGAGATAGAAAGTTAATTCTTTTTGCATTTTACTTGGACCATGGTCTAGTTGTGCACCTGACATTTAGTTTCAGTCCCTGACCCCCAGGGTCTTGGAAAATGGGTGTGGTCATTAAATTCTATGTAAACTTGTCCGGACAACTCCTCTGAAACTGTTAGAGATAGAAAATTGATTCTTTTTGCATTTTACTTGGACCATGGTCTAGTTGTGCACCTGACATTTAGTTTCAGTCCCTGACCACCCAGGGTCTTATAAAATGGGCGTGGTCATTAAATTCTATGTAATCTTGTGCTCGCAACTCCTCTGACACTATAAATGATGGAGACTTAATTCTTTTTGCAATATGATGGGTCTGTGGTCTTGTTGTGCACCTGATATTTTGTTTGAGCCCCTGACCCCCAGAGTCTTAGAAATGGGTGTGGTCATTTTCTCCAATATAACTCTATATAATCTGTGCTCGCAACTCCTCTGACAATATAAATGATGGAGAATTAATTCTTTTTGCAGTATGATGGGTCTGTGATCTTGTTGTGCACCTGATATTTTGTTTGAGCCCCTGACCCCCAGGGTCTTAGAAATGGTCGTGGTCATTTTCTCCTATACAACTCTATGTAATCTTGTGCTCGCAACTCCTCTGACACTATAAATGATGGAGACTTAATTCTTTTTGCAATGTGATGTGTCTGTGGTCTGGTTGTGCTGATATTTTGTTTGAGCCCCTGACCCCTAGGGTCATAGAAATGGGTGTGGTCATTTTCTCCTATATGTAATCTTGTGCTCACAACTCCTCTGACTAAATTCTCATTGCAATATTATGGGTCTCTGGTCTAGTTGTGCACCTGTTATTATGTTTTAGCCCCTGTCCCTTAGGGTCTCAGAAATGGGTGTGGTCATTTTTTCCTATATAAGTAAATGTAATCTTGTGCTTGCAACTCCTCTGATACTATAAATGATGTAGAATAATTCTTTTTGCAATGATTGGTCTGTGGCATAGATGTGCACCTGGTATTTTGTTTTGGCCTTATACCCCCAGGGTCTTTGAAAATGGGTGTGGTAATTTTTCCTATATAGTTGTGCTCTCTTCTCGTATAAAGCTATTTATGATGGGGAGTTAATTCTTTATCCAAGTCTTGATGTGTCATTGGTAGTTCATTTGAGCTAGCAGTCCTTGGCCCCTAGGATCTTGGAAAATGGGTGTGACATTCTTTTTAGAAATACTTTATCTCGGATATTATGAATTATATGAGTGCTATTATAGTTGCAGTATAATGGGTATGTAGTTTTGTCATGCTACTTATAATTTGTTAGAGTGCCTGCTCCCTATGGTCTTGGTTTAAAAAAAAAGAAAGGAAATTGATGTTTTAGAAAAAAACAACCAGGAGAGCTACAGTCTCGTCAGAGACTTCTGGTTTCAGGATAATGAGAGTCAACACATACAACATGGTCAAACAGAAGTGAGTGATCATGGATTGGTGCAGCATAGCTTCCTTCCTTCATAATTTGTGTATCTTGGACACCAGAATCAAGACAAGATGAAGAAAAATTAACAGTTTTATATGGCATTTAATACATGTATGTGGAATGGCAAAAACATGTGGTTTCTGATTTACTCAGATTGAGAAATTTAATGTCGCCATATAAAAATCACTTTGTTAGGCTGTTTGTTCATCTGTCTCTGATTGTCTGTCTGTTTGTCAGTCTGTCACATATTTGTTTGTAACTTACTTTTGCAGAGATAGTAACGCATGATGAGACTCAGCAGGTCAAGGTCACTTTCAAGGTCAAAGATCATTACGAAGCATTTTTAGTTTAAAATTTTAAAATTTCATTTATTTTTCATCAAAATGTTTTAAAACATTGTATAATTCAAGAAATTGGCATGTGATATATCAGGGCAGGGACAATACTGCACCCAGCCGATCTGATATGTATCATGATACCTGATATCGGATATAATATGTATCGCAATACTAAGTAAATTGATAAAACCTTCTCAAAATCCTATTTGATACTATTTATATTCATCATATATAAGTAGCTTTTTTTTATTCAACAGGTTATATGTATTCAATACTAGCTTTCTGACCAGAATTTTCCCGATTCCTATAACTTGTACTTCATAAACCAGGAAACCAAATGTTTACCACACCAATCTTGTGATGTGCTTGGCATTTCTAACTTAATCCACTTCCCCGTAGCCATTTTTCACTTTCTCCGAATGTTACATGTACTTTCTTTTTCTCTGAAAGTTATATTTGTTTTTGGCGTTGGGGACAAAAATCCAGAAAATTCAATAAAATATTTTTTTTTGTAAATTTTAACTTTGGTGTGTTTGGTTATATCGATACTTGGATTGCGAAAAAAAATATTGTGATGCATTGATGAATCAGAGTATTGTACCAGCCTTATGATATATGTCACAGGTTTTTAGATTGTGTGTCACATAGTTGTGAACTTACGTGAAAAGGGAGGGGGATGTTCATTGACGATACATGATCATATATATATATGGCTACAGTATCTATAGCTAATTGATATGCATCAGAATGAAGTATGTTTAGAGGCTATAGTCTAGCTCAAGGTCATTTTCAAGGTCAAGACAATGTTTTCTGGTCAAACATGTGACAGGTGACATACCTGTTCCTGAACAGTGTTATTCTTTTACTCAAATGTAGACAGTAATTAACCATCTACTGCCATTCACACTTGCTGTCTTTTGACAATTACAGTTGTAAGTTTATTATTGTCAGATTGATAGTATTCTGCATGTACTTCATCAGTTGCAAGAAAGGAAATAAATTGTAAAGCAACTGGGTTTTGGTATCTTATGTTAATTTTTTTAGCTATACCTTCTTGACCTAGAAGGTGTTGAATATTGACCCACATTATACTTGAGCTAAATAAGCTGTAATAATTACAATTACATTGAAATTGAAGGGGTTAAAAATCTTTGCAAAAATGTATACACACAAACATGTCAGCAAAATGCAAAAAAATTACCACGCACTTACAGAAGTTGGATCAGCCAAAGGTCTATAGATCATGTTTACACATGTAAATTTATATTGATGATGTGATTAGAATCATTAGATCACTTATTTGAATATCAGTTTATACATGATCATTCTCATCAGTTCATTATGTTACACTTCCTTTTGATTTCTATTTTACTCACTGCAAAGCAAATACAACATGCATATATGCGGAAAACTTTATTCAATGTCTGTTATTCAGTATCTATGTCAAGGTTAACTTCAAAATCAAAGTCACATATTGAGGGTCAATCTGCAACGAGCAACTTGCCCTTTCCTTGAACAAATCAGTTTCCAGTCCTGGTGATCAATTTTATTGTGTTGTTTGCAGAATTGTTACGTATACGTAGCACTCTAGGTTTTTTTAATGACCTGAATCTAGATCAGAGGTCAAGGTAACAACATACTTTCTTGGCAAAACTTTGTGACAAAACTTTTTCCCCTCTACATGGTTTTCAATAACATTTAACATAATTATCTCTTAGGACCCAAGGATGTATTATGGTCTTAAATAAAGGTAAGAGGTCAAGGTCATAATATACTTTTTTTTTATGAAACTGTGTAGAAGATTCAGTATGAATACTTTGAATGAATAGTTGGTTATTATTTATTCCTTTATGACAGATCTTGCATAGGAGTATTTACCACAAGATTGCAGACAATCACAGGTTTTCGGACAGAGTCCGGCAACATATTTGTATCTCGGGACGTGTGTGACGGTACGGTTATCGTGCCCGGTTAGCTCAGTTGCTAAGAGCATCTGCCTCCATAGCAGAAGGTCTCTGGTTTGATTCCTGGACTGGCCACATTTTTCATTCTACCTATCACAATTAGTGCAAAGGGCTGTCATAAGATTGAGAACACCTTGGAAAGAATTTGTTAGATATAGAGTTGTACATGTAATGGTAGTTAGACAAGAATTTTATCAAATTATAAAATATTGAGAAGGACAAAGGAACCCCAAATGATTTTTATGAGGGGAGGGGCAGGAAAACTGCTCCCTTCCCTAATTAAGAAAAATGTCCAGAAAGTTTGCACCTCCCCAAAAAGAATCTAGCCCGAAGGGTCTGCTGAATTATCTTTGGTCATGCATCCGCTAAAGAACAGGAAAAAACCGGGCCCTGTTCGAGAGTCTCCATAAAAAAAACAACAACAAAACCCTCCACGCCTCTCCATTGTACAAAATGCTGTTATTTTGAAAAGCCACGGCAGGGACGTATTATACACGTCCCCGGCTAAGGAGTAAGGACAGCTGAAATTCTAGAAAATCAAAAAAAAAAAAAACAAAACAAACAAAACAAAACAAAACAAAACAAAAAACAAACAAACACACACACACAATGAGGAATTATTTAAAAAAAAAAAAACACACACACACACACATAGAACTTGCCTAAAATTGCAAACAAGTTCGATCATTAGCTCTGTTTCTAGTCGGTACACAGTGTAAAATCGGCTTTTTATGTAGGAATATAACATATTACTTATTGCCTTTTGAAATTACATTAGTTTTCTCAACTTGAAATTAAGAAATCTCTTAAGAATTTTTGAATTGAATTTTTGAAGTGTTTCCATTGCGGAAAGTACAACTTCGTCGATCAGAGGAAATTCGAATTGTTTATATTCAACGATCTTTTCTTAGATAATATCTTTTCTTTAGTTCAACGATCTTTCTTATAATACTTTTCTAATATCGGATCTTTTCTTTATTATTTTTTTTATTTATTGTACACAGGGGGCCGAAGCAAGGTTTTTTTTTCAAATATTTCAATGACTGACGTGTCCCTCTTTCCATTCAATCAGCTACGTAACGTACAGCAATTTTACGCAGATCTGTGGGAAATCGTTGTACATAGCTGATTAAATGTAGCGAGGGAAGGGGGGTTGGGATTTTGATTGCAGAATGATTTCATGGAAATAAAAAAAATCTGGCTACTGCCCCCTGTGACTTATTCAATACCAAATTTGACCTGTACATACGTGCGAATCTAGATAATCAGGGGAGGGGAAGCGTTATAACAGCGTGAGCGTATTTATTTCAGAAAAAAAAAAAAACCATCCCTAGTATTGCAAATTGCCAATAAAATAGTATATGACTATGTTTGGAAATTTTCAAGGGATACACCCCCTTCTCAATTACACCCCAGCATACACATGAATTCCCGAACACATGTTGCATTCTTTTTGTTTACATAATGGAAATTTCGTTTTGTTGAAATCAATCTTAAAACTACCATTACCCCGAAAAACCCGAAATATTACGCTTTTTCCTAAAAAACCTAACTAAAATACCTAACTTTTTCACGGTTTACCCTAAATTTCCTACCGAATTTTAATAATTCGGAAACTTCGGTCAAAGCGGTAATTTTCGTAAAGTTAGGATTCGGAAACTTAGGTAGGATTTTTCCGAAATTCGGAAACTTAGGTTAAGCCTCGGAAACTTCGGTAAAAGTGTGTAATCTCCCGCGATCACCACTGTATGATATTGCATGTATTGTTTAATGGCATTTTCGGTGTATTTAGTCCTGTTTGTGTCTCTTATTGTTCTTTTTTGCTCTTACTATAATTTCGCATGAAGTCGTCTCTGTATTATGATATGCGTAAGGTGACTGATTTGAAACGTAGTTCTTTTTGTGGGTATAACACTTGCAATAACAGTTCTTATTGTCCAATTTTATTCTGACATTCTCACATAGGAACCCTAAAGGAACAGTTGTTTTGTCACAGACGTACATGTAAAATTCACAGATTCATTTAACAGATTGAATAATGTAAACTTGTAACCTGTGTGTCTTATCACTGAAATTTACTATGGTGTATCTTATCACTGACATTTACTATGGTGTGTCTTATTACTGACATTTACTATGGTGTATCTTATCACTGACATTTACCATGGTGTATCTTATCTTTAATACTTGCACGCTGACTGGCTGTGACGACGGGACTCCATGACGGGCCCTGTCCAAACCTCTTTAGAGAAGACAGGGCCCCGACCACCTGTCCTCTCTGAATGTCAGTCGGACTCCTCGGGTGATAACATACATTAGCTCGCTACAGCCGGCAGAGCACAGGTCGTATTACGCATGCCCTCTTTTTATATCAATTTACATATTCATCTGTGTTGCTTGGGCCCCTGCGTTTTGCGGTCTTGTTTGTGTGTGGTCATCTGACAGTGAGGAGGTTGTTTTACACCACAATTGTACGTTCTTCGAGACCTCTGGGTAATCGGAATAGTGGGAGGGTTGTGCGCACGTAATCCAGGATAACCACACCGTCTGCTACTCACGAGGCAGATGGCCGTCCTAAGTCGGCACCGTTTACCCATCGGTCTCATTGGGTTATGTGTAGTCATTTGTGTTTTATGTTTTTCTGTGATTTGACGTTCATTGTACTACTGCGTCTCTTTCTGTGCGTGTCATTTTTGTGTTTTACAGTGGGTTTTTTGGGAGGTTGCTGTTGATGCTGCAACTAGGTGTTGTTGGAGATCCCCTCCTTTCTCTTATCACTGACATTTACTATGGTGTGTCTTATCACTGACATTTACTATGGTGTATCTTATCACTGACATTTACTATGGTGTGTCTTATCACTGACATTTACTATGGTGTATCTTATCACTGACATTTACTATGGTGTGTCTTATCACTGACATTTACTATGGTGTGTCTTATCACTGACATTAACTATGGTGTATCTTATCACTGACATTTACTATGGTGTGTCTTATCACTGACATTTACAATGGTGTATCTTATCACTGACATTTATTATGGTGTATCTTATCACTGACATTTACTATGGTGTGTCTTATCACTGACATTTACTATGGTTTGTCTTATCACTGACATTTACTATGGTGTGTCTTATCACTAACATTTACTATGGTGCGTCTTATCACTGACATTTACTATGGTGTATCTTATCACTGACATTTACTATGGTGTGTCTTATCACTGACATTTATTATGGTGTATCTTATCACTGACATTTACTATGGTGTGTCTTATCACTGACATTTACTATGGTGTGTCTTATCACTGACATTTACTATGGTGTATCTTATCACTGACATTTACTATGGTGTGTCTTACCACTGACATTTACTATGGTGTGTCTTATCACTGACATTTACTATGGTGTATCTTATCACTGACATTAACTATAATGTGTCTTATCACTGACATTTACTATGGTGTGTCTTATCACTGACATTTACTATGGTGTGTCTTATCACTAACATTTACTATGGTGTGTCTTATCACTGACATTTATTATGGTGTATCTTATCACTGACATTTACTATGGTGTGTCTTATCACTGACATTTGCTATGGTGTGTCTTATCACTGACATTTAATATTGTGTGTCTTATCACTGATATTTACTATGGTGTGTCTTATCACTGATATTTTCTATGGTGTGTCTTATCACTGACATTTACTATGTTGTATCTTATCACTGACATTTACTATGGTGTGTCTTATCAATGACATTTACTTGAGCCAGAGTCTTGCCTGATTATTTCATTCTTAAGTGTTAAACGTCCTTCAAGTTCAATGGCATCATCTAAGAACAGTTGCAGCATGGACGAGACATGCACGTTTCGGGCACTTAATCCCCGTCAGTGATCCTTAATCTAAATGATGTAATATGACCAAAGAGTGTGAACATTATTATTTTCACACATGTACCGAAAGAAGTAGCAGGATAGGTGGAATATGATGCTACAGGACCCTTGTTTAAATTTTGTTTTCAATTTGAACTAACTGTAAGTCATAGTAAAGATCGAATGTACATATTACGAATTTAGCGATGGATCTATATGGGAATTTAGATTTAATGCATATACTCCTTTTAATATCAAACATTGTGATTTATTCGGATCTTTAATTGAAAAGCAAAGTACAGTGATGAGACGTTTAAAAGAGTACGATGCAATGGACGCTTCTGAGGAATGCGATAAACTTTGGAGACAAAGATTTTTTTTTTATATTTTGGACTTCTTTATTTTTATCATTTATGTGAATTGAACTCCCTTTGTTTTTTTTAATTTGTTCATAAAAGGAGGGAGCGGTCTCAAACCCGACCCCGTTGCAGCACCAACAGCAAAACACAAAAACATCCGATGCGAAAACACAAAGACGAGAATACTTAAAGACGAGAAGGAGATATACGACATTTAAACATCAAACACAAAAGACTACAAATAAACCTACGAGACCAATGGGCATCCGGTGCCGACGTTCGACGGCTATTTGTCACACAAGTATCAAATGGTGTGGTTATCCTCGATTACATGCGCACAACCCTCTCACGTTTCCGACTACCCAGAGGTATCGAAGAACGTACAATTGTGGTGTAAAGTAACCTCATCACTGTTAGATGACCACACATAAACAAGACCGCAAAACGCAGGGGGGGGGGGGGGGGCAAGCAACACTGATAAGGCTAATGGATAAATAAATGTTTGCCTTATGTTTCTTTACTCAGAAAACATATGTCTGATTGTCCTCATTATATAGTGCCATAAAAGTATCTTTCTCTATGGCTGCACGCATCTACACCGTATCCTTGTTCCGACACATGGCGGGAAAACGTATGATTAATTATGGATGCATGTGAGAAGTACGCCAGACGGTGGACAAAAAGGTGGACGTAAAACTAGACACACTCTCCGAATGAATGAAATCCATCGGAGACTTACTAAAAAGAAGAATATGGTGTCTTCGGCATTTAGTTAACAACAAACACTAGTCAATTTTTCATGACTCTGTTGTGGCCAAAGAATTTTCTGACCTCCATGAAAAATATATCATTTTTCCTGCTTATAAAGCGGCAAACAATTTTACTTTCGTTTGCAAGGCGTACTCTTTAAAATACCTGAAAGAAGAACTTGGGTTACATTCAGCACCTAGAAATCCAACATACACACTTACAAATTTATCTGTATCCGAAATACTTGGTAATCACAAAAGATATGTTCTGAACTCTTTCGGTATTCACACTGATGACTCTGACCTTGAACTACCTTATATTTACTGGATTCCCAAAATGCACAAAAATCCTTACAAGCACCGCTTCATCGCCGGTTCGTCCAGGTGCTCCAAAAATCATCTTTCTATTTTGCTTACGAAAATATTAACTCACATCAAGCAAGGTCTTCAAACATACTGCGAGACAACTTATTCCAGAAATGGAATCAACAAGATGTGGATCCTAAAAAATTCTAAGGAACTTTTGGAAAATTTAAAGGCCACAAATTTCAATCATAAAATCAGCACAAAGTCTTTCGACCTTTCCTCGCTCTATACTACCATCCCACACCAAAAACTCAAAAACAGACTTGCCAATATTATTTCAAACACCATTCTTTCAAACATTTGTGTGGTGTTTTGGGGAACCGTATTCCATCAGATAGTCGGAAATCCCATGGGTACCAATTGCGCCCCACTGCTTGCGGACTAATTTTTTTATTCATACAAAGCGGACTTCATCCAGACCTTGCTTTTCGATTGGGTGAAAGCACCTCGCATCTCAGTTCAATTTTTACCTTCAGATACATAGATGACGTGTTGTCCATCAATAATCCGAAATTTAAGGACCATCTACATGAAATCTATTCTCATGAACTAGAGATCAAAGAAAACAACAGAGAGCGACAGATCCGCTTCGTACTTGGATACATTTCAACGCAAACGGTCATTTGAACACTTCACTGAATGACAAGCGTGACGATTCAGATTCCACATAACAGTAGCAACATTCCCTCTTCTCTTGCTGATGGCGTTTTTGTTTCTCAGCTGATCCGGTACGCCAGGGCATGTATCAAATATGAAGATTTCATCATTAGAGCCAGACGGTTTGCAGGTAAGTTACTTGTTCAGGGTTATATCACACAAAGGCTGAAATCATCATTGCGGAAGTTCATATCAGATCCCCTTTCCAGAATGATCAGCGACATTCTACAATGTAATTGAATGGCCGTCGTCAGCGACATACTTACCTAAGTCCACATTAAAATGAACATCGAGACAATCACCGAATTTGACAGGTTTCCATGGAGCTGTTGCTGCAACGGGTGTTGCATGCAATCAGGAGACGCTGACTCTCCCCGGGCATCTGGTCTCACTTTGGAATGTTGTTCATTCCGGGATTTGCAACCGTTTCGATGGGAATTCTCATGATTTGCTAAGCCTTCTTGACTTTGAGACTGAATAACGGTTAGGTACTTCTTTAATGTTATATTTCTTCGTTTTTGAATGTGATTGTTTTTATACTGCTTTTAGCTTTTGATTTCTTTGTCTTACTTAATGATTCAAGTGCACATTCCTATATGCACTCAACCAGTTTAAAGATACCTCGTCTCACACATTTAATATTTAATCATCCCAAAAGTTTTCATTTCATATCTGTACATATGTTTTATAAGGGAGCCGATTTACATACACTGCTAAAAAAACTAAAGGAGCGATTTCCCATTGTAATATAATGATACATAGCTTGTAAAATCTTTTGGGATAAGCAAAGCTACATCATCAAATTTTATCATGTGTTTATGGTTAATCTGTTCAATATAGACATTAGTAACAAAGAAATGACTACGAAATATGTCTTAATATATTTATGTTCATCATATAGAATAAGCAGCTGTAAACATGTGTGATATGAAAGTAGAAACCTTGCTCCCTTAAATTTTTTCAGCAGTGTACATAAAAAAACATATATACATTTTAGTTAAAGTAACGTAAAAAAATGAAGTTTAAGAAATATATCCTTAATAGTTATGATAGAAAAAAACAACTCAGAAACGTAAAGTTAATCATCTTCTCACACGGCATCAAGATCAATGTACTGGCATACAAATAGGCAACAATATATAACCAATTTATATCTAATCTATAACCAATTCCAACCAATATCTTTGGTTAAGTTCCAATACAATTTTTCCATCAAGGCTGTTTACAATTATTTTTTTTCTTAATTTTCATTCGTGACCTTGATATTTGGCCCGGAAATAAATACGAATCTTCGACATGTCAAATACAATAAGTGAATACGTTTGGTAAATATCTATTCAACATGTGCATTCTACGCTATATACAAGAATTTAGCTAGACATTTTCAATCTGTTACATGTGACCTGTAACCTATGAATCAAAAGAATTTCCTCTCTAGCCATTAGCAACAAGTTTATGAAGTTTAGTAAAGATCGCATCAGAACTGTGACCTGTAGGCTGTATTCAAGAATATTAAACTTTTAGAATATGACCTTTGAACTATAATCTTGAAAATCAGTAGGATTCTTTCTCTCGTCATAAGCTATGAGACTATAAAGTTTGGTAAATATCCTATCAAATCTTTGACTTCTAGACTGCAACATCCACAGCAAAACTCCAAGACACTAGATTGCGCCATTTAGGCTGTATAGAAAAAGTGTTACGCACACACGTATATGCCATCTTAAATACGACGACGACATGGCCATATCCCGCTGCAACTATGTAGCAATTGGATAATATGGGTTAAATTTGGTATATATATATAGCAAAATATAGAATCATTTTTCTAATACATTATACATATCTTTCAAGAACAAAACATTGGAAAATTAAAGAAAAATGAATGCCAAATACTGCTGCCAGTCAGCATCCTTTTGAATTCTTTAAGTCGAGTTCTCTTCTTGCGTACATTAAAGGCTTGTTTTCATGAGAATCGAGCATTAAGGTTTTATCTTTAAGCATAAAAGATTTAAAGAATTAATTTAAAATGTTTGATGATTATATATAATTTTATTATGCCTCTACTTGTTTTTCCTGTATAAAAAAGATACTCATAAAAACTAGCTGTAACTAGCCTGATGAGACTATTTCCCTGCAAAGGGTCGTTAGTTGAGAAGACTATTTCCCTAGGGAAATAGCTTCTAAATCGGGCGGAGCTACAGCGCGAGACGTCGAAATGGGGCGTAGCTACAGCGCGTGACGGTATAATAAAACATTTAAAGTATACCATTGAGGGAGTTAGCATTATTATGGTTTCCCTCCACCAGACCTATTTCTCGAGGCGAAGTCGAGGGAAATAGGTCTAGTATCGGGAAACCAGAATCATTCTAACTCCCTCAATGGTATACTTTAACTGTATAATAACAATGTATCGTTGCAATGAACAAACCACAAACATGTAAGAATGCTAAATGAAAAATACAACATATTAATGCAAAACAACCACATAAACTTAGCAAAATCCATTGGTCACAAGAGGACAAAAAAGAAACTTTCAGGTTGCAAAAAAGGATCCATAAACAAACAGACTTAGGATTTCATAACGATTCTCTATTAAAATCAATGGCACGGTTTATAATGAATCAAGATGATACATCATAAAATATTTTCTAAACATTTGGTGTAGCTTACGTGTATGTCAACTTTATTAAAAAATGATGATTGCTTTCTATGTATTTTGGTAATATCCAAACAAGAGGCAAATTTCGAATGATAACAGTACCTACAACAACGGCGGTAAATTATACATAAAGTTCTCACTGTAGAATTTGTTTATGTACAGTTATTTATAAAATTCGGACAGGGGGGGGGGGGGCGATTCATGATGAAAAAAAAAACATGAGTTTTACTATTGGATTGTTATAGTTACTGTTAGAAACTCACGAAAACACTTTTATTACATAAATCCACTGTTGCAAACTCGAGGTATTTTGTCTATGGAATTTATAGGAAATATGTCAATTTGGACAATTGCCAATTGCAAGGGACAATAAATTCTTCATAATTCATTGAAATTGAAATGTTCGTAATCTCAAATTCGCAACTAGATAGTGAAGAATGAAATTGTTTTCCAGTTATTGAATTTTTGAACTAATGTCGGACAACCGTGGATTTTTATTTTGCATGAATTGGTATTTTCTAAAACTGCTTGATTCTTACACGGAACTGTACTTTTTGACAAACATTTCCCTTTACCCCTTTCTTTATAAACCGAGAACTGACTATGACATCGCTTCCTTCGGTGCATGGAAATTGGTTTGGAATTTTCTTCAAGAGGATATAGAGATGGAACCCTTCGACGTTGTTTTCTTTTCTTTTCTTTTCTTTGTTATTACCCTTTTGGATATGTGCGACGCAGCTTTCACTCACATGATATGCATCGTTAGTAAGTGTATGACCATCATTTATTCTTATGGTATTGTTAACTATACATTTCGCTTCTTAACTGCTTTTTTCCTCTGTCCGTCGTTCCGTTTTCCTGGTAAAATGGGTCAAATGTGATCATTGCAGAGTTGTCTAGCTAAGCAACCTCCTTTGTCTTTCTATTTATACTTGAAATACGATATACGGTTCCTATATAAATTTGATAAAGGATAAGCAATGACAGTAAAATAAAGGGTTTTTTGGCAAACTGAATAGTGAATACTGAATTGTATGGTAACGTGGTCACATTTCACGATTAAGTATTGATAAATTGAAATCGCAGTTGAACAAGAAACATCCGAGAGATATTCTTTTTCGCTTTATTCTCGAATAAATGTAAATCGCAAAATATCTTCTCGCCAAAATTTGTTTGATGATTTATAGTTTTATTTTGATATATCAGTTTCATTTTCTTCTTATTTTACATTTACCATTCTTCACTTACAGGTGTATTCCAGAGAAGTGAAGAAATTGAAACTTATATGATAAAACGTAAAAAAAATCAGCTACATTGTATGTACACATCCCTGTGTAATGTTGAAGTCGCGAATAAAAGATCATCCTATTTGACTATAAAATCGCGAAATTTGATACTCGCGAATATTTCTGGTTATACGGTAGTCTGGCGGGAATGACAATCAGTGCCATTACATCAGTTTAGCACGTGATCGTAAAGTTAACGTTTGAAATAAGAGTTATCTTCTCCTAGTCAATTGGAAATATCCCATAAACAAAATAAATGGAAATTAATTAAAGATCAAAATACTCAATTTACATAATTATTGTGGGGGAGAGGCCATATGGTTACACATTCCGTCTTTTCCTGCTTATGGTGTTTTTATTTCTCAACTGATACGGTACGTCAGGGCATGTATTGAATATAAAGATTCCATCATTAGAGTCAGACGGCTTGCAAGTAAGCTACTTGTTCAGGGTTATGTTACACAACGGCTGAAATCATCATTGACGAAGATGGTCGGTCGCTACGGTGATATAATAAGAGCATATGAGATCCCCCTTTCAGTGACATCTTACATTGTGATTGAATGGCTGTCATCATCACCAACTCAGACATACCTACCTGATATGTACATCAAAATGTACATCGAAACAATCAACGAATTTGACAGGTTCCATGGAGCTGTTGCTGTAACGGGTGTTGCATGCAATCAGGAGACGCTGACTCTCCCCGGGCATATGGTCTCACTTTGGAATGTTGTTCCTTCCGGGGTTTGCAACCGTTTGGATGGGAATTCTCACGATTTTGCTTTGCCTTCTTGACTTAACTGAATAACGGTTAGGTACTTCTTTGGTGTTATATTTGTTCGTTTTTGGATGTGATTATTTTTATACAGCTTTTAGATTTTGATTTCTTTGTCTTACTTAATGATTCAAGTGCACATTTCTATATGCACTCAACCAGTTTAAAGATATCTCAAAATAAAATTCGTCTCACACATTTAACATTTAATCATCCCAAAAGTTTAATTTTCATTTTATATTTGTACATATATTTTATGAGGAAGCCGATTTATATACACTGCTCAAAAAATTAAAGGAGCGATTTCCCATTGTATTATAATGGTACATAGCTTGTAAAATCTTTTGGGATAAGCAAAGCTACATCATCAAATTTTATCATGTGTTTATGGTTAATCTGTTCAATATAGACATTAGTAATAAAGAAATGACTACGAAATATGTCTTAATATATGTTCATCATACAGAATAAGCAGCTGCAAACGTGTGTGATATGAAAGTAGAAACCTTGCTCCCTTAAATTTTTTTAGCAGTGTACATAAAAAAAAATATATACATTTTAGATAAAAGTAACGTAAAAAATGAAGTTTAAGAAACATTTCCTTCATGGTTATGATAGAAAAAAAAACTCAGAAACGTAAAGTTAATTATCTTCTCACACGGCATAAAAATCAATGTACTCGCATACAAATAGGCAACAATCTATAATCAATCTATATCTAATCTATAACCAATTCACTGGGTGAAAAAACAAGTTTACGCAATGCGTAAACTATATGGAAACTTTGCGGAAACCTGAAGTTTCCATATAGTTTACGCAAGGATTCCGTCGCTGAAACTCAAGTTTACGCTTTGCGTAACCCGACTACCCGCTCAAATTCCAAATGGTTTACACAAGCGTAATCTTGTAATTTCCATCAAGTTTCCGCAACTGAAACTTAAAGGCACCAACTTGCGTAATCAATTGAAACTTCAGGATTCCAGATAGTTTACGCATATTTTACCTTACGTAAACTTGATTGCCGTTTTATGATATAAAGGTTCTGCTTGCGTAAACCATATGGAAACATGCGTAAACTATTTGGAATCTGAATCAACACAAGTTTACGCATTGCGTAAACCATTTGGAATCTTTCAATATCAAGTTCAGGCTAGCGTAAACCATATAGAAACTGACGTTATAAAAGTTTTCAATTGTGTAATCTTGTTGAAACTTGCGTAAACCATTTGGAATCTGAATAAACGCTGGTTTATGCAGTGTGTAAACCATTTGGAATCTTACTATATCAAGTTCAGTCTTGCGTAAACCATTTGGAATCTTACTCGAGTCTTGCGTAAACCATTTGGAATCTTACAACATCAAGTACAGTCTTGCGTAAACCATTTGGAATCTTACAAAATCAAGTTCAGTCTTGCGTAAACCATTTGGAATCTTACTTGAGTCTTGCGTAAACCATTTGGAATCTTACAACATCAAGTACAGTCTTGCGTAAACCATTTGGAATCTTACAAAATCAAGTTCAGACTTGCATAAACCATTTGGAATCTTACTTGAGTCTTGCGTAAACCATTTGGAATCTTTCAATATCAAGTTCAGACTTGCGTAAACCATTTGGAATCTTACAATATCATGTTTAGACTTGCGTAAACCATTTGGAAACCATGTGTATAAAAGTTTCCAAATGTGTAATCTTGTTGAAACTAGCGTAAACTATTTGTAACCTTGATGTTCTAAAGTTTACATAGTGTGTAAATTGCGAGGAACTAATGCTTCAAGTGTGATTACAGAATAAACCAGCAGAAGGTTTTGAAAACCATGTACTGATGTAGAAACTCAAAATTAACGAGTTTTCAATGCATCCCCAAATAGCAAGAATATCTTGATATCAGCAAATTATTTTTCATCTACATTGCCTTATGTTACTGAAAAAAGACCAAATAATGTAGAATGAAACAAGTATTTAATTTTTATATTAATAATCATGTAATAAATTTATATATCAAAATGTAGCAAGAAACACATACAAAGGAAAAGAGTAGCCTAACAGCATTTTCCTATATTTCCATTTTGTCTAGATGTGAAACCTATTTTCAAAATCTGAGTAAAATAAAAGACACTATTCTTGGACATAATTTCAAAAATCATGAAGAGGAAAAACAATATATGTTTATGAAACATTAATGTACTTCTGTCATCTACAATAATAGCTGTAGTCTGAAAAGTATGCAAAACTTCCAGGCAAAGGTCACTAGGTCAAGACAATTGGTATCACTAGGAATTTTTAGAATGGTCTTATCACTAGAAATACACTGTCAAATGAACTATGAAAGCCCTGTAACTTATCATTCAAAAGTTACGTCCAAGGTTAGTTTTAAAAAGAAGGTGGTCAAACTCTAAAGTCGAGCCCAAAATTTTGATATCAGAGAGTAAATGAGACAAGATTTCAACATTTCTCTTCAATTTGGCCTTCCAGATATGAACATGACACATCCTTGGGTTCTGGGCATCAACTTTGTGACTATACATGTATTATCTAAATTTATGAAAGGGATAAAAAGTTATAAAACATAAATGATTGTATGATAGATGGACAACAGACTGGGTAATTCCTATTAATCAAGATATAATTCCTTAAATTCTGTTTACATGTGATATATGTCCCTTAACAACATTGATTATATTATGCATGTGTTGAAAATTGATTTGATAACTTCAAAGTAAACCAGACTTGTCAGAATGACAACATAGCTCGCCGGTGGCAACCATATGTAAATTGCAACAACAACAATAAAAAAGGTCTTATCACAAGGAATGCACATGTGAAATATCAAAGCCCTATCACTTACCAATCAAAAAATATGGCCAAGGTTAAAGTTTTTCAAAAGTAGGTCAATCATCTCCAAGGTCAAGGTCACAAGGTCAAAAATTTTGGTATCCATGGAAACGTCTTGTCACAAGGAATGCACATGTGAAATATCAAAGCCCTATCACTTACCATTCAAAAAATATGGCCAAGGTTAAAGTTTTTCAAAAGTAGGTCAATCATCTCCAAGGTCAAGGTCACAAGGTCAAAAATTTTGGTATCCATGGAAACGTCTTGTCACAAGGAATACACATGTGAAATATCAAAGCCCTATCACTTACCATTCAAAAAATATGGCCAAGGTTAAAGTTTTTTCAAAAGTAGGTCAATCTCCAAGGTCAAGGTCACAAGGTCAAAAATTTTGGTATCCATGGAAACGTCTTGTCACAAGGAATACACATGTGAAATATCAAAGCCCTATCACTTACCATTCAAAAAATATGGCCAAGGTTAAAGTTTTTCAAAAGTAGGTCAATCTCCAAGGTCAAGGTCACAAGGTCAAAAATTTTGGTATCCATGGAAAGGTCTTGTCACAAGGAATGCACATGTGAAATATGAAAGCCCAATCTGTATTGGTTTAAAAGTTATAAGCAAGGTTAAAGTTTTTGTGCACGCGCACGCAGACGCAGACGCAGACGCAGACGCCGACGCCGGGGGTATGACAATAGCTCTCCGGACATTCGTCCCGGCGAGCTAAAAATCCACATAATGTCAGTATGTTACAAATTTGTAACCATTTCAAAAGTTTGTCACTATTGATGATATTGGTCTGCTAGCCACACAAATTGTGCTGAGGTTAAATTTCCCTGAATTAACTGCATCAGCTCTTGAATCTTCTTTAGATGCTGAAAATAAATGCAAAGTAACAATTTATAAATACTTGCAACAATACAAGAGTACAATAATCATTAAATACCAGAATTCTCTGATGAGACTGAAGCTCTCCTGGTTGTTTGCTTAAATAAATCTAAGTGACACCCATTTTCCAGGACCCTGGGGATCAGGGTCTAAAACAAAATACAAGACCAGAAAATGATTGATGTAATAGAAAAGAATTACTCTCTAGTCTCTACTAATTATACTTTCTGAGAATTGGTGCTCATAGAGTTTGGTGCTCATAGAGTTATATAGGGGAAAATGACCACACCCATTTTCCAAGACCCTGGGGGTCAGGGATTCAAACAAAATACAAGGTACATATCTACTGTCCTATTCATTAAATACAGAGCACCCTGTTTTGTATATTTTCTCAGCCGTCTTAGGAATGTTCAAAATATTTATTGTCTCCGTAG
>VSWD01000001.1:6029946-6062446 GCA_033119305.1 Pinctada imbricata | reverse complement strand
GGTGACCATGTCAACGTCGACGCCGATTAGTGCTACTCGTCCGGGCACTATCGATCCAGATGACGATATTAGACGTCAAATCGCAAGTACAAATGTCAAACTTGACGAAATTTTAGTCAGGCTCGCTAAGCTAGATGTCATAGAAGCGAAGTTGTCTGCCCTTGATAACAGCGTGACCTCCCTTAATGTCAGAGTGAACGTCGTGAGGTCAAAACTACGGAATTGGAGAAAAGTGTCGATTTCATCAGCGATACTGTCGAAGAGGCAAAGTCGGCCCTAGATACTGTGAAGTCCGTGGGAAATGCTGTCAACGAAACCAAAGCTGCGATACAAGATATCAAGAGCATGAAAAAAGTACAAGTCGATAGTCAACGCCACGAACGTACTATCGAGACGATGTGCAAAAGTATGGATACTCTCAGGAAACAAAACCGTGAATTAGAGGAACAGATAACTGATCTCAGGTGGAGGTCCATGAAAAACAATTTAATTATAACCGGACTCCCTGGCGAAAACAGAGGCGAAGATACAGAACGAACCGTGCGGGCGTTCCTGGATTGCGAAATGGGAATTAAGAACGTTGCGATAGGCAATACACACCGGTTTGGACGATTCAATCGCGGTAAGCCGAGACCAATCGTTATACGATTCCTGTTCGCTCATGACAGAGAGATGGTGCTCCGGAACCGCTACAAGCTACGTGGTAGCCCATTTAGCGTTCGCGAACAGTTCCCCGTGGAAATGGAGGACAGGAGGAGGAAACTTTTCCCCGTCGCGGACCAAATGAGAGACCGTGGACACCATGTTAAAATAGTGCGGGACAAACTATTTGTTGATGGGGAGTTGTATGACCCCAGTGATGACGATGAGCCGGAACTCGATGATCGCGAGGAGGAAGAGTTCCTCGATGCCGATGATGGTATGGGCGCGACTATCGATACATCGATGAACCTCAGATAGGAAGTTGCGGAGAGTAGTCGTCCGGATATATCCATTATATCCTGGAACATTAACAAAGGGCTTAAGGACAAACTTAAAGACCCAGCTTTTGTAAATATTGTAAATATGTATGATGTCATATGTCTGTTGGAATGTTGGATACCCGATGACGAAGACATAGAAATCGAAGGCTATGATCAACATGTTTACCCTAGAGCGAGAGGGAGGGGTGGGGGTAATGTAATATTCGTCAAATCAAGTTTATCGAAATACATTACGATCGTAGAAAACATTCACAATACTATCATATGGATTAAAATAACTAATGATAACCCTCTCTCAGAACCATTGTTTGTAGCTTCTTGTTATTTACCCCCAGAAATAGTGTATTTTACACAAGAAACGATGTTAACATCTTTCAAGAATTAGAAAATACTATCAGCAGATTTATTTCAGAGGGTTCTGTCTGTGTTATAGGTGATATGAACGCAAGATGTGGGAATTTAGAAGATTACATAGTAAACGATGTGGTATCCGATCAGGTCTCCGATATCTTGCAACCTTTGGTTAATTACGCCCCTGACATGCACTTACCATCGAGAAAGAACACCGATACCCACGTTAATCAATTTGGGAGGAGGTTATTGTCATTATGTAAAAGTTCGGGTTTACGTATCGTTAACGGCAGGCATAAAGACGATCCAAACGGTGATGTTACTTTTTTCGGATCGAACGGAGCAAGTCTGATCGATTATTTACTTGTTAAAGATTCCTGTCTGTCTGATATCCAACATTTCAACTCGGGTTCGTTCAATACATTCTCTGATCATGCTCCTATTTCCTTTACATGTAATTGGGATATATCTAAAGATTCACATTTGGATAAATCAAATCATTTACATGTCGATGACGAAAACTACTATCGAAGTCAGAGTAAAAGTGTGCGATGGATAGATGAGAACAATGACGCCTGTAAAACTGCATTGTTAGAAAATATTCATTATATAAATGATTGTTTGAATATGAGCATTGATAGTCAGAATGAAATAGATGTGTGTGTGAATCAATTTAGCACAATGCTGAGTGATATTGTTTTACCTTTGTGTCAAGTTGTAGAACCAAAATCATGTAAAAAAGAGAATATTCATAAAAGTAACAAACCATGGTTTGATAGTAATTGTAAAAAATTGTACGCAGAATATGTGTCGGCTTTAAAGTCCTTTAATAGATGTAAAAATGATGAAAACCGCACTTTTTTATTAAGAAAAAAAAGTTCGTACAAAAATTGGTCAATAGATTAAAGCATAAATATAAAAGGCACAAAGGAAATATGCTAGATTATTTAAGAAAGCACAACCCTAAAGAATTTCATAAGCATTTCAGTAAGAAAAAATGTAAGTCTGTCACATGTGATATCACAGGCTCAGAATTTTTTGAACATTTTAAAAAGCTTAGTAGTCAGTTTAACAGCAGTGAACAGGTTCAGGGGGGTACAAATGACCTTGAAGAACCAAATTTTCAGACGTTATTCGATGAATTAGATGCAGTAATTACCGAAAACGAGATTAAAAGGGCAATAGAGAGGTTAAACAAGGGTAAAAGTTGTGCGGAAGATAAACTAGTTAATGAAATATTTATTACAGGTAAAGATATTTTAACACCCACTTTACATACATTATTTAACTCCGTATTTTCGAAAGGTTACTTCCCTGAAGCTTGGTCAACGGGGTTCATCGTTCCGATTTACAAAAAAGGAATTATAAATGATACAAATAACTATCGAGGTATTACTATAATTAGCTGCTTAGGAAAATTATTTACTTCTGTACTAAATCATAGACTGTTAGAATGGGACAAAAATCATGGCATTATTACTGATGCACAATTTGGATTCAGACCCGGATCGAGCACTATTGATGCAATTTTCACCCTCCAAGCTTTAATAAATCGATACCTTAAAAAGAAAAAACGATTATATTGTTGCTTCATCGATTACCAAAAAGCATTCGACTCAATTGATAGGCAGTGTATGTGGACAAAGTTGATTAAAATTGGGATACGTGGGAAGATGTTGACTATTATAAAATCTCTTTATTCTAAGGTGAAAACATGTATAAAACATAAAGGTTACCTAACTGATTACTTCATTAGCAAAACGGGCTTATTACAGGGGGAGGTACTCTCGCCGATTCTCTGGTCACTATATATTAATGATTTTGAAATGCATTTTATGAATAACTCATGCCCATCCATCGAAATACAAAACATCAATTTATTCTTACTATTGTATGCTGATGATACTGTTTTGATTAGTGAGACCCCTAGTGGATTACAACTGATGCTGGATAGTCTCAAAAGTTATACAAATGATTGGCATTTGACAGTTAATACAGGCAAAACAAAGGTAATGGTTTTTAGGAACGGAGGGAACTTAAGGTCAGACGAAATGTGGACATACGACACAAAACAACTAGAAGTTGTAAATAAGTTCAACTACCTTGGAATGTTATTTAATTTTAATGGTAAATTTAATGTAACACAGAAGCATGTGGCTGACCAGGGTAGGAAGGCATCATTCGCGATATCTAAAACATTAAATGATTTCTCTTTTAATACGGAGACACAATGTTCCATATTTGATACATATGTAAATAGTATTTTAAGCTATAGTTCGGAAATATGGGGGTTTCATAGAGCTGACGAAGTAGAAAAAGTACATTTAGCTTTCTGTAAAAAAGTTTTAGGAGTTAAACAGAGTACTGCTAGCTGTCTAGTTTACAATGAGTTAGGAAGATTACCACTACAAGAGTACCAATCTTATTAAAACGCGACTTGAACTTCCGTTCCTCTACGATACTCTCCACGTACAAGATCTTACAACTACCGATTAGGGGTTATCTCAGAATGCCCTTTCTAAGCAGCCAATCAGAATATGTGCCTGAAAAATCTCGGTGTGCTTTTGCATATTAATTAGATAGGGATTTATTGAACCGTCTAGTGACTTCCGAAAGGAAAGTAAAGTCAAAATAGAAAAAATGGCGGCGCCCATTACGTCAGCGCGCACGCCGAAAAGAATTTATTCTCTGTCAAATTCATGCTGTTTGTGTTCGTTTTCCTTTGTGATTAAAGAAATTGGGAACAACGGGGAAGTTTGTGTTAAAAAATTGTTTAAATTGAAATTGAGACTGACCGACGAGAGAAAGAAAATCGTACAAGAAGTTGTGGACATACCCCCAAGCGGTGAAGGTGTATGTGTGAAATGTTTTGCCAAATGTGAGAAAGTCATCAAATACAGGAAAGAAATAGACGATATAATTCGATCATTTGGAGAAAACAGACGGCGGTTTCTTGCCAAGTCGCCGGGATCATCCGTGATGAAAAGAGGCCTTCGATCTCCACAGGTAATTTTCATTTCTCGATACTTTCGTTTTACATTCAACTGAATCTTAACGCCCTGCATTCATTCTCCAGACCAACCACTTGCTCTTTGATAGCGGTCGTTGTGTAAATCCAATTGTTTGCTTTCACAACCCATGTCATAAATTCCCCTTTTCTTTAGCACTGTTAAAACTCACTGGCCCGGGGGGGGGGATGTTACCCTGAAATTCTTCTTTTTTTTCGAAAATGATATGGATGTTTCTGTGTACAAATGTATGCCCTGGCTACGCAAGTAAGGGTAGATTTGGGGGGGGGGGTATTAATATATTGATAATACACTTTCATATGTATGACTGTAGTCTGTAGCATTGTCATTTTTTTTTTAATTGATATGTGTAAAGAGATCTTGAACCCATCTGATATTGTTACTTGCAAACATATTTGTTGTTACTTACTTTCTGCTTTTGAAAATAGGTCAGATATATTCAAAGAAATTGAAACTGCATGAATCAATCATTGAAATTCTTACTGCATTCATGACTTTATTATGATAAACTGAAACCTACATGTGTTTCATCTATTGAAAAATATCTTATAAGATCTTTGTGTATTAATTAAGTTTATGACCATGCATATACAGTACCACAATTATTACATAAAAGTTGTAGTTTTTTTTATGTATATATGTTGTTATGTATTGATGTATGCCGACATGTTTGGTGAAAATCAATAAATCTTGAATCTTGATATGCATCACAACTCCTTCAAACTTGCATATATCATTATGCATCATAAGAAAGATACAAAGCCTTACATGTATGTATGGTACAGGAAGGTTGAGGTCCCTTTTAATTAAGGTAAATATGTGATAAGAAAATTTTTCTTCTTTGATCTAGGTTTCATTGCCAGAATCAAAGATAACTTGTACTGATAGTTTGGAACATGTTCCTGCACAATTACCTTCCAGCACCCAATACAGAGCTATCTTGCCGCATCCAAATGGTAATAAATTTTGAATTTATAAAGATTATCTATAATTTGTAACATAACGGATGATTTTGAGAAAAAAAATTGTATGTAAAATCAGGAAAAACTCAGCATTGTAGCGCATTCCAGGCTGGAGTCTCATTTGCTGAACTGCATTTCAGAAAAGGTCTATTATCAAATCATTATATATCACAAAAGTAGATGTGAAGTTTGTTCTCTCATTACACATTTAGATGTTACTTAATAATATTTGCAGTTTTCCAGATAGAGAAGTCATCATGTTGCTTTTTTTATTCTAGGAAAAGAGGCGAAGCAAGCAAGAAAATCTTTGAGTTTCAATCAACTTGTTCCTTGTTCTATTGAAGGTTTGTTTCAAATCATTCGATAAACGATTTATATAACTATTACACTAGTTTTGTTGTATACAGATTTGGAATTATGATATGAGCATTTTATGATTTATTGATCATAATACAAATAATGTACATTTGTATTCATAATTTTTGTTGAATTTTGATGTGAACACATTGAACAGTGAACATCATCATGATCATATATTAAATCAAAGTCATAGGTTTTAAATACTGCAATTAATACAGTTGTTACATGCTTTCAGAATTACAATTTATCCCATTAGAAGAACACGAAGTTGCACCTACTTTCATTCCTTCTGGTCAGGGAGAGGTAGAGGTATGTAGCAAAGTCATGTTTTTTATGTATTTTATCTTGTTTATAGTTATAAAAGTTATTTTTGCATGATAAAAGTTATTTTTGCATGCCATGTATATACAACATGTATTTAAATACATGTATTGACTGTTAAATGTTTCAGTTACCATTTTGCACGAATAGTTGTAGTCCCTACAATCTAAACTAAATTTGGTTATTTATAAATGCTGTTCTTATTGTCATGTAAATAAATATGCAGTATTATAAATTTATATACTAGTTATAATAATAATGACCAAATGACAGTGTTTTATTTAGGCCAAAACAAAAAATATATGTGTTTCCTTTTTCCCGACCGACCCTCTTTTTTTTGCTGCCGACCCTACGATTTTTATACCGAAAAATGCAGGTTAGAAATTGGCACTAATTTTGTATGAAAACGAAAGTAGAAACGTTTATTTATTTGAGAAAAAAAAAAACGATATTGTGGTGTCAAAACATGGGAAACTAATAGAAACTACAGTATTTTGGCAGTTTAATTGAATCCTGTCAAATCCTGATGAGAAAAAAGTGTTTTATAGCACATTTTCTAAACTTAAACACATTTTAAGGGATATTGGCCACTATTAACTAAAAGAAAAAAAGAAATTAAATTCCGACCTACCGACCCTACTTTTTTCAGGCATGAAAGTTGAAACACACATATATTTTTTTTTTGGCCTTATTTACCATGTTTACAGTTATTGGAATTTGAATTGAATTTATGACTAACTTTAGTTCATTTTTTGATATTTCATATTATTCTTTGATTTTCAGATTATTATGATGTTTCAGTTACAATTTCTTGACGTTTGGTATCACATATTAATGTGATTTGGATCTGGTAAGGACAATTTTAAAGCCAAATGAAAGTATGACAAGTTAATTGAAATCTTTTCTGTGTTTAGTACTTTATATATGAGTTCAGTTGATAAAGAATTTTGATACATGTGTCATTATATATATATCCTACAATAATGAATATGCCACTTTATTGAAATACATGTAACCCCAACAAAACTATTACAAGTCATAGTTCAAGGTCAAGGTCACTAGATAGATCAAATTTCTTTGTATTTATTTAATCCATGAAAAATGCCTTAAATGTGACCATGGCTTGCTGGTTCACTATATTACAACCAGGGATAGCAAAAATTTCATTTGATATGGGATTTTCATTTAGTTTGTTTCTTTAACTGTCATTAAAATATCAGAAACATTCATCAAATATCTATTTAAAGGTTTCAGTGAACTATCCTAGTGGCAAGAAGTCAGCCCTTATCACATCAACACCTCACAAGGCAATTTGTAAGGCAATGCTTGATCACAAGGAGGGAATAACTAGTACCATTGTGAACATTTTATGCCAGTCTTACCCGGCTGAGGTAGTAACACGAGTTTGTAAGATCATTGATGAAGAGTGCAGTGAGATAAGCAAAAGAGGATCTGGAACTTGTTTGCAAGGAAAGTGTTTCAAGGACTTCACTGAATTTAGCTGGGATTCTTTAAATAAGGATCTTATCAAGAGATGTCCCCATACAGTGCAAATACTATCGAGTATTGTAAACATTCCCTCCATGGAGATACAGGAAAAACCTTTTTTTCACCTTATGGTTTCTAGCGCAATTAGCTTACATGGACGAAATCATGAGATGTCAGCTATCCAGTACGTCACAGCATTTATCTTGGCTAGAGGAGGCTGCACACAGAGAGTGAGTATGGCGAAGTCTATAAAAGGACATACATGTAAATTGTAATAGATTTATTTCAAATTCTGATATCTACTTACACTATGTGTACATAAATGTTCATTGCAATGCTAAATACTGTAAATGCTAACTTAAATTTGTTCAAACATTTCACTATCATTTCTTTCTATTTATATTGCTCTAAAGCTGTCGTTTTTTGTTGGTCAAGCATCTGTCTGCCTGCCTGGTATTTTCACGTTCACAATAATAATGTAAATTACTTAATATACATTAATGAAACTTGTGGGAATGTTCAAACATTATGATGCTCAACACTTAAAATGCTTAATTAAGGTCAAGGTCACATGTAAAACATGTGATAGGTGACATACACATGTACCTAATCATCTTGATATATTCTTGTACAGTATTTTGAATTTATAATTATTTAATTATTTTTACAGTCCATGGAAGTCCTTTGTAAGTTTGGACTATGTGTTCATCCTTACACTGTGCGAAATAAACTGAAGGGATGGGAGGACAAGCTGGACGAAGAATTGAAAGAGTTAAAGGTAAAATATTACTGAACAATTTTGCCCATTTCAGTTCACATAAATGAATAAATTACCAAATAATATTATTTATTGTTGTTTTAATATCTAACAAAACCAATCAGTATTGTGTCTCCTGTAAATCAAGGTGCTGCAAATGTAATATTAGTTATACATGTATAGTGTTTTACATGGGGATACAGAAATATATTAAGCATCTTTGTGACATCAAAAGCGTAAATTGTCTTAACTAGAAGCCGGATTAGTATAATTTCCTGTCATTAACATGATACAACATAATATTTGGTTCTTCTCGACCGATCAGATTGCAAGAAAATTGCCAGAGGTGGAATAATAGTCTGTATGGTGTCTATTTTGTGTAAATTTATTTTACCTCTGAATGGTTTTTTTTTTTTTTCATTTTGCTCATCAAATATATCTATGAATGATTCATTGTGAAACATGTAGTAATGCACTATTCTTTACAGGAGAAATGGAAAAAAAATGAACAGCCCTTAAAGTACCAACTAGTGGGTGATAATTGGGATATGGACATTTTGCCCTCATATAGGACCACTGACCGGAGAACACAGAGTCTGCATTTGTTTCAGATTTATGCAATTGTTGACAGGTACGTTAAAACATATCATGTGATTCTAAAAGAAATAGCATTTTTTACTGTGATACAGTATCATACATTACTAGGCTGAATTTGGGACCTATATTTCACAACTCTTTGACTTTGTAAAAGTTAAATTGAGTATTTTGAACATTTCATATTGGCTGGAAAATTCTCAATTATATATAAGTATAGTTTTTTTCCCAATTTGAATGGCCCTATTCCTGTCCAAAAACGCTCAGGGACAGCCCTAACATTCAATTATTGTACCAAAACATGCAAAAGTTCATTCATAAATCAAAATTTTTTGTCCTGTTTGTCAACAGAATTTTTAACCTTGGCCCTAACTTTTGAATGTTGTGTAAAGGAGTTCTCATATTAATTCCTTGTAACAAGACCGTTCCATTGGTACCAAACTTTTTGCATTGTGATATATGTTGCAATTGTTATAAAGTTATACAATCTGTTACAGGTATACCCCAACAAACCCTATAAAATCCTGTGGTTTTGATGACAATATTACGTACATTCCATCAATCTCGGAGCAAAAGATCCTGTTGAATGAACTGACATTTCTCTTTGCTACATCCATCATTAGGAACATACCTCAGATTGCCCAGCATTTGCAAAATGTTTATCCACAACATATTCAGCATAAACATAGCCACTATGCAGCCATGAAAACAAAGCAGGTTAATATTTTTTTTGGCAAGAACTATTTTGACTGTCATCAAAACATAAAAAATTTAATTTGCTTATAATAATTACTTTATGCTTTACAGCTTAATTGATTGATTTTTTTACGCAGTGTGTCAATGTAGTTTTCATAGCCTTTTTTTAAATATTGTATGAATGTATGAACTTATCATTGATCAGAATGTATATCTCTTTTAGTATCCTCTTGGGTTGTTTGACACAAACGAGAACAAGACGGATGAAATGATTCGCCTACTCAAAGATTTGACAGATAGATATGTGCCACTTGATAATGATAATGTTGCTGATGCAGTCTTTTTTGGAGGTAATGTATTTAATCCAAGAGTTGAATTTTAGTCATATGATATACTTTAGCATACTCTAGTATAACTATAAAAGCTTTGCGCTATGTACAAGCCATGCCATTGCAATACATGATTCTACTTTAACGCTTGTGTCCATCCATTTGTCTGTCTGTCCCTACAACTTTTCTTGCAATTTTATCCCCCCTTAACCAAAAAGCTGGATTTGACACAGCTTATGATGTTTTAAAAGAAAATCATTCATATTTTCAGGTGATCGACTAACAGATGAACGGGTTCAGTGTGCACAAGTGGCAACAAAGGATTCTTCAACCAGTAAAGGAAGGCTAGAGGGCTTTATTTCTAAGTCAGAAGATTTCCATAGACTGATGAATTTAATGGAGGTAAATATATATGTAAATGTATGTACTTCTAGGTCTGAGCTGAGGTCTATGGTAAAGACAGGTATCCGGCAACAAAATTTTATTGGTTCGAGTCAAGCTAGGATTGTGGTTTTGCCGGCATACGTACATGTTATTTTGGCGCGACTATATTTTAGCAGAAACGGGCAAAATTGAGGTGAAATATTGGCGGTATCATGAATAAGCACACATGCCATTTTCCTTTTATACATGTAACTCATTACAAATTTATATATTAACATAGTCATAAAATAGCCCAGTCAAGACAGCGCTGATTCCACTAAAATATGAATCCCACCTAAATAAGTACACATATACAGAACATGTATATACAATGCTACATGTACTTTCATTGTTTTATAAAAAAACTGTCTTAGTACGTTTAGGATTAAATAATTATTTACCTCCATAAAATACCTTGTACATGTACATGTCTGTAGGAAGACAATGTAATTACAGGTTTTGTGCTTATAAGGTATATTATGAATTATATGGAGGTAAATAAATATCTAATTGTAGCATTTGTGCTTATATGGTAATTTGATTTACTTGCACTTTAGTACTAAGATAATCTGTATTTCTTATTGCAGGCAATTTTCAAGTTAACATATAGTACTGAATCAGCTGCAGATCCATGTACTGTGCACTACTACAGGAATATTCTCGGATACAGGAATGTTAAAGGCCCTGTGAAGAATGCATACCGAGCATACAAACTGCTATATTACACTATTGGAGATGCAATATGTGTTGCAATGTTCAGAAATGAGCTAGGTACATGTAGTATGGATGTTGAAGATGAATTGACATTGCCAGATTTATCAAGAATGTCTGTTGAACAGAAAAAGGAGTGGTTAAACGGAGTTTGTGAGAAGTTGGTGAAAAAGTGGTTTTTTGAAGAGTCGGATGATGTTTTCCAAGAAATCCGCGAAGTGCTCGAAAATCCACATCATGAGGAGAACTATTGGACGTCAACACTTGAAAGTGGAAGGTTCCATTGTCATCATTGCAGCAAAGACTACAAGCGAGTTAGCTCGTTAAAAGCTCACGAGTCTGAGAAACACAAGATTCCACTGAAACATAGCACAAAGAAGAAAAGAGAAACCAAAGATGAGGTCCATTGTTACATTATGATGCTTTTTAAGCTTGTCATGTTACATAGGAACTTTGACAGTGCTGTCGACATGGGTGACGGATCAAGGTGTGTACGTTCTGCGAAATACGAGCTTCCAATATATCACAAGACTCACAAGATAAAGTATACCATTTCTTCGATTCATACCATTGCAATGTCATCTGGTCTTCTTAACCCAGACCAAGAGGAAAGGTTTATTGGAAACAGATTTGTAAACTTACAAGGAGGGGTGAATTCAAATATTGCCTTAGATGAATACATAGAAATGATAAACAGAGACACCAAAGCTTCTTGCACAGGTCACAAGACGAAAGAAAGTATTCTCCGGCATTCTAAAGAATACCCTTTGCTTGTTCAGCTCACTAACCAACTGGAGGCTGCAAGTAGTATGGGAACAAGGAAAGGATTTCACCATCTTCCTTCCTACTGTTCTGATGTTCAAAAAGTGGCAAAGGATCTATTGGAACACGACATCTTTCGTCAAAATGAAAATAGAAAGCTGAACAAAAAACTTCCTGGTCTCGACAAAAATCCATTCTTAAATTGTACAAAGGACCTTTCGGTCATGCTTCATAGACATAGACCCCTGTCACCATATGGGAGGTTGAGAGACAGTACATTTTAAAGATTACCGTGTTCTTTGAAGATTGGACCAGTGAATTGTGATTGAATAGTCAAAATCTGTAGTCTTTATATCATTTGTAGTATTTGCTTGTACAAAAGCTTTAACATTTTCTATAAATTTTGATTTTAAGTGATAAATCTAGATACATGTAGGTCATAATAAGCAGGGAGGTAGGCAGTTGTTGCACTTGTTGCTTGTTAGATTGTACAAATGTATATATCCTAGGCTGTCCTTGGCTTTGTTGTTTTACCAAAACTTGTTTTCAGACTATTTTATATAGTCATATTGCATATCAATTTTGTTGATTAGCTCTCATTATGAAAGAACTTGTTGCACATATAGGTATATCAGAAATTATTAAAAAAATTACCAAACATACAAAGTGTTTATATTGCTGCTGACGGGATATAGCAATGCCATTGTGTGTGTGGCTTAGTGTAGGTGATAAAAGCTTGTTGCTGCTCAAGAGGTCGAAGTTTACTATTGATTTTCATCAAACTTTGCATGTGATTTGTCCACGGTGAGAAGAAATTTCAAGATCAAAGTCAAGGTCAGGATTTAGACACTTAATGTCACAGTGTATTGATGTAAATGCCATTCGAGGGGATGCAACACTTCATTTAACATGTTTATTATTTATATTAGAAATGAAAAAGATGTACATTGAATCTTGGAAACCACTTTTATTCACATTGCATATTAAGGTTCAAAATCTGATTTATTGTCATCAATTATTTCATCACTCATTTCATCAGAGGTATCAGATAGCTCTTCATCATACTGATATGATGAAAAGTCTTGTCCAGTGAGTAGTTTTTCCAGTGTAAGTAGAGCGCAGTTTTTGCAAGTACATTTCTGTTGGCATATATCACAACATGTATGATCTCCAATGTCCAACTTAAGTTGTTCAAGGTCATTGTCCCCAAGAAATGGTTTCATCATAGAAATTCTCCTACACTCCAGTGTGTGATAAAGTACCTTTACTTCTTCATCACACTGAGAAAGATGATGTGACTTGTACATTAAAATTGCCACGGCCCTTTCTCCATTTCTCCCTGCCCTACCTAATTCTTGAACTACATCAAGCATGGAATTTGGAGGACCAAATAAAATGACATTTGATAAATTTTTGAAGTCTACCCCCATTCCAAGTGCATTAGTGGAAATGATGATCCGTATTTTATCTTGTGGATCAGAAATGGATGTCAAAATAGTTTCCTTTATTGCATCCTCTGTTTCGGAGTGATACATAGCAACACAAGAACGCAATTCCTCTGATACTTCATCAGTTATGTAGTCAAATATTTTTGCTACGTCACTTATTGACTTACAATAAATTAAGATTTTAGGAAATAACTTCCCAAGCTCAAGAAGTCCGTCTACGACCCAAGTCATTGACATTTCAGTATTATTTGTTACTCTTTTAACAATGTACTTTATGTTTCTTTTATCAGGTGAAATAAATATAGACACATGATCAGCTTTGAAAGTTACAACTTTCATCACTCGTTTTTTGGCTTTCTGTGTACATGTAGCACTCAATGCTAGAACACATGCACCTGGACAAATTGTTCTCAGTTCACCAATTTCACCAAACCATCTTCTGAAAGCCAGTTTACTGTCTTTATCATTCTGTCCCCTTCAAAATATAGATAGCATATTAAATTTGAGTATGTTTTAACAGATACATATATTACAAAAGAATAAGTCATCAACAATTCAGTGTCTGCAAAACTGATGTATATGCAATGGTCCTGAAATGATTTAATTTACTTGTGAATGGTAATTAAGACTCATATGCATCATATAAGTCTTAGATAATACATTGCACCAGCATCAATATAGCACAAAAAGATATAATTTGAGTGCTAAAAAATAACTTTTACACAATTTATATTGCTTTATATTTTTTTCATCAAGATGACCTTGTTTGCAAGCTTTTATTTGATGAGATCAGAAGGATTTAGTAAAAATTATTACTAGTTGGGATACACTTCTTGGAAATTACCATTAAGAAATTGCCATGTGCTAATAACATTGCTTTTCATCTCTAATTTTAAGACTTACATAAAGTGCATGTATCACGCTGAAAGAATATACTGTAAACTGTATTTTATTTGCGGCGTCTTTAGTTCACGAACACGCATGAGGTGACTGGTTCGCGGCGTTTTATTTTCACGACATTGTATGTACATAACATACTATATATGTGTTAGGACATATAAGCGGCATTTTATTTTCGTAAATCAAAGGTCCTCACTAATATTGCGAAAATAAAACGCTCGCGAACAAAAGACTGTTTACAGTATTGGAAAGGGATCCTTACCATGTTGCAATTAAATGAAACTCGTCAATGACAATTACTGTAATATTGAGGTCATTCAATTTGTCTTTCCATTCTGAAGATAGTAAGGCCTCAGGACTACCGAAGATAATGTCGGCTGAAAGTATATTCTCTTTATCTTGACTCTGGCCTACATGTAAAATAAAATAAAATAAGAATAAACAACGCGTTTAAACTGAATTTTGAGACATAAACACCTATATTACACATTATGAAAATGCAAATCAGTGTATTTAAATATTATTAAGTTTTTGGGACATGCATTTATTTTGAATGCAAATTTATATTTTACATGGCAAACTGTCAATGAGGTGTATTGACACAATAATGTTCAATCTAGGCTTAATCGTGTTAATACAATACAAAGATGTGCCTGTCGGATGCCTTAAAAACATCCAGTCTTTCCATTTCCCTGCTATTATATTAAATTTATCCTACATTCTTCTTTAGTGCACATGAATTGTGTCTTTTGGTTATAATTAGACTGCCCCCAGGATTTGAACCTGGACTTCCTCAATGCTGGCATATTGCTGAAGCAAGAGGCGTGCTCACCAGTTACACCAAGGCAGACTAGAATTTAGAATATTACTAATGACTAAATGAGTCGTGTTTTTCAATATTTCATAACTGTAGTGTATAGATTTAAATTTTAAGGTATAGGTAGTAACTCCTTGTACTAGCTGTGTGTATCCTACAGGTCCATAGTAAAAGTGATAAATTTAAACCTATTTAAGTTACCGTAAATAAATTCACTTAATTTATCACAGTACTTATCCCCCCCCCTTCCAACACAGACACTATGTAGCATAAGTGGGCGTCTTACAGTAGGTTTGTACAATATGTTTACTCATAAAATAGGTCCAACATTCAAATCTTACCTATATATGCAGCGGTAATCCCCTCAAAAGCATTTGCACGTTTGACTTGATCCTTCATCAGGGAAATCAAAGGGCAACACACGATGACTTTGCTTGTCACTTCTCCCATTGCCTGGAGGACCAAGGGATATAGTTGGTATGGGAGGGATTTGCCGTAACCTGTTGGCAATATTGCCATACAATCCCTCCTTTCAATCATGCAAGTTAAAATGGCATGCTGTTCTTTCTTTAGTTGAATGTTCAATTTTGTCGTAACATGCTCGACGTACGCCGCCATTTTGTGAACACTGCCAAACAACGAAAGAAACGAGCTATTTCATTGGTCCGCATGAAACGCCCTCGATCGCTTTCATTGGCTTAGTGAGAGAGCTTAAATCTAGGTCAAGGGGCATTCTGAGATAACCCCTAATCGGTAGTTGTAAGATCTTGTACGTGGAGAGTATCGTAGAGGAACGGAAGTTCAAGTCGCGTTTTAATAAGATTGCAAGAGTACAGAAAACTAAGGATATTTAAGTATTGGTTAAAACTAAGGAATACAGATAATTGCATACTGAAAGAGTGTTACAATGATATGATACAAAATAATGACAATTGGATTACGCAAATCAAAAAAGAACTTGAAAAGTTAGGGTTGAGCAATCTTTGGAACTCGAATAATGTAACAGCTTTGCAATGCTTTAATATGATTAAACAACGTGTAACCGATATATCCCAACAAAACATACTAGAAAAAATCAGAAACTCTTCCCATGGTCATTTATACCAACATTTAATAGATAACTTTTCTTTGCAATACTATCTTACAAAACCTTTAAGCCCTCTATGTAAAAAGTATTTAGCCCGAATAAGACTTTCATCGCATAATCTTAATATTGAAAAAGGCCGATACACTAACCAAAATAGAAGTGATAGACTATGTACTCTTTGTAATAGTGGAGATATTGAAGACGAATTCCATTTCATATTAAAATGCCCTTTCTACAATAATTTAAGGAAAACTTTCATTAAACGATATTATTTTAGTAGACCAAGCGTTTTCAAACTCACTCAATTATTAAGCGTCAACAATGTGAAAGAATTATGTAACCTAGGAAAATATTTAATAAATGCCTTTAATTTAAGGTCCGAATATATTTGACCGCGGCTACTCTCCACCTTTATCAATAACATCATGTCTGTATCTTCATTTAATGTTTATTTACAACTGTCATTGATTGATCCTAGGAGTATCCTTTTATTTCAGCACAAGTATGACTTTCATTTGTTTAATTTATACTTTGAATACCATTATGATGTCTGTGAGTTTGTATGCTGAGCTTATATAAGTACATAATGTATTTACATCCCTTTACATTACATGCCCTTGTGGTATCATATATTATCATGCACATTATTTAAGATTTATTGCGATATTTTTCCATATTTTTATATGCATTGTACATGTATACCGATAAGCTGTATGGCTTAAGGAATAAATAATTGAATTGAATTGAATTATCCTTATGAAAGAAACGTTTTCGAGACTAGTGAAAAACACGTGACCAGAAAAAGGCATTCCGATGTCCTCGCACTTTATCCCCCTTACCAAAATGGGACATGTCGTCATGACATCGCTTTGGTATCGCAATTATTAATTATTGCAGATGAAAGTAATATCTGCATGATATTTTTTCTTTAACAGTATCTACTTTAAGACCAATTAGTGAGTGATACAGTGAATCATATGCCTTCAAAATGCCTAATGGTCGACATTTCTGGATCCTTGGATCCAATACAACAAAGAAATACGCGATCACAACGTATGCCATGGGTGCCAGTGGGTTTAAAGTTTCTAACCGTCCATCCGACTAAGCTGTTTCTCAATAATTAAATACCACTTTGCTTGTTTTGTTTTTCTAACCAAAGAAAAAATGATAAATGCGACAAAGAAATGAATGAGCGATAAAAAAAATCGATAAGACTGTGCGAGTCGAAGTTTCCCCATATTCCCCCCAAATTAATAAACTCTCCGCTTTTCCCGCGAATAAACCCAGAAAGGCTTTTGATTGGTCAAGTTAATATGTGTTACAAGCTTAGCCTTCGAAAATTCTTAGGGTGCGAACCCATAGCAGTTGTGTAAATGGTGCCGGTACTTCTAAATATAGGTCCATACACAGAATCAACGTACCATCTCTTGAAGTTCTGTCTCTGTTTCGCGTGGTAGTTTATGATACAAATCATTCAACGTGTCCATCTGATGCGCCGCTGCTTGTTAATACACCAAATTTAAAATGTCTTGAGCTGCGAGGAATTAAATTTTTCGAAAGACCCCTAGGACTTATATCCGAGATGCCTAAATTGGAGAAGATAGAATTGGAGGATATACAGATGACAAAAGGAAACTGGAAACTACTTGTCATATCTCTCGTGGAAATGCAAAGCAAAGTCGAAGTGAAAATCATAGATACGGATATCGATACCACGTCCAAAAAAATTATTCGAAACTGTCCTCTGTTCAAAATCAAAATGGATACTGGATCAAAACTTACTTTCTGTAAATCATAAGAAATCATGAGCTTAGACTTATCGCTGATATTGTAATGTTTATCTGCTAATTACAGTGGCGGATCTAGGATTTCAGAAAAGAGGGGGGCCCAAATTTTCAGCTCGAAGAAAATTGTTCACAGTAAAACTGACAAGCAAAAAAAAAAAAAAAAAAAAACGTCGAGACGAAAAACGTGACCCTCAAGAATGCTGATCTATTTTTATGTTGGTGAGTGGGGGAGTTGATTCATTTACTTTAGTTTATAGGTAGGTAGACTGGCGAGCGTAGCGAGCCAGAAAATTTTTTAAGATATGAAGTTTTCATTTGTTTTCAAATGAAGTCATAATACATGCATGTATATACAACTTTATTCTATATTGGCGAGCGGAGCCAGCCGTAAATTATTTGGAATAGATGGTTACATTTTGTCATAAGAATACAATCTCTCTCTCATTTTCCATGCTCCATTTTTGTTTGACCAATTGGGGAAGGTTGGGAAGAGTATGGCATTACAACCCCACTATCCACCTGTCTAACCTGGTTAGATCGGCCCGTGAAAATGAAGCATTTGGTAATTATTCAAGTGTTAATTTGATTTTGAATTTTGTATATGTTTATGACATATGAATCCGTTAAAACAAGGTGACAAAGAAAGTTGAAGACAAAGTGAAGACGAAAATTTCCCCAAAAGTAAAGAGAATAAGCATAAAAAGAGTACTCTGAATCGATAACTTTGGGTGAAAAAGGGGGGGGGGCCGGTCCCCCTGTGCCCCCCCCCCCCCCCTCTAAATCCGCCACTGAATTAAGTGTTTCATTATACGCTTTTTCAGTAAAGTATGTTTACTATGTACTATTCTGGATCATTACGTACTGTGGGATTTTTTAAAATATCCACCCATGGAACAGTTTTTGGGGCATAGCAACTACCAAAACTTTCAAGAATGTCAATCAAACGTGTCAATGCTTTAAGATTTGAATGTTACTCGTGTTTTGACTTGCAACTAAGGTCATACTTGCAATTTAAAGGTCATTCTAACATCAAATCTTGCCCAGGCCACAACTTTTCAACTTCAACACGTAACAGAATATCTAACGGATCAAGGTTACATGTATTTCATTATAAATGTCAGACCGACGTCTTATCTGAAAGAAAGTAGGGGATCTTCAACAACACTCGGTTGCAGCACCCACAGCAAAAACTCAAAACCACCCAATGCAAAAACACAAAGTAGACACCCACAGAGATAGAAACAAAAGGGAATCGAACTCAATTCATAGAAAATGTAACACAAAAGACATCACATAAACCAACGAGACCAATGGACAACCGATGCCGACTTTGGACGGTCATGTGCTGCGCAAGTAGCAGAAGGTGTGGTTATCCTGGATATTGTGCGAACAGCCCTCCCACTTTTCCGATTACGCAGAGGTCTCGAAGAACGTACAATTTCGGTGTAAAACAACCTCCTCACTGTTCGATGGCCATACAAAAACAAGACCGCAAAACGCAAGGGCCCAAGCAGCAGAGATGAATATGTAAATGGATACAAAAAGAGGGCGTGCGTAATACTGTCTGTGCTCTACAGGCTGTAGCGTCGAGCTCATGTATGTTATCATCCCAAGAGTCCGACTGACATCCGACTGACGGAAAGGTCAATGTCAAAATGTATAGTTATGTTAGGAACGGGTACTTCTTTCTGTTCGTAAGGTAGACTGAACATACAAAATTAATGTAACCTCAGACAGTGCAGTGCATGTATTTTATATATTGTTTTCATTTTCGTGCATGAACATCGACAGTGGTTGTGGCTAGCCAAAAGGGGATGCTTACTCCTCCCGGGCACCTGGTCCCACCTCTAGTTCGATAGGGGTCCGTCGATGCTCAGTTTGGAGCTCTATTAATTGTGAGTGCTGTTGAGATTATCGTCAGGATCTTCTTTAACTCTTTTTAACCAATATGGTCTTAATTTGTAAGTCCTAATTTTAATCTGGTTTTCCTCAGATTCATTGTTCTCTTATTTATGATTTCATTCAATGTAAAGGCGTGGTTTATCCATATTTCGACTTGAATGCAAACCGAGAGAAAATACCGAGATATAAATACGTTATGTAATCAAATGAAAGTTCTGGTCATGAGGATTCTGCATGAGCAATATCAATACCTCAGTCCCAAGTTCAGGGGGTATGGCCAGATGTCGAACTTACCGATAGCCAATACCAAGGGTACGACAATAGTCAGCTGTACAAAGTTATCAACCCAGCGAGCTAAATGGAATAAGCACACGATTTCCCCTCAATATTGAGGTAAGACTGCATGATGAAATGCAAAGATACATGCAATGCATGAGTTAGTAAAATTCGAACACAAAACACATTTCAGAATTCAATGGGTATACGGAATCAGGAAAATTCATATCAAACAAAATGAAATGAAAACTTCCCTAACGGGACGAAAATACCCCCGCAGCAATATTCTTTGAAAAGTTATCTTGGATGAAGGTAAAGCGTATATTGTGACCTTTGATCTTTAACCAATGTTCAAGGTCATGGCATACCCTTAGGTCCTAAAGAACATTTATGTGAAATCCATAAACGGGGAAAAGTTATACCCGGACAAGGTTATGAACATGATGTTTATTATGACCTTTGATCAAGGTCACGACACACACTTAGGTCATAAGAAACATTTCTGTGAAATATTATTGAAATCCATCACTGGGGGAGAGAGTTATGCCCCGGACAATGTTTAATTAATGCTGTCTTTGACTTTGGTTCAAGATCATGGTGCATCCTTAGGTCCGAAGGAAAAATTCTGCGAAATATCATTGAAATCCATCCACAGGGAGAGGAGTTATGCTCTGGACGAGGTTTTATGAATGGTTTCTTGAATTTAATTGAATTTAAAGACGTATAACATTTGAACTACTTGGCGAGTGTCACTGCTTGTGGACCAAGAGTCCCCGAGGGCACTTGTAGCCAAGTTCGATCAACTTCTGTTGATTGTCCGTCTCTTCAACGCATTTGAAATTTTCTGTTACAAAACTTCTTGAAATTCCTAAAACGTGGGTCCTGTAGCATCATATCCCATCCATTCTCCTACATCTTTCGGTACAATTTTGGACATAATAATTTCACGCTTTTTGTCATATTACATTGTTTAGACTGAGGATCACTGATGAGGGTTAGGTGCCCGAAACTTGCATGTCTGGTCCATGCTGTAAATTTGTCTAGTCTTAAATGATGCTCTACCACTTGGTGAGTGTCACTGCTGGTGGACCAGGAGTCCCCGAGGGCACATGTAGCCAAGTTCGATCAATTTCGGTTGGTCGTTTCTTCAAACGCATTTCAAAATTTCTGTTTACAAAATTTTCTCAATTTTCTAAAACCTGAGTCCTATAGCATCATATCCCAGCCATCTTGTTACGTCTTTCGGTATATTTAGAAAATGATTTTCACATATATTGGTCATATTACATTCTTTAGATTGAGGATCACTGACGAGGGTTAAATTTCCGAAACGTGCATGTCTGGTCCATGCTGTAATTTTATCTGCCCTAAAATGATGCTAATGAATTTGAAGACGTTAAACACATGCTATTGAATCTAAAGACGTTTAATATTCTATTGTGACTTTGACCTATGACTATGGTTCAAATTCATGATGCATCCTTCGGTCCTAAGGAAAATTTCTGCGAAATATCACTGAAATCCATCCACAGGGGGAGGAGTTATACTCTGGGCAAGGTTTTACAAATAGTTTCTATTGTGACCTTGACCTTTGACCTTGGTTCAAGGTCATGACACATCCATAAGCCCTAACGAAAAGTTCTGTGAAATATTATTGAAATCGATGCAAAGGGCGAGGTTTTTATGATCTGGACAAGGTTTACTAATGATGTCTATTGTAACCTTGACCTTTGACCTTGGTTCAAGGTCATGACATATCCTTAGGTCCTAAGAACATTTCTGTGAAATATTATTGAAATCGATCAACAGGGGGAGAAGCTATGCTCTGGACAAGGTTTACATGTACTAATGAAGTCTATCGTGACCTTGACCTTTGTTCAAGGTCATGACATACCCTTAGGTCCTAAGGAACATTTCTGTGAAATATTATTGAAATCCATCCCACAGGGGGAAGAGTTATGCTCTGGTGAATGTTTGATGGACAGACAGATGGACGGAGAGACAGATAGGGCGATTCCTGTATTCCCCCCCCCCCCCCTAAATTTGTTTGCAGGTTTATAAAAAAACCAGATAGGATCATAAGTGAATGGAGATGACATCAGGTGACCGCATAAGGACAAGTTTTCATCCTATTGAGAGGGAAACAGTATATTGACTGATTTTAGTATCTACGTGATAACATGTGATAGGGACAAAAAAAATTGAGCTTTATCATTAGATAGATATGTTAGAGTCAAGAAAGCGCAAGACGAAAACAAGTTAAAGTCTATGAAACCTGCTACCCAGTTACCATATTGTAACATACAGTGAAAAATAAGACGTTGTAGACTTAATTTCATTTTTCAGACATGCATGTGCTTGATTTGTTTGGTCTTTTTTTAATAAAACTTCAATTACAGCTCAGTCATTTTCTTAAAATACGTTTTTGAATCTGCAATAGTTATCAATATATGACTCAATATGAAGAAAAGCACCTGTGAACCCAAATCCTGACAATCAATCGAGCATATAGACAGCGCAATTGGCTGACAGAAAACAAGCACATGGACACTGTTAGTCATCAGGGTGGAAAAGTTTTGCAATTGCATAGAAAATCAAATATGAGATATACTTAATTCTTTATTTCAATAATGAACACATAATCACTGACTTCAATCAATAAATAATAACATCTTTTATCGCAATACTAAGTTACAAGTGTACATTACAATAGTTCGATAAATCATCAAGAACATCTTGTGTACTCGAGGCATTTTCATAAAATGGATTTTGAAACCTTTAAATATGAACAGTCTATTCAAGTAATGAAAAAATACAAATATGGCATGTATCCGACATGGTTGCCTGTATTTTATATAATTGCATGTTAAAACACATGAATCTGTCTACAATTCAGTATTTTTATGTACAAAATGCAAAATAATATACTTATCTTCAATGTTCTCTGTGTTTTATCATTAAACATATTATACATTTTCATAAACAGACAATATGTATCATCAAATAATATGAAAACGGGAAACTTTCATATGGCAAAACTTTATAACTGTAAATTCTAGGTCATTGTTTTTTTCTTTGGTTTTGTATGATTTTTTCCTCTTTACTATTTTTTTTTCTGATTCACTTTTTGTATTAATATTATTTTTTTTTTTTTAATTCTTTTTTTTTTTTTTTTATTCTTTTTTTTTTTTTTTTTTTTGTTGGGAGAGGCTTTTTATACTTTTTTTCATTTTTCTCTGTCTGATCTTTGTATAATATATATCTATTATGACATCTACATCTATAAAGTACAAAATGCTAACACACATGTATATACACTATTTTTTCAATGGACATTATCAGTGCATATTACATGTACATAGCATCAGCTCACTTCTCAGACACACACACTCACAAGTTCGCCAAGTCTTCTTAAATGTAATGATGATATGTTCAACATTACAATTCACATATCTAAATCAGTTTTATCTGATAAAGAATGTGTACCGTCCAACAACCTAACATAATCACAACACATCGGTTTTAAATTGCACACAATGTATGAATGTGGAATACTGACAATGTAAATCAATGATAAATTACTTATTTAGATACAGCTAAAATAATTATATTACTTACCTTCAATGCTGTCTGCGTTTATCATAACAAAAACACTTCATAAAAAATCTTCACAAATATACAATATGTAGCATCAATTATGAACATTTTATACTTTTTACACTGAGAATTAGGACTATTTCAATATTAGAGCACTATGTAATTTTTTTAAGGTGATGATTTTTTTTCTTTAATTTTTTAGGGTTTTTTTTTCACATTGATAGTTTTTATTATTATTTTTTTTTTTTTTTTTTTTTATTTTATATATTGTTTGCTTTTTATCCTTTTTGTTTGATTTTTCATTCATTTTGGGGTTTTTTTTATCTTTTATTTTTCCTTTTTTTTCTCCCTTTTTGTTTTAGATTTTCTGTATTTTTATACTGAAACATGGATTTTTTTCTAAGATATCATTCTTTAATTGACAGGAGCAAAACTGCATACAATAGGCTGTAAAACATATATCCTGTACAAACAAAAATAAATTTGAAGCAGTTTCTGAATGTCTGGGTATTGAAGAATTTATCATTTGTTGCATTTTCATTTCTTTTATAAGGGTTATTTATTTTGTTTTTCTTTGTCTTAATTAATCAAGTTAATTTTTCTATGTTTTATTTATCAAATGTTTTTTGTTTTTTTTTATTTTCATTTTGGTTTAAAAGTTTCATTATATTCTAAAAACATCATTAATTTGGTGGGGGTCTTTTTCACTTAGTTTTTTTTTTTTTTTTTTTTTTTTTTTTGATTTTTTCCATTTTTTTCCATTTTTTTTCCTTCGGTTTTGTTTTTCCAGTTTTCTTGTATGAAAATTCTATAATGTTTATCATCAATCCTTTTTTCTTTTTTTCATATACTTTTCAAGTTTTCTTTTTCTCTATATCTTTCTCATTTTTTCAGTTTTTATTTTCTTTTTCTATATTTTTTTTAGCTTTTTAAATTTTTTTAATTCTTTCAAAATTGTGATATAGTTCAGTTCTGTCATTCACAAATAATTTGTCTTTTGTGTTTAATAGTTCCTTTTTCAATCATCTTCCTTTCTCTGAATGAATCTTGCAAAAAATTGCGGCTGTCCTAACAAATCAACAATGATATGGTGTTTTAACAAAATCACAATGATGATACTTTCTTATCCCTCTCCTTCAAGCAAATATATGAAATCTTAATTTCTTTTTTACTGAATCAGCATATTTTCTTCTGGACATTGAATAAACTATAAACCATCTTTTTGGTAAGGCTGGATTGTGAAGTGTTTGTATTAGATGACATATACTTTTTTGTGTGAACAGGAAGGTCAAAGGTCATTAATATTGCAAAATGAAAAAAGCTATGGTCATGAGGATTCTACATGTGAAATATCAAAGCCCTACCCATTACAGTTCAAAAGTGGGTCAAAGTCACATTGTCAAATGTCATGACATCAAATGAAAGATCTGGTCATGAGGATTCTACATGTGAAATATCAAAACCCTACCTCTTATACTTAAAAGTACGTCAAAGGTCAATGTCAAGGTCACTAGGTCAAAAGTCATGATCTGGCCTTATAGAACATGAGATATAGACCAGGTTAAAGTTTTTTTTAAAGTAGCTCAAACTCCATGGTCAAGATCACTAGGTTAAAAGTCATGATATCAAATGAAAGGTCTAGTCATTAGGATTCTGCATGTGAAATATCAAAGCCATATCCTCTATAGTTCATGAGATATAGTCCAGGTTTTATTTTTTTTAAGTAGGTCAAATTCCAAGGTCACGGTCACAAGGTCAAAAATCTTGGTATCCATAGAAAGATCTTGTCACAAGCTATACACATGTGAAATATGAAAGCCCTATCACTTACCAACCAAAAGTTATAGCAAAGGTGTAAGTTTTTCAAAAGTAGGTCAAACTCCAAAGTCAAGCTTAAGGTCACTTAGTCAAATTTTGTTGCTGAGTTTGATTTCTCTCATCATGGTCTATCACAATGTTAAGTTTCAAGTTGCTGCTCCAAGCAGTTTTCTCTCAATGGACTTAAACACAACACCTTAACCAAAATGTTTATGCACTGACAGACAGACATGCTTCCCAATCCGGCCAAAAATGCTTTCAATCACAATTATGAGTTTAAATTAATTGTTCTAAAATAATCACCACAAAATCACAACACATCCAATCTAAAAATTATATACATCTTGCAAACAATGAGAATTTTTCTTCTTTTTCATAAAGCTGTTTCATTTTTCATTACAGTTCTGTTCATCGACTACAGAATAGCTCTCTTCCCTTTTGATTCATTGAGGCAGGTTGTACCCTCCTATCACTAGCCGGGTCCAGCTGCTTGCCACTTGGAAGTTTTCATTTCAGATATGGGACTCTGAAAGCTAATGGAGGAAGTGATGGTGGCTCTAAAATGGCATGGTGACAGCTCTCTGATGGCTATCTGATGGCTCAAGTCATGGTGGTGCCTCTACACTAGAATTAATCTATCAAATGTTTAACACTGTGCTTTACAAAGGGCTTAGATCTACGAATATAACTTTATCTCATGTTTTATACATATTTTTTTTTCTACGCATTGTTTTATTACATGTAATTATATTCATACTATTCATACTATTTCTGTCCAATATTCTATCAATATAAAATATTCTTCTAAATACCATTGATTCCACCAAGTTGATGAAATGATAATAAACTGTTTCATACCTTATCTAGTGATATTTTTTCATGGAAAGAAGGTTTTCACCGTCCCTTTGACCATCTCATTACAGATTATGCATATCCTGATTGCCGGGGCACAATCTGTACAGCAAACAAGATGTCCACAGGGAAGGAAGGCAACAGCTACGTCCTTTTCCAAACATACTTTACATTTAAGTTTTTCCTTCAAGCTAATATTTTCCTCCTTCAATGTCTCCAGATCTGAAAGGAGAAGAGTAAGTGTGGTCAGTCATATCAATAAAAGCAGAAATCCACATTCAGAACCTCTCAACAAAGGCATAAATAATGACATTCCCCTAAACCTAACCCTAAGGGTTAGGGTAAAAAATGTCCTCCAAAACGTAACAGAATTTTGTCTGGAGATAAACGTCCTGCAGCATAATATAAACATAATAAGTCAATCAAAGAAGTACTACAGAATGGTGTAGCCTTGACCTTGAAATCTAATACTGTTTGAAGATCCCAGCACATTGAAGGTCATATTCTGTCCTCTGGGTTCAACTAGATCAATTTTCTGTGACCTTGACCTTTGACTTCATTTAAACAGATACAACAAACATAGGTAATCACAGATTACGAAGCTCACCTCCTGGCAGCCAAATTCAATTCAATCCTATTTCTTAGTACATGTATGTTGGCTTTTAAAGGAAAAATCATTCAAGTGGAAAAAGTCGATTTATGGATACATCCAATATGCATGTTTGGTACATGTAGCACTTATACTTTGCTTAATATTTGCTTTTAAAGGCAAAATCACTCAAGCGGAAAAAGTAGGTCAAGGTCATTTTATGAAAGTTTGATCAAAGATACATCTAATATGCAAGTTTGGAACATGTAGCACTTATTCCTTGCTCAATATTGGCTTTGAAAGGCAAAATCACTCAAGCGGAAAAAGTAGGTCAAGGTCATTTTAGGAAAGTTTGATCAAAGATACATTTAATATGCAAGTTTGGTACATGTAGCACTTATTTTGCTCAATATTGGCTTTTAAGGCAAAATCACTCAAAAGGAAAAAGTAGGTCAAGGTCATTTTATGAAAGTTTGATCAAAGATACATCTAATATGCAAGTTTGGAACATCTAGCACTTATACTTTGCTCAATATCGGCTTTGAAAGGCAAATCACTCAAGTTGAAAAAGTAGGTCAAGGTCATTTTAGGAAAGTTTGATCAAAGATACATCTAATATGCAAGTTTGGTACATGTAGCACTTATACTTTGCTCAATATTGGCTTTTAAAGGCAAAATCACTCAAGCGGAAAAAAGTAGGTCAAGGTCCTTTTGTGAAAGTTTGATCAAAGATACATCCAATATGCAAGTTTGGTACATGTAGCACTTATACTTTGCTCAATATTGGCTTTTAAAAGCAAAATCACTCAAGTGGAAAAAGTAGGTCAGATGCTGCATCCAATGCATGGGTCCATCTCGGCATCCAAAGATGAATCACTTGTGCAAGTTTGGTTACTGTAGCATTAGTACTTTGTCAGATACTGAGCTACCCCAAACTTCTTAACCAAGTCACTCAAGCAGAAAATGTAGGTCAGATGCTGCATTCGATGCATGGGTCAATCTCGGCATCCAAAGATGAATCACTTGTACAAGTTTGCTTACTGTAGCATTAGTACTTTGTCTGATACTGAGCTACCCCAAACTTCTTAACCAAGTCACTCAAGCGGGAAATGTAGGTCAGATGCAGCATCTGATGCATGGGCTCACCTCAGCATCCAAAGATGAATCACTTGTGCAAGTTTGGTTACTGTAGCATCAGTACTTTGCCAAATACTGAGCTACCCCAAACTTCTTAACCGGACGCGGACGTGCGGGGGTATAGCATAAGCTCACTCAACTTCGTCGAGGTGAGCTAAAAAACGAGTTACTATGTTATGACTACTCACCTCCCTCCCCTTCCTGACTAGATGTTGACTCCAATGCTGAGGCTTCATCTAACAGCTTGGTCTGCTCAGCTCGTCTCTCCTCTGTAATGAAATATATTAAGGGGGTAACGAGTGTCTGCTTGTATAAATGACAGAAAAAAATAAAAATCTCAATAATTTTTTTCAGTTATTTGTTATTATTTACTGAAAATATGAGTGATTTTGAAGCATATGACAGTAATTTTGATACACATTTCCATCAATATTCATCAGAAACTGATATTGAAGATGATGACAGTCTCATGAGTAGGGCTGGGACGATACTGTACCCAGCCGATCCGATACGTATCACGATACCTGATATCCGATACGATACATATCGCGATTCTAAGTTAAGTAATAAACCTTCTCAAAAAGCTATTTGATAGTATTTATTTTCATCATATTTGTAGCTTTTTTTCATTCCACATGTTATATTTATCCAACACTAGATTTCTGTATAGAATAAAGATGAAAACAATTAATAAATGGTTTGTTATTGACTAGAAGAATTGAAAAAACAAAAACATAGGTAATCACAGATTACGAAGCTCACCTCGTGACAGCAAAATTCAATTCAAACATATTTCTTAGTACATGTATATTGGCTTTTAAAGGCAAAACCACTCAAGCAGAAAAAGTAGGTCAAGGTCATTTTATGAAAGTTTGGTCAAAGAAACATCCAATATGCAAGTTTGGTACATGTAGCAGTTATACTTTGCTCAATATTGGCTTTATAGAGCCAAATCACTCAAGCGGAAAAAGTAAGGTCAAGGTCATTTTATGAAAGATTGATCAAAGATACATCCAATATGCAAGTTTGGTACATGTATCACTTATACTTTGCTCAATATTGGCTTTTACAGGCAAAATCACTCTAGCGAAAAAGTAGGTCGAGGTCATTTTATGAAAGTTTGATCAAAGATAACATCTAATATGCAAGTTTGGAACATCTAGCACTTATACTTTGCTCAATATTGGCTTTTAAAGGCAAAATCACTCAAGCGGAAAAAGTAGGTCAAGGTCATTTTATGAAAGATTGATCAAGGATACATCCAATATGCAAGTTTGGTACATGTAGCACTTATACTTTGCTCAATATTGGCTTTTAAAGGCAAAATCACTCAAGCGGAAAAAGTAGGTCAAGGTCATTTATGAAAGTTTGATCAAAGATACATCTAATATGCAAGTTTGGTACATCTAGCACTTATACTTTGCTCAATATTGGCTTTTAAAGGCAAAATCACTCAAGCGGAAAAAAGTAGGTCAGGTCATTTTATGAAAGTTTGATCAAAGATACATCCAATCTGCAAGTTTGGTACATGTAGCACTTTTACTTTGCTCAATATTGGCTTTTAAAAGCGAATCACTCAAGTGGAAAAAGTAGGTCAGATGCTGCATCCATGCATGGGTCCATCTCGGCATCCAAAGATGAATCACTTGTGCAAGTTTGGTTACTGTAGCATAAGTACTTTGTCAGATACTGAGCTACCCCAAACTTCTTAACCAAATCACTCAAGCGGAAAATGTAGGTCAGATGCTGCATCCGATGCATGGGTTCATCTCAGCATCCAAAGATGAATCACTTGTGCAAGTTTGGTAACTGTAGCATCAGTACTTTTGTCAGATACTGAGCTAACCCCAAACTGCTTAACCAAGTCACTCAAGCGGAAAATGTAGGTCAAGATGCTGCATACGATGCATGGGTTCACCTCAGCATCCAAAGATGAATCACTTGTGCAAGTTGGTTACTGTAGCATTAGTACTTTGTCAGATACTGAGCTACCCCCAAACTTCTTAACCAAGTCACTCAAGCAGAAAATATAGGTCAGATGCTGCATCCGATGCATGGGTTCACCTCACTCCAAAGATGAATCACTTGTGCAAGTTGGTTACTGTAGCATTAGTACTTTGTCAGATACTGAGCTACCCCAAACTTCTTAACCAAGTCACTCAGCGGAAAATGTAGGTCAGATGCTGCATCCGATGCATGGGTTCACCTCAGCATCCAAAGATGAATCACTTGTGCAAGTTTGGTTACTGTAGCATCAGTACGTTGTCAGATACTGAGCTACCCCAAACTTCTTAACCAAGTCACTCAAGCGGAAAATGTAGGTCAGATGCTGCATAGGATGCATGGGTTCACCTCAGCATCCAAAGATGAATCACTTGTGCCAGTTTGGTTACTGTAGCATTAGTACTTTGTCAGATACTGAGCTACCCCAAACTTCTTAAACCAAGTCACTCAAGCAGAAAATATAGGTCAGATGCTGCATCCGATGCATGGTTCACCTCAGCATCCAAAGATGAATCACTTGTGCAAGTTTGGTTACTGTAGCATTAGTACTTTGTCAGATACTGAGCTACCCCAAACTTCTTAACCGGACGCGGACGCGGACACGGACGCGGACGCGGACGCGGACGCGGACGCGTGGGGTTATAGCATAAGCTCACTCAACTTCGTCGAGGTGAGCTAAAAATCATTTCAAATAACAATAAGAAGTCATGGAAATTTCGTATTAAAAATCAATGGTTCTTATCATTTTGTTATTTTATATCTACATACTTGCCATAATTTTGTCATGTTGCAAAGAGGGACAAAAATAGTGACAAATCATCAAAAAGAGGGACAAATATAACACCAATGAGGGACACTTTTTCATCACTATAATAAGGCCTTTTAATTATAATTACAAGTTGGGGATTTTTTTTGGGGGGGTCCTTCACTTTTGAAGGAGCAACACAGTCAAATCAATGAGAAGTGTAAAATTTTCAAAACAAAGGACCATGTGGTATTAATTTGTTTCACATATTTCCTCTTCAATTTGTCTGATTTTTTTTGAAAATACTGAAATTTATCTCACTAAGTATCAGCATCTGAGTGTGTCACACAATACATCCTGAGCTAATTTTCATAATTATGTTTAAGGTAACTTTCCATTAGGAGGTTGAACTTCAGATATTGCAATCCAAAATTGCACTAGATCATAGGTCTCTGCAAACACAAGAACGTCAGAGAATAAATAAATCTTATTAACGCGCGCCTATACGTACACGGGCGTCGGCTCGGACGCATTTCTAAAAAGTGGCGCTTCAGCGAACTTGTCCACCCTTTATTCACAAGTATTAAACACCTGTGCCGTTACCTGAGTTGACGTTGGCGAACAATAACAAGGGAGTTTAAATCAAATACACAATCGATACCTTAACGTCTCGGGTATTGAAAAGACAGTAAGCTGACGTACGTTGATTAGTATTGAGTTTTTTTTACGTGATAATAATAAAGAGAGTATTATAATAACTTAAGAGCGTTCCGTGGTTGCCGTATTTTTTTTTTTTCTTGTTTACATTTTTACTTCACGTTTTTCTTTCTCATAAAAATTTTGTATCTTGGCTTACACAAATGGTATCACTCGAACATCTTATAAACTATTACTTTCAATGATCGAATTATTTTTCTAGCAAAAAAAAAAAAAAAAAACACAACAACAACAAAGACTTACTTGCATTTATTTAGCGACGTTAATTGACTATTGTTTGTGGTACAGCCGACAGATTACCGCTGATTACTGTACATGGGTATATGGCGTGCGTTAGATAAATATTATGAAACAGTTTAAGTTTGAAAAGACGGAGTGACTAATAATCAATATTACGCTGATTTTTTTAATGGAACGTCCAAAAATCGGGATTTCCCGGCCGGGACAGATTTTTTCGGTCGAAAATGCGGGACAATGGCAAGTATTTATCTATATGTAAACTGAAGAAGTTGGATTTAAACTTGAGTACTTGAAAATACGGAAAGTTTAAGCACAATTTCTTTGTAAATCTTAACTTAGGTATCGTCGGGGTGTATCGATACTTGGATCGCGAAAAAAAATATCGCGATGCACCGAATCGGAGTATCGTCCCAGCCCTACTCATGAGACAATGCACAAAATTTGTACACCTAATAGAAATCTCAAAAAATTACTGTTGCAGAATATTTTGGGGGGATGCAACTTATGTAATATTCATGTACTGGGACATAAAAAGTAGAAAAAAGCATGAAACACTGAGGTATCCATCAATACTTTATGTTACAGTTCGGCAAATCTGATCAGCTTCAAAGTTTCAAATAAAAAAGTTGCTAGAGTTATCTTTCCTGTAATATATTCATGTGAAGTAAAGGCAATCATCAGTGCCAATCACACGACACGTCATTTCCTTCTCATTTTCGAATAAAAACCTGATCCGATTAAGAATTATTTATACTTTCTAAATGAACGTAATTAGATTTTTTCCAAGGCGGGGGGGGGGGGGGGGGGGGGGGGGGGGG
>VSWD01000001.1:5828963-6029446 GCA_033119305.1 Pinctada imbricata | reverse complement strand
GTTTTAACATATAAATTTGTAAGTGGCATCTTTTCATATTTAATGTGATAAATCATTCTTAATCGAGGTAATATCGTCTTTGATGATATTGCTCTGAAATCTGCTTGCGCATTGGCAAAAATCTAAAGCTACAATTTGAATGTCCCTCTTCATGTATGTAGTAATCATATAATACATATAAGACAGATAACTTAACATGTCAGTATATTGAATGACAAGGAATGAACCAGATTTCGATTGTTAGATTGAATGGGCTGAATAAGAAACTGACAAAAATATAAGTTTATTTGTACGTCTCCTTTATTTATACCACGGACGCTCTAGCAGATGATGAAACGAATAGCTAGGAAATCGTTAACATTAGCTTTATTTTCCTAGTAAATTTACATTGGTGCAAAACTGTATGTTGGAAGGGTGTATTTAACATGACTTTAAAAGAGATAAATACAGTCTTAAATGCACCTTAATCATTTTGGAACAAAAAGCGATGTATGTCAAAAGCGAATATCGATATTCACCATAATTTATTTTGGACAGATGTAAGGACAAATATGGAGAATGACCATATCCCAATACACAGTACAAAATCGATAATTCAGGAAAACACAAACCGAAGGCATACGAAATTAGCATAACTCATGAACCAAAGCAAACAAACGAAAAGTTTACCTCCACCACATGAAAATGAGCGAACTTACTATTAAGAGTGAGACAAGGTGCCCAGGAAGAGTCAGCATCCCCTGCTTGCCTGCAACACCCTTCGCTTCGGCAGAGATATCACATCCGGTTACTTCCATTTCGGAAGATATAAGTATAATCTGTGGTAGGATAGTTCAAATGGTCTATGGCAGAATATTATTTACCATTCTGAACAATGGGACATCATATTGTATGACGAGTTCCTCGTATTGACAGTAGATCACAAACGTATACCTGACTGAGAAGCTTATCTGAAAGACGAATAGCCCTCAGAACAAAATCAGGCGGCCGTTTTACGAAGGCTCAACTTTGGTCATAAGTCGTAAGTTTGGTCGTTAGTCACTATTTACGACTTACGAGTGTTTTATAAAAAGTTACGACTAACGACAAAATCGTCGAAAACTTACGACCGCCGGGGGCGACCCTAAGTCGTAAGTGGCAAGTCGTAAGCATCAAATTATCATTGTTGTCATGGAAAATAAGGAAGGGAATCCATTGTGCCCGTCTTTGTGCTATTGACATGTGACGTTTTAATGAGATTCTTTCGAATTAATGTTATTGTATTTTATGTATGTCGTCTTCAAAATCTTATCTGACCGCTGATGTTATTATTTTTATTTACGACTTCTTGTTAGCAGACTTGTTATTTTTTCTTTTCAGAGAGGCTCGCGCGCTATAATTTGGCGCCTATGACAACTTTATAAAATTCTAGTACATGTATCCCAATGTCTCTATTTTGCTCATCGTTACTGAAAACGTAAAATTTATTCCTGAGGGTCTAGATACCGGAGAAAAGGAGCTATAAAAAGTTTTATTTGAAAATATGCAGTAACGACCATAATATTGCCGAATTTGTCAAATAAAATTCCCATATACTTCTATTGTAAAAACGCAATACATTGTAGGTGGCGCTAGTGGAATGACGTTTTTAAAGGGCTATAACTGCGAATGTTTATGCGTTAAATTAACCTGAAAATTGAAACCTTTACAAATGAGAATGTAAACTTTCATATGAAAAGAAAGATTTTGCATTATTAAATTTTGTAAAAAAAATAATTTTATTTCAGGGACACCGTACCTTTAAATATGAGATATCTTTTTGATTTATAATTTTTTATTGAAAAAAAAAGTGTACTGTCCTATAAAACGGTCATTTATAAACTTGTCCGTACATTGCGATTTTAGCGCAAGCGTGACGGATTTTTGTTTCTTTGTTTTTGTTTTTTTTTGTATTATGACGAGTACAATTTAAGGCACTGGCTTATATCTGGGAGAATAGTATTGTTGACAGAATACTTGTACCATGATTGTATTCATTTCTCCTTCATACACTTGGAACAGAAGATTTTTATGGCTATGAACGATCTTTAAAACGGCCCATTCATGTTATTACAAACAAACACAATCTGTAAGAAAGAAGTTGAAATATAATACATTTCTTTATCGTATTGTCGTATTTTTGTCTCCTAAAGAAATAGAGCCCCCCCCCCCCCCGAATGAAGTTTCGTTTGACGGGCTCCGCCTAAGAACCACAATATTCAGGATTTTTCTTTAAGAAACCTAAAAATAATAAACAATCGTTGTGCTTTTACCTAATGTGGTTCCTTCTCTTCGCTAAATATAAAACTGCGACGCAATACTAGTTTGCATTAGGTATTAATTATTTAGAATTTTTACCATGAGCGATTCAATTATTTGTCATAATCGACGTGCAATACCATATCACGGACGAGATAACGTAAAGTGAATGATACAAGCGCCATCTATATACGTACTATCTCATCAATTTGAACGTTTACCAGTAAAACTTATATAGGAACGTTAGATCTTTCTCGGTGATCTGTCGTTGAACACTTAAACTAATATATAAGTACATTTGTGTATATACCTAGAACCTTACGTTGTTCAAACAGGGATTTGAAAATTTGGTATTGACCAATCGTAATGAAAATTCGTATATGTATTTAAAATCATCCGTTATATTAGGAAATCAACGTGGTTCCTAGCAAATTCTCTACATCTTTCCTTAATTTGCGTTGTCCATGAACTTTCGGAACAGTCCTCGTAACTACATGAATGACGTTAGAATCCATGTCCGGATCTAGGAGGGGGGGGGGGGTTGGGGGCAGGGGGTCTGAAACACACACCCTTGAGATTTTCGGAGAGGGGATCGAATTTTGGCCTACTTCCAACCGAAAGGGGTCTGATAAATGCATAAAAAACATTTAAAACATAAAATTTTGCTTCGCTCGCCCTTTACAAATACACAATTTTTTTTTCTGCAAAATTCCTTAAGTATTTTCAATTTTTTATACTAAATATTTCAAAATTTTGTGGGTCTCAGGATCTCATATTTTCAATAGCCCCTTTACTTCATATGATGTCATCTCTTCCATTTTTTTCAAGAATTTATCATTATAACATTTCTGATTATTTGAAAGATGACACATATGCTCATTTTTTTTCTGCTCATATTTTTCATTCTCTTTAGACAAAAATTAATGTAAACACTTTTTTTTCTTTTTACAATGTTCATGGCTCGCTTTACTGGCCGTTACATTATGAAAATAAAATGAAATATTGCATCTGGATCGAATAAAGACAAATGAAAACTAAGTTTCTATATAATATATTTCTTATAATCACTATACTCGCCGATTCTTCATAAGGAAAGTTAACAAAATTGTACGGGACATGCAACCTCTCCCAAGTCAATCCTTAGTGCACACGTTGCCCCAACACTTCCCTGTGATTGCGCTGAAAAATATTTACATGGCGAGTGGACATCCCAAAATTGTGGACCCCTCTGACCAAAAATGCTGGATCCGCGCATGAATTCTTATTATGAGTCAGTATAGTGGCGAGGGAGGGAGTCGCTTCATGATGATGCTCAAAAATTATATAAGGATGAGGACTTAATCTGAATGCTAGTGGATGCACGTTGAAAAATAAAGTGAAATTCGTTACATGTACATGTATGAAAGACGCAATGAGACTGTATAAAATGTTTCAATACCGATTTTCTTATGAAATTCGTTGACAACTACTCAAATATTCGTTTCAGCTTTAAAAAGATTACATGATTCTTCTTGTTTTAAGCGTTTAAATCCACTGGAAATTTACATTAATTGTATCTTTTTATATACTTAGTAGTTTAAGTTTATTAAACAACACGGAAGGAAATCTATGCGTTTTATTTCCCGCGGACTTTGTAAACAACTACGTCCTTCATTTACGGAAGAGTTACTTTACGACTTACGACCAAACCTGCAACTTGCGACATACGACTTAAGCTTACGACCTCTCTTGTGAAACGGTCCTACGAAAAGTCGCAAGTTACGAAAGTTACGACTTAGGACTTGCGACCTACGACATCTTTGTAAAACGATCGCCAGTATATTGAACACGACTTAAGCGAGAGATGAAGGGATGTTGCTTCTCAGAAAAGAGAAGATTGTGTTGTTAAAACTGACGTCGTCACGTTTGTCATAGAGTGAGGTGTTCATGTGACCATCAGTGTCATAGGACAGCATTATGAACAAAAATTTTGCGGAATTATTTTTCTCTGTAGTTTCTTTGACTTCAAGCTCCGACGGATAGATTCTGCTAAGGTTATACGCGAAATTTGGATTATTGATGGACTGCACATCGTCTTTATATCTGTAAATGAAGTTAAATCGATTCCTACTTATGTAAAATGCCAACGCTAACGAAAATAAGGAAGACATGATGTTCTTTTTTACACAGCAATACCAGTTAGATTAGGTTCATTCAAAATAACTCAATCGTTGCTTATATAACACTACCTTGAGCCTGTGTCTCTAACCGTGTGTATTTATGGAGGCTACGGTCAGTACGTATTTCAATACGGAAGTGCATAACTTCATACAAGTATACATCCATAAAACGTACATTTACTGCATATTGTCGATAAGACGGATATCAATTGGCATAGTTTTGTAACGCAGGAGGTGCTTACTCTTCCTTGGCACCTTATCTCACTCCTACGAATGTGTTGACTTCTATTCATATGTTAGATTTTTTTTTTCAAAATTTCTGTTCCTTTGTCTTAGTTTTTGGTTATATCTGGTTTTGTATGTCCTTGGTCATATGATTTTTCGAATAACGATTTTGTACTTCTTGATAGGGATATGTTTTTTTTTTCCAGATTTGTCATTTCTTGATACTGCTTACTGCAATACCACAATAGTAATGTCAATATTATTGAATTAATGAATAGCTAAACAATCACCATACCTAAATGCTGAGCGTAAGACCTTTGCTTTCATAGAATTCAGATCAGCTTAATTATTAACACTTTATGGACTATGCAGACGACTGTGTTGTTGCTTTTCATACCCACAAAAGTAACATATAATGTGCAAGGCCTGGCGAAAACGATCTTCAACATACCTATCATACGTCGATGTTGACTTTTCCCTGGATACAGATCTTCATCGTCAACCATACCCTCCAAGCCTAGAGCCAAGTTGAACACCAGAAGATAAATACCTCTACTTGTAAGGTAAGTCTGATGTGTTGTGTAGAAAATAAGCTGACCAGCGAAATCAGTGAGATCAAGACGGATGAAATGTTTCATTCCTGATAATGTTTGACTGCAGTCTTCTATGAATATTAAAAGAAGATAACAATTCAATTTAAGGAATTCTCCAACCCTCATATTTTGCAGACACTCAAATGTAAGTATGAAAAGTACTGTGAAATTTATTTAAAAATGTAATGGAAAAATCGTCGTCTATATTTTTTGGTCTTGTAATGTTTTGAGCGCGCGATATGCACATTTCAACATGTTAAGGTGAAATGTCTAATAGGTCATTATTGAACCGTAAAATTAATTCAACAATGAATTTAAGAAGAGCAAAGCCTCATGTATGATATCAAATGAGCTTTTAAGGTTAAGACGTAAAATATGCCCTAAAAGTCGAAATTTCATAATCCAAAAAGGGAGAACACTTTTCGGTAAAAATCAGAAGTTAATCTGTTCAGATCATAAAAGCTCTTAGATACGGATAATCAGTTAATAAGTCCCCGGTTTTCTATATAATCCTATAAACAAGGACAAATATGGATAATGACCATATCCAAATACACAGTACAAAATCGATAAATACAGAAAATCAGAAACCAAAGGCATACAAAATCAGGATAGAAAATGAACCAAAGCAATCAAAGAAAAACCTCCACCATATGAAAAGAAGTGAACCAATCTGGGAGTGAGACCAGGTGCCAAGGAAGAGTAAGCATCTCCTGCTTGCATGCAACAGCCGTCACTTAAATTCGGTAGAATTGTCACATCCGGTTACTTCCATTTCGAAAGATACAAGTATATTTTGTGGTAGGATGGTTCAAAGCAGGAGATGCTTACTCTTCCTGGGCACCTGGTCTCACTCTCATATCGGGAGTTCGCTTCTTTTCATATGGTGGAGGTTTTTGTTTTTGTTTGCTTTGGTTCCTGTTTTGTCCTGATTTTGTATGCCTTCGGTTTCTGATTTTCTGTATTATCGATTTTGTACTGTAGACAGGGATATGGTCATTATCCATATTTGTCATGGTAAATGACAGAATACCATCCCCAATTCTGGAGAGTGGTACATCATAATGTATGAAAAGTTCCCCATATCGATCGTAGAGCTTCCTCAGTGACAAGGTAAGTCGGTTACAAACGTATCTCTGACTGAGAAGCTTATCCGAAAGACGTCTAGCTAACAAAATCTACATATTTGGCACTTGCTCTGACTTAGCGTATCAACTGAGATATGAATACGCCATAAGCTGGAGATGAAGGGATGTTGCTACTCAGATCAGAAAAGGAAAGTTTGTGATGTTGAAATTGAGGTCGTCGTCGCGTTTGTCATAGAGCAAGGTGTTCATGTGACCATCAGTGTCGTAGGACAACATTATGCCCAGATAGGATGCTGAATTATTTGTCTCTGTAGTTTTTTTTTTACTTCAAGCTCCGAAGAATAAATTGCATTTTGGATTATTGATGGAAAACACATCATCTATGTATCTGTACATGAAGTTAAAGTTAGAAGCTACGTATCTGTTCCCATCAAAGACCACAGATTGGACGAATTCAGCTTCGTACGAGTAACGAAAAATGTCGTCAAGGAGTGGGGCACAATTGGTTCCCATTGGAATTGCGACAATTTGCTGGATGACCTTTCCTTCAAACACCACAAAAATGTTGTCGACTAGGAAGTTTAACATCTGTATAATATCTGCTTCATTGTACTTATTTTAGAATCAGATTTTTCTTTAACGAAGTAGGTATTGTCATGATTAACAGCAATGAATTTATATTTGTGATTGCCGTTTTTGCTTGTAAACGCATTATTTATAATTTTTGCGAGTCTTTCTTTCAATTTAGAATGTGGGATTGTTGTGTAAAGTGTCGAAAAATCAAAGGCTTTTATCGAATGAACTTAAAATCCACAACTGCTTTATACCGCTTCGAGAATATACTGTCGAGCAATGAAGTCTAGATTTGATTTCAGTTAAAGCTTTAGTGAGTAAGATCGATACAGATTTAGTTCAATATCTCGAGGACCAAACGATGAAACGTTGTTTTTACGGATCTTAATGCACTTTAGGTATGCAATATAAGTATGGTAAATCTTAATCTAAATTGTTTGTGTCAAAGCCAAAGGAAGCGAGAGCTTATATGTGGTTATCAATTACTTCCAACGAAGATAGATTTATTGGAGTGTATGTAGGATTTCCGGGTGTCGAATTTAAACACAACTCTTTGACAAGGCTGTCAAAATAGTATTTTTTGCATGTAAATGTGTAGATATTTGAGGCTTTGTCTGCTGGTGTGATGACGTAATGTTCTTGGAGGTAGGTCAGCACTGTGATAACATCAAGGTCTTTAAAGATAGACTCGAATCTGGTGTTCACAATTCGTTGTAAGTTGTGAATTCTTCATAAAAGTAACCCCCTGATGCATTTTATCCATTCGGATAGGGTGTCGAGTTGTACATCCTCTTTCTTTGCCCAACGTCTTGCATATTCCTCACATGAGTCCATGATAATTTTGAAATTTTGGTTCTATGTAAAGGATTTACTTTCTCTGTTTTTGGGACCTTTTTTAACAATTCTCTCAACTTCTCGTTCTTGACTGTACTAAGGTCTCCATTAACAAATGTTAAAAAATTCAAGGAAATCTTGCCTCAAATTTTCCCGCCCGGCATATTTCTTTAAAACCTCTATCTTACAAGATGGTTTAAATCCTCCTCAAAGTTATAACCGAAGACTAACCAAAAGCAAGTTTACCTTAATTCAATGGAGGCTCTCGGTAAATAAATGCAGTTTTATCAACTTTACCGGACAGAAACAAAATATGACTTCATATACTACATTGTGGTGTGTTTCCTTATTTCAATTATCTATTACGCGATGCGAATTTAGTGTCTATAGTGACCAAAATCGCATAATGAAGTTTTCTTTCAAATACTAGGGAGTATTAAGAGATTGGTTTTCTCGCTTAGACACAAAATTTACGTTTGACGACGGTTGGGAGAGATCAAAAAGGAAAAATAAAACAAAGGAGGGGATATCTAACAACAAAAGGTTGCAGTAACTGAAAAACCACAAAACTCCCAATGCAAAATGAAGGAGAGGATCTCCAAAACCACCAGGCTGCAGCACCCACAGCAAACCCCCAAAACACCCAATGCAAAAAAAAAAAAAAAAACAGAGCAGACAAGCATAGAAAGAGAAGCAAAAGGGACAAGGAACGTCAACGCACAACACAGAAACATCAAACACAAACGACTACACAAAAAATACATTTTGTTCCTGTCTGGAAGCATATAAAAATGGTATTTTGATCGAGAGGGGAATACTTATATTTGTACATCTGAATCGAAGGGTTTCTTTTCCGCCACAGATTACAAGCCATAAAAATCATGGACATGTGATGACCTGTGTATTACAAGGTCCTTCCTTTTGGACAACATGTATGTAAGATTTGGTGAGAAACTCTACAAGTAGGTTGTTGGGATTCCTATAGGTACTAATTGTGCGCCTATTGTTGCATATTTATTTTTATACACGTATGAAAAGGAATTTATCCAAAATCTCCAAAGGCAAAGTAAAAAATGATGATGTGAAATGTTTCATTGGTACTTCTAGGTACCTGGATGATATTCTAACGATCGACAATCCTGTTTTTGAAATGTATAAAAATGTTATTTATCCACAAGAATTGATTCTAAACAAGGCAAACGCTACAAACATAGAAAGACCAATTTTGGACCTAAATATCAAAATTAATAATGGAATGATTCATACAAGTGCGTTTGACAAAAGAGATGATTTTGGATTCAACATAGTAAATTTCCACTGGCTTGAAGGTGATGTTCCTAGATTACCGTCCTATGGCATCTAAATTTCACAGCCCATCCGGTATGCTAGAGTATGTACTGACGTTTTGGATTTTCATAGTAGTAATTAACAAATTACCAAGAAACTTTTAGGACAAAGTTTTCGCTTTCACAAACTAGTAAGACTTTCTGGAAATTTTACAAAAATTATAGTCAACTTCTTTGGAAATTCGGACCAATACAGGCAACAGAGTATATGTCTTGGGTATTTCACAACCTGCATTTTATGGTGACATAAAATCAAGATAAGAAAGATTAAAGATGGACATAATTACTATCGAAAATGCGTCAGAATCATCAAACGCCTTTTATACAGTGGATATGATCCTATCGTCACCAGACGTACACTAAGCTTGGTACTTCATAAATATACAGTCTTGATCAGCGCATTCTTAAAACTTGAACTCTTACTGACTGTGACGACGGGACTCCATGACGGACCCTGTACTAACCTCTTTAGAGAAGACAGTGCCCCGACCACCTGTCCTCTCTGATCTCCTCGGGTGATAACATACATGAGCTCGCGTCGGCAGAGCACGGAATGTATTACGTACGCCCTCTTTTTAAATCCATTTACATATTCATCTGTTTTGATACATGTAGCAAAGTTTGATCTACATTGGTTGCTCGTTTCTTCGAAGCATTCGAAAAATTTTCATTTTCTAAATCTTGGGTCATGTATCATTATATCCCAGCCATCCTGCGACGGCTTTCCGTACATTTTGGACATAATAACGTTCACAATTGTTTTGGCCATATAACATTGTTTAGTTTTTTAAAGATCATTGATACCTACTAGGCTTGTACATTTTTAAAATATCATACGATATAGATACATGATTAGTGTATAGAACTTTAGTGGTTTTGGCATAAATTCCTTTATTTCCCATTGAATACTTTAATGAGCCATACATGGGATGCTTGTTCCTCTCGTGCACCTGGGCCAACCTCTACCTTGTTGATGCTCAATTTTATGCTTTGTTAGACATGGCGTCGGACAGTGCATGAATTTTATACATTTTCATTTCCATGCTTCATAAACATCGACGGCGGGTGCGGCTAGCCAACAGGGGATGCTTACTCCTCCCGGGCACCTGGTCCCACCTCTAGCTTGCTGGGGGTCCGCCGATGTTTAAATTTTGCGCTCTATTGTAAGTGCTGATGAGATTATCGTCAGGATCTTCTTTAACTCATTTGTGTCACACTTATGCCCTTTGCCGTGTGGAGCTCGTAAAAAAGTTCCCCGCGAGGGGTTTGACAGTAAGTGTTTTGAATATACTTCCCTGACATTGTCGCCATAGCACTTTCTATATAGACATGGCGTCCGAATTTTATACATTTTCATTTCCATGCTTCATAAACATCGACGTCGGGTGCGGCTAGCCAACAGGGGATGCTTACTCCTCCCGGGCACCTGGTCCCACCTCTAGCTTGCTGGGGTCCGTCGATGTTTAAATTTTGCGCTCTATTGTAAGTGCTGATGAGATTATCGTCAGGATCTTCTTTAACTCTGTTGTGAGTGCTGTTGAGATTATCGTCATGAACTTCTTTATCTCGTTTATGATAATATTTATTCGAAACGGAATTTTTCTCATTATTTTTTTTTCATTTAAATTATGTATCGAAATAGGCGAGTAATATCCCTATCTTACATGATATTCAGCACAAATTCTGTCAAAATACGATATCGGTATCAGAAAATTGACAATATAAAACATGGATACTTGAGCTCATTGTTTCCCATACATCCAAGATGAAAACACTTTTAAATTATACATGTTAAAGTGCGACTTCTGAGGGAATAGCGCACCATTTCTTTGATGTGTTATAGGCCACATACCGTTCTGGTGCCATGTTCCCTTTTTAATATCATAAAGGCATTGGTTGATGAAGACGTCGATTCCGTCGGTGCTACTGATATTGTATTCTGTTCTCTCTAACAGATTCATAGCTATCGTCGTCTTTCCAACTCCAAAGTGACCAACCAACATCACTCTTATCACATTTGATATTAACGAATCTTTTCTTAATGCATTTGCATACATATAGATAGCTTGTCCTCCAAGCATTCGAACCTCTTTTGGTACTTTTGACATGAAATCTTCAAATACTAAATCAGACAAAAAAGAACAAACAGACTGATAGATCATTTTAATGAACACATTTGCTTCCTTAGAAGCGCTATTCTACTTTTGACTGATGTGTACTTGATCAGAAAGTATATTTAACCTTTTTGAAGCAATGTTGATCAAAAGAAGGAACTCAATATTGGAATATCCTTCCAAATTATCAAAATGAATAATTATCTTCAGTATGTCAAGAACTTGATTTTCTATATATTATAATTACAAATAAGGTCATCACATAAACTATCAATTCAGTCATATTACAACAATACTTTTATTGTTATATTTTTCATAATATGAGATAAAATGATTACCTTTGACTGCCTGTAAAGAGAATAAAATAATTATTGCTTTTAATAATCCTGGAGGTATATTTACGTAATGATAAAGCTAACATCAGTAAATGAAAGATCCAAACTGATAAATTACAATTAAAAGGCTAACAAGTTCTCAGAAATATGTAAACCCGACAAAAACACAAACATGATAACAGAAAAATCATAGAAACACGAAGGACACTGAATCTAATTAGCACTCTCATGTCAAGTGTAAAAATTGTATGTTGATCAAAAGAAAATTCAAAATCTTGCACTGTAGATGACAATGATTACTATCATGCTTTTTAATTTTGAAATAATTTCCTCTTGAAGTAACGTATTTCAATAACAGAAGCAGATTCAAATCTTAAGTGATATCCCATTTAGAACAAGGAGCTCGCAAGAGGAAAAATAATGTTTATTTATGAACTGCTTTGTGTGTTTTGTACATTTTTGTACGGCTCCAATCAGTAAATTACGAAAGCCCCGGAGTGACAAGTAACAAATTTCTTTTTCCAAACTGCGCGCACAAGATAGTAACCTCCGCGCATAGTTTATCAAGTTATCGGCGCCTTGATGCAGTTTTCTGTCAAATTTTTTGGGTGATACCTGCATCAACAGAAAAAGAATTATAAGATTCATTTCTTAAATGCCGTATGACGGTAATCTTGGAACATCACTGTCAAGCCAGGGGAAATTTACTATGTTGAATCCAAAATCATCCCTTTTGTCATATACACTTGCATGAATCTTTCCGTTTACAATTTTGATACTTAGGTCCAAAAATGGTGTTTCTGTATTTGTAACGTTTGCCTTGTTAAGTGTTAATTCTTGTGGATAAATTTCATTCTTATATAAAACAAAAGCAGGTTGTCAATAGTTAGAATACCACCCAGATACCTAGAAGTATTATTGAAACATTTCCGATCATCAAATTTTCTTTGCTTTTGAAGATTTTGGATAAATTCTTTTTCAAAAGTGTATAGAAATAAATCTGCAACAAGAGGCGCACAGATAGTACCTATGGGAATTTCTACAACCTGTTTGTATAGATCCTCACCACATCTAATATAAATATTGTCCAAGAGGAAGTAGAAGGCATTACACAGGTCACTACATGTCCATTATTTGTATGATTTGTAGTCTGTCGAGGAAAGGAAACCCTTCGATTCAGATGTACAAATGTAAGCTTTCCGCTCTCAATCAAAACGCCACTTAATGAGATTAGATAATCGATCATTAATTTTGTCATGAGGAAGTGTGGTGTACATATTAAAGAAATCGCATGAAGAAATCGTATTGGCTTGAAAAATTTCCAGATTTCATTTCGTCAATCACATCCCATGAATTCTTTATAGACCAAAGCAATTTTACACCGTTCCTGTTTAGAACCGTTTCACAATATCTAGTTACGTGTTCTTTAATAGCAGTAAGTGCTTTTGTCAGATGTCTAGACAAAATTGTAGTGGAGCAGTTACTAGAATTAGCAATAAATCGAAATTTGTAAGGAGACTTGTGCAGTTTCGGTATGCAATATAGTGTTGGGAGATCCAATTTAGAAATGGAAATATTGAATGAAGACAGTTCACTGTTATCATGGTTATGTTTGCTTAAAATGTTAGATGCACTTTTATTGATTTTAATATATGTATTAGTAGACGAAAGTTCCGAAACCAAAGTTGATATGTGGTAACGTTTTCAAATGATAATGGTGTTGTTGGTTGCTTTATCAGCTGGTGCAAAGACATATTTTTTTCATGTAAGTTACTTAGTTTAAATTTGAAATATCTTTCTGATTTGGAACGTGGATTTTGAAAAAAAAAAGATGAGGGTTTTATGGAAGTTATCTATTTGAATATCCGTTATATCTAAAATGAGGTTTTTCTAGTCATTCAGAGCATGCGATTCGACTCCTTTTGATTTACACCATCTCTTTGTACGACAAATATGGATAATGACCATATCCCTGTATACAGCACAAAATCGATAATTCAGAAAATCAGAAACCGAAGGCATACAAAATCAGGACAAAACACGAACCAAAGCAAACAAACAAAAACCTCCACCACATGAAAAGAAGCGAACTCCCGATATTGGAGCGAGACCAGGTGCCCAGGAAGAGTAAACATCTCCTGCTTGCATGCAACACCCACTTCAATTCTGTAGAACTGTCACATCCGGTTACTTCCATTTCGGAAGACATTAAGTACAATATTTGGTTGGATGGTTCAAATGGTGTATGACAAAATATCATCCACCCATTCTGCTACGTCTTTTGGTACATTTTTTGGACATAATAATTTTCAAACTTTTTGGCCAAATTACATTGTTGAGACTGAGGATCACTGACGAGGGTTTAGTACCCGAAACGTGCATGTCTGGTCCATGCTGTAAATTTATCAGGTTTTAAATGATGCTATTGAATTCAAAGACGTTTAACATTTGAACTACTTGGTGAGTGTCACTGCTGGTGGACCAAGAGTCCCTGAGAGCACATGTAGCCAAGTTCGATCAACTTCGGTTGATCGTCTGTCTCTTTAACGCATTTGAAATTTTCTGTTACAAAACTTCTTGAAGTTTCTAAAACGTGGGTCCTGTAGCATCATATCCCACCCATTCTGCTACGTCTTTTGGTACATTTTTTGGACATAATAATTTTCATACTTTTTGGCCAAATTACATTGTTTAGACTGAGGATCACTGACGAGGGTTTAGTACCCGAAACGTGCATGTCTGGTCCATGCTGTAAATTTATCAGGTTTTATATGATGCTATTGAATTCAAAGACGTTTAACATTTGAGCTACTTGGTGAGTGTCACTGCTGGTGGACCAAGAGTCCCCGAGGGCATTTGAAATTTTCTGTTACAAAATTTCTTGAAATTTCTAAAACGTGGGTCCTGTAGCATCATATCCCACCCATTCTGCTACGTCTTTTGGTACATTGTTTGGACATAATAACTTTCAAGGATACGCTGGTACAAGACTGTAGATTGGTCAAGTACCAAGCCTAGTGTCCGTATGGTGACATCAGGATCATATCCACTGCATAAATAGCGTTTGATGACTCTGATGCATTTTCGATGGTTATGCTGTCTACCGTTGATCCTTCTAATTTTGTTTATCATATCACCATAAAAGACAGGTTGTGTAATACCCATAGTAATGTACTCTGTTGCGTGTAAAGTTAAGTACCTATGACGAGGACTTACTATCCGAAACAAGTTTCTTTTGCATTGAAATTTATTTGAAATTTTATACTACTTGTCGAGTGTCACTGCTGGTGGACCAGAAGTCCACGAGGGCACATGTAGCCAAATTCGATCAACTTCGGTTGATCGTCTGTCTCTTCAATGCATTCAAAATCTTCTGGTCCAAAAATTCTTGAAATTTCTAAAACGTGGGTCCTGTAGCAGCATATCCCACTTATACTGCTACATCTTTCGGCTCATTTTGGACAAAATAATTTTCACCCTCTCTGGCCATATTTCATTGTTTAGATTGAGGATCATTGACGAGGGTAGAGTACCCGAAACTTGCATGTCTGGTCAATGCTGCAAATTTATCTGTTTATTAATGATGCTATTGAATTTGAAGATGTTTAACATTCAAGAAGGTAAAGAGTTTCTTTATGTAATCCCCTTTTTCTTCTATAATATGAGCAATTTGCAAGGGCGTCGATGAAAGAAAGAAGGGTATCTCCAAAAGGACTTGCTTGAAGCACCAGCATCAACACACCAAACAACCCAAGTGAAAACACTGCGAGGACGCACACAGGAAGAGACAAAGAAAAACAAACGAGACATCAAACATTGAACACAAAATACAACACATAAACCAACGAGACCCATGGGCAATCGGTGCCGACTTAGGACGGCCATCAGCCACGATAGGCACGGTCCATTTGATATTCTTTGAAAAAATAACTTTGCTCTGAATTTTGATGAAAAAATTTATTTGCTTATGGTATGACAGAAATAATAATCTTGCTCTTACAGATAATCTAAATTTGAAGAATTGCCATAATATTTAGCTAAAATTCTTACAAATTTTTAGGCTCGCTTCGCTCGCTGCAGCTTTTAATTCATGTCAAAAACTTTTTGGCTCACTTCGCTCGTCATAGTTTTCTATCAAAACACTATTTACCAATGGGAAAGTTCATATATCTGAAGATATTGAAAGTATACATATATGTAAGTGAATAAGGGTTCCCTTAAAACCTTATATATATTATCAATATTTATGTATTACTATTAATACGTGTTGCATGTATTCCCATAGAGTCCCATAAAGGAGAACTGCAGTAATTCACAAATTTACAATTCTACATTTAAACATTTGTCTAGAAGACCTTGCTCTCAGACCCTTTTATATACATGTACCTTAAATAAATTTTGTTTATTGAGAATTGCATTGTAAACATCTGTTATCTCTCTGTTCAGAAGTGAATTGAATACTTGCATAAAAATATAGTAATATATTAATATTGAGAGTTTTGAGTAAAAATATAAATAATTCCTACTAATAGAACACAAACATTCTTAATATGCACATCACTTTCATAAAAAAATTCCTTACTCCAACTTTGCACAAAAAAAAAGTATTTTGCCCCGCTCCGGGGTGAGAAAAATAATCTTGCTCTGACAAAAAACTAAAGCCCCCAAGAATATCAAATGGACCGTGCCTTACTAGCAGTTTGTGTGCTTATCCTGGATTGCGATCGCACAACCCTCCCACTTTTCCATTTACCCAAAGGTCTCGAGGAACGCACAATTGTAGTGTAAAATAACCTCCTCACTGTAAGATGACCAGACTAACAAGACAGCACAACGCAGGTTCCAAGCAACACAGATGAATATGTACAAATATATAAAAAGTGAATACAACATGATTACAATATTTTATAAATGAAAAAAAAAACTGTGGTGAAATACATCTAAATAAATTAGTACCTGTTTTATTTTACTTTACATGCATCAGGCCAAACCATTGAAACATATTTACCAAACCGAAAAAAAAAATCAATAAGAAAACGTAGATACCTATAGAAATGGAATTCAAGGCAGGGAAGCAAATACAATTACACAACTGAATCATTTCGTGTAACATTGTATTTATAGAACAAAGGAGGGGACCTCCAACACCACCAGGTTGCAACACCGACAGAAAAACCCCAAAACACCCAATGCAAAAATACAGAGCAGAAAAGCATAGAAGGAGACGCAAAAGGGAAAAGGAACGTCAACGCAACACAGAAACATCAAACACAAAGAACTACACATAAACCAACGAGACCAATGGGCAACCGGTGCCTACTTAGGACGGCCATCTGCCACTGAAAAAGCAGAAGGTCTGGTTATTCTGGATAACATGCGCACAACCCTCCCTCTTTTCCGAATTGCCAGGGGTCTCGAGGAACGTACAATTGTGGTGTAAAACAACATCCTTATTGTCAGATGACCACGCACCAAATAGACCGCAAAACATAGGGGCCCAAGCAACACAGATGAATATGTAAATGGATATAAAAAGAGGGCGTACGTAATACAATCCGTGCTCTGCCGCCACGAGCTCAGGATCGTTATCACTCGAGGAGTCCAACTGACATTCAGAGGGGACAGATGGTCGGGCCCTGTTGACAATATTTTTTGTAAAATTTCCAAAAAATCTTTCCTGGTTTGTGAAAGCAAAATCATTTTCCTAAAAGTTTCTTGGAAATTTGTCAATTTCTACACTGAAAATCCAAAACATCAGACCATGCTCTAGCATACCGAATGAAATATAGATACCAAAGCACGGTAATCTAGGAACATCACCGGGGGAAATTTACTATGTTAAATCCTAAATCATCTCTTTTGTCATACACACATAAATCTCAACAGTTCTCACAATAGAACACATAATTGATCATCGACGGACCCCTAGCATGTGAGATCAGATGCCCGAGAGGAGTAAGCACCCGTTTGGCTAGCCGCACCCGCCGTCGATGTTCATGCACAAAAATGATAACAATATCTAAAATGCATGCACTGTCTGAGGTTATGTCTATATAGAAAGTGATGTGGCAATCATGTTATGGAAAAATATTCAAAACGCTTACAGTCAAACCCTTCAGCCAGTATTAAGACGTAATGAGCATTGTATGAAAGCGAATTGGGGGAAAATAATGGACACTTCATTTATATCTAAGGTTAATCAATACTAAAGAGTTATGATGCACTAAACAAATCAATGCCCGTTCGTGTTGGCACTATTCACTTATAGTGTTGCTTTAAGAAGCTAAATAGTGTCGTCGCTAACGCCCGGGCAATATTCCTTCCAAAAGCAACACTATGAGAGAGAGGTACCCATACATGTACAAACAGGTATTATAACTATAGTATACTAAATTATACTATTTCGTATTTTCGAAAATCAGAGTTACTTCCCGTTTAGGACGTTACATGTATCTGATATAGACTAATTGTGACGCTTTCAAATTCTATAGAAACAGTCCCAAAATTCTGGGAAATGACGGTACGAAATCGACATTATCATACCATCTTTAAGACATCACAATTGTTTTACGTCAGATACCATCTCAAATGGGAAAAAACAATGTATTCTTCAAAGATTAGATAGTACTTTTTGTTAGAGTACTTAGATATAAGTTTATACATACACTTCTTATCTTTTCAGATGAATGTACCATTTTGTCCAATAGTATCTGAAAACAAAAACAATGTTAAGAATCAGATAACTGCGCGAATAATAAAATCTATTCAGACGCTATTCGCAAATAGATTTCTTTATACTGGCCATTCGTACGTGGCTGTGCGAGTTTCCTCGCTTTTCATACATCGACCTCCAAGCTTGAACCCCTATGTACTACGTCATCAGTACACGTCACAAAGCACATGTTTTACATACGGGTCCTTGAGCGACCTCTTTCTGGAATTTAACTAAAGGTAACAGACCTATTGAAAATCTAAGCTGGGACATATTTGAATACGCACATTTAGGATTACATCTTTACATCAAATCTTTTAAGAAATGATTCACAAAATATTTCAGAATATGTTTTGGATCTCTATTCTTTCAATTAATTTCATAATCTAGCGATGTTGTAAGATTTTTTCTAAGCTATTTACAGACATTGATCTATCATGATGCATATTTTGCGACATACAGATTCAGGTATAGACATGTATCTATTTTACCATCGATCTTCTATGGTTTCTTGAATTTTGTGATGGATTTAAAAATGTTGAATTTCGAAGTAACTCCTAACAATAGCATACTTCTTTCTATTTCATATCATTTCAACTGGAGACCTTCTCTACGACCTTGGACCCTCACATGTACCTTTCCCTTGGCAACAGTAAGCGTTCAAGTCTCGTCATTTCACCTCCTTAGCTATCTACCTATACATTAAAGGTAGGATCACAAATTTCTATTTAGTTATTTTGCAAAGATTGGAAGAAATCTCCCATTATCTGAATGACTAATTTTTGTACTGTGTTTACAAATAGTAATACTGCATAATTATCTCCAATGTTTACCACAAAATTGTAGATCTTCATCAGTACATATAACTTCAATTTTTATTTCGAATAATCAAGTGTGGTCAAATTTAATCATTTTATCAAATTTATTCATATTTTGATTTGCTAAATCTCATGTGTAGTAATGTTTATTCAGGCCTTGTCATATATTGTTTGTACATTGTTATTCTATTGCTCATGTAGCACCTCTGTGTTGGAAAGTAAGCTTCAAATGCAGAAATGGAATTGGGCAAAACTTTCACAACCTAACATTATGAACATGTGCCCTTTCTGTCTGAAATATCTGGAATACCAAAAATTAAGATAATAAAACTTCAATAAAAACAATAATAAGATAAAAAAAATAGAAATAGATAAATTAAAAAAAAAAAAAAAAATAAAACCAAACCAAAAAAAAAAAAAACCCCAACAACAACAACAATAAACAAACAGATATATTATTAAAAAAATAAAATCGAAATTACAATAAATAGTTTCAGAAGAAAAAGAATTTAAAAAAAATTAAATGAATAAATAAATAGAAAATAGATAGATGAAAATAAATAAATAGATAAAATAAAATACAAGTTCTGCAAAATAGATCCGTGTCAATGCATAGGCATGTAAGTAGACTTGATCTCGACTTTTTCATTCCAATTAAAACAAAAATAAAAATATATATATAGTGTGAACATGTATACATCAAGAACGTTATCCATTGAATTTGCCGAAGGCTGTCATACCTATGTTTTCAATTAAAATTAACAGCCCCATGCACGAATTAAACAAATATTGTTATTGATAAGAAATAGAGAAATATGTACAAAAATTATTAAAGTCATACACCGATGATACATGCTTCGGTTCTGAAGAAGAAGTTTGTCAAAGAAAGGTACCCCCGTGACTTACTTTTGCCTATGATGGCGCCACCTATCAAGGGATCCGGACGAAAAACAACAACACTAGTAGGGGACCATTAGTACTTTATACATACCAAGTTTTATCAAAATTCCTTCATTGGTTCTTGAGAAGAAGTTGAAAATGTGAAAAGTTTACGGATTGACGACGGACAGCGCTATGAGAATTGCTCACTTGAGCCGTTGGCTCACATGAGGTAAACAACGCGTCAAAAATTTGACTTTGAAGTGGAACTACAAATAACAACACTTCTTAAGACATCTCTTTAGATCATCCTGATGCTTTCGGTTTGTCGATACATGCTTCGGTTTTGAAGAAGTTTTTCACAGAAGGGTACCCCCCGTGACCTACTTTTGCCTGTGGTGGCGCCACCTATTGTGGGATCCGGACGAAAAATAACAACACTTGTAGGGGACCATTAGTACTTTATACATACCAAGTTTCATCAAAATCCCTTCAGTGGTTCTTGAGAAGAAGTTAACAATGTGAAAAGTTTATGGACGGACGACGCACGACGCGCTATGACTATAGCTCACTTGAGCCGTTGGCTCAGGTGAGCTAATAAAAACTGAAAAAGGGAAAAAATTGTTGGGGTCCCGCCGGGGTTTGAAGCCACTCCCCATGGGTCCTTTGGGCATGGAAAACATACATTATACCTATGTACAATCTTAAAAAATATTCCTTAAAAATCCAAAAGTGGATATATTGACAAAATTGTTTTACTTGTAAGGTACCATGCATGAGTACCTCATACCTATAAAATGTCATGACAATCTGAAGAGTGGTTATAGAAAAGAAGCAGAAAATGTATGAAAATCACCACCCCCCTTCCTTTTAACATAAAAAAAAATAAACAAATAAATAAATAAAAAATAATTTTTAAACATAAAATAGATATTTAAGCATTAAGTAAGTTAAATATGATAAATATACAGTAAATGAGTGTGAAAAATCAAACACTTATTGAGTTATTTAAAGAAATAGTGCAAAAATGTGCATTTCTTGCTAAGTCCGAAAAGATGTCAAAAACGCGTCAAAATTTGACTTTGGAGTGGATCCAAAAATAACAACACTTCTTAAAACATCTTTCTAGATCATTTCGATGCTTTCGGTTTGTCAATATGTACTTTGGTTCTGAAGAAGAAGTTTGTCAAAGGAGGGTACTCCCTGTGACGTACTTTTGCCTTTGGTGGCGCCACCTGTTGATGGATCCGGACGAAAATCAACAACACTTGTATTGGACCATAAGAACTTCAAGCCTACCAAGTTTCGTCCAAATCCCTTCAATGGTTCTGAAGAAGAAGTTGAAAATGTGAAAAGTTTACGACGTCGACGGACGACGACGTCGACGGACGACGGACGAGAGACGGATTACTATGACAATAGCACACTTGAGCCTTTGGCTCAGGTGAGCTAAAAATTGTGTGGATCACATCAATTTCGAAGCCATAGAAATAAAGATTGAACTTTTTTTTTGGTCAATGGAGAGGGGATACCTTGTAGTTTTAGACCATGAATTATAATTATATTGAACAGCAAAAACGATATGGAAATTGTCGAATGGTCGAAAAACCTATGGCTTAAATGTTTTAAGCACATTCTGGAAACCAATTTTGTTGACTCTAATTAGGAACAGTATGGTACCATATAAAAGAATTCAAAGGTGTGCACGACTTATATTTTAGAAAAGATAAACACATGTCGGTTTTTCTTCACTAAAAGCGTAACATCCTAGATGAAGCTGTATTTAAGTCAATTTGATCATGTGGAGCACTTATGTATAACGAATAATTTAATCAATTGTTAATATAAACAAACCTTTTCGGATTCATTGATATCAGCTCTGGCCTGTAGGAGCACTTCTACCATTTTTGTGTTTCGAGTTCTCGCAGCATCGTGTAGTATAGTCAGTTGAAACTGTGTACGTAAATGTAACATGTAAGGTTGAATTCAAAATGCTTACTCACGAATTCCATCTTCCATTTTTTTGTTATACATGTAATACCTTAGACAAATGAAATGAATAAAAACGAAGTATCCAAATATCAATATAATTTAAAGAGTATCGGAAATGAACATACATTCGTCTCGTTGAGAGTATTCTGCTCGAGAAGAAGAATGTCGAAACTCGAGGTCTGTAAGCTTATTCCTAAGAACATTTTTCGTTATTATTTTTTTACCTATATATCACCCCATTTCTGAATAGCAGAATTTCGAGCCATATTTTGTATGACGTCTGTTGAAATTATTCATCTTTTAAAGTAGCCCAAGGCGCAAACTTACATGTCTTTTTAAGAACGTCATTCTTTAAATCATTATCGTTGATGTTTTGAGATAAGATTACCGTTTACATACTTAGAGCAAATGCTTCTTCATATACGAAGTAGTTTTATTTCTGATATGTTTGTTGCCTTGACGAACGAAGATGACTGCAAGATTACGATCGGTTAGAACAGGACATCGAAGAACTCTGAAAGCTATTAAAGAATTTCGAAATTCGGAAATCAGAGCAGGAACGAGACCTCACTGGAAAAACTCCATGATACAGACTCTTACATCGAAGAGGTCTGCTCTAGGGGAGTTAAATTTAAGGATATTGGAAGGACTCCGGAAGAGGACACCGATGACATAATTGCGGGCTCAGACGAGGATGTTATTGAAATGGATAAAGCTGTTTTGTTGAAGGATGTTAAGCCTAGGTTCATTGTTGCCTTGACCTTTTAAATCCTTGACCTTAATATCATTAGGGTTTATCATCTCCACATGGAGAATATTTCAGGAAGCTTTGATGTTTTTATGATGATTGTCTTGTCTTCTCTGCTGTTCACAAGGATCCTAAGCATTAGTCTGCTGTAAACTTCTCCTTTGACGCTCGACATTGAATGAAAATAAGGTATATCCTCTCAAAACGGAGACATTTGTGAAAGGTAATAAGCTTCTATCATGATGATTTTATTGTTGGCCGGATTGCAAAGCAATTCCGGTCTATAGATTGACAATGTCCGTCCGTCTGTCCGCCCGTCCGTCCGTCTGCCGTCAACATTTTGGTTAAAGTTTCTGGTTGAGGCAAAATCTAAGGAACTATATGCAGTAGAAACTTTATATTAAACATGAAGCTTGCCCATGACAAGACCTTTCATTTTATGCTGTAACATTTGAACTAGTGACCTTGACCTTGGACTTTGACCTAGTTAAAGATTTTGGTTAAAGTTTCTGGTTGAGGCAAAATCTAAGTAACTATATGCAGTAGAAACTTTATATTATACATGAAGCTTGCCCATGACAAGACCTTTCAATTTATGCCGTAACATTTGACCTAGTGACCTTGACCTTGGACTTTGATTTAGTTAAGGATTTTGGTTAAAGTTTCTGGTTTAAGCAAAATCTATGGAACTGTATGCAGGAGAAACTTTATTTTATACATGTAGGTTGCCTCTGACAAAACCTTTCAATTTATGCTGTATTATTTGACCTATTGACCTTGACCCAGTTAGTGACACAAACTTACTTTGCAATCCGGCCATACCGTCTTTAGCGGTGTTTTATCTTCTATGCTGTTCTATGCTATTTACAAGGATTTTAACCTTAGTCTGCTTGGATATTAACTGTTAACCCTTTACCTTGAAAACAAATAGGATTCCAAATATGGATCATTTGTAAAAGGTGTGATGTCCCTATGTTGATCGTTTTGACTTCTATGCTATTAACAAGTATTATAAGACTATGTCCAATGTGACATTGACCTTTGAACATTTGAATCAATTTACAAAAGCCCCCTGTTGAGTTCTTAATTTCCGTAAGGTTTCATGAAATTGTAGGTAGCGATTGGTGAGATGTCGATCGGACGCCTTTGTATTCGTTTATGTTAAAAGATCAAATCGAATCAACAATACTTGATCGAGGATCTGAAGGAAAGTTTCTTGTAATGTAATTCTTTGCAGCAGATGTCGAAGAGATGCCTAAAAGCGTCCGCCAATGAGATCACTTTGCATCCATATTTTTTTCACCGATCTTTCCGAAAAAAAGAGGATCAAATGGGCCACCCGAGTTGCCGACGAAGGATGAAATTGGAAAATTTGGAGGAGGACCTTGATATTTGCTTCCAGTAAGATTCGTGAAATTCTGTGCAAAATTGAAGAGGAGAAGTCGAAAATGTGTCAGTCAATCAGAACCCTCGGCGGTCATATTTGAAGACCGTTCATAACGAAAAGCACAAACAAGGTAGAGGACTTGAGTACTTTCTTCCTGTTAGGTTTCGTGAAATTCTGTGTAGTAAATGTTCTTGCAGTGTAAAAGTCGAACATGCGTCAGCCAATCTAAGCCCTCGATGGCCATATTTTTTGACCGATCAGCACGAAAACAGAAACTTGATAGAGGACATTGAGCACTTGCATCCTGGAAGGTTTCGTGAAATTCTGTGCAGCGGCTCAGAGACGATGTCGAAAATGCGTCTGCCAATCAGAGCCCTCGGCAGCCTATTTGTTGACCGATCAGCACGAAAAACACAAATTCGTTAGGAGTCCTTACGCGCTTGCTTCCTGTAGGGTTTCATGTAATTATGTGCAGCGGTTACAGAAGTGGTGTCAAAAATGTGTCAGACAATCATAGCTCTCGGCGGTCAAATTCGTTGACCGATCGGCACGAAAAACACAAACTTGGTAGACAACATTGTGTACTTGCTTCCTGTAAGTTTTCGTGAAATTTGGTACAGTGGTTGCAGATGAAAAGTCGAAAATGCGGCAGCCTATCAGAGCCCTCGGCGGCCATATTTAATGAGCGATCGGAACGAAAAACACAAACATTGTAAAAGACCTTAAGTACTTGCTTCCTGTAAGGTTTCGTAAAATTCCGTGCAGCGGTTGCAGATGAAAAGTCGAAAATGCATTAGCCAATCCAAGCCCTCGGCGGCCAAATTATTTGACCGATCGGCACGAAGAACACAAACTTGGTAGAGAACCTTGTGCACTTGCTTCCTGTAAGTTTTCGTAAAATTTTGTGCAGTGGTTGCAGAGGAGAAATCGAAAATGCGGCAGCCAATCAAAGGCCTCGGCGGTCATATTTAATGACCGATCGGCACGAAGAACACAAACCAAACTTGGCAGAATACCTTTAGCTCTTTCTATCTGTAAGGTTTCGTGAAATTTTGTGCAACGGTTGCAGAGGAGAAGTCGAAAATGCGTCAAGCAATCAGAACCCTCGACGGCGATATTTGATGACCGTTCGGCACGAAAAACACAAACTTGGTAGAGGATCATGATCACTTGCATCTGTAAGGTTTCATGAAATTCGTCGCAGTGGTTGCAGAGCAGATATCGAAAATGCATCAGCCAATTAGAGCCCTCGGCGGCGATAGATTTTGATCGATCGGTACGAAATACACAAACTTGGTAAAGGACCTTATGTTTTTGCTCCCTATAAGCTTTTGTGGAATTCTTTGCAGTGGTTGCAGAGGAGATGTCGAAAATTCATTAGCCAATAAGAGCCCTTGGCAGCCATATTATTTAACTGATTGGCACGAAAAACTCAAACTTGGTAGAAGACCTTGAATTCGTACTTCTTGTAAGGCTTTGTGCAGCTGTTGCAGAAAATATGTCGGAAATTTACGCTGGACGGACGACGTAATGACGGACAGACGACGTCGAGCTAAAAGACAGCGTAGAGGAGGACGTTTAGTACTTGCACCACGTAAGGTTTCGTAAAATTCGGTGCAGTGGTTGGTTGAAGAGATCATTTCGAAAATGCAACTATCAATCAGAGGCATTTGTTGCCATATTTGTTGACCGGAGAGGATCTTAAGTATTCGCTTTCCGTATATAATCATGAAATTCTCTGCAGCAATTACTGAATTAAATTCTAAGGACGGACTTGCGCTTCATTCAGGTGAGCTAAAAAGCAATATTTTTGAGTCTCTTGCTGTGCGTCTCTGCTCATTGTTTTGCATGGGGAGTTTTATAATTATTGCTGTTGCAACCTAATTTTGTATGAAATCACCTCCTACTTTCAGCTCTAAATTCAGTAAGGTTACTTCTGACGAAAGAGTAGTCTTGCACTTTTAGGGTAAAAATATTCGCTCAGATAAATAGTGCACGGTCAGATCATTGTGTACTTTCTAAGAAAGAAAGGCACTATTATGCAGCACCCACAATCCTAAATACCAAAATGCGACTATCAATCAGAGGCATTTGTTGCCATATTTGTTGACCGGAGAGGATCTTAAGTATTCGCTTTCCGTATATAATCATGAAATTCTCTGCAGCAATTACTGAGTTAAATTCTAAGGACGGACATGCGCTTCATTCAGGTGAGCTAAAAAGCAATATTTTGTTTACCATTTTATTGGAACACACTTTAAAGCCTCTTCATATAATTATATTTCAATGTACATACATGTACAAACATAAAAGGTAAACGGAAAGATTCAAACAAGTATGTATGACGAAAGACATGATTATCCATTCAACATAGTAAATTTCCCCTGGCTTCAAGGTGTTATTCCTAGTCGTTTGTCATGCGCTTTTTATATATCACAGCTAATCCGGCTCGATAGAGCATGTACTAAAACTTTTCATATTAGAAATTTTAAAATCAACAAGACATGTCAAGGTAATGGTTTCCACTTTCATAAACTTGTTACGACTTCCTGGAAATTTAACTCAAATTATAGTTAGAATTTCTTTTGAAATTCGAACCCTTACAAGCAAAGTGAATATCAACCCGGACCCACAAAGGTTTGTTACTTCACAAATCTACAGTCTATTACATACGCCATTGACTATGACGACAAAACACCATTTGTTACCAGCGAGGCAGATGGCGGATGGCCGTCCTAAGTAGCAAACGATTGCACATTGGTATTTTTGCTTATGTATAGTATTTTGTGTTTGGTATTCGATGTTTTGTCTTGCGTCTATTGCTGTGCGTCTCTGCTCATTGTTTTGCATGGAGAGTTTTATAATTATTGCTGTTACAACCTAATTTTGTATGAAATCACCTCCTACTTTCAGCTCTAAATTCAGTAAGGTTACTTCTGACGAAAGAGTAGTCTTGCACTTTTAGGGTAAATATTCGCTCAGATAAATAGTGCACGGTCAGATCATTGTGTACTTTCTAAGAAAGAAAGGCACTATTATGCAGCACCCACAATCCTAAATACCAAAATGCGAACCGTACATAGTAAACATACACAGTAATGATAAGGAAGTGTTCCAACTTTTTAAATCCTTGTCAATGAAGAAAATTTAATACATTTTTTTATGAACCAGATACGTGTTTCGAATACCAAATTCTCTGCATTGATGCTTCCAATCAAAGTGATTTTCAGGAGCCGCCATAATTCATATCAGTATATCCCTCTTGTTATTAGCATTATTATCTAAATTTATGTATTTACATGTACTGTAATGCGTGTCTCCAAATTTCCTGTAGGGTCGATTCTGTAGCATTATGAAATGACATTTGAGGGATGGTGCTAAGGTATAAACTTCTTTAATTTCCATGATATTTATAAGAGACACAAAAAAGATAAGGAACACAAGGCTTAAGAACAAAACACCAAACAGAATTGACTGACCATAAAACATTGATTAGACAATTAAATTGTAGCCTAACTTTTCCTTTCTTTGTTGTAGATTTTTTGTATTAATCTTTATGTTTTCTCGAATATAATACAAATGAAATTAACATGTAAAGGTTAATATATAGATAAAGCGTACTTTGCAAACTCTTTCAAATTAAATATTTAACAGATACCTTTGAATCTTAAAACATTTTTTTTTCTTTTTCGACATTTAGCTATAATCAAAGTACCTTATCCTTCACATTGACATCAGCCCCGGCCTGTATAAGTATCTCGACTATTTTTGTGTGCTCCCGTTGTACTGCGATATGTAATGGAGTTCTATTATTCTGTAAAAAAAGGGATATTTTGTTTAGGAACGAACTTAACGAAGTCGAACACAGGGAACTTAAGAGTACGTCGTAAAAGCAGATAAAAAAAGGGAACATTTAATATATGAACATCATAAACCAAGATTTATAGAATGAACAAGTATTTGATCATATTAAATACATTGTAAATCTAAGAAAACCCTAAGGGTGAGTCTCAATTTAAACGCATGAAATCGATTAAAATTGCTACACAAGACCAAATCAAATCAAGGTCTAGATGATTATCATTGTTCATTTCAGATGGATTTTCTGTACAATGTCACAACTACTCTTTAATATTTATTGTCGCACTTGACATAAGATCCTTAGAAATGATAACATTACGTTGGCATAGATCTCTCGGATCATCATTTCGTGGCCTATTGTTATTTTGTCGGAGGATAGAAAATTTTAAACTGGTTTTACATTACTCTTTTGTTCCATCAGGTTATTATGTCGTGGGATCAAAATTAATGAATGTTCGGGCAATCATAACAAAAGCTTTCTTACCATCACCATCAATCAAAACATTGCAAGATCACCATATCAAAATCGTACTATCGTCAGCGTTCATCGCATATACATCTAATCGTTGTGTTTGGGCAATCGTATTATCTCGTCATAGACATCGTAACATGGCATTATGATCACCGGCCTATTGTCATTATATCATTGTGTTATTGTTCTCATTAAATGGTATCATGACAAATATGGATAATGACCATATCCCTGTATACAGCACAAAAACGATAATTCAAAAATCAGAAACCGAAGGCATACAAAATCAGGACAAAACAGGAACCAAAGCAAACAAACAAAAACCTCCACCATATGAAAAGAAGTAACCCTCCCGATATGGGAGTGAGACCAGGTGCCCAGGAAGAGTAAGCATCTCCTGCTTGCATGCAACACCCGTCGCTTCAATTCGGTAGAATTGTCACATCCGGTTACTTCCATTTTGGAAGATATAGAGTACAATCTTTGGTTGGATGGTTCAAATGGTCTATGACAGAATATCATCCACCATTCTTGAGAGTGGAACATCATAGTGTATGACGAGTTCCCCATATCGACCGTAGAACTTCCTCAGTGACGATGTTAGTCGGTCACAAACATATCCCTGACTGAGAAGCTTATCTGAAAGACGCCTAGCTCTCAGAACAAAATCCGTATATTTGGTACTTGCTCTGGCATAACGTATCAACTGAAATATGAACACGCCATAAGCAGGCGATGAAGGGATGTTGGTACTCAGAAAAGGAAAGTTTGTAATGCTGAAATTGAAGTCGTCACGTTTGTCATAGAGTGACGTTTTCATGTGACCATCAGTGTCGTAGGACAACATTATGTCCAAATAGGATGCTGAATTATTTGTCTCTGTGGTTTCTTTGACTTCAAGCTCCGAAGGATAGATACTGCTCAGGTAATCCGCGAATTTTGGATTATTGATGGACAACACATCGTCTATGTATCTGTAAGTGAAGTTAAAGTCAGAAGCTAAGTATCTTTTCCCTTCAGAGACCAAGGATTGAATGAATTCAGCTTCGTACTATGATACTGACGAATACCCTGATAATAACATTATGATATCATCCTCATATCGCAGTAGCTAAAGCGTGCGTCTGAAAGTCCCTTTGAGATTTTACGATGGTGATGATACGAATTAAATATTTTAATAATTCAAATGAAGATACAACGTTGTACTGTGTAACGATGGCGATATTGTTATTGTGTCTTAATGATATTAGGATGGTGATGCCATGATAATTAACATACTTTGCCAAAGTGCGGACACAATAGAAGAGGTACCATGATGTAATTTTACAATTGCAATTACGATATTTCGATTGACATAGAAGAAAATTACGATGGCGCTAATGCGACAATATAATAGCGATGACCATAGCAGTACAATATACGATTTTGCAATTGCAAGAATAAGATATCGATAGTAAGATAATGCAGTAACAATAATTCGATTGACGAAGATATGATGTAAAATATCGATGTTACAAATGCGATAGAACGATGACAATTGTGCGATCGATTTTGCGATTGCGATATTTCGATAGAGAAATAACCAAACTACGATGACGATAATGCAACGATACAATTAAGATAAGGAGAGTTGTATGCTTTTGTGATTGCGATGATAAGATATCAATGACACGATAACATGATTTAAGATTTTGCTATTTGATGGTTACAATGTAATTATGGCGAAGTTACGATTGTGATTATACTATTGCGATAACGGTGAGTTAAGGTGAAGATGATACGATTTTACGATTTTACGATAGCGATGTTACGATGGCAATGAAGCTACAATATGATTGGTGATGACGCGGAGTATAAAAGAAGGGAGATCTCCAACAAGACCCCGTTGCAGCAATCACAGCAAAACACCTAAACACCCTATGCAAAAACACAAAAGACGAGTACAACACGAGACGGAAAGAGACACACGACATGTAAACATCAAACATAAAAGACTACACATAAACCGATGAGACCAATGGGCAACCGATGCCGACTTTGGACGGCCATTTGTCACGCAAGTAGCAAATGGTGTGGTTATGCTTGTTTACGTGCATACAACCCTCTCACTTCCCCAATTACCCAGAGGTCTCGAAGAACGTACAGTTGTGGTGTAAAACAACCTTCTCACAGTAAGATGATCTCACACAAACAAGACCTCGAAACGTAGAGGCCCAAGAAACACAGATGAATATTTGAATGGATATAAAAAGAGGGCATGCGTAATGCAGTCCGTGCTCTGCCGGCTGTAGCGAGCTCATGTATGTAATCACCCGGGGAGTCTGACTGACATTCAGAGAGGACAGATGGTCGGGGCTCTGTCTTCTCTAAAGAGGTTTGGACAGGGCCCGTCATGGAGTCCCGTCGTCACAGTCAGTCAGAGTGCAAGTCGCAAGGATGCGCTTGTACATGACTGTAGATTGGTCAAGTACCAGGCCCAGGATCCTTATGGTGACGTTAGGATCATATGCACGGTATAAAAGGCGTTTGATGATTCTGACGCATTTTCGATGGTTATGCTGCCTACATTTGATCCTTCTAATTTTGTTTATCATATCATCAGAAAAGACAGGTTGTGTTACACCCAAAGAAATGTACTCTGTTGCGTGTATAGATCCGAATCTTAAAAGAAGTAGACTGTAATTTTTATAAAATTTCCAGAAAGTCTTAACTAAGTTATGAAAGCGGAAACCTTGACCTAAAAGTTGTTTTGGTAATTTGTATAAATGCGAGATATAATATAATAATAGTATAAATGCGATATGATGATGAAATTAAGTTTGCGAGTATATGATGGCCATGACGCGATAATTTGATAGTGAGGATATGATGTAACAATGGCTACCATAAATGACGATAAAGCGATTACCCTAGTAGAGCAAAACAAGTAACTTTTCCAGAGGAAAAGATACAAAATTAAAACAGTAGTGCAAGCAATTAATTCAAACCCTACAAATTAAAGTGTCCTCTGGATGTTGTAAGTATAAAGTAAAAATGTAGGCAAATTAGTTTGAGGGAACAAGACTACATGTAACATCTATCCCATGATAGAACTGGCGTTAGATCTACTTGGTCTTATATATGTTAACGTTATACGTTAAAATTGAGATTCTTTAGAGTTTTTGGTGTTTAATTTCATTTCAATTGCTTTTATTAACGACCGTTTTATCAATCTTGGTATATTATGTCTTGAAAAGTCTTATTAACTGTTCCATGTTTTATCGGAACTTACGTATTCTTAAGTTCGTTTGCGTTTGACATCGTAAACTTCGAAACACCCCTAGTAATGGATAAAACAGCAAATAAATTCATTTGAAAAACAGATGTTTTATTTACTATAAAGCGATATGAAACTAATATAAGCAATGAATTTATCACACATCCATTTGAACCTTATTTATGTTTGAATTCAATCAAAATGAAAATTGTGAGGCCGATTCAGGGTTTTTTCCTTCCCCTTTACCAGATTAAAAGCTTTTCTTACTTTCAAAGGAAGTCTGAATTGCTATCCAAAATTTTGCTAGAATCATGAAACGAACGCCTTTTATACCGTGGATACAATCCTCCTGTCACCAGACGGACACTTGCCTTGGTACTGGACCAATCTACAGTCTTTAACCAGTGCATTCTTAAGAATTGCACTCTGACTTTTTGTGACGACGGGACTCTATGACGGGCCCTGTCCGAACCTCTTTAGAGAAGACAGGGCCCTGACCATCTGTCCTCTTTGAATTTCAGTCGGACTCCTCGGGTGAAAACATACATAAGCTCGCTACAGCCGGAACAGCAAGGACTGTGATATGTACGCCCTCTTTTAATTTCCATTTACATATCCATTTGTGTTGCTTTGACCCCTGCGTTTTGCCGTCTTGTTTTTGTGTTTTACACCGCAATTGTATGTCCTCGAGACCTCTGGGCAATCGGAAAAAGATAGGATTGAGCGAACGTAATCCTCTATAATCTCACTGTCTGCTACGGACGTAGCAGATGACCGTCCTAAGTCGGAACCGGTTGCCTATTGGTCTCGTTGGTTTATCTGTAGTCATTTGTTTCTGTGATTTGGCGTTCCTTGTACCATTTGCGTCCACCTCTGTGTGTGGCTTTTTTTGTGTGTTTACAGTTGGTGTTTTGCTGTTGGTGCTGCAACTAGGTTTTATTGGAGATCACCTCCTTTCTTTTCCAACGTTCTTGTCAGAAAGAAAATTGTATCGGCAAAGAATATAATGACAATCCAAAGTTCTTCTATAAAGATAAATCATTACATTCTTTTGTATTGACTAAACATTATATTTGCGTGTAGGGAAAATTTTGTAAAAATTAAAAGTGTGTAAATACTTGACTAAGGAAATGTGATTTATTAATAGAATAATACAGGTACTTAAACATACATTCTAGGGCTGGGACGATACGGGTCTCGAGCGTATCGATACGTATCACGATATAGTGCCTACGATACGATATGTATCACGATATTTCTGATGTATATTGCCATAATGAGGATCCAGGCTATATAGAATGAAACCCAAGTATAACATTAAATATTTTGATGAATACTATATTTTCCTAGATCCTGGAATAATCAAGATTTAAAAAAATCCCAAGCAATTACACAAACTTAAACATCACAAGTTATTACTGATAGACAGAGGCTAGTTAGTTACAAGTTAAGCTACAAGAACAAATATGTACCCTTTGCAATTATGTATTCACCTAACATGTATTTATACTTTTTTTGTATGTTCATTTTCTCAGTAACTGCATCAACAAGACAAGCAATGAATTGGTAATTAAGAGGGTCTCGTGCTCTCAGTTTGAAAATGAAAAGTTCATGAATTTATGTAACCCCCCTCCTCCTTTTTTCAAAACTTGGAATTACATTTTATATCTCTCTTTTCAGTTCCCCTTCCTATTTGAATAATCCGAGACTGTTTTTTCATCTTTAAAAGTATAACAATCATAACACACGCTCCTTTCTCTACAATATTGAAAGGATTACAGCATAATTGTTCTTTAAATGTGTTTGATTTTACTCGATTGATACATCCTGTACTTTGATTTTTTAGGACAAATGGCTTTCCGTCTCTGTACGTTTTATCTTATGTACATGTATAAACAAAATAGAGAGAGAGAGAGAGAGAGAGAGGGGGGGGAGTGAACATGTGCTTTAACCACGTGGACGTAATCTACTAATCTTTTATGATTTTATTCTCGAGTTAAAGTTGTCGCTGATGTGAATAGAAAATATAAGATATATAAAGATCGTAGTAGACATACTTTTTTCCTTCTGCTTCAAAAGGCTGTTTCCGACGTTCAATCAAGGATTGACACGAGTCGGTTTTATATTTAAAATTAACAAAGTTAAGTAACTATCATTACATACAATTTCAGAACTCTTTCTTGAAGATAGATGTATGAAATCATCTTAAATGCAAGAGATTTAGGTCTAACGCCAGTATCTAAAAAAAAATCGATGATAAATGAATGGATCATGTACGCATAAATAGCTACTGGACATAAGTTATTTCATGCCGTTTTCACGTCGCTCTCACTCTCACCCACTCTATGATCCAGAAATCAGGTACTTTCTCTGGACAATAGAATCTTAAAAAATTGTAAATATTAAGATCGCGTTAGATACGGATTCTGAAAACTTTACTTTCGCCGCTTTAGATTTTTTAAACGAACATGAGTTTGAGTAGAACAAAATATCCGTAGGATTCCGGCGGAAACGGACAACGACACGGATTAACAAAATATCCAAGTGCCATTGGTCGTTTCTGCGGCTAGATTCCCACAAACCACAGGCTGGATTTGCATATGCATTTAAAAAAAAATTTAGAAGCGCATACGCATATCCAGGCGATCTTTCCGTCTGTACCAAAAAGTATATGCATGTAAAGTTGACAATTATACTGTAATGCATTGTGTGAATTGCATACTATCCGGAGTAAACATAGAAAGATTAGTCAAGAAAAATATCTTTACTCTTTTTAGTCAATAAGTCACACGATTCAGTTAGCCCGAAGCTTTTAATCGACGAAGTTAACGAGCGTTTCTATGCCTTTGAATGGAGTTAAAATGGGTCCAGATATCGCGATATAGCTCCAAAGTATCGATACGCGTATCGTGGAACAACGTATCGCGATTTATCTATACATCGATGCATCGTCCCAGCCCTAATACATTCTGCTATATATTTGACTGTTTGACTTTTTTATTTCGTTTACACAGGCAAAGATATGGAGAATCTTACAAATAAATATTGAGACAAACCTTATTCTCCATGTTTACATGAGCCCCGGCCTGTATGAGCATCTGTACTATCTCTTTGTATCCATGTCCTGCCGCACCATGTAATGGAGTTCTCAGATCCTATGTCAGTAAGAGATAAAGATGCATTAATTTCGATAGAAAATTGTTGTTTTATCCAAAATCAAAATAATGTCGAAGGGTTCCAACGTTTTACTGGAAATATCAGTATTTGATAGAATTATACAGGTACTTAATCATATATTTCGCTATATATTTGACTATTTTACTTATCATTATTTCGTGTACACAGGCAAAGATATTTAGAAACTTACAAATAAATATTGAGACAAACCTTATCCTTCATGTTTACATGAGCCCCGGCCTGTATGAGCATCTGTACTATCTCTTTGTATCCATGTCCTGCCGCACCATGTAATGGAGTTCTCAGATCCTATGTCAGTAAGAAATAAAGATGCATGAATTTCGATAGAAAATTGTTGTTTTATCCAAAATCAAAATAATGTCGAAGGGTTCCAACGTTTTACTGGAAATATCAGTATTTGATAGAATTATACAGGTACTTAATCATATATTTCGCTATGTATTTGACTATTTTACTTATCATTATTTCGTGTACACAGGAAAAGATATTGAGAAACTTACAAATATATATGACACAAACCTTATCCTTCATGTTTACATGAGCCCCGGCCTGTATGAGCATCTGTACTATCTCTTTGTATCCAAATCCTGCTGCATCATGTAATAAAGTACTCAGATCCTGTGTCAGTAAGAGATAAAGATGCATTAATTTTGATAGAGAATTGTTGTTTTATGCAAAATCGAAAATGAATATGTTGGTTGCAATGCGTTCATTCTTTAAGACGATATGCTTAAACGATATAATTTCACGCAAATATTTGCAATGCATAATATTACACACCTTATCTTTCACATCGACATCAGTACCAGCCTCTTTAAGTATCTGTACTATATCTGTGTATCCTCTTCTTACTGCTTTATGTACCAGAGTATGATGAATAAGTATCTGTAAAAAATGCAGAGCAAAAACTTTCATCGAAATTATTTGTTTTACAAATATATGAATGAACACAATGCACTTAATAATGAAATAGAACATATATTTCAATATTATCATGCTGTTGCCATGAACGAGAAGTTTGAACGTCGATCAAATACTTTGAATCTTACATATGTAATGCATGTGACCAAACATACCTCTTCCATGTTGACAATAGCCCCGGACTGTATAAGTATCTGTACTATGTCTATATGTCCTTCTTCTGCAGCATATTGTAATGGCGTTATCTGATTCTGCATCAATGTGAGATCAAGATGCAAATAGATCGATAGAAAAAAAAAGTTTCATATTCTATTAGATAAAACACATTACCCTAAAAGAGAAGGGCGGGGCTAAATGCGATCACTGTAGGCTTAAAATCTAAATATTACAATATTTTTGAACGTTTATTTATGCTCTTTTCTTTTATCACACTAATTATCGAATGATATGCTATGATAATTGTTTTTATATGTCTAAATATATTGAGTCTCTGGATAAAATTTAATTATTTTAAAACAGTTAAATTTATCGTGTAAAATAGGTCCGTTTCAACGGGTCATAGAACTTATCTAATAATTATCTTAAAATATGAGTCAAGAAGCAAGTCATTTTATTCATCTATATGTCAGTTCTCGTTATTGACCCCTTGTACTTAACCTAATGCATATACCCCGTAATCGATCGATTATGACAGGTGTCGTTTAGGTAGGCATGGTAATCTACCTGTGTGGAGTCAGTCATGCGTTCAAGTATTTACGTCCAAAAGTGACAGTGTCATGAATGGTCAGATATAAAATGTATCAACAATATTTAAGAGTGATAGAGTGTTTTATTTATATTCTTTCAAGAATGACTAAAGGAAACACGTAAGGGACTTCCCCCTTACGAATATATTTGATTTTTAATTTTTTTTTTTTTTGATTTTTATTTTCCGTCATCTGTGTTTACGGGACAAATTTTTATACTCAATGCTCCCTTCCTTCTTCGCTATTACAAATTAATTTTTATACCCATTTTGTTTTTATTTGCGGGAGGTCCAATTCCATGCTCTGAAAAAGAAGTTCTTACTTCACTGTTTTTTTTTTTTTTAAAGATTCTTCATCTTTATTTCGATTTTATCTCGTTTTTTCCTTGTTCTTTCATCCATGTACAGAAATCCTTCTTTGATCCATGAATTGATTAAAATTTCTCGCGGATTCCAACATAAAAATCGCTGGGTACCATATCGGGAATGAATTACGGCCGTTTTATCAAACAATTAAAAACTTTTCTGGACGGACAAAAATTATATTCTTTCAATCTTAATGGGGGCGCATTCCCGATACAACATGCTTTGCTTGATTGACGATCCTGGTCATGAGATTAATTAAGTACATTGTTGACATAATTTTTTTCAAAATCATATGAACATGTAATAGATCTACAGACATTGTTTGAATGAAAGCGCGGATCTAGAGCAAGAATAGGAGGACTCCCCAACTTTTCAGAATTTGCCAAAAATTCTTATATATACATTGTACATGTATGATTATTTTTGCTTTGTACGTATAACTTTTTTTTATAAAATTATAAACAGGATGCTCGCCATGATTTGCCCCCCACCCCATAAAAAAATAAATCTAATCACCCTCCTCTCCCCTAAAGAATTGTTGACGATTTCGGCATGCCATGGAAAAGAAGAAATAGCGTTAGAAAATGGTTTCCTTTTTTTTAAGGACGGTGTCCCGGAAAATGAATTAGTTTTACAAATTTTTGTAATGCAAAATCTTTCTTTTCATATGAAAGTATACATTCTCATTTGTACAAATTTAAATTTTCAGGCCAATCTAACGCACACTTTAGCAGTTATAGACCTTTAAGTAATTTTACATAGCGTTGTAGTCATCATAACTTTTTATTTTGCGTATGTTAAATAGAGATAATAGACAATTCAAATGCTTCATCAGTTATTCCCCCTTATTTTTCTGGCCCCAAAGTTATTATTTCTGGGCAGTGGGCATTATAACCTTTCAGAAAATATATAGTTTATAGTACCTTACCAGGCATCTAAAAATGCCCTATTGTACATCGAATACCTTTAAAACGTCATTTTGAATTTGGGGTGCGCAGCTCTAATTCATTCCACTAGCGCCACCTACAGTTTGTTGAATTGTTACTATAGAGGAATACGGAGATTTAATTATTACAAAATCGACAATATTAGAGTGGTTACTGCATATTCTCAAATAAGACTTTTCATGGCTCATTTTTTCCTCTATCAAGACCGTTTGGAGTAAAATTTACATTTTCAATAAAATTTCTATTCTAAAGGACACTGTATCTTAAAGATGTATACGTACACGTCTGAACCATGCACTCGGTCCAATCTTGAGTTCAAGTACGATCCAGAAGCCACCTTTTTTTCAAAACTTTATCGGGCAAGAGCCCCTTTTCGAGCTCCCGCAAATGGGAGGTATACCCTCCCCCTACTCGGCAGTCTGGCTTCGCAATTCATCCAAAAAAACAAAAAGCGTAAGTCCTTCCTGGCAGATGAGGTTCTGGATCTGCCCCTGTTTTTTTGACTATGACATTTTTTTTCTTTTTTTTTTAACTACGAGCTTTCAGTTGAAATGTATTACATGTACTATATGATAAAATAGCCTTCAATATGTCAATACGAAAAAAGAAAAGAAAAAAAAAGTAAAGAAAAAAATAAATCTCTTTAAAAATACATCCTTGAAAACAGTGTAAAATGAGAACGTACATTACATGTGCACATGCAAGCTGAGTACGTGAAAGGTACATTTGTCGCAGGTAGTTTAAATACCTAATTACATCATTAAATCAGGGATGTATATATTTTTATATACGTCTCTGGTTATATCAAGTCATTACATTGAATTTTAAATTTTTTAACTTAAATTCATTGTGAATATATTCTCTCCCTATTGAAATGACCGCATGGTGATATCACACTCCGATGATTTTCACACCTGGCAGGTGATGGATAAACGACACCTACGTACATGTACCCTGCGCGGTTGATTTACATGTGTGTATTTGTCAAAACAACGATTTGTTAATTGGTATGTTACTTTTAAAAAGAATGGATTTGTGCTATAGATGTACAAATGCGAAGAAAACAAACCACGATTTTTAACTTATACATACAAAAAGCTACTTTTCGATTTACTAATAAATGTTAAATATGCAGAAAAAGTTCGTTTGCAATGTATCTAAATAAAACTAATTAGTCGTGTATTTTAATGCAACATAAAGAAATTACATTAAATAACGTTTGTACCCTCTATTTAAGGAAATCCCCTAATATGCAAATGAGGAAGTCTCGCTTTGATTGACCAGAGGATTGAAAGCGGAATGAAAGCGAAATATTTCGCTTACGTTTCTCTTCTGTTTACGCTTTGCGTTTCTCTTTCCTTTTACGTTTTGCTTCTGTTTCTCGAACATTCGTGTTCATTTTTCTCTTCCAAAACTGAAGGCGAAGTGAAGGAGGAAAATTAGAAGATAAATTTTGGGAGGGAAAATGAAGACGGAAAAAATAGAAGCGAAATTTGGAGAGATGAATGGAGAAAAAACGTTAATGGGGACAGTTAACGTAATCGGGACTGTACAAGCATAAACCGGTAAACGGAAAGACTCAAACAAGTGTGTATGACGAAAGACATGATTATCTATTCAACATAGTAAATTTCCCCTGGCTTCAAGGTGTTATTCCTAGTCGTTTGTCATGCGCTTTTTATAAATCACAGCTAATCCGGTTCGATAGAGCATGTACTAAAACTTTTCATATTAGAAATTTTCAAATTACCAAGACATGTCTAGGTAATGGTTTCCACTTTCATAAACTTGTTACGACTTACTGGAAATATAACTCAAATTATAGTCAGAATTTCTTTTGAAATTCGAACCCTTACAAGCAAAGTGAATATCAACCCGGACCCACAAAGGTTTGTTACTTCACAAATCTACAGTCTATTACATACGCCATTGACTATGACGACAAAACACCATTTGTTACCAGCGAGGCAGATGGCGGATGGCCGTCCTAAGTAGCAAACGATTGCACATTGGTATTTTTGCTTATGTATAGTATTTTGTGTTTGGTATTCGATGTTTTGTCTTGCGTCTATTGCTGTGCGTCTCTGCTCATTGTTTTGCATGGAGAGTTTTATAATTATTGCTGTTGCAACCTCATTTTGTATGAAATCACCTCCTACTTTCAGCTCTAAATTCAGCAAGATTTCTTCTGACGAAAGAGTAGTCTTGCACTTTTAGGGTAAAAACATTCGCTCAGATAAATAGTGCACGGTCAGATCATTGTGTACAGTGGTGATCGTAGTAGTTTACACACTGTTTTTCGGAAACTTCGGGCACACCTCGGAAACACGTTAGGAAAAACTGGTAATTCGGAAACTTCCGGCAAAATTCCGCACTAAATTTACCGATGTAAACGTCTTCAAATTGAATAGCATCATTTAAGGGCAGATAAATTGGCAACGTGGACCAGACATGCACGTTTCGGGTACTTAACCCTCGTCAGTGATCCTCAAATCTGAACAATGTAATATGCCAAAAAAGTATGAAAGTTACTATGTCGAAAACGTGTATCGAAAGACGTAGCAGGATCGGTGGGATATGATGCTACAGGACCCACTTTTTAGAAATTTCAAGAAATTTTGATAACAGAAATTTAGAATGCGTTGAAGAAACGATCAACCGAAATTGATCGAACTTGGCTACATGTGCCCTCGGGGACTCCTGGTCCACCAGCAGTGACACTCACCAAGTGGTATAAATGTAAACGTCTTCAAATTGAATAGCATCATTTCAGGGCAGATAAATTGGCAACGTGGACCAGACATGCACGTTTCGGGTACTTAACCCTCGTCAGTGATCCTCAAATCTAAACAATGTAATATGCCAAAAAAGTATGAAAGTTACTATGTCGAAAACGTGTATCGAAAGACGTAGCAGGATGGGTGGGATATGATGCTACAGGACCCACTTTTTAGAAATTTCAAGAAATTTTGATAACAGAAATTCAGAATGCGTTGAAGAAACGATCAACCGAAATTGATCGATGTTACCTAAAATTCCTAACTTTCCGAATTTCACCGGAATAACCTAAATAATTGTATTTACCCGAAATCCAAAACGAGGCTGCGTTAATATTTATTATTATTGTTTATTTCTTTTAATATATATATTGTTTCGAAATTGTTTTTCATTTGAAGGCATCAAATGTACAACTGATGCAATTTGATTGTCTAACGAGCATCATTTGCACCATAAAGTGACGATAAAATTCATTTTCGTTTTCTATTATTGCAAACCACGGATCTGTAATTTTTTGACGATAAGTCGAGGTTAATTTCCTCAAATTTTAGAAAATAAGATATATTCTAGGATAATTTTAATATAAAATTCGACAAGTGATCCCTCTCCTTTGCCTTTAGACTTGGTCTGGGTCACCCCCCCCCCTCCCCAATCAAACACAGACATACATGTACATTTTTTCACTCACTACCGAGAAATTACATATTGCATAATGATGATAATAAAACAGCTCTCTCTCTCTCTTTATTTTATTTTTCCCCCCTTTTTTATATGTATAGCTCTGCATTTTGTCGGATTCGGAATGTTCTAGGTCTACTTTCGGTTTCAAAACATTACTACGATCGAATTTTTGTAGCAGTAAAACTTGATGTTTTATATTTCTCCCTTGATGAAATGCACGAAACAGTAAGGAATTTGATGAAGAATGATCATAGCCGTGTTACATATTGAAGAACAGACTGGTAAATGTCAGTACTGACAGCAAGGTATCCAAGAATCTGCAAGATGTGCATGTTAGAATTGTTGCATGCATGTACATGTACTGATGAATGGTACCAGGGACGTATATAGTACGTATCAAAAACAACAACAAACATAATGAAGGAATCGCAAACTACTGTCAGAGCCACTGCATTCAATCCAACAATCAACGATTGACGTACGGATTGCATTGACCCGGTATTCTGGAAATTCACCGGTAGGTTAGTACACATAGTACATGTAAAATGATCTGGTGATGTTTAATATTTATTTCGTTTTGTGATTCGGGCTTGGACCGTTTTATTATGCTGCCGTTGACTGATAATCCTTACTCAGGTAGGGACTATCAGTCAACGGCAGTGTAATATAACGGTTATTATGTTACCGTTGACCGATAGTCCATACTCGAGTAAGTCGACGGCAGTATAATATATAATTGACTGATAGATCGATCCTTACTCGGGTTAGGACTATCAGTAAATAGCAGCATATTAGAACGGTTTGTGCCTGAATAACAAAGTTAAGAGATTATGATTTAAATCACTGTCCACCAGTCTTTACAAAAAAATTCAACCACTGGCCCGAAGACAAGCTAGACATTGATAATGCCCCCATCTAAAAAGTATTTGGCTTGATTGCAAAGCAATTCCAGTCTATAGATTGAAGATGTCCGCCTGTCTGTCTATCCGTCTGTCTGTCATCCGTTGTCAACATTTTGGTTAAAGTTTCTGGTAAAAGCAAAATCTAAGAAACTTTACCTTGGCCTTGGACTTTGACGTAGTTAAAGATTTTGGTTGAAGTTTCTAGTTAAAGCAAAATCTAATGAACTTTATGCGGTAGAAACTTTATGTTATACATGTAGGTTGCCTTTGACAAGACCTTTCAATTTATCTCGTAACATTTGACCTAGTAACCTTGACCTAGGGCTTTGACCTAGTTAATGATTTTGCTTAAGTGTCTCATTGAACCAAAATCTCGGGAGCTATATACATAGTAGAAACATAATATTATACTTATTGCCAGGTTATTGGTTGCCTCTGACAAATCCTTTCAATTTATGCCATAACATTTAACCTGACCTAGACTCAGTTAGTGACAAAAACTTACTTTGCAATCCGGCCAAACTGTCTTTAGCAGTGTTTTATTTGTTTATAAAATATAATTGCATTATTGCATTCCTCTATCATATAACCATATCATTTACGACTAAGTGAGAACTATACAATGATATCTACTTGTTAATGATAGGAATTTACCTTTATGATTTATTGTTAGATGATGTGATTTAGATGTTTGTTATCATCCCTTTTTTTCTATTTCATTTAAAAGTTGTACTCGTTTTATTTCAGGATAATGAGAGTCAACACATACAACATGGTCAAACAGAAGTGAGTGATCATGGATTGGTGCGGCATAGCTTCCTTCCTTCATAATTTGTGTATCTTGGACACAAGATTCAAGACAAGATGAAGAAAAATTAACAGATTTATATTGCATGTAATACTTGTATGTGGAATGGCAAAAACATGTGGTTTCTGATTTACTCAGATTGAGAAATTTAATGTCGCCATATAAAAATCACTTTGTTAGGCTGTTTGTTCATCTGTCTCTGACTGTATGTCTGTTTGTCAGTCTGTCACATATTTGTCTGCAACTTACTTGATATACATCAAACATTTTTTTTAAACTTGCAGAGGTAGTAAAGCATGATGAGACTCAGCAGGTCAAGGTCACTTTCAAGGTCAAAGATCATTACGAAGCATTTTTAGTTAAAAATTTAAAAATTTCATTTATTTTTCATCAAAATGTTTTGAAACATTGTATAATTCAAGAAATCGGCATGTGATATATTAGGGCAGGGACAATACTGCATCCAGCCGATACGATACGTATCATGATACCCGATGTCGGATATCATATGTATCGCAATACTTAGTAAATTGATAAAACCTTCTCAAAATCCTATTTGATACTATTTATATTCATCATATATAAGTAGCTTTTTTTCATTCAACAGGTTATATGTATTCAATACTAGCTTTCTGACCAGAAATTTTTCCGATTCCTATAACATGTACTTCATAAACCAGGAAACAAAATGTTTACCACACCAATCTTGTGCTGTACTTCGTATTTCTAACTTAATCCACTTCCCCGTAGCCATATTTCACTTTCTCCGAATGTTACATGTACTTTCATTTTCTCTTTGTTTTTGGCGTGGTGGACAAAAATCCAGAAAATTCAATAAAAAATTTTTTGTAAAATTTTAACTTTGGCGTGTTTGGATATATTGTTATGGGCCAGAATACCCCAAAACGCCAGCAAAAATCAGACAAAGACAGAATATAAATTTACAAGTTTAATTATGTACAAAATATATATATTTCAAATGATTACAACTTACAATTACAATGTCCGGATCAAAGTGTCCGTTACGGTCCACAAAGTCTATCGAATGTTTGGTTTCCGGTAATCACAAACGTTCTCGAAAGATCGGTGTCCAAACGTTGTTAAATGGATTAAAGTCTCAACAAATAAAGTATCCCAGTATATCAGAATAGATGAATGAATAGTGTCTACGAATGTGTACGAATCTCTTCTCAACACAGTTCCTCAGAGGTATTTATACTTAATACCAATGAATTATTCAGAAGCTTCTAGAACAATGACCCATTACAAATGATTAACAATAGAGTAAATTCTAGAAATCATTAAATAACATGCTTAAGTACATGTGTACCTACACATAAAGTAAAACTAAAATAATACATGACCCACAACACCTCCCCCCTTAAAAAAAAATTTGAATGTCAATGAAAACTTAGCTGGTAAATTCTGCAAAAAATCACTCATGAAACTCTCGATAGTGCATCTGCAATCACATTGTCTTTGCCCTTGATATGGTTAATAATAATATTGTACTCTTGCAACAATAAACTCCACCTTGTAAGTCTTTGATTCTTGTTTGACATTTTGTGCAAAAATGTGAGAGGGTTGTGGTCAGTAAACACAAGAATGGGATGTAAAGTAACATTCAAATAAACATCAAAATGTTGTAAAGCTAACAGTAATGCAGGACACTCTTTTTCAATAGTAGAGTAATTCTTTTGACATTTAGTCAATTTCTTTGAAAAATAACAAGCAACTCTATCTACACCATCATCATTTTCTTGAAACAAAGCAGCCCCGATTCCTACGTCACTGGCATCAACAGTAAGCTTAAATTGCTTATCTAAATTTGGGGCTGACAGGACAGGACTATTCATAAGAACACATTTGATTTTCTTAAAAGATTCGTCACAGTCATTGGTCCATGCAAAATTCACTCTCTTTTGTAACAGATCGATAAGTGGACCAACAACTGACAAGAAATTTGGACAAAATTTTCTGTAAAATCCTGCCATTCCCAAGAATCTCATTATCTCTTTCTTATTGGTAGGAATCGGGAACTTTGAAATAGCTTCCACCTTGGCCATGATAGGAGTAACAAAACCTTGACCTACTTTGTGACCCAAATATTCTACAGTCGCATGACAAAATTCACTTTTCGCAAGGTTCACTGTGAGGTTTGCTTTCGCCAGTATGTCGAAGAAGGTACGCATGATTCGGAGATGATCATCCCAGGTGTCGCTGTAGATGATGACGTCATCGATGTACGCCTCGCATCCTTCGAGATGATTTAGGAGCGAATGAATCATCCTCTGGAATGTGGCTGGTGCGTTTTTCATACCAAAGGGCATTACTTTATATTGGTATAGCCCATCTGGAGTCGCAAATGCCGATATTTCTCTGGCTCTCTCGGTAAGCGGGACCTGCCAATAGCCTTTAAGCAAGTCAAATTTACTGACAAATTTTGCACTGCCAATTTTATCGATACAGTCATCGATTCTTGGGGTCGGATAAGAGTCAATTTTGGTGACTGAATTGACTTTTCCAAAGTCCGTACACAATCGGTAAGTTCCGTCTGGCTTCGGAACAAGAATACATGGGGAACTCCAATTACTATTGCTGGGTTCAATAATGTCAAGCATGTACTGAACTTCTTTCCGCATGTATTGAAGTTTTATCGGGTTTAACCGATAGGGATGCTGTTTGATAGGTGACGCATCACCCACAATGACGTCATGATGAGATGCATTCGTCTTTTTTGGAACGTCCGGAAAGATGGTCGTATATTCCCGCATTAATTGGTGCACTTCCTCTTTTTGATGCACGGTCAAATGTCCAAGTTTCACTTCCGGATTTGTCAGAATTTCGGAATTCTTTAAATGGACCATTTGAGCGAAGTCTTTTTCGACATACTCTTCATTACATTCAGGTTCAACACAATTTTCTAATGTATTTACAGTGGCCAAAGTGGAAACTGGTTTTACAAAATTTCGGTCACTTCTGTCAAAATACTCTTTCAACGTGTTAACATGACACACTCTTTTTTCTTTTCGCCGACCTGGTGTCTTAACCACATAGTTAACATTACTAATTTTACTCTCAATCTCATAAGGACCGAAATATCTAGCTTGCAAAGGATGACCAGGGATTGGCAAAAATACAAGAACTTTATCGCCTGGTTTAAAAACTCTGTTTCTAGCATCTTTGTCATACCATGTTTTCATTTTCATTTGTGAGGTTTTGAGATTTTCTTGAGCTAATTTGCAAGCATTATATAATTTCTCTTTGAATTTAGACACATAGTCTAAGAGATTCAAATCGCTTGTCTCAGTCAACCATTTTTCTTTCAATAATTTCAATGGCCCTCTGACCGTATGCCCAAAAACTAGCTCAAAGGGACTGAACCCAAGGGACTCCTGAACCGCTTCTCGTCCCGCAAACAACACGAGGTGAACCCCTTCATCCCAGTCTTTTCCATACTGGTGACAATATGTTTTCATCATAGTTTTAAGGGTTTGATGAAAGCGTTCAAGTGCCCCCTGGGACTTAGGATGGTACTCAGAAGACTTATACTGCCTGATACCTAGCTCATGCATAACCTGCTTAAACAACCCTGACATAAAATTCGAACCCTGATCTGACTGAATAGCCTTGGGAGCACCTACAAAACTGAAAAACTTTGTAAGGGCCTTAACTATGATCTTTGCCTTAATATTCCTAAGAGGTATGGCTTCAGGAAACCTAGTCGAAGTACACATAATTGTCAGTTAGTACTGATTACCTGACCTAGTCCTAGGCAAAGGACCTACACAATCAACTAACACCCTACTAAAAGGTTCCTCAAAGGCTGGAATGGGTTGGAGGGGAGCAGGTGGTATAACTTGATTGGGTTTACCTACCATCTGACAACCATGACAAGACTTACAAAACTCAGACACATCTTTTCTCAACTTAGGCCAGTAAAAGTGACTTAAAATCCTATTATAAGTCTTATTGACACCTAAATGACCTGCCATGGGTGTGTCGTGAGCTAAACTCATGATGTCCCCGCGATACGCTACTGGAACCACTATCTGGTGAACGACCCGCCACACTTCATTAGGGGGTGCATCGGGTGGTCTCCATTTCCGCATGAGGATGCCATCTTGTATGTAGAAGCACTCTCCGACTTTGTCCGCTTCTTCTCGGGGAAGGGCCCTCTTGCTTAGTCGGATGATCTCCGGATCTTTAGTTTGCTCGGAGAGGAGCTGCTCACGGCTTAAGGCATCTGTATCTCTGTCTAATGGCGGATGGTAATCATCATCAGGTACTGTCGGAGACTTGTCAACATGAAGTGGTACTGACGTCTCAGGTACGCTGTCATCAATGGTAGACATGAATGTGTCAGAAAGGTCTATACTTTTGGAGGGATGGTCCTCGTTAAGTGCAGGAGCACGCTCAGCCTCTTTCAGTCTGTTCCTGGCCATCGCCCTGGTGACAGCGCAGGCTGGGTACAAGTCGTCGTCTTCATCATCGGACACGACATTGGACGTGATTTTCTCACAAACAATCGGATCGGCTACAACTTTGCCGCCAGCTAAATCGTTGCCAAGCAACATGGAAACGCCTTGAACGGGAAGAGTAGGTCGAACACCTACGATAACAGGTCCAGTAATTAAGTCTGACTTCAAATAAATTTTATGAAGGGGAACATCAATGACGCCTAGCTCCACACCCTGTAATAAAACTGACCTACCAGTAAAAGTGTGCTCAGACAAAGGCAATGAACCCTCTAACAATAAAGTCTGGGCAGCACCAGTATCTCTCAAAATCTGAACAGGCAACGCTTCGCTAGAATCATTGAGTGAAACAAATCCCTGTGACAAAAAGGGCTTATAATGATCCTCCACAAAATCATCAGTACTGGACTTAGAACCCTGAATCTCAGGAGTGTCAGAACAAATCGAATCTAAGGCTTTCCTATCATTTCTAACAGACGCACAGGCCTGTGACTTTTTTCTTCTTAAGCTTCAAACACTCACCAATAACATGACCTTTTTTCTTACAATAATTGCATGTGGGAAGCGACCCCACCCCTGGGGATGCCTCAGAACGCTCGGACCTAGGACTGGACGTAGAACCACCTTGAGATGGTGACTGGGAACTAATGGACGACTGAGACTCTTGTACATTTTTCTTTGGAACATCTGACGTTTTTGCGCTATCGTTAGATTGAGTTTTTGACACGAAATTTTTCTTATGAGTGAGAGCATACGTATCAGACAAAACAGCGGCTTCTTCAACAGTTTTAACATTTTTATCTTCCAAATGAGTTCTTAAATCTTGATGTACACACTCTTTGAACTCTTCTATCAGAATTATTTGACGCAAATTGTCAAATGAATTTGGAATTTTCTTAGATCGAAACCACTGATCAAATAAATCTTCTTTTTCTCGAGCAAATTCAACATATGTATGATTTTCAAATTTTTTGTACTTTCTAAACTTTTGTCTGTACGCCTCAGGTACTAACTGATATGCTCTCAAAATCGTGTCCTTGACCTTGTCATAGTCTGAACTCTCAGCAATACTGAGCGCCGAGTACACTTCAGCCGCTTTGCCAATAAGTACGCTTTGTAATAAAGTTGGCCAAAAGTCGCGTGGCCACTTCAGATTGGCCGCGATTTTCTCAAAATGTGGAAAATATTTGTCCACGGACTTTTCTTGAAATTTTGGTACTAATCTGATGTTTTTGGCGGCGTCGAATTCAGACTTGGCAGGCGAAGGAACAGGATTTTCCTTAGCACTTTTCTCTAATTTTAACTTTTCTAACTCAAACTGGAGTTCTTTCTCGTGCATACGTTCCTGTTTCTCTCTTTCTTCTTTTTCTCTTTCAAATTTTAAATGTCTTTCTTTTTCTTCTTTTTCAAATTGTCTTTCTTTTTCTTCTTTTTCAAATTGTAATTGTATTTTCATTTTCTCTAATTCAAACTCATATTTTGACATTTTGGTTTCGCTTGAAACAGGTTCAACAGGAAAATCGTATGACGAAAAGATTTTCTTAGCTAAAAGCTCTTCAGCCACAATATTTCTAATTTCTTGTTTTCTCATAGAAGATTTTACATCTAACTTCAAGTGAAGACCTAAACCAATCAAATCATCTTTTTTCAATGATTCGAACTCATCTACAGTCGGCGATTTCAAAAATTCAGTGACCGAAAATACCATGATTGATTTCTGCTGGCAAAAAATTTACAGAGAAAAATATTTTTTTTTCAAAAACGAACTTTACGTAAAAATGCAAATATGCAGAGATTACTATCCCGAACGAGCCCCCAATTCTGTTATGGGCCAGGAGACCCCAAAACGCCAGCAAAAATCAGACAAAGACAGAATATAAATTTACAAGTTTAATTATGTACAAAATATATATATTTCAAATGATTACAACTTACAATTACAATGTCCGGATCAAAGTGTCCGTTACGGTCCACAAAGTCTATCATTCTAGAAATCATTAAATAACATGCTTAAGTACATGTGTACCTACACATAAAGTAAAACTAAAATAATACATGACCCACAACAATATCGATACTTGGATCGAGAAAAAAAAATATTGTGACGCATTGATTAATTAGAGTATTGTACCAGCCCTATAATATGTCACAGGCTTTTAGATCATGTGTCACATAGTTGTGAGCTTAAGTGAAAAGGAAGGAGAAGTTCATTGAAGATACATGCTCATATATATATATATATATATATGGCTACAGTATCTATAGCTAATTGATATGCATCATAATGAAGTATGTTAAGAGGCTATAGTCTAGCTCAAGGTCATTTTCAAGGTCAAGGCAATGTTTTAGGGTCAAACATGTGACAGGTGACATACCTGTTCTTGAACAGTGTTATTCTTGTACTCAAATGTAGACAGTAATTTACCATCTACTGCCATTCACACTTGCTGTCTTTTGACAGTTACAGTTGTAAATTTCTTATTGTCAGATTGATAGTATTCTACATGTACTTCATCAGTTGTAAGAAAGGAAATAAATTGAAAAGCAACTGGGTTTTGGTATATAATATTAATTTTTTGAGCTATACCTTCTTGACCTAGAAGGTGTTGAATATTGACCCACATTATACTTGAGCTGAATAAGCTATAATAATTACAATTACAATGAAATTGAAAGGGTTAAAAATCTTTGCAAAAATATACATACACAAACATGTCAGCACAAAATGTAAAAATAATTACCAAGCACTCACAGAAGTTGGATCAGCCAAAGGTCTATAGATCATGTTTACACATGTAAATTTATATTTATGATGTGATTAGAATCATTAGATCACTTTTTTGAATATCCGTTTATACATTATCATGCTCATCAGTTCATTATGTTACACTTCCTTTTGATTTCTACTTTACTCACTGCAAAGCAAATACACCATGCATATATGCGGAAAACTTTATTCAATGTCTGTTATTCAGTATCTATTTCAAGGTTAACTTCAAAATCAAAGTCACATATTGAGGGTCAATCTGCAACGAGCAACTTGCCCTCTCCTTGAACAAATCAGTTTCCGGTCTTCCTGGTTATCAATTTTATTGTGTTGTTTGCAGAATTGTTACGTATACGTAGCACTCAAGGGTTTTTTAATGACCTGAATCTAAATCAGAGGTCAAGGTAACAATAGACTTTCTTGGCAAAACTTTGTGACAAAACTTTCCCCTCTACATGGTTTTCAAAAACATTTGACAAAATTATCTCTTAGGACCCAAGGGTGTATTATACTCTTAAATAAAGGTAAGAGGTCAAGGTCATAATATACTCTTTTATGAAACTGTGCAGAAGATTCAGTATGAATACTTTGAATGAATAGTTGGGTATAATTCATTCCTTTATGACAGATCTTGCATAGGAATTTTTACCTCAAGATTGCAGACAATCACAGGTTTTCGGACAGAGTCCGGCAACATATTTGTATCTCGGGACTTGTATTAAAAAAATTATAAATAGTGTGTGACGGTACTGTTATCGTGCCCGGTTAGCTCAGTTGCTAAGAGCGTCTGCCTCCATAGCAGAAGGTCTCGGGTTTGATTCCCGAACCGGCCACATTTTTCATTCTGCCTATCACAATTAATTAGTGCAAAGGGCTGTCATAAGATTGAGAACACCTTAATGGGAAAGGAATTTGTTAGATATAGAGTTGTACATGTAATGGATAATGGTAGTTAGACAAGAATTTTAACAGATTTGTCTAACAAATTATAAAATATTGAGAAGGACAAAGGAACCCCATATGATTTTTATGAGGGGAGGGGCAGGAAGACTGAACCCCTCCCCAATAAAAATGTCCAGAAAATTTGCACCTCTAAAAAAAGAATCTAGCCCGAAGGGTCTGCTGAATTATCTTTGGTCATGCATCCGCTAAAGAACAGAAAAAAAAATCGGTCCCTGATCAAGGACTTATAAACAGTCCTTGCCCTGATCGAGGGTCTCCAAAATAAAAAGACCAACAACAAAACTCTCCACGCCTCTCCATTGTACAAAATGCTGTTATTTTTAAAAGCCACGGCAGGGACGAATTATATACATCCCCGGCTAAGGACAGCTGAAATTCTAGAAAAAAAAAACAAAAAACAAAACACACACACACCCTCACAAACTCACGATGATGAATTATTTAAAAAAAAAAACCCACAGAACTTGCCTGAAATTGCAAAGTTCGATCATTAGCTCGGTTTATAGTCGGTACACATTGTAAAATCGGCTTTTTATGTAGGAATATAATATATTACTTATTGCCTTTTGAAATTACATTAGTTTTCTCAATTTGAAATTAAGGAATCTCTAAGAATTTTTGAAAATGCCAAAGTCTTTCCACTGCGAAAAGTACAACTTCGTCGATCAGAGGAAATTCGAATTGTTTATATTCAACGATCTTTTCTTTAGTTCAACTATCTTTTCGTTTAATACTTTTCTAATATCGGATCTTTTCTGGGGTTTTTTATTGTACACAGGGGCCGAAGCAAGTTTTTTTTAATATTTCAATGACTGACGTGTCCCTCTTTTCATTTAATCAGCTACGAAACGTACAGCGATTTTCCGCAGATTCTATATATCTTTCATATAGAATCTGTGGGAAATCGTTGTACATAGCTGATTAAACGAATCGAGGGAAGGGGGGGGGGGGGTGGGTGTGTGGGATTTTGATTGCAGAATGATTTCATGGAAATAAAAGTAATCTGGCTACGGCACCCTGTGATTTATTCAAAACCAAATTTGACTTGTATACATCATGATGTATGATCAGGGAGGGGAAGAGTTATAACAGCGTGAGCCCTAGTGTTGCAAATTGCTAATAAAAAAGTATATGACTATGTTTGGAAATTTTCAAGGGACATACCCCCGCCCCTTTTCAATGACACCCCGGAATTCTCGAACACATGTTGCATTCCTTTTGTTTACATTATGGAAAATTCGTTTTGTTGAAATCAATCTTAAAACTACCATTACCCCGAAAAACCCGAAATATTACACTTTTTCCTAAAAAACCTAACTAAAATACCTAACTTTTATGGTTTACCCTAAATTTCCTACCGAATTTTAATAATTCGGAAACTTCGGTCAAAGCGGTAATTTTCGTAAAGTTAGGATTCGGAAACTTAGGTAGGATTTTTCCGAAATTCGGAAACTTAGGTTAAGCCTCGGAAACTTCGGTAAAAGTGTGTCATCTCCCGCGATCACCACTGTACTTTCTAAGAAAGAAAGGCACTATTATGTAGTGTTGTAACGATTATCGCCGACATCGGCGACATCATATCTAATACCCTTCGATTTCGATTAATCGATTATGTTTTCAAGAATCGATTATGATCGGACATATACAACGTAGAAAAGAATGACGTAGTTCTCGGTCGAATACGCTTGTAACAAGTACGAATAAAACGAAAGTATATCGACGATCGTTTCCACGAGTTAATGTTACGGTCGTAAATAATTCGAAAAGAATACACTTTCTAAGGCATACAATGGGTGGAATTATGATTCTCATTGAATTTAAAAGTAATGACAAGTACTCTTATGGAAAATTTCAACGTCAGATTCGATACGTCAATATCTACTCGTCTAGTGAAAAAAAACCTTTTTTACGCTGAACTCCAGAGCTTTGTAAGGACAAGGCCAGCCTAAACTCCATGAAGATATTGTTTGATTCCTTATTGAATGAGTAAATACCTTGCTCTTGGGTCGAATGGAGAACCCCTCCCCTCCAAAAAAAAAAAAAAAAAAAAACCCTCCTCATCTGCCGTGTTAAACTGCCGACTATTAGTATTACAATCACATACTTGTTTTGGCTCCATTACTGCTGTGATCTTGACAAAATATTTCATTTACAGACAGGATTTAATCATTCTGTGGTTGGAGTTCTTTCTAGACATTTTACTATGTATATTAGCATATGATTTAGTGAAGTCTTATCATTACTTGTCATATTCTTTTCTGTAAAAGCAAGTAAAGTTTATTTCCGATTAAATCGAAATAATCGATTAAAATCCTCTCCGATTATAAACCGATAATCGATTATGAAATTTGTCCGATTATACAACACTACTATTATGCAGCACCCACAATCCTAAATACCAAAATGCGAACCGTACATAGTAAACATACACAGTAATGATAAGGAAGTGTTCCAACTTTATAAATTCTTGTCAATGAAGAAAATTTAAAACACTTTTTTATGAACCAGACACGTGTTTCGAATACCAAATTCTCTTCATTGATGCTTCCAATCAAAGTGATTTTCAGGATCTGCCATAATTCATATCAGTATATCCCTCTTGTAATTATCATTATTATCTAAATTTGTGTATTTACATGTACTGTAATGCGTGTCTCCAAATTTTCTGTTGGGTCGATTCTGAAGCATTATGAAATGAAAAGCATTTGAGGGATGGTGCTAAGGTATAAACTTCTTTTATTTCCATGATATTTATAAGAGACACAAAAAAGATAAGGAACACAACGCTTAAGAACAAAACACCAAACAGAATTGACTGACCATAAAACATTGATTAGACAATTAAATTGTAGCCTAACTTTTCCTTTCTTTGTTGTAGATTTTTTGTATTAATCTTTATGTTTTCTCGAATATAATACAAATGAAATTAACATGTAAAGGTTAATATATAGATAAAGCGTACTTTGCAAACTCTTTCAAATTAAATATTTAACAGATACCTTTGAATCTTAAAACATTTTTTTTTCTTTTTCGACATTTAGCTATAATCAAAGTACCTTATCCTTCACATTGACATCAGCCCCGGCCTGTATAAGTATCTCGACTATTTTTGTGTGTTCCCGTTGTACTGCGATATGTAATGGAGTTCTTTTATTCTGTGAAAAAAGGGATATTTTGTTTAGGAACGAACGTAACGAAGCCGAACACAGGGAACTTAAGAGTACGTCGTAAAAGCAGACAAAAAAGGGAACATTTAATATATGAAGATCATAAACCAAGATTTATAGAATGAACAAGTATTTGATCATATTAAATACATTGTGAATCTAAGAAAACCCTAAGGGTGAGTCTCAATTTGAACGCATGAAATCGATTAAGATTGCTACACAAGACCAAATCAAATCATTGGTCTAGATGATTTTTATTGTTCATTTCAGATGAATTTTCTGTACAATGTCAAAACTACTCTTTAATATTTATTGTCGCACTTGACATAAGATCCTTAAAATGATATCATTACGTTGGCATAGATCTCTCGGGTCATCATTTCGTGGTCTAGTGTTATTTTGTCGGAGGATAGAATATTTTAAACTAGTTTTACAGTACTCTTTTGTTCCATCAGGTTATTATGTCGTAAGTCTAGATGATTATTATTGTTCATTTCAGATGAATTTTCTGTACAATGTCAAAACTACTCTATAATGTTAAACGTCTTTAAATTCAATAGCATCATTTAAAACCTGATAAATTTACAGCATGGACCAGCCATGCACGTTTCGGGTACTAAACCTCCGTCAGTGATCCTTAGTCTAAACAATGTAATATTGCCTATAAGTATGAAAATAATGTCCAAAAATGTACCAAAAGACGTAGCCGAATGGGTGGGATATGATGCTACAGGACCCACGTTTTAGAAATTCCAAGAAATTATTAACAGAAAATTTCAAATGCGTTGAAGACACAGACGATCAACCAAAGTTGATCGAACTTGGCTACATGTGCCCTCGGGGACTCTTGGTCCACTAGCAGTGACACTCACCAAGTAGTTCAAATGTTAAACGTCTTTAAATTCAATAGCATCATTTAAAACCTGATAAATTTACAGCATGGACCAGACATGCACGTTTAATGTTGATTGTCGCACTTGACATAAGATCCTTAGAAATGATAACATTACGTTGGCAAAAATCTCTCGGGTCATCATTTCGTGCCCTAGTGTTATTTTGTCGGAGTATAGAAAATTTTAAACTGGTTTACCATTACTCTTTTGTTCCATCAGGTTTTTATGTCGTGGGATCAAAATTAATGAATGTTCGGGCAATCAAAGCAAAAGGTTTCTTATCATCCCCATCAATCAAAACATTGAGAGATCACCATATCAAAATCGTACTATCGTCAGCATATACATCTAATCGTTGTGTTTGGGCAATCGTATTATCTCGTCATAGACATCGTAACATCGCATTATGATCACCGGCCTATTGTCTGACGAATACCCTGATAATAACATTATGGTATCATCCTCATATCGCAGTAGTTAAAGCGTGCGTCTGAAAGTCCCTTTGAGATTTTACGATGGTGATGATACGAATTAAATATTTTAATAATTCAAATGAAGATACAACGTTGTACTGTGTAACGATGGCGATATTGTTATTGTGTCTTAATGATATCAGGATGGTGATGCCATGATAATTAACATACTTTGCCAAAGGTGCGAACACAATAGAAGAGGTACCATGATGTAATTTTACAATTGCGATTACGATATTTCGATTGAGATAGAAGAAAATTACGATGGCGCTAATGCGACAATTTAATAGCGATGACCATAGCAGTACAATATACGATTTTGAAATTGCGAGGATAAGACATCGATAGTAAGATAATGCAGTACCAATAATTCGATTGACGGAGATATGCTGTAAAATATCGATGTAACGAATGCGATAGAACGATGACAATTGTGCGATCGATTTTGCGATTGCGATATTTCGATAGAGAAATAACCACATTACGATGACGATAATGCAACGATGCAATTAAGATAAGGAGAGTTGTACGCTTTTGTGATTGCGATGATAAGATATCAATGACACGATAACATGATTTAAGATTTTGCTATTTAATGGTTACAATGTAATTATAGCGAAGTTACGATTGCTATTATACTATTGCGATAACGGTGAGTTAAGGTGGGGATGATACGACTTTAGATTTTACGATAGCGATGTTACGATGGCAATGAAGCTACAATATGATTGGTGATGACGCGGAGTATAAAAGAAGGGAGGAGATCTCCAACAAGACACCGTTGCAGCAATCACAGCAAAATACCCAAACAGCCTATGCAAAAACACAAAAGACGAGTACAGCACGAGACGGAAAGAGACACACGACATGTAAACATCAAACATAAAAGACTACACATAAACTGACGAGACCAATGGGCAACCGGTGCCGACTTTGGACGGCCATTTGTCACGCAAGTAGCAAATGGTATGGTTATCCTGGTTTACGTGTACACAACCCTCTCACTTCCCCAATTACCCAGAGGTCTCGAAGAACGTACAATGGTGGTGTAAAGCAACCTTCTCACTGTAAGATGATCTCACATAAACAAGATCTCGAAACGTAGAGGCCCAAGAAACACAGATGAATATATGAATGGATATAAAAAGAGGGCATGCGTAATGCAGTCCGTGCTCTGCCGGCTGTAGCGAGCTCATGTATGTAATCACCCGAGGAGTCCGACTGACATTCAGAGAGGACAGGTGGTCGGGGCTCTGTCTTCTCTAAAGAGGTTTGGACAGGGCCCGTCATGGAGTCCCGTCGTCACAGTCAGTCAGAATGCAAGTCTCAAGGATGCGCTTCTACATGACTGTAGATTGGTCAAGTACCAAGCCTAGTGTCCGTGTGGTGACATTAGGATCATATCCACGGTATAAAAGGCGTTTGATGATTCTCACGCATTTTCGATGGTTATGTTGTCTACCTTTGATCCTTCTAATTTTGTTTATCATATCATCATAAAAGGCAGGTTGTGTTACACCCAAAGAAATGTACTCTGTTGCGTGTATAGATCCGAATCTTAAAAGAAGTTGACTGTAATTTTTATAAAATTTCCAGAAAGTCTTAACTAGTTTATGAAAGCGGAAACCTTGACCTAAAAGTTGTTTTGGTAATTTGTATAAATGCGAGATATAATATAATAAAATTATAAATGCGATATGATGATGGAATTAAGTTTGCGAGTATATGATGGCCATGACGCAATATTTTGATAGTGAGGATATAATGTAACAATGGCTACCATAAATGACGATAAAGCGATTACCCTAGTAGTGCAAAACAAGTAACTTTTCCAGAGGAAAAGATACAAAATTAAAACAGTAGTGCAAACAATTAATTCAAACCCTAAAAATTAAAGTGTCCTCTTGGTGTTGTAAGTATACAGTAAAAATGTAGGCAAATTAGTTTGAGGGAACAAGACTGCATGTAACATCTATCCCATGATAGAACTGGCGTTAGATTTACTTGGTCGTATATATATTAAAGTTATACGTTAAAATTGAGATTCTTTAGATTTTTTGGTGTTTCATTTCATTTCAATTGCTTTTATTAACGACCGTTTTATCAATCTTGGTATATTATGTCTTGAAAAGTCTTATTAACTGTTCCATGTTTTATCGGACCTTACGAATTCTTAAGTTCGTTTGCGTTTGACATCGTAAACTTCGAAACATCCCTAGTAATGGATAAAACAGCAAATAAATTCATAGGAAACATATGTTTTATTTACTATAAAAGCGATATGAAACTAATATAAGCAATGAATTTATCACACATCCATTTGGACCTTATTTATGTTTGAATTCTATCAAAATGAAAATTGTGAGGCCGATTCAGGGTTTTTTCCTTCCCCTTTACCAGATTAAAATCTTTTCTTACTTTCAAAGGAAGTCTGAATTGCTGTCCCAAATTTTGTTAGAATCATGAAACGAACGCCTTTTATACCGTGGATACAATCCTCCTGTCACCAGACGGACACTTGCCTTGGCACAGAACCAATCTACAGTCTTTTACCAGTGCATTCTTAAGAATTGTACTCTGACTTTTTGTGACGACGGGACTCTATGACGGGCCCTGTCCGAACCTCTTTAGAGAAGACTGGGCCCTGACCATCTGTTCTCTTTGAATGTCAGTCGGACTCATCGGGTGAAAACATACATAAGCTCGCTACAGCCGGCACAGCACGGACTGTGATATGAACGCCCTCTTTTAATTTCCATTTACATGTCCATTTGTGTTGCTTTGGCCCCTGCGTTTTTCCGTCTTGTTTTTGTGTTTTACATCACGATTGTATGTCCTCAAGACCTCTGGGTAATCAGAAAAAGATAGGGTTGAGCGAACGTAATCATCTATAATCTCACTGTCTGCTACGGACGCATGACCGTCCTAAGTCGGAACCGATTGCCTATTGGTCTCGTTGGTTTATCTGTAGTCATTTGTTTCTGTGATTTGGCGTTCCTTGTACCATTTGCGTCTACCTCTGTGTGTGGGGTTTTTTTGTGTTTTTAAAGTTGGTGTTTTGCTTTTGGTGCTCTAGGTTTTATTGGAGATCACCTCCTTTCTTTTCCAACGTTCTTGTCAGAAAGAAAATTGTATCGGCGAAGAATATAATGACAATCCAAAGTTCTTCTATAAAGATAAATCATTACATTCTTTGGGCTTGACTAAACATTATATTTGCGTGTAGGGAAATTTCGTATAATTTAAAAGTGCATAAAAAATTGATTAAGGAAATGTGAGTTATTGATAGAATAATACGGGTACTTAAACATGTTAAACGTATACATTCTTCTATATATTTGACTGTTTGACTTTTTTATCTTCTATACACAGGCAAAGATATTAAGAAATACATTGAGACAAACCTCATCCTCCACGTTTACGTCAGCCCCGGCCTGTATGAGTAACTGTACTATCTCTGTACATCTACGTCCTGCTGCATCATGTAATGGAGTACTCAGATTCTGTGTCAGTAAGAGATAAAGATGCATTAATTTCGATAGAAATAGTTATTTTATCCAAAATTGAAATTAACATTTTGGTCGCATTGCGTTCACTCTAATAGACGATATGCTTAAACGATAAAATTACACGCAAATATTTGCAATGCATAATACCACACACCTTATCTTTCACATTGACATCAGTACCAGCCTCTATAAGTATCTGTACTATATCTTTGTATCCTCCTCTTATTGCTTCATGAATCAGAGTATGATGAACCAGTATCTGTAAGAAATACAGAGCAAATACGTTCATCGAAAATATTTGTTTTACATAATATAAGAACGAATACAATGCACTTAATAATGGAATAGAATATATATTTCAATATTATCATGCTATTGCCATGGACGAAAAGTTTGAATGTCGATCAAATACTTTGAATCTTACATATGTAATGCATGTGACTAAACATACCTCTTTCAAGTTGACAATAGCCCCTGTCTGTATGAATATCTGTAATATCTCTATATGTCCTTCTACTGCTGCATATTGTAATGGAGTTCTCTGATTCTAAGTCAAAAAGAGATCAAGATGCAAATGCATCGATCGAAAATGTTGGTGTAATATTCTATAAGATAAAATATATTCTCCTTAGAAAGAAAATCGAAAAAAAAAATATATATATAAAACTTACCACACCCACCTCATCAGTCGTTCATATTTACCTCAGCCCCGACCTGTATGAATATAAAATACAATGATAATGAGAATAATGTTCGTGTTGTTTGTGACAACACTTACCTTATCCTTTACGTTGACATCAGCTCCGGCTACTATCAGTAACTTTACTATCTTTGTGCATCCATCTCTTGTTGCATCATGTAAAGGAGTATTCTGATCCTGTATCAATGAAAACATTGATAATGACAATATCCTAATATACAGGACAACAACGATAATTCAGCAAATCTTAAACCGAAAGCATACAAAATCAGGATAAAACAGGAACCAAAGCACCAAAGCAAATGAAAAAAAAATATATCACTACATGAAAAGAAGCGAATTCCCAATATACAAGTGGTAGAGAAGGTGTCCAGGAAGAGCAACGCCTGTCGCTTCAAATTCGGTCGAGTTGTCACGTCCGGTTGACGAGTACCGCATATCGACCGTACAACTTCCTCAGTCTCCCTGACTGAGAAGCTTATCTGAAAGACGCTTAGCTCTCAGAACAAAATCTGTATCATTGGTCCTTGCTCTGGCATAGCGTATCAACTGAAATATGAACACTTCACAAGCAGGCGATGAGGGGATGTTGCTACTCAGATAAGGAAGTAAGGTATGCTGAATTTAATGTCGTCACGTTTATCATAGAGTGATGTGTTCATGTGATGGGACCATCAGTGTCGTAGGGCACCAGTATGTTCAAATAGGATGTTTAATTATTTGTCTCTGTAGCTGCTCTTACTTCAAGCTCCGACGGAAAGATACTGCGGAGGTACTCCGAGAATTTTTGACAATTTATTGACATCATATCGTCTTAGTATCTGTAAGTGAATTTAAAATGAGAAGCTACGTATCTGTTCCCTTCAGAGACCAAAGGTTGAATGAGATCAGCTTCTTACAAGTAATGAAAAATGAAGACAAGGAGTGGGGTAAAATTGGTTTTCCATTGAAAATGCGACAATGTTTTGGAATACCTTTCCTCCAAACACCACAAAATGTTGATGATCAGGAAGCTTAACATAAGAATAATGGTGATGGAATGGACTCTATTGAAATGAGTTAAGAATTTCTATCAATTCCTTTGAAATCTGTAAAATCCACAACTGGTTTATACCGCTTCGAGAATTTGATAGGACATTTTTCGGAACCAGCGATGAAACTTTTTTAGGTATGAAATATAAGTACTTTGGTAAATCTAAATCTAAATTATTGTGTCAAAGTCAAAGGGAACGAGAGCTGATTTGTGGTTATTTACTATTTCCGAGGCAGAAAGAATTATTGGAATGTAAGTAGGAGTTCCAGATGTCAAATTCAAACCAAACTCTTTAACAAGGCTATCGAAGTTTTTCATGAATATTTGAGGCTTTGTCTGCTAGTGTTATGATGTGATGCTCTTGGAGGTAGGTAAGTCCTGTGATAATGTCACTATCTTTAAATGACTTGACTTAATGTTTGTTATGTGTATTAATTGCTTCTTTCCAGCTTTGTCGCCTGACAGAAGCTCTGTTTTGGCCTTTTATCAATTTGAAATCATATATATATATATATATATATATATATATATATATATATATATATATATATATATATATATATATATATATAAAGAGCACAAAAGTGGCGCGAGAGACTCACGACATTAAATTAATTTACCTCAAATTTTCAGAGCACCTCGGCTCCTTCTTCAGGAGACACTCAGAACATACATTCAGAAAAAAAAAGAAAAAAATGATGAAAAAAAGAAAAATAATGGTGTTATGTGGCTATGCTCTGGAAGGCATGTCATAAAACCATGGCAGTCAAAAAATGAAGAGGGACGTTACAATGTAAGGCAGACAAATAAAAGGGGACGTGAAAACCATCTATTCTACTTAGACATGATCGCTAGGAAAGGAATCATAGAGTAAAACGAGGGAATGAATGGCAGGAAAAAATGAATGAAATTAGACCGCCATCTAGCGGATAAACGGTATTACTACGAACATGGAATATTTATTGAAATTATCTAAGTTCCTAAAGAAAAATAACGGATACTGGAGAAAAATGGGCAAATAAAAGGTGAGATGAAATGAAAAATACATACAACACCTTTAAAAGTAAGAAAAACAAGGCAAACACCCCCCAATTGGTTTTATGACATGGTTTTATGACATGCCTTCCAGAGCATAGCCACATAACACCATTATTTTTCTTTTTTTCATCATTTTTTTCTCTTTTCCTTTTTCATTTTTTTTTTCTGAATGTATGTTCTGAGTGTCTCCTGAAGAAGGAGCCGAGGTGCTCTGAAAATTTGAGGTAAATTAATTTAATGTCGTGAGTCTCTCGCGCCACTTTTGTGCTCTTTATATCTTTTTTCTGCGAGAGACATGCATTAGCCTTTGGGCCGATCCGACATTTTCTGAATACTTAACGTTGTTGTTTATTTTTTTCCTGTGCTTTTTATATATATATATATATATATATATATATATATATATATATATATATATATATATATATATATATATATTTTGCTATTTCAAAACTTGCTATCTCATCGAAAATATCATCGAAATGAAAGGAGGTTAATAGCTTAACAATATCCCTTCAATGCTATTTTGAACATATATTTAACTTAGATATGCTACTGAAACAACCCAACAGAATATATGGAGTCACGCTCTCTCTGCAAAGTCAGTGCACAAATTTAGATTCTAACTAAAAAACCGATAAAGTTGTTCTATATATAATTTTACAATGGGCACATTACCCTAAGAAGAGGCTTGAACAATAAAAAAATGTAAAGCTAACACTTATTATGTGTGACCATACACTTATTATAGAAAATAGTAGTATTATACATTATCAGAATGACCACTTATATTTCAATATTATGATAACAATAAAATAAACACAACCTAAGATAACGCATTTACTTTCACACTGTTTGGCCATTGAATTTGGAGACGTTTGACATAAAATAGACGTTTGATACATAAAATATTGTAAAACTTGTATAGGAAACTTGTATATCGAGATCAGCCCCGGTCTGTATCAGTATTTGTACTATCTCTGTGTGTCCTTGTCCTGCTGCATAATGTAACACAATTCTCTGATTCTGCACATTAGATATAATATAATTATTAGATCCAAAATACTGAATTTGTATCATATACTATTACAATGACCACAGTGTACCACAGTGTACTAATTTACAGTTATGCAAGTTATCCCTATGGATAAGAGATATGTCAAATATCATATTGTATAAAATAATTTTCATATGATATCAAGTGGTTTCTTAAATATAGCTTTTCTATTTTCACATTATCACATTATTTTTGTTAAAATTCAGTATTTAACAAAAAGTGACCTTGACATAAGGTCGAATGACCTTGAAATATTTAAATGTCAATTCTTATTAAGGTGTCTATTATTGACACACTCGATAGTTTTTCTGCAAGGTTAATTTAAAGCAATTAGAATTTGAGCAAAAATATATTCTATGTAGAGTGATATAGAACAAAATATTGCAATAATAACCGGCTTTGGTATTGTTTTCTGTTAAAATGAAAAAATTTCTCACTCGATTTTTTTTTTCGTTTTCTTAAGTCCAAGGGTAATACCTTTTAAAAAAAGGCACCCGAACTCTAAATAGGCGTGCTTTTCTATTATCACATGCTGTAAACCAATAACTTATAAACAGAAGGATTGGAATCTCGTCTTTTCCCTTTAACATCTCGCGTGCAAATTAGGCAACGAGATGTTGTGATATTCAAAACCATGAATGCCCTAAATATTGTAACTATGACAACATACAAACGACTTAAATAAGTAGAACATATTAATCTGATCATTTTAGTACCAATATTTTGATTTTACGTCTTGAAAAAGTCGAGAAAATGGTAAATTAAATCGGGCCTATTTATATCGGTCACGTCGTAGTCGTAATGGCGGGGGCGAACTTGCGTCGAGATCCCCGATATCTGAGGCATTATGTTATGGATAATTGTCGATATCTATACATGAAAAATAATTCTAGCAGATACAAAAAAGTCCCAACTTTATTTTGAAAACAACTTTTCATAAATACATTATAAAACAAAACTGAAAAAAAGTTTTTAGATGGCTTGTTTACCTTCTTCGTTACAGGTCGTGGCAAACAGGTGATGGTAAAGACCCCCATTTTTGAAGTCTTGTATTCTTATTAATATTTGGTAAAATGAAATGAAAATGGTACTAATGCGCACATTAGGATTTATCAATTATTTTGATAACAAGATTCCATGTGACTGATTATCTTGTATTATTTGAAAAAAAAACAGGTCAGAGCGATGACCTGTCTACGTCTTTTGGGAAAATGGCTGCGCGTACCGACAAGTGAAAACACCCATTTTCGAAGCTCCGTAAAACAATGAAATTGTCGAATTAATTAATCAAAGTTGTTTTTAATGCACTCACTAGGTTTTCATTTTCGATTTGCCACCAGTATATTATGTGTAGGTCTAGTAGTGACTGAGAAAATGGGACAGAGCATATGCCTATTGAACTCTCTTTGACGATATCTGGGTTATAACGGCGAATGTCAAGGCTTCGCTTTGAAGCTAGATATTACAAGTATTAGCTTTCCAAAAAAGCTTGGTCGATATCAACATTTATTTAAATGCGAAAAAAATTTTTGGTTCAAAATAGGTTTAAAATTTTGACTCTTAGAATAAAGAGTAGTATTAGTAAGGCTATGCATGAAATTCACACAAAAAAACCTGGTTACTCAATAGGAACATATGTGTTGATAATTCTGAAAAGTTAAAAAATAGTGCATTTGTACTAGACAACTCAAGTCACAGTCATTCATAAATTGCTTGACCTGTGCGGCAGGAAAATTCCATTATAACGCAAATTAACTTGACCAATCAAAAGCCTTTCAGTATATATTCGCAGGAAAAGCGGAGAGTTCCGATTAAAGAATTTGAGGGAAATAAGGGGAAACTTCTAAAATAAATTTCTATAAAGTTATGTGACGCACAGTCTTATCGATTTTTATATCGCTCATTAATTTCTTTGTTGCATTAATCAATTTGTCTTTGGAAAGAAAATATACAAACAAAATGGAGTATCCTCAACGAAACAGCTTAGTCGGCTGGATGGTGAGAAACTTTTAAATTGGCCCACTGGCAGCCTCGCATTCTAAGTATACAAACGTTTAGAACTTTGATGCAATGGATCCAAGGATCCAGAAATGTCATTAGGGATTTTGAAGGCATAGGGTTTACTGTATCACACTAATTGGTCTAAAAGTAAAAATTGTTCAAGAAAAAATTTCATTGTAGATATTACGTTAATGTGCAATATTTCAATTCAGAATTGCGATGCCAAAGCGTTGTCATGACGACATGTCCTACTTTTGTGAAGCGGATAGCTCTGGTCACGTGTTTTTCACTAGTCACAAGAATGTTTCTTTCTATCGGACAATTGCCCCTATTGCAATGTTGAATCTGATGAATCAAATCGAAACATCACTATCGAAAATGCGTCAGAATCATCAAACGCCTTTTATACCGTGGATATGATCCTAATGTTACTATACGGACACTAGGCTTGGTACTTGACCAATCTACAGTCATGTAGAAGCGCATTCTTGAGACTTGCACTCTGACTGACTGTGACGACGGGACTCCATCACGGGCCCTGTCCAAACCTCTTAAGAGAAGACAGGGCCCCGACCACCTGTCCTCTCTGAATGTCAGTCGGACTCCTCGGGTAATAACATACATGAGCTCGCGGCGGCAGAGCACGGATTGTATAACGTACGCCCTCTTTTTATATCCATTTACATATTCATCTGTGTTGCTTGGGCCCCTGCGTTTTGCGGTCTTGTTTGTGTGTGTCATCTGACAGTGAGGAGGTTGTTTTACACCACAATTGTACGTTCTTCAAGACCTCTGGGTAATCGGAAAAGTGGGAGGGTTGTGCGCACGTAATCCAGGATAACCATACCTTCTGCTATTTCCGTGGCAGATGGCCGTCCTAAGTCGGCACCGGTTGCCCATTGGTCTCGTTGGTTTATGTGTAGTCCTTTGTGTTTGATGTTTCTGTGTTGTGCGTTGCGTTCCTTTTCCCTTACGCGTCTCTTTGTGCCTGTCTGCTTTGTGTTTTTGCATTGGGTGTTTTGGGGTTTTGCTATGGGTGCTACAACCTGGTGTTGTTGGAGATCCCCTCCTTTGTTTGACAAACCTGTACAAATCTAGAATTAGTCGATATCTTGATATCGACTAATAACAATATATCAATATATACTTGTCAAAATTTCTAACTTACCATTCTACGGGTATGGATTTTCGTTAATGTGGAATTCAAATTATTTTAACGATAATTTGATTTGATATACAACATTTCACTCTTTACTTTAAGATCAAGAAAAACGAAATTTCTTTCAACGGAAACAGACCGTGACGAAATTTTAATTTTGAACACTTTTCATGAATTTCGCGTATTCTATCGGAAAATTACAATCAAACCACTTTTAAAGAATTGTTTGTACCAAGTTTGATCAGAAAAACATAAATTAAACGGAATGCATTAATTACAAAAGCGATAATAAGCAAATAAAACTTAACGAATTTTCCATAAAATGGATGCTTGCTCATAACTCTTGTAAGTGGTGCGTAAAATGAGCTTCCATTAACCAAACATCTTTTTCTAGGCTTACTTTTCAAGAAAAGTGGCATAGCACAGGAAAAAGTTAGATATCGCATTCGTAGGAACTGTTTCAACACAAAAATCCTTACCCGGTATATCAATGATACCGGAAGTGTTATTGACTCGAAACGCATCAGAAAATTTGTAAGCATATCACGACGAAATAAAAGTTTAAATCGCCGATATTTCAAATTCCAAAAAACGAATCGCATGATAACCGTAGGAACATTTCTATTGTAGCTTTTTTCACTCAAGAGACAAAGTTTTCTTACAAACCGGAAGCGGATGATTCTTTGCTAAAATGCTGTAGAATTTGAAGATACACATCGCACAATGATCATTTATTCATTTACACTTTAAAAAACTTTCTTTGTTATTATAAATATAGATATTAATCAATTGATTTCTACTTGTTGCGATATTGAAGTAACTAGGAAAATGTAAGTTAGAAATTTTGACTAGTATATTTTAATAAAATTGGTATTTATTGAAACAGTAAGGTTTTTTCTACATGTACGTATCAATATTTTATGTGTTTATTGTGTGATGCTTGAGAAAATCATGTTATATGATCACCCCTCTCGGATAGGACAGGGTTATGCTTTGATCTCGTTCAGATCTCGTTTCACGAGAGTTTTCAGTAGTATTCTAAAGGCTGTGTAGAGAGTCGCGAATCCCTGTGTAAACTAAGCAAATTCAAGCAAAAAATAGGCACTTTTCAAGTAAAAAATATGCCCCTTTTTGAGCTTGTTTAAACCCTTTTAGACCTCTTTAATGAAGAGTATATATATTGATGGAGCGCAATTCATTAAACATATTCACACATAAGATGATGTAATGATTTAATATGGAAATTTTCAGTTGATAACTATACCCATTTCCATGGAAACAAGTCTTCTGAAAATGCTTTGTTTTCAATATTTTAAAGATTCTTTAAAAAATCAGATATGGTAACCATGGCAACTTAAACTTAAAATTCAAAAATAAAACTAATTTCCATCTTACTAATTCATACCTATGTCCTTTACCAAAAATCATTTAAATCGGCGGCATGTCGTGCCACTGTCCTATTGAAATTTTAGGTCCTTACAGAGAATTAGTATAAAGGGTAATGATAGATGGGGTAAATGTTTATAAAGTTTTAAGATAAAAGAAGAGAAAAACGTACAATTTACATGACTGCCAATTTTCTAATAGAAAAAAATGTTGAACAGAAAGTAAGACATTTATATATTTTACACCTTTTTTTCAAATGTATGCATAGGTTCGTGTATATCATAGATACAAAGTTTCGGTGAAACGTATCCCTTAGAATATAGAGATATATCAAATTTAATGTTGTGTAAAACAATTAAGATATGAAATATCGCTTTTTTAAAACCAAAACCATATTATTTTGTTACATTTTGTCATTTACATATTAATGACCTTGACACAAGGTTGAATGACCTTAAAATGTTTTCAATATTTCGGATTTTTGAAGAAAATTTCAAACATTTTTTTCTGCACCAGACACGTGTTTCGAATATTAGTTTCTCATCAGTGATGCTTCTAGCGGTCAAATCTTATTGAAATGTCTTGAATCGGCACATCATTGATTTATTTATGTATGGTTAATTAAAAAACTAGAAATGGAAAAAGAAATATACTCCATGTATAGTAATGTAGAACAAAATGTTACCATAAAAACCGTTTATGATGTTCTTTTTGTAAAAATGATTCAATAAGAAAATTTACATTTGACTTCTATACCAGTTTCAATGGAAACAAGTCTTTTGAAAATGCTTTGTTTTCAATATTTTCAAAATTCTTTTAGAAATATCAGATATTATTACAATGGCAACGGAAAGTTTAATTGCAAAAATGAAGCTAATTTTAATCTTATAGATATATATATATCTATATCCTGTACTAAAAATCTGAAAAATCTGTGAGATACCGTGCCACGGTCATATGGAATTTTTCTGGCCTTTACACAGAATTAGTATTAAAAGAGAAAGTTGACTATAAAAACATTGTGAATCCTACAAATGTAATGGATGTAATTACACTTACTTCATCCTTCACGTTGACATCAGCCCCAGCTTGTATCAGTATATGTACTAAATATATCTCTGTGTGTCGTCCATGTACTGCATAATGTAACGGTGTATTCTGATACTGTATCAGTAAAAAATAAAGATGCAAATAATTCCATAGAAAATGTTAGAATGACCACTTATATTTCAATAATACAATAACATTAACATAAACATAACATAACATTTACTATTTCACTCTTTGGCAAAATTATATTGTTTAGACTGAGGATCACTGAAGAGGGTTAAGTACACGAAACGAACATGTCTGGTCCATGCTGCAAATTTAATTGTTCTTCAACGGTGCTATTGAATTTGAAGATGTTAATCATAAAATAGAAGTTTGTTACATAAAATATTGTTAAACTTGTATATGAAATGGTAATGACCACACATACCTTATCCTTCACGTTGACATAAGCACCGGCCTGTATAAGTATCTGTACTATCTTTGTGTGTCCTCGTCCTGCTGCATTATGTAAAGGGGTACTCTGATCCTGCATAAGTAAAAGATAAAGATGCAAATATTCCGATGGACAATAGTTGTTTTACAAACTATAACAATTAATAATATTAACATAAACATAACATTATATTTACTTCAACACTCTTTGACCTTGTTACATTGAGGAGCACTAAAGATCGAAATGTGCAGGTCTGATCAATGCTCCAAATTTATCTGTTCTTAAACGGTGCTATTTAATTTGAGAACGTTTAACATAAAAAAGAAGTTTGATAAATAAATTATTGGTAAAGTTGTATATGAAATGGTTATGACCTTATGTACCTGTTTCATTACGTTAACATCAGCCCCTGCCTGTATAAGTATCTGTACTATCTCTGTGTGTCCTTCTTTTGCTGCATCATGTAACGGAGTTATCTGATCCTGTACCAGTTAAAGATAAAGATGCAAATATTCCGATGGACAACAGTTGTTTTACAAACTATTGCAATAAACTCATTGCAATTAATGATATTAAAGTAAACATAACATTACATGTACTTCCACACTCTTTGGTCATACATGTTTTCCATTGTTTAAATCGAAGATCACCGAAGAGAGTACCCAGAACGTGTATGTCTGGTTCATGCTGCAAATGTATCTGTTCTTAAATGGTGCTATTGAATTTGAAGACGTTTAACATAAAATAGAAGTTTGATTGATAAAACATTGTGAAAATTGTATGAAATGGTTATGACCACACATACATTATTCTTCAAGTTAACATTAGCCCCGGCCTGTATAAGTATCTGGACTATCTCTGTGTGTTCTCCATGACGGGACTCCTTGACGGGCCCTGTCCAAACCTCTTTAGAGAAGACAGGGCCCCGACCACCTGTCCTCTCTGAATGTCAGTCGGACTCCTCGGATGATAACATATATGAGCTCGCTACATCCGGCAGAGTACGGACTGTCTTACGCACGTCCTCTTTTTATATCCATTTACATATTCATATGTGTTGCTTGGACCCCTGTATTTTACGGTCTTGTTTGTGTGTGGTCATCTAACAGTGAGGAGGTTGTTTTACACCATAATTGTGCGTTCTTCGAGACCTCTGGGAAATCGGAATAGTGGGAGGGTTGTGCGCACGTTATCCAGGATAACTACACCGTCTGCTATTTACGTGGCAGATGGCCGTCCTAAGTCGGCACCGGTTGCCCATTGGTCTCGTTAGTTTATGTGTAGTCTTTTATGTTTCATGTTTCTATGGTGTGAGTTGGTGTTCCTTGTCCCTTTTGCGTCTCTTTCTGTGGGTGTCTGTTCTGTGCTTTTACATGAGTGTTTTGGGATTTTGCTTCGGTTGGTGCAACCTAGTGTTGTTGGAGAACCCCTCCTTTCCTCCATATGCTGCATTATGTAATAGAGTACTCAATAAGGGATAGATATGTAAATAATTGGATATGATGCTACAGGACCCATGTTTTAGAAAATTCAAGAAACTTTGATAACAGAAATTTTCGAATGCTCGTCAATAAAATGCTGATGAAATAGCATATCTTTTCATGGAAAATTAATCGTATTATGGTATACTCGGTAGATATGTACATCAAAGTAAAACTGTGTATCACTTTGAAATAAGTTTGAATTTTTGTTAAAGATTGGTTATTCTTTAAATTCTCTGTACACATTTCATTCATGCTCTGGCTTACGTTATCCACATCTAAGCTTTTAAAAATGTTTGAAGTATGAAAATAAGTGTACGCAAATTTGTTTTGGTCGATCAGTACTTGAGATCTTGGCTGCCGCAGACAAATCGCAGGTAGCTTTAAGGTAGTTCGCAGAGGTCAAAGTGGTCGTACGGCAGCCATTTAAAGGTCGTGTGACTGCCATAACGTATGATCTTTGCAGCTTCAAGAATTCTCATCTGCCGCAAGTAAGTCTTGCAGCAACAGTACGAACAACTAGACCTGCCGTAGGGAAGCCGTGCGACTGCCATTCGTCAATAATTATTGTTTGCACGTTTGGTACGACACACAGGACTGCACTAAAATCACCAACGTATAAAAAGAGACATGCTAAAACATTTCAACATAAATGATAATCCATAAACGGTGATATCAATATCGGTTCCAAAAGGACGGTATGCTCTGTTAATACAAACTGCATTTTTGCACGGTCTACCTCATAGACGGTAATTAACACCTTTCCTAACCGTGAAATTTTTTTCAATGATTGAATTAATGATTGACCTAATTATTGAATGATCAACTGAGCCGTTAACTGTTCTTTACTGATCTGACGTCCATTGCCTCCCGTTTTGAAAATACAGCACAACAAAAAAGGACAGGAATGTTCGCTTTAGCATTTCTAAAATTGCATTTCATAATAGGAATTAAGAAACCCCCCCCCCGCCATTTACAGGTTGAAATACTTTTTTTTCAATGTCACGGGCGGACCTAGATTTTTTCCCCATTAGGTTGATTCAGCCAGTTAGGGAAAGGGGTCTATCCTATGATTTTGAATGAAAATACATAGAAACGGGAAATCATGTTGATTTTTTTTACAGATTCCAGGGGGAGGGGTTGGGATTCCTGAATCCCAGCCCGCTCTAGCTAGATCCGCTCTTTGTAAAATGATTCAATATGCATAAGATAAGCTACCAGACAAAACTCGCAAGATTTCGATTGAATAATTTACAGACTGGTATCCTTAAATACTTTTGAAAAGAAACATAGATATTAAAGTATCATAATAGCGGCGTATTCCTGTAGTTTTGAATATTTGTTGGAAAACTTGTACACAATCCTTAACCGCATCTCGTAAAATCCGCTTCCTTTGTAATCTAATCACACTGTTGTTTGAAAAATTCAAATACCAGTTTCCCTTTATTTTGAACAATTTTAATTCCGCTAATTTAACAAAAAAGTACTGGACCGAATTTCGTACCGTTGTTTCCTTTGAAATCCACATTTTAAATGCGTGAAATTCTTGACTGTTTACTGACCGTGACTTATAATTAGTCAATCAACGGTGATAATTGTTTGATGGCCTAGCAATTGCCGTGCAACAAGTGGGTTATTCAACTGCTCCTCGGGCTACGCCCTCGGAGACAGTAGAATAACCCTTACTTGTTATCGAGATTACGTAAACAAGTCCTCCTATCCGTAAAGATGAACAGAGTTTTCATGAGAGGAAAACATTTTTGTTTAAGTTGGCGTTACAGTAACACAGGAAAGTACAGGGTGCTTGGTTTTTAAAATGTGCATGATGCTTAAAAAGTCTTGACATGCGGAAACAGTCACCGATGTCCTTTGCTCTACTTGAATGATTCTTAATCCTGATTTTGAGCTTCTCCATCTCCAAGATACAATGAGTGTACGATCTTTCCGGTTGAAAGGGATATGCAATAAACGGATGTGGTACGACTGCCTCAAGACTACAGAACGTGTCGTACGATTTTCAACATCCTACCCCGCTTATATATTAAGACGCACAGCAGGCGTACATTGTATGATGCAGCCGCATGACAGCCATACGGCAGTCGCATGATAATAATAATAAAATTGATGAACAAAGCCTGCTAACAGATCATACGCAGGTAAGTTAAGGCGTTCCATGGAATATTACGTCAAAAAATTTGCCGCGAAATAACGTGACGTCATTTGACGTCATAGACTCCGTGTCGTTTAGTGCGGTAGCAACACAGTGTTTCAATTAATACTTATGATATTTTGTAAATTCAAAGGATGAAAGTTATCAGTTATAAAAATTCACGTACCATCACTCAATCGCTGACACTCCGTCTATTCGATATACATTTGATAAGACCTACCAATCTATTGAGTGCACTTTGTGACCCCCTTGCGTTATTAGGGAACTCTGCGTTACTGATAGTCCGTGAGCCAGACCCCCAAATTCGGGGTCATTGGTACCATCCGAGGTGAATAAACGACACCAATATATTCTGATAGATGGACATCTCTAGTATTTGAAAATGTATGATAGGAACGAATAATAGGTAGCTATGACAGTGTTTTGGGGAGAAAACCTTGTTTTTTAGTCGAAGATTAATGAAAATAGGAAAAAAATTATAACTTTTATATGGTTGATGATTTTAAAAATTCAAAAGTTTGAATATGTAGTATTTTTGGTGTTCTTTCAGATGAAATAAGTTTCAATTTCTCATTCCTATTTTCACTGTGATTTGGGGTAATAAAGTAGATTTTTTGCAAATTTTCAAAGAAATTCGAGAAAAATTTAAGTTATTCCTGCTACTCAGTTCCTCAATATTGCATATGATCGTCTATTGATGATTTAAAAAACATCTTTGAATTTTTCTCTTTCAAATGACATATATTTTATATTCTTATTTTTTTGCCAATTCTTCGAAGTTGAGTTTTTATACAGAAAACTGTATTTTCAATTAGAAATCTTCGATTTCTGTATATTAATTTTAAGAACCCTATCTAATTATGCAAGCAATGATTGAAAGCTATTTTCTAATTTAACTTTTCAGAATATATATGTTTTACTGATATTTCATTCAAAATTAAAGTGTTTTTGGGAAAAAAACGTGTTTTTCATCCAAAAATCGCTGATTTCTGGAAAATATTTATTGAATCTAAAAAAATTTTTGAAATGAAAGCAGGAATGTATTTTCAACTGTAAATATTAGGTTCATTCATGAACTACATATTTGAAACATTAAAGGTATATTTTCTAATAAATTTTGCGGCAAAATGCCTGTTTTTATCTAAAAATAACAGATTTCTGGAAAAAAATCCTATAAATTCATTTTCTTAGCTAAAACTATAGATTTAAAGCAATTATCATTTAGAAAATTATCATCTTGTCAGATGATTGTGAACTTAAATGTAATTATTCATTAAAACCAACTTTTTTGGAAAAAATAAGTATTTTTTATGCAAAAACCACTTATTTTGAGAAAATAAGTACTACATTTGTATCTCTTTTAATCTGCCTAAATTGATATATTTTAGCTTTGGTAATATACTGTTTATACATGGATAGGAATGTCATTTGATAACTGAAAGTTAATTTATATCTTATTTTGGGGGAAAAACCTTATAATTGTGCAAAAATCACTTATTTCCGTGAATGATTTTTGGATTTTTTTATCTTATCGAAGCAGGAAAGGTTTCATATAATTTGATGGCACAAAAGTGATAAAGTTTAATGAGTTAGAGGAGATTTCTTTGATTATCTTGCTATTTTGTGGGGAAAATCTCAATTTTTATTTCAAAATTGCTGATTTCTGGAAAATCTTTATTACTATGAAATGTGTCATTATTATTTATATTCAAAAATGTTCCTGGATATATCATAGTTTGTCCTTGTAAGTCATATGCAGAGGCTATATATTTATATAAAGAATATTTTTGCTCCAAAATACCAATTAAATTAACAGAGGATACTTGAAATGCATATGACTTACAAGGACAAACTATGATATACCCAGGAACACTTTTGAATATAAATGATAATGACACATTTCATAATAATAAAGATTTTCCAGAAATCAGAGATTTTTAAATGAAAATTGAGATTTTCCCCACAAAATAGCAAGATAATCAAAGAAATCTTCTCTTACTCATTAAACTTGATCACTTTTGTGACATCAAATTATCTGAAACCTCTCCTGCTTTGATAAAAAAAATATATATATAAATTTCAAAAAAATATTCACATAAACAAGTGATTTTTGCACATTAATAAGGTTTTTTGCCCCAAAATAAGATGTAAATTAAATTTCTGCCATCAAATGACACTCCTATCCATTTATAATAAGAAACAGCATAGTGTAAACGTCTTCAAATTGAATAGCATCATTTAAGAACAAATAAGAGCATAGTATCAAAGATTAAATATATTAATTTAGGCAGATTAAAAGAGCTAGTACTTATTTCTCAAAAAAGGTGGTTTTTGCATAAAACTACATATTTTATCTAACAATGTGGGTTTTAATAAATTATTACATTAAATTCCACAATCAGCTGACAAGATGATTACTTTCTAAATGATAAAACTTTTAAGCATTAAATCTATAGTTTTAGCAAAAATAATGAATTAATAGAATTTTCCCAGAAATCTGTTATTTTGAGACAAAAACAGGCATTTTGCCCCAAAAGTAAGTAGAAGAAAAAAATACCTTTTATGTTTCAAAAATGTCATTCATGAGGGGACCTAAATAATTACAGTTGAAAATATATTCCTGCTTTCATTTTAAGAAGTTCTATCGATTCAATAAATATTCTCGAATAATCAGCGAGTTTTTAATGCAAAATTATGTTTTTTTCACACTGATTTTGAATGAAATGTTAGTGAAACCTTTATAATTTGAAAGAGGGTGATAAGTTAAACTAGAAATTAGTTTTTAATCATTGATTTCATATTCAATAAGGGTTCTTTAAAATAATGTACAGAAATCTGAGATTTCTAATTGAAAATCCGTTTTCTGTATGAAAACATCAATTTCGAGGATTTTGCAAATAAAAATAAGAATATAAAATATAATATATCATTTGAGAGAAGAGGCTTTAAATATGTTTTTAAATCATCATTGGACAATCATTTGAAATATTGAGGAATTGAGAAGCAGGAACAAATTAAAATTGATCGAATTTATGTGAAATTTTGCAATAATTTGACGTTTCTACAACAAAAGACACAATAAAAATAGGATTTGGAACATTCAACTTATTTCATCTGAAAGAGAACAAAAAATACTACATATTTACAATTTTCAGTTTTTGAAATCACCATCCATATTTAAGTTATATTTTTTTCCGGAAAAAAATCATATTTTGCAAACCCTCAAGGGCAATAACTCTTGTTTACCCCTTTAGCTACCTTTGATCAAATGCTATCATGCATTTTCTGAAACCTCTTGGGCATATCTATCATGATATCAACATCAGATTTATTCACCAAAGATGGTACCGACCAACCCCTCTGGCTCACGGACTATAAGAAGCTTGAGAAGCGATGGAAGGTGCGATTCGACAGTTTACAGGGAGGGTGATAAGAAAAATTGAGAAAACGGTATAGTCTGGGATGTATCACTGGGTTGGGTGCACCCCCCCCCCCTTGATCCTCCAAAACTGGCCTAACTTAGCATTTTTGCGCTCTTTCAGATAAAAATTTGTCTCATGGAAATTTCCATTGCAAAAGTGGTGTTTTTTGGGAAAAACATGTTTTTTTAGTCAAAAATCACTGAAAATAGGAAAAAAAAATTTATAAACTTTTATATGGTTGATGTTTTTAAAAATTGAAAAGTGAAAATATATAGTATGTTTGATGCTCTTTCAGATGAAATAAGTTGCAAGGTCCAATTCCTCTTTTTACTGTGTGTTTTGGGGTAAAAAAGTCAAATTTTTGCCAAAATTTACAGAAATTTGAGGAAAGTTTAATTTATTTCTGCTTCTCAGCTCCTCAATATTGCATATGATCGTTCAATGATGATTTAAAAAACATCTTTAAAGTCTCTTCTTTCTAATGACATATATTCTATATTCTTATTTTTTTCCAAAATCCTCAAAATTAAATATTTTATACAGAAACCTGTATTTTCAATCAGAAATCTCAGATTTCTGTATATTTATTTAAAGAACCCTTATTTGTTATGAAAGCAATGATTGAAAGCTATTTTCTAGTGTAACTTTTCACTCTCTATCAGATTATATATATTTTATTAACATTTCATTCAAAATCAATGTGTTTTTGGGGAAAAACTTATTTTTTCATTTAAAAATAGCTGATTTCTGGAGAATATTTATTGAATCTATAGAAGTTCTTGAAATGATAGCAGGAATGTATTTTGAACTGTAATTATTTAGGTTCACTCATAAATTACATGTATGAAACATAAAAGGTATATTTTCTATTTAATTTTGGGGCAAAATGCCTGTTTTTTGTCTAAAAATTACAGATTTCTTGAAAAATTTTATTAATTCATTTTCTTTGCTTAAACTATACAATTAAAGCTATTATCATTATAGAAAGTAATCATCTTGTCAGATGATTGTGAAATTCAATGTAATAATTTATCAAAACCATCATTTTTGGGTAAAATATGCATTTTTTATGCAAAAACCACTTATTTTGAGAAAATAAGTACTTGCTCTTTTAATTTGCCTAAATTGATATGTTTTAGCTTTGATATTATGCTTTTTCTTAATATAAATGGATAGAAATGTTATTTGATAACTGAAATTTAATTTATATCTTATTTTGGGGCAAAAAACCTTATTTATTTGAAAAAAATTAATTTATTTCTGTTAATATTTTTTTTAAATTTATATTTCTTATCTAATCAACACTGGAGAGGTTTCATATAATTGGATGGCATAAATGTGATCAAGTTAAATGAGTTAAAAGAAATTTCTTTGATTATCTTGATATTTTGGGTGGAAAATCTTCATTTTTATTTAAAAATCGCTAATTTCTGGAAAATCCTTATCACTATGAAATAAGACGATATTATTTATATTCAAAAGAGTTCCTGGGTATATATCATAGCTTGTTCTTGTAAGTCATATGCATTTGAAATATCCTCTGTTAATTCAATTGATATTTTGGGGCAAAAAACCTAATTTATGTGCAAATTTCACTTATTTCTGTGAAAATTGTTTTAAATCTATATTTTTCATTCAATCAAAGCTGGAGAGGTTTCATATAATTGGATGGCATAAAAGTGATCAAGTTTAATGAGTTAGAAGAGATTTCTTTGATAATCTTGCTTTTTGGGTGGAAAATCTCAATTTTTATTTAAAAACCACTGATTTCTGGAAAATCCTTATTACTATGAAATGTGTCGTTATTATTTATATTCTAAAGTGTTCCTGGGTATATCATAGTTTGTCCTTGTACGTCATATGTTTTTGAAGTATCCTCTGTTAATTTAATTGGTATTTTGGGGTAAAAATATGTTTTATATGAATATATAGCTTATATCAAGAAACTTACTATTGAAAGTCTTATATTTCAGTTGAATAGGAAATACAGAGGATAATAATCATAGTTTGAAATATGAGACTATCAATTGAATTAACAGAGGATATTTCAAATTCATATGACTTACAAGAACAAGCTATGATATACCCAGGAACTCTTTTGAATATAAATAATATCGTCTTATTTCATAGTGATAAGGATTTTCCAGAAATTAGCGATTTTTAAATAAAAATGAAGATTTTCCACCCAAAATATCAAGATAATCAAAGAAATTTCTTTTAACTCATTTAACTTGATCACATTTATGCCATCCAATTATATGAAACCTCTCCAGTGTTGATTAAATAAGAAATATAAATTTAAAAAAGTATTAACAGAAATAAGTTAATTTTTCACATAAACCAGGTTTTTTGCCCCAAAATAAGATATAAATTAAATTTCAGTTATCAAATAACATTTCTATCCATTTATAATAAGAAAAAGCATAATATCAAAGCTAAAACATATCAATTTAGGCAAATTAAAAGAGCTAGAACTTATTTTCTCAAAATAAGTGGTTTTTGCATAAAAAATGCATATTTTACCCAAAAATGATGGTTTTAATAAATTATTACATTTAATTTCACAATCATCTGACAAGATGATTACTTTCTATAATGATAATAGCTTTAAATGTATAGTTTTAGCAAAGTAAATGAATTAATAAATTTTTTCCAGAAATCTGTAATTTTTAGACAAAAAATAGGCATTTTGCCCCAAAATTAAGTAGGAAATATACCTTTTATGTTTCATACATGTAATTTATGAGTGAACCTAAATAATTACAGTTCAAAATACATTCCTGCTATCATTTCAAAAACTTCTATAGATTCAATAAATATTCTCAAAAAATCAGCTATTTTTAAATGAAAAAATAAGGTTTTCCCCAAAAACACGTTGATTTTGAATGAAATGTTATTAAAAAAAATATATAATCTGATAGAGAGTGAAAAGTTACACTAGAAAACAGCTTTCAATCATTGCTTTCATTACAAATAAGGGTTCTTTAAATAAATATACAGAAATCTGAGATTTCTGATTGAAAATACAGGTTTCTGTATAAAATAATTAATTTTGAGGATTTTGCAAAAAAATAAGAATATAAAATATATGTCATTAGAAAGAGGAGACTTTAAAGATGTTTTTTAAATCATCATTGAACGATCATATGCAATATTGAGGAGCTGAGAAGCAGAAATAAATTAAAATTTCCTCAAATTTCTGTGAATTTTGGCAAAAATTTGACTTTTTTTCCCCAAAACGCACAGTAAAAAGAGGAATTGGAACTTGCAACTTATTTCATCTGAAAGAGCATCAAAAATACTATATATTAACACTTTTCAATTTTTAAAAACATCATCCATGTAAAAGTTATAATTTTTTCCTATTTTCAGTGATTTTTGACTAAAAAAACATGTTTTTCCCAAAAACACCACTTTTGCAATGTAAATTTCCATGAGACAAGTTTTTATCTGAAAGAGCGCAAAAAATGCTACAAAGTTAGGCCGGTTTTGGAGGATCAAGGGGGGGGGGTGCACACAACCCAGTGATACATCCCAGATTAGTAAGTATTTGTTAAAATTACATGACAACAGGGATGCTGCACAAAGAAAATATCCTAATATACCCAATCATATATGTTATCAAAGACAAAAGGATTAAAAAGGTAAGAAATCATTCTTTTTATGTACCTTGTTTACAGTACTGGCGGCGTACAGGTGTGTCATATGATGCATGTGTCGTCTAGGAATGTATTACAGCGATGTTGTTAAAAAAGTATGGTTGTAACGCTATTGCTATTACTTTATTTACCATATAATCAGTGTCTGCTACGGTATATAATTTAGATACAAGCATATTCATGACAAAGGTAAATTTTACGAGGAAAAAAATGGGTAGTGGGTGGATGGATGTTGGACATGCTTGTGTACTGTTTAAGTCTGTAACAATAAAACTACTTTGTATTATACATTTTATAACACGTTTTTTTTTATTCATTTGTCTTTCAGGCTGATGAAAAATACATATTTAATCATCTCATTAAAAAAAAAACAGAAATGTTTTGGCACTGGTCTGAATCAGTGTTGGATACTGCGTTAGCCCAGAATCATAATTAAAAGAACGTTTCAATAACCAGGTATACATGATATTTGATTTTATTAGAGACTTGAGTATAGAAATATCTTTCCATATATATTTACATATCTCAATATTCACTATTGAAATTTGATATCAATCTATATAGATCTATTTATGAATATTGTCAGAAAAAAATCTATAAGTGTTTCATTAGTTGTGTCATTTTATTTTCTTTTAAATTCTAAAAATTGACTTGTGAAGTAGTTAAACAGTACACTAAAAACCTTAAAAGATTTTGTAATAAATTATATTTAAATACAATAAAACTTTATTTATTCACATAAATTTGAATTTTATACTAATGTCAGATATTTGCCTTTGGAAGTAAATATAACTTTACCTGAATGCCAGCAAGAAGATGTAAAGTGTCTGTCAAATGTTGAAAACTTATCAATACAAGATTTTTTATTGTAAAGAAGTACATTTTCATGTATTTGTATTATATTTAATCCTAAACTATTAACGCCTACATTTGGAGTCTCTCTGTTCAAAGTCTATAAAGATAGGGATATCATGGTGATTTTCTTTAAATGGGCTCTAGTCGCTCCACCAGTGGAGTAGCTTGGGCAAAACTAAGTGAATCCTTTCATATACAAGGAAAATTAGTTCAGAAGCTGAGGACATTCGAATGGCAATGAGGGATGTCCATTGCAATTAAAGATTTACCTCCGGCAGCTCACAAAAAACCCTCCAGAGGGAGGACTGAGGAGTTTAAGAGGAAAAGTGGATGATTTAGCATGGTGTATCTAAATAATGTACAGATTTGAATTTAAATAATAAGGAGTTCCAGGGGGTTCAAGGGAGTCTATGTAGGAGTTGGATGGATGCGACATAATTTAGATCCGCGCTATAACTGGGGGAGGAGGGGGTTGGTCTAAACATAACCATGGATTTCATCTAAAATTGAGGAAAAACATTGACCGAATGATTTTATACAAAACTGAAAGATGAAACCCCTCTCCTCTTACGAATTGAGAAAAGTCTAAATAATACGTGGTGAGAAAATAGGGAATATTATTGGCAGACCAAGTAAAAAGTAAAAATTTTGTCGATGATGGCGAGATACAGGTTTCAATTAAGTATACATGTATATATTGATTTATCTAGACAGAGTTGATGTTTCTCCTTTCGGTGCCCCTCACGTTGAACATTGCACATTTGCATCAAATTCCATACATATATGATTGGATTTGCATAAAATTGTATTTTGTCGGCTTTTTGTCTGAGACACGTCACGACAAATCCATTGTCAAGGGGAGTGCATGGCCGGTCAGGATTATAATTGCGAGACTGGTACAAAGTTATAGTATTATAGTAAAACTGATCATAGGTGCTCGTGGACGTGAATGTTTTTTTTTTATAAAAGAATAAAAGAATGTGTGTCGTCTTTTTTTAATGTTTATCTCGAGATGACCCCCAAAAAATTATCTTCATATCAAAAAAACATTTGGTGGGTTATCTCGAGATAAACATTGGAAAACAAAGACACATTCATTCTTTTTTTTTTACAAAAAAAGCGCATTCACGTCCACGAGCAAATATGGTACTGATCGTATCCTTTTCCTGGAATCTGGTTGCATTTTTTCCTTTGTTAATCTACCCGATAAGCAGTAGATTGAAATATTTCTTTCAGTGGGAAAAGTAGATAAGCTTGAACTTGTAGGCTTGAACTTGAAAAAAAACCCGCAGTATTACATACATGTATGATAGTATATATATCACCCTGCATGGGCAGGCCCCCGATAAGTTTCCGTCAACCCTTGACCCTTGTTGTATTTCTACCGTATGTAACATGTAATAAGATGAAGGAATTACGAAATTAATTATATGTTTCAACTTAAGACCCCAACCTAGGAATCCATTTACGACTTCTTAAAAAAACAAATATTTGCTATCAGCCCCGCCCCCGCCACCTAAAAATATAATCCAATATCTAGTAATACCCTCTCTCTCTCTCTCTCTCTCTCTCTCTCTCTCTCTCTCTCTCTCGTGAACTCCTGCATAACGTCCTATCTGCACTCGATTATGGGACTTTGTTATATCCAGCATAATTTAAAAGTGTAACAACTAAAATTAAAAGGTTTCCTTGGTGACGAAAAAATAATTTCAGAAGACTCTCGACGCTGCATCTGACCCCTCCTCCAAGCATTCTGACTAGCAGAAAGAAAAAATTTAAATTCATGGATAGTACAAATGTAAGAGAAAGACATGGCTATACAGTGATCAAAGATATATACAGTGATAAAATAATAAAACTGTTAATTAAAATGATGCTAAATCAAATTATGAATTTGTATGAAAATCAATAGAAACTTGAAAAACAGTGTCACAGATAAATATTGCAATTGATGCTAAACAATATAGGAAAGCGGAGGAGCGCACAAAGGGTTCGTAAATGAAGAGTAGAATCTACTGGGTCATGAAAGAAAGGAAGGGATCTCCTACAGCACCCGGTTGTAGCACCCACAGCAAAACCCCAAAACACCAAATGCAAAAACACAAAACAGACAAGCATGGAAAGGGACGCATAAGGGACAAGGAACGTCAACGCACAACACTGAAACATCAAACACAAAGGACTACACATAAACCAACGAGGCCAATGGGCAACCGGTGCCGACTTAGGACGGTCATCTGCCACGGAAATAGCAGAAGGTGTGGTTATCCTGGATTACAACCCTTCCACTTTTCCGTTTACCCAGAGGTCTCGAAGAACGTACAATTGTGGTGTAAAACAACCTCCTCACTGTCAGATGACAACACACAAACAAGACCGCAAAACGCAGGGGCACAAACAACACAGATGAATATGTAAATGGATACAAAAAGAGGGCGCACGTAATACAATCCTTGCTCTGCCGCCGCGAGCTCATGTATGTTATCACCCGAGGAGTCCGACTGACATTCAGAGAGGACAGGTGGTCGGGGCCCTGTCTTCTCTAAAGAGGTTTGGACATGGCCCATCATGGAGTCCCGTCGTCACAGTCAGTTAGAGTGGAGTTTTAAGAATGCGCTAGTACAAGACTGTTAGAGTGGAGTTTTAAGAATGCGCTTGTACAAGACTGTAGATTGGTCAAGTACCAAGCCTAGTGTCCGTCTGGTGACATTAGGATCATATCCACGGTATAAAAGGCGTTTGATGATTCTGAGGCATTTTCGATAGTGATGTTGTTTATCTTTGATCCTTCTTATCTTGTTAATAATGTGACCATAAAATGCAGGTTGTGAAATACCCAAAGTAATATACTCTGTTGCCTGTATTGGTCCGAATTTCAGAAGAAGTTGACAATAATTTTTGTAAAATTTCCAGAAAGTACTAGTTTGTGAAAGCGAAAACCTTATCCTAAAAGTTTCTTGGTAATTTGTAAATTTCTACTATGAAAATCCAAAACATCAGTACATGCTCTAGCATGACTTCCATTGGATTTGCACATTACTTTATGTCTTCATCAGCATATTATAATTAATATTGACATTATACCCTTAAAATTCTTCAAGAATAAAAAAAATAATGGCCGGATTGCAATGTAAGTTTTCGTCACTAACTGGGTCAAGGTCAAAAGGTTAAATAATACGGCATAAATTGAAAGATTTTGTCAGAGGCAACCTACATAATATATAATAATATAAATTTTCTACTGCATACAGTTCCATAAATTTTGCTTAAACCAGGAACTTTAACCAAAATATCTAACTAGGTCCAAGTCAAAGGTCAAGGTCACTAGGTCAAATGTTACGGCATAAATTGAAAGGTCTTGTGATGGACAAGCTTCATGTTTAATATAAAGTTTCTACTGCATATAGTTCCTTAGATTTTGCCTCAACCAGAAACTTTAACCAAAATGTTGACGGCAGACGGACAGACGAATGGACGGACATCGTCAATCTATCCAAAAATTAAATTCTTGTCGAATTCACTTGATCATGCTGATTTTGAGACAGAATTTGAATTTTCGTTGAAACGTACCTGTACTGAAACGTTTTGAGAAATTTTCTCCCCTTGTCAATCGCGCATCACGTTTGAAGTGGTTCTCGGGAGGAGAACTTTTGGGGGTACTCATAGAAAATAAAGAAGCAAGTTGTTCCTCAAAATAAATTGAAAGAAGTTTGGTGTAAATCGAATCTTCCACGATTTATCAATATACATGTAGTTCTTGCTTAGACAACTTGATTCATACTTTTGATTAAAGTATATTTTATTGAGGAAAAAGGTGTTTATTACAAAAATGGTAATTTCATACATGTAGCACACCTTAATATACCCACGTAATTCAATCTTACGGTTGCAATGGTGCAGTCGCACAGCTGTCCTAAAGCAGTAATACGGTAACCTGGAATTATGCGTCTGACAAATGCAGTCAACAAATCGCAAGGATACTTTGCAAGCTTGGTTTTCAGTCTGCAACGTTACAACGAGCTTGCGAACAAACAAATCGTACGGCAACCACAAGAAACCAATAAAAAATCCGATAGCAGAGCACCGTTCGGCTGCCGTTTGTCTGATGTGAAAGAGTGTACGGTTTCTTTGAGAAGTTCCTTTTTTGAATTTTCGGTGACTTCTTTTCCTGTTTATATATAGCGCGGGCTTACGAATAATATATATATATATATATATATATACGGTTAATGCATCATATCCCACCAACCCTGCTACCTTTTTTCGGTACATTTTTGCACATAATTTCCACATTCTTTAACCATATCACATTCTTTAGATTGAGGATCACTGACGAGGGTTAAGTGGCCGAAACGTGCATGTCTGGTCCATGTTGCAAATTGATCTATTCTTAAATGTTGCTATTGATTTTGAAGACGTTTAACATTTGACTAATGACCTTGACACAAGGTCGAATGACCTTGAAATGTTTTAAATAATACGGAAGTGTTCCAACTCCTTCTTGAAGAAAATTCGAATATTTCTTTTTGCACCAGACACGTGTTTCGAATATAAGATTCTCATCAGTGAAGCTTCTAGCTGTCAATTCTTATTGAAATGTCTTGTGATGACAAACTCATTAAGTTATTCATGTATGGTTAATTAAAAAAAAAAACTAGCAATGGAGCAAAAATATACTCCATGTATACTAATGTAGAACGAATGAAATTAATTGTTGATCTAAGGATCAATGATTTACATATAAATAATGTATAAAAAGTTTGAAGGTGCACAGTTCAACACAAAATTGAGGACCATGACCCTTTATTTGAACTTGACCTGTATTCTCAATGTCAAACTATATGTAAGAAATAAATATATTCCCTGTTAAAGTTTTTATTTAAAGGTCAGGCAAGCACAAAATATTGATTTTTTTCCCAAGTTTGAAGGGGCATAACTCTGCAAAAAATTGAGCCATATTCAAACCTAACATGTAATGTTTGGTATAATAGCTACATTCAAGAAATGAATTTATTATCTGTAACAGTTGTCCTTCTTATGTCCAGAAACCACAAAATTTTGAATTTGTCTAAGTTTCAAGGGGCATAACTCGGCATGTACATGTGTAATTTAGGGACATGATCTATATTTGAAGCTGACCTGTATTTCTTGGTGTGAAAGGTATATGCAAGAAATGAATTTATTATTTGTATTAGTAATCCTTTTATTGTCTGGAAGTTTCAAGGGACATAACACTGCATGTAACTGAGGGACATTACCTATATTGGAACTGGACCTGTATTTCTTGGTGTAATAGCTATATGCAAGAAATGAATTGATTTAACGTCCTGAAACAACAAAATTTTGCACTTTTCTGAGTTTCAAGGGGCATCACTCTGCACAAAATTGAGGGACATGACCAATATTCGAACTATACCTGTATTTCTTGGTGTAAAATCTATATGTAAGAAATGAATTGATTATCTATAGTGGTTTACCTTTAAATGTCCGGAAACCACAAAATTTAGAATTTTTCTAATTTTCAAGGGGCATTACTCTGCACGAAATTGATGGACATGACCCATATTCGAACTATACCTGTATTTCTTGGTGTAAAAGCTATATGTAAAAGAAAGGAGGAGATCTCCAACAACACTAGGTTGCAGCACCCATAGCAAAATCCCAAAACACCCATGCAAAAAACACAGAACAGATACCCACAGAAAGAGACGCAAAAGGGACAAGGAACACCAACTTACAACATAGAAACATGAAACACAAAAGACTACACATAAACCAACGAGACCAATGGGCAACCGGTGCCGACTTAGGACGGCCATCTGCCACGTAAATAGCAGACGGTGTGGTTATCCTGGATTACGTGCGCACAACCCTCCCACTATTCCGATTTCCCAGAGGTCTCGAAGAACGCACAATTATGGTGTAAAACAACCTCCTCACTGTTAGGTGACCACACACAAACAAGACCGTAAAACACAGGGGTCCAAGCAACACAGATGAATATGTAAATGGATATAAAAAGAGGACGTGCGTAATACAGTCCGTGCTGTAAGAAATGAATTGATTATCTATAGTGGTTTACCTTTAAATGTCCGGAAACCACAAAATTTAGAATTTTTCTAATTTTCAAGGGGAATAATTCTGCACAAAATTGAGGGACATGACCCATATTCGAACTTGACCTGTATTTCATGGTGTAAGAGCTACAGTACTGGAAAAAGAAACTGCACTATTTTTATCAGTATAAATTCAACACATTATATTATATGATAATTAAACAGCACGTTTAGTTACGTAGCATTAATTATTCAATCGTAAGAGTACTGTTTTCTCATGTTATAAATGAATACGTAAGGTTACTGACATTAACTGTACGTACTCATTAAAGAAAAATTCCTGATAGGACCGTTAGCATATGGTTACGTAACGTTAATCGGGAATTCTTACACCAAATCTCGTTTTCAATCTAAAGAGTTCTGCACGTTTACAGAATATCCATTAAGCTTTTGATGTGTATGTAAAGCTCAATGTATATTGCCCGTTTTGTCCGCAAAATTGATAATTGATTTCTCCTTACATCATGTACCGTATCAAATGTTAAAACTCTCTTTTGCGATAACAAAGGAAGAAAGAGAATCCCAACATATCGTTTCTTCATTTTCGAAATCATGAATTTCTACAATCGAAATGGTGACAACAGTCTAAATCAAAGCACTGAAGGTACTGAGAGCGAATAGCTAAATATCAGAATATGACATTGTATCATTTATGCTGTATGTCATCAAACTTTCCTTCGTAGACAAGTTTATGCAAGTATAGAATAATACTGAAATGCTAATCCATAATTATGTCATTAGAATTAAAAGATGACCGTCCTCGAGCTTGCATATTCAAAAGCGTATTGTCGTTGTCTGGAATGAAACTGGCGAAGTTTATTATATAGATGCTAAAAGTCTACGCATGACGTTGGGTAGTCGTAATTATTATCTACTAATAAAACGTTTGCTCGTTTGAGGGATTTATTTGAGAAAGATCTTTTTGATATATAAACAACTAATACGTATCTCCTCGATTTTTTAGACTTAGATCGAAATTTAGAAAGGGAAACGGGACGGGGCGGTGCATACAACGAAAATGATTCTAAATATCTTTGTGTTTATATTTTCTTTATGAAAATGATATGAAAACTGGCAAGGGTAAATAGCAGATTTTTTTAACAAATAAAGAATAAAGATTGTCTAAATTCAGTCTTCTGTAAGAACAGTTTTGTTTTACGATTCGAAGCGGCGAGCGGCGCGAGTCGGTAAATTTTTGATTATCTGTATATATTAATATTTTTCCATGTTTTTTTCTTTGCAAAGATTCTAGAAAATAATATGATACGTAATAATGAACAAATAATTTTTCTCATTTTTTGTTAACGTCGGATTTTCTTAAACGGTAAACAACAATTAGACGTCTCCTGTAAAAATAGTTTACGATGAATATAGTTGTATCCCCCTCTATCTCACTCTCTCTCTCTTACTTCACATCAGGGACGTACGTAGTATACATGCCTCTTCAGATGTTCAATTTTATAAGGACAGGGGATTGGATCAGTATAGCTACTTATAATTACGTATCTCCGACTAGTACATGTATCAGGTGCATCCTATATATAATTATGCCTTCCTCGTCAACGACCCGAACGTAATGCTTTGGCCCCTCCCTCATCAATGAAATAAACACGTATCCACGCATGTACATTGTTCTATTTATCGTGTTCACATGTTTTTATCCCTGTCCACTAAAGCAGTTTAAACTTAGTGTTCATCTCACTACATAAACATGCTCTTCTACGTAACAAAACAGCTTGATTCTAAATTAAACAGAATACATCGTTTTTTACATAGAAGCAGCATCGGCCCTTCACTTTCAGATTGGAAGATTTTAATACGTCACGATGCTGAAACCCCTGTGATTTGATTGGTTCGTGCTTCAAATTATACATGTACCGAATTGGGGCTCTCTAGCGTGAAAAAATTCAGGTGATAACTTATAGCTATTCGCTCAAAAATTGCATTTACCCTGAAATACTTCTTACATAGGATTTTAAAATATAACATGAGATATCTAACTTAAGTAGCAGAGCGCGAGTAATTTTTTTTTTCATTTTGGGGAGGGGGAGTTATATTTGGTTTTTTTCTTCAATTTGTTAAATTCTATGCCTTCTATTTAAAAAAAAAACATAGAAATAACATAGTGACTATTGTAAATATAGTTGACAACTCAACCCTCGCCCCTGTCCGTTATAGGTAAATAAATAGCCGGAGGGTGTCATAAAAATCGTTACATGGCAATATATAGACATGCTGGTAAAGGTTCAACAGGTACACGTAAACACTGAATAAAAATTATCTCACGGGTTGAGAGTCCAAGGATAAAAGGAGGGGACAAGATACATGTATAAGATTAAAAGTGGAAAACGATAAGTTAAAATGGAAATGATTCCTTATCACATGTTACAAACCTTCAAATGCGATTCCTTTATTATTCATCGGTCATTTTATTTCATAAAGACCGCGAAAGATTCCAAATATTTGAAGTTTTATGAACGTTCAGTGAGGTGCAGAGGTCAATAAAAACAATGAGGGGCGGGGAAAAGATTATTTCTGAGAGCAAAGAAAATATTGCGTTTTACGTCCGCTACAGAAGGCAGCATTTTAGGAGAAATGTTAGGGAAAAACATAAGAAGAATTTATTTTACGTGCATGTCTGGTCCACGTTGCCAATTTATCTGTTCTTAAGGTGGCTCAATAATCCAAGAACTCTTTGTCAGAGGAGAAAACAATATTCTGTTTATTCAACATTGATATCTGATAATTTATATTAGTGCTTAAGATTACATATCATCGACTATTTGACTGACCAGTGGTCCTCTGAATATACATATGTAAACCAACGCCGGGATATGTCGCAAAACAATGAATTTTGATAGATAAAAACATGATCTTTGGATAATAATTCCAGATTGAAACCATTCTTGTGATCATTTTCACCATAATATCATCAAATATGTATATTTCTTTATAGATAATGCTTTCAAAGAGTGAAATAGCTAAAACTGTTCCAGAAAAGTTCATTTTGGGTACCCCCACCCCAAAATGAGAATCTAAAAAAAGTAATCAGTACCCTTATTTGATATCAAAGTGATAAGAAGTCTTTGTCAGAAGTTATTTTCTTTTACATATTTCTCAACGACAAACTCTTTTCTTCGAAAAGAAATATAAAAAAAGTACATGTTAACGTTACAGTCGGTTGAATTTCCGCCGATGACGTTCTAAAAACGATACGTTTACGGCGTTAGCCAGGGTTCTCTTTTACGGGATATTTTGTATATATAAATTAACGTCAGACAGTGCATGAAGTTTTTATATTTTCATTTCCATGCTTCATAAACATCGACGGCGGGTGCGGCTAGCCAACAGGGGATGCTTACTCCTCCCGGGCACCTGGTCCCACCTCTGGCTTGCTAGGGGTCCGTCGATGTTTAATTTTGCGCTCTATTGTGAGTGCTGTTGAGATTATCGTCAGGATCTTCTTTAACTCATTTGACTAAATAATGATTACACTCAGATTGTAGATGATAATTTTCTGTTTCCATCGATACCGAACATGTCGAAATCCGTCACGAAACAAGCGAATTATGGAGGAGTTTGATGGCCGAAAACTAAAAAATGGCCACATATAAAAGTACTGCACTCGATATCTGATGACGTCAAACGATTATTGAGCCTCCTTAAATGATGCTATTCAATTTGAAGACGTTTACATTTATACCACTTGGTGAGTGTCACTGCTGGTGGTCCAGGAGTCCCCGAGGGCACATGTAGCCAAGTTAGATCAATTTCAGTTGATCGTTTTTCAACGCATTCTAAATTTCTAGATCTGGTATCAAAATTTCTTGAAATTTCTAAAAAGTGGGTCCTGTAGCATCATATCCCACCCATCCTGCTACGTCTTTCGGTATACTTTTTCGACATAGTAACTTTCATACTTTTTGGCATATTACATTGTTTAGATTTAGGATCGCTGATGAGGGTTAAATACCCGAAACGAGCATGTCTGGTCCACGTTGCCAATTTATCTGATCTTAAATGATGCTATTCAATTTGAAGACATTAACACTTCAAAACAATCTAGATCCTTTAATTGCTGCTTGAAGACAAAAAAATCTACATCCTCTTCAATAAATCGTCAATGTATATATATTTCAGCAATATCGCTATATGCAAGAAATGAATTGATTATCTGTAACGGTTTTCCTTCAAATGTCCGGAAACCACAGTTGGGACGGACGGACGCACGCACGCACGCACGGACGCACGCACGCACGCACGCACAGACACACGGACGGACAAGTGCATCACTATATACCCCCATCATTATACGGCGGGGGTATAAATATTACCATAGTAACCGTTTATGATGTTCTTTTTTTAAAAATGTGAAATTTCCCCACTCTATTTTTTTTCAAAGTCAGGTCGATGCATTTTAGATAAAATGCACCCGAACTCCAGAAAACCCTGCCGATCTAATGTTATATGCTGTTAAAATTGCAAATTCAAGTAGGCACTTTTCAAGCCAAATATATGTCCCTATCTGAGCTTGTTTTAACCCATTCCTAGTCCGACTTGCAGACCTACGATGGTGTTTAACTTATCTGTTTTTTCGTCTTCGGTCTGACTGCTATGCATAGGCAAAACTTGAGAATTTCGGTGCGAAAATAATTTTGGCAAGTCGTCCTTTTTTTGACAAATTCAAGTGTCTTCAACCAAAAAATAAGTCACCAAGTCCTCCTGTCCCTAAAAAAATACCTCTAGGTCTGGTTTCACCTATGTGCGCATGACAAAATGTAGTCGATCAGAGGAAAATCGGAAGAGAAGAAAAGGCGAAACTAGGCTTAGAGGGGACATTTTAGGGACAGGGGGACTGGGTGACTTCTTTTTTTGTTTTGGTTGAAGAGACTGGAATTTGTCAAAAAAAGGACGACTTGCCGAAATTAATTTCGCACCGAAATTCTCAAGTTTTGCCTATGCATAGCAGTCAGACCGAAGACGAAAAAACAGATAATACCGTCGTAGGTCTGCAAGTCGGACTAACCCTATCCTAGACCACTTATATGAAGTGTATAGATTGATGGAGATTATTTTTCTATATATATTCACACATAAGAGGATACTATGACTCTGTATAGAAATTTACATTTGACTTCTTTACCAGTTTCCATGGAATCGAGTCTTTGGAAAATGCTTTGTTTTCAATATTTTCAAATTTAAAAAAAATCTAGACTTTCTTACAATGTCAACGGAATCAACGGTTGACTATCAAAACATTGTGAATCTTACAAATGTAATAGATGTGATAACACTTACTTTATCCTTCACATTGAGATCAGCTCCAGCCTGTATCAGTAAAGATACTATCTCTGTGTGTCCTCCGGATGCTGTCACATGTAACAGGGTACTCTGATCCTGTATCAGTAAAAAATAAAGATGCAAATAATCCGATTGAAAATAGTTGTTTTACAAACTATTACAATTAACTCGTTGCAATTAAGGTGTATTTCAATATGATTATAACATAACCAGATTAATAAGAGATATTCAAATGCCGAAGAAAATTAAAACATACAATTGTAATGGAGAGGATTACACATACATCCTGTTTCACGTTGACATCAGCCCCGGCCTGTATAAGTATCTGTACTATCTCTGTTTGTCCTTGTACTGCTGCATCATGTAACGGTGTTTTCTGATCCTGAATTTATACATGACAATGATGTTAATAATTCGATAGAAAATATTAGTATTATACAATATCAGAATGACCACATATATTTCAATATTATATTAACATTTACATAAACATAACATTCACTTTCACACTCTTTGGCCATTGAATTTGAAGACATTTCACATAAAATAGAAGTTTGATACATAAAATATAGACATAAAAATCTGGTCCATGCTGTAAATTTATCGGGTCTTAAATGATGCTATCGAATTTGAAGACGTTTAATAGTCGGGGAGCCAGTGGGACCCCCCATGCACCCCCTTGAGTACTTTTTTTCACGGGTGCCTTAATGTTCATTAGGGTATGCAGAATCAGTTTTCAGAATGTTCTCAAAATTAAACTCAATTAGGCTGTGTATTTTTCTTTCGTTTCCATTGCAACACCCTGCTAAAGTAAAGAAAGCACTATTGGTTAAGTAAAATAGCCATGTCTTGGACAAATGTTGAGCTAAACTGGTATCAATATAACGAGGAAAGATTGTTCTATTAGTCAAGTGTACATATGCAAATCAACTTATTTGCATATGCATGAACAATAGAGAATTGAAATAAAAATGCTTGAAAAATATAAAAAAAGCAGCTCTTTTCATTTTATTTTTGCTTCTAAACTCTATACTTTGATTAATGATCATTATCAGTTGATATAAAATATATGTACAAAATCTTCTCTCTCCATTGTGATATCATGTGAATCAATATTTAAGTTCAATGGCTTTAAAATTGATGGTTATTTTTTACACAAAAATGGCTATTTTAAGTAAGATAAGCTATTTTTTTAAACTAATTATAAGATATTTACTACTTACAAAATAGAATATCTTAACCTGTTTCCTTTTGGTTTTATGTTTTGTCTCGTGTAATAAATGTTTACAAAACATGATATAGGTATTTTCCGTATTTTTTGGAGAAAAACCGTATTTTTCAGTAAAAAATATCAGAAATCTGGATTTTGGCCAAAAAAAAAAAAAAGCAAACAGCTCTTGTAATTTACAAATGAAACGTCTATGCTGTTGTAATGTCATTGTTTTAATATCGATTTATATGCTATAAGCGAACAATATTTTTTCTACTATTTTGGGTTAAAATGTCGGTTTCCATACTAAAATTACAGATTAAGAGAATTTTTTTAATACTTATAGTTGTTGAAATATAGGATATGAAACTAAATTTATTAGATATCTCATCAGTGTAACAAATTTTGAATAATGAAAAATGTTAGAAATATAGAAAGTCATAAAATCACCACGGTGACCGAAATAATGTTTCAAAACACGCAATGAATCGTGAGTAACATATTTTGAAACTTGCATATGAAATGGTTATGACCACACGTACCTCATCCTTCACGTTGACATCAGCCCCGGCCTGTATCAGTATCTGTACTATCTCTGTGTGTCCTTCTCCTGCTGCATCGTGTAAAGGTGTTATCTGATTCTGTAGATTAGAATATAATATAATTATTAGATTCAAAATACTGTAGTCTGTACAATAGAAAATAATACAATTATTAGATTCAAAATACTGTAGTTGTATCATATACTATTAGAATGACCACAGTGTTCTAAATAACGATTGTGCAACTCATCCCTTTGGATAAGAGATATATCAAATATTATATTTTATAAAAAAATTTTGATATGATATCATGTGATTTCTTAGATATAGCTTTTCTATTTTCATGAAAATCACATTATTTTTGAAAATTCCGTCATTTTCCAAACAGTGACCTTGACATCAGGTCGAATGACCTTGAAATATTTTCATTGTTAATCCTTATTGATATGTCTATTATTGATACACTCGATAAGATTTTTTCTGCATGGTTAATTGGAAACAATGGAGCAAAATTGTATTCAGAACCCATGTAGAGTAATATAAAACTGAAGGCATACAAAATCAGGATAATACAGGAACCAAAGCAAACAAACAAAAACCTCCACCACATGAAAAGAAGCGAACTGCCGATATGGGAGTGAGACGTTTTGGTGTTTTTTTTCTGTTAAAATGAAAAATGTCCCACTCTATATTTTTTCTTTTTTTAGTCCACGGGTAAAAGCACCTTAACTCTAGATAAGCCTGCATACTAAGCAAATTTAAGCAAAAATATGGCACATTTCAAGTCAAAAATATACCCCTTTTTTGCTTGTTTCAACCCTCTCCTAGATCTCTTTTAAGAAGAGTATATATTGACGGAGCGCATTTCTTTTTACGTATTCACACATAAGATGATGCAATGATTTAATATGGAAATTCATAGTTGACCACTATACCCGTTTTCATGAAAACAAGTCTTCTGAAAACGCTTTGTTTTCAATATTTTAAAAATACTTTAAAAAATCAGATATGATACCCATGGAACGGAAACTTAAAATTCAAAAATAAAACTAATTTCCATCTAACTAACTCATACCTATGTCCTTTACCAAAAATCATTTAAATCGGTGGCATGTCGTGCCACGGTCCTATGGAAATTTTTGGGTCCTTACAGAGAATTAGTATAAGGGGTACATGTAATGATGAATGGGGTACATTTTTATAAAGATTAAAGTTATGAGAAGAAAAAGAAACGTACAATTTACATGACTGCTAATATTATGATAGAAAAAATGTTGATCATAAAGTACAAAATCTACATAGATTACACCTTTTTTCAAATGTATGCATGGGATTGAGTATTTCATCGATACAAAGTTTCGGTGAAACTTATCCCTTAGAATAAGTTCTATGAAATATTTAAGATATGAAATATCACTTTCTTTTTTTTTCATAAAAACCACATTGATTTTGTAAAAATTTGTCATTTACATAACAATGACCTTGACACAAGGTCGAATGACCTTGAAATATTTCCAATACTAGGAAAGTGTTCCAACTGTTTCTTGAAGATAATTTCAAACCAAATTTTCTGCACCAGATGTTTCTAATGTTTCACGTGTTTCTAATGACAATTATGGATAATGACTATATCCCTGTATACAGCACAAAATCGATAATTCAGAAAATCAGAAACCGAAGGCATACAAAATCAGGATAAAACAGAAATCAAAGCAAATAAACAAAAACCTCCACCACATGAAAAGAAGCGAACTCCCGATGTGAGAGTGAGACCAGGTGCCCAGGAAGAGTAAGCATCTCCTACTTGCATGTAACACCCGCCGCTTCAATTCGGTAGAATTGTCACATCCGGTTACTTCCATATCGGAAGACATTGAGTACAATCTTTGGTTGGATGGTTCAAATGATCTATGACAGAATATCATCCACCATTCTGGAGAGTGGGGCATCATTGTGTATGACGAGTTCCACTAATATTAGTTTCTTATCAGTGATGCTTCTAGCAGTCAATTCTTCTTGAAATGTCTTGTATCGACACACTCATTAAAACTTTTTTTTATGGTAAATTAAAAAAAATGTAAAAATGATTCAATATATAAAAATTTACATTTGACTTCTATACCAGTTTCCATGAAAAGGAGTCTTTGCTTTGTTTTCAATATTTTCAAAATTCCTATAAAATACGTTGAAGAGAGGTAAACTAAAGTTGAACGAATTTGGCTACGTGTGCCCTCGTCAATAAATGCTGATGCTATAGCATCTCTTTTCATTGAAAATTAATCCCGGTAGATATGTATCATTTTAAAATAAGTATGAACTTTTGTAAAGATTTGTTATTCTTTTCATTCTCTGTACACATTTCAGTCATGCTCTGACTTACGTTATCCACGTCAAAGCTTCTAAAAAGGTTTTAGGTTTGATGTATGAAAATTAGTGTACGACTTCTTCTTTTGTGGTCTGTTTTACATCTGCTGCACATTTTATTTTCTGGTGAATAGTATTTGAAATCTTGGCTGCCGTAGACAGTAGATCGTTGAGGTCAAAGTGGTTGCACGACAGCCATGCAAATGTCTTGTGATTGCCATAACGTGCTGTATGATGTTTGCAGCTTCAAGAATTCTCATCTGCCGCAAGTAAGTCTTGCAGCAGCCGTTCTGACTAGTAGACCTTCCATAGGGAAGACGTGCGACTGCCATGCGTAAGTTATGGTGCAGGTATGGTACGGCACACAAGACTGTATTAAAATCACAGACGTATAAAAGCAGACATTGTAAACCATTAATCCATAAACGGCGATATCAATGTCGGTTCCAAAAGGAGGGTATGCTTTGTTATAACAAATTGCATTGTTATCGAGATTACGTGAATAAGTCCTCATATCCATAAAGATGAACAGAGTCATCATGAGAGTAAAATGAGAGTAAAACATGTTTGTTTAAGTTGGCGTCACAGTAACACAGGAAAGTACAGGGTGCTTGATTTTTAAAACGTGCATGATGATTAAAAAGTCCTGACATGCGGAAACAGTCACCGATGTCCTTTGCTTTACTTGCATGATTCTTAATCCTGTTTTTGAGCTTCTCCTTCTCCAAGATACAATGAGTGTACGATCTTTCCGGTTGAAAGGGATATGCAGTAAATGGATGTGGTACGACTGCCTCAAGACTACAGAACGTGTCGTACGATTTTCAACATCCTACCCCGCTTATATATTAAGACGCACAGCAGGCGTACATTGTATGATACAGCCGCATGACAGCCATACGGCAGTCGCATGATAATAATAATAATAAAATTGATGAACAAAACCTGCTTACAGATCATACGAAGGTATGTTAAGGCGTCCCATGGAATATTACGTCAAAAATTTGCCGCGAAATAACGTGACGTCATTTGACGTCATAGACTCCGCGTCGTCAAGTACGGTAGCAACACAGTATTTCAATTAATACTTATGATATTTTGTAAATTCAAAGGATGAAAGTTATCAGCTATAAAAATTCACGTACCACCACTCAATCGCTGACACTCCGTCTATTGTCTATTGAACATGTAAAGGGAAATGCGCTCCATCAATCTATAATCTTCATATAAGTGATTAAGGAGAGAGTTAAAACAAGCTCAGAAAGAGGCATTTTTGTTTACTTGAAAAGTTCATATTTTTGCCTGAATTTTCTTGGTTTACAGCATATTATATTCGATCAGCAGGCTAACCTGGAGTTCGGGTGTATTTCATCTAAAAAGTATAGCATTTGGACTTTAACAAAATGAAGAAATAAGAGTGGGGAAATTTCTTATTTTAACAGAAAATAGCATCAAGAATGGTTACTATGGTAACATTTCGTTCGATATCACTATACATGGAATATATTTATGCTCGATTTCTAATTGTTGTGAATTAACCATGCATAAAAAACTTAATGAGTGTGTCGATCATAGACTGTTCAATAAGAATTGACCTTGAAAACATTTCAAGGTCATTCGACCTTATGTCAAGGTCACTGTTTTGTAAATGACCCAATTTTACAAAAATGATGTGATTTTTAAGAAAATAGAAAGCCATATTTCAGTAATTATACGATATCATGTTTAACGTCTTCAAATTCATTAGCATCATTTTAGAGCAGAAGAATTTACAACATGGACCAGACATGCACGTTTCGGTTAATAAACCCTCGTCTGTTATCCTCAACAATGTAATTTGACAAAATCGGTGAAAATTATGTCCTAAATGTACCGAAAGACATAGCAAAATGGCTGGGATATGATGCTACAGGACCAAGGTTTTATAAATTTGAGAAAATTCTGTGAACAGATATTTTCAAATGCGTTTGAAAACAAAGTAGGGGATTTCCAACAACACCAAGTTCAGCATCCACAGCAAAACTCCAAAACACTCAATGCAAGAACACAAAGCAGACAAGCACAGAAAGAGACGCATAAGGGACAAGGAACGTCAACGCACAACACAGAAACATCAAACACAAAGGACTACACATAAACCAACGAGACCAATGGGCAACCGGTGCCGACTTAGGACGGCCATCTGCCAAGGAAAATAGCAGAAGGTGTGGTTATCCTAAAATACGTGCGCACAACCCTCCAACTTTTCCGATTACCCAGAGGTCTCGAAGAACGTACAATTGTGGTGTAAAACAACCTCCTCACTGTCAGATGACAACATACAAACAAGACCGCAAAACGTAGGGACCCAAGCAACACAGATGAATATGTAAATGGATATAAACAGAGGGCGTACGTAACAAACCCGTGCTCTGCCGTCGCGAGCTCATGTATGTTATCACCCGAGGAGTCCGACTGACATTCAGAGTGGACAGGTGGTCGGGGCCCTGTCTTCTCTAAAGAGGTTTGGACAGGGCACGTCATGGAGTCCCGTCGTCACAGTCAGTCAAAGTGCAAGTACTAAGAATGTGCTTGTACAAGACTGTAGACTGGTCAAGTACCAAGCCTAGTGTCCGTCTGGTGACATTAGGATCATATCCACGGTATAAAAGGCGTTTGATGATTCTGACGCATTTTCGATAGTGATGTTGTCTATCTTTGATCCTTCTTATCTTGTTAATAATGTCATTATAAAATGCAGGTTGTGAAATACCCAAAGTAATATACTCTGTTGCCTGTATTGGTCCGAATTTCAGAAGAAGTTGACAATATTTTTTGTATAATTTCCAGAAAGTCTTTACTAGTTTGTGAAAGCGAAAACCTTGTACTAGAAGTTTCTTGGTAATTTGTAAATTTCTACTATGAAAATCCAAAAACATAAGTACATGCTCTAGCATAAAAATAAATCTGCAACATGAGGCGCACAATTAGTACCCATTGGAATCCCTACAACCTGCTTGTAGAGTTTCTCACCATATCTTACATAATTATTGTCCAAAAGGAAGGACAAGGCAATACACAGGTCACCACATGTTCATGATTTGTATGATTTGTAATCTGTGGCGGAAAAAAAACCCTTCGATTCAGAAGTACAAATACAAGTTTTCCCCTGTCGATCATTACCATTTAATGAGTTTGGACAGTCGAGCATTTATTTTGTCGTGAGGAAGCGTGGTGTACATATTAGAAAAGTTGTATGAAGATACCGTATTTGCTTCAAAATTTCTTGATTTAATTTTGTCAATCACATCCCCTGAATTTTTAATAGACCAAGAGAAGTTTACGCGATTCATGTTCATGACAGTTTCACAGTATTTTGACATGTGCTCCTTTATAGCCGAAACGACCAACCGAAATTGATCGAACTTCGTGCGTGGACGTCGACGGCGGGTGCGGCTAGCCAACAGGGGATGCTTACTCCTCTCGGGCACCTGATCCCACCTCTGGCTTGCTAGGGGTCCGTCGATGGTCACTTTTGTGTTCTATTGTGAGTGCTGTTGAGATTGTTGTCAGGATCTTCTTTAACTCATTTGTGTCACACTTATGCCGTTTGCCATGTGGAGCTCGTAACAAAGTTCCCCGCGAGGGGTTTGACAGTAAGTGTTTTGAATGCATTTCCCTGACATGGTCGCCATAGCACTTTCTACATGGACACAACCTCAGACAGTGCATAATTTTTTGTATGGTCATATTCGTGCGTGGAAGTCGACGTCGGGTGCGGCTAGCCAACAGGGGATGCTTACTCCTCCCGGGCACCTGATTTCACCTCTGGCTTGCTAGGGGTCCGTCGATGGTCACTTTTGTGCTCTATTGTGAGTGCTGTTGAGATTGTTGTCAGGATCTTCTTTAACTCATTTGTGTCACACTTATGCCCTTTGCCGTGTGGAGCTCGTAACAAAGTTCCCCGCGAGGGGTTTGACAGAGTTTTGAATGCCTTTCCCTGACATGGGCGCCATAGCACTTATTACATAGACACAACCTCAGACAGTGCATAATTTTTTATATGGTCATATTCGTGCGTGGACGTCGACGGCGGGTGCGGCTAGCCAACAGGGGATGCTTACTCCTCCCGGGCACCTGATCCCACCTCTGGCTTGCTAGGGGTCCGTCGATGGTCACTTTTGTGCTCTATTGTTAGTGCTGTTGAGATTGTTGTCAGGATCTTCTTTAACTCATTTGGCTACACGGCCCTCGGGGACTCTTGGTACAGTGACACTCACCAAGTGGTACAAATGTTAAACGTCTTTAAATATCATATCAAAATTGTTTTATACGATATGATTTTTGATATATCTCTTATGCATAGGGATAAGTTGCACAGAAAATTTGTATTTCTGAAATTCTCAATTCCATGCATACATTTGAAGGGAAAAGGTGTAAAATATATCAATTTCTTACTTTCTGATCAATAATTGTTTTATGAGAAAATTGACAGTAATTTAAATTGTACATTTTTCTCTTCTGATGAGTTTAGACTTTTTAAATGTTTACCCAAAGGAGGGGATTTCCAATAACACCAGGTTGCAGCACCCACAACAAAACCTCAAAACACCCTATGCAAATACACAGAGCAGACAATCACAGAAAGAGACGCAAAAGGGACAAGGAACGTCAACGTACTACACAGAAAGATCAAACAAAAAGGACCAGACATAAACCAAGGAGACCATTGGGCAACCGGTGCCGACTTCAGACGGCCATCTGCCACGGAAATAGCTGAAGTTGTCGTTATCCTAGATTACGTGCGCACAACCCTCCCACTTTTCCGATTATCCAGAGGTTTCGAAGAACGTACAAATGTTGTGTAAAAAAACTTACTCACTGTCAGATGACCACACACAAACAAGATCGCAAAACGCAGGGACCCAAACGACAGATATGTAAATGGATATTAAAAAAAGGGCGTACGTAATACAATCCGTACTCTGTCTCCGCAAGCTCATGCATGTTATCACAGAGGAGTCCGACTGAAATTCGGAGAGGACAGGTGGTCGGGACAGGGTTCGTCATGGAGTCCCGTCCTCACAGCCAAACAGAGTGCAAGTTTTAAGTATGCGCTGGTACAAGACTGTAGATTGGTCAAGTACCAAGCCTAGTGTCCGTCTGGTGACATTAGGAGTATATCCGCGGTATGAAAGGCGTCTGATGATTCCGATGCAATTTCGATAGTTATGTTTTCTATCTTTGATCCTTCTTATCTTGTTAATTATGTCACCATAAAATGCAGGTTGTGAAATACCACAAGTAATATACTCTGTTGCCTGTATTGGTCCGAATTTCAGAAGAAGTTGACACATTTTTTTGTAAAATTCCCAGAAAGTCTTTACTAGTTCGTGAAAGCGAAAACCTTGTCTTAAAAGTTTCTTGGTAATTTGTAAATTTCTACTATGAAAATCCAAAAATATCAGTACATGCCCTGGAATACCGGATGAGCTGTGAATTGTAGTTACATTGTACCATAGCACGGTAATCTATGAATATCACCGTCAAGCCATAGGGAATTTACTATATTAAACATATAATCCTTTCCTTTGTCATACACACTTGTATGAATCTCTACATTTACAATTTTGATATTTACAGTTGTAATATAGCAGACTGGAGATATCCCACTCCCCACTGAAATGACTCCGACTCGAAATCCACCCGCTTACCTGAGTGAACTCCCACTCCCCACTCTCCACCAGGATTCCCCACTCACCTGGTTTTGTACCTGTACAAGCGCACATGTATATTATACACGATTGATCTAACCTGATGAAACGTCCAGGTTGATTCCAGAGACATTCAAGGAAAATGAATGGGAAAATATTTCTAAGCAACAGATTTAAACATGCAATACCAATATTTTATGGATCAAAAGCTCTTTCTGATTAAATTGAGAATTCGCTTGTATGTGAGCTCATTCATACATGTACAGAATTTAAAATAAAGTCTTGATATATTTCACGTTCCATTGCTTAAACAATCGTTTTCCGAGTATTTCAAATATGCATGAAATAAAAGGGCGGCATTAACGACATGTAGATATGTACTAAATATTCATGAAATAAAAAAAGTTCTCATATGAATACATTTCTGTGCGAAATTAATTCAAAATCTGTTAGTTGTGATCGTTCTTATTTATTTTTTTCCGAAAGTTTGCTCCATTTTTTCCGAATGCGGTTTTCTTTTATGATCGATGGACATTTTCAAAATATATGACTATCATATAAATTATGGACGTACATTTGTCTTATTTTCTTAAACGGGAACTGGTCAGCGACCAGAATACATCAGGAAAGAATACGCTGGCCGATATATTTCATAATTCACTGGCCGGGATTTTTCACAATTCATCTCGAATGTACAGAAGTCTCTACATATTGAAACAATGACTTAATATGAACTATGGCAAAGCCATGAAGGGGACGTAGCACTGATAGAAAAGTTAAAAGAAAGGAGGGGATCTCCAACAACACTTGGTTGCAGCACCCACAACAAAACCCCAAAACACCCAATGCAAAAAACTCAGAACAGACACCCACAGAAAGAAACACAAAAGGGACACCAACTCAGACCATATTAGAAACATTAAACATAAAAGACCACACATAAACCAACGAGACCAATGAGCAATCGGTGCCGACTTAAGACGGCCATCTGCCACGCAAGCAGCAGACAGTGTGATTATCCTGGACTATGTGCACACAACCTCCAACTATTTCGATTTCCCAGAGGTCTCGAAGAACGCACAATTATGGTGTAAAACAACCTCCTCACTGTTTGATGACCACACACAAACAAAACAGTAAAACGCAGGTGTCCAAGGAACACCTATGAAAATGTAAATACAGTCCGTGCTCTGTCGGCTGTAGCGAGCTCATATAAATTCAAATTCAAATTCTTTATTGCATTAAACTCATCATAAAAGTCATTATGCAGTTCAGTACATAGACACACACAAGAAATCACAAATAACGAAAAATATTATAAATATGAATAGATCGATAAACATATACATGCGCCAGTAACACATATCTTAGAATTATCAAGACAATGTACATTGGTCTGGATTCGGACATCAAACAACAATTATATTATTGTACTTATTAAAACTGGGACTTTAAGACCTTCTCGGGTTTGATCGCGTACAAAATATATGTCTTAAAAGGTCGATACAAAATTTCAGAATATCATCGTTGCAATTCATAATGAAATTAAATTTATCCATTTCGGCTAATTCAGAAAATCGTGGACACGTATTAGTAATAAGAGTAAACACTTCGTTTCTTTTCATTTCATAACGTTCACATTTCATCATCACGTGGAACTCATCTTCGATCTCTGATGATGAGCAGAAATGACATATTCGTCTGTCCAAAGGTGTTATAGGTCTTTTTTGTCTTCCTGTCTCCACATGAAGGTCATGGGCACTTATTCTAAATTTCGTAAGAAGACGTCTGTCTTTAAAGTTCAACAGATCACAATAATCTTCGTATCGTAAATAATATTTAACTTTACAGTAAGTTCTTAATTTTGAATTGTTATTGATCGAATCCAACCAAAATGAATGGAGTTTCCCTCTCAATTCAGATTCGAGAATATTAGTATTTATACTCAAAATATCACTAAAACCGAAAATCCCACAAATATATCGTTACGGTACCCATGTTTTCCAGGAATGTCCGTTATTGATGTCAATGAGTTCAGCTTCGCACAAACAGTCATTAATTAATGATTTTGTTTTTCTCTTTTCTTGGAGTTTTAGCCAATATCTAATTGTACCTTTTAGCACATCAAGTATTAATGGGTATCTATCTAATTCTCCTAATGCCCCAAAGACAGATGCATATTCATTAACTCCGAGTAACCACTTACAAAACGCGATGTTCATTTTTTCTATTGGTAATTTCGTACAGGAAGATTTTACAAAATCATAAGCACTATTATTTTTCATAGTTACATTCCCCCATATTTCTGAACCATATAGGCAAACGGGTTTTACTGTCTTATCAAAAAGGTCTAGACTTATTTGTTATCACCCGAGGAGTCCGACTGACATTCAGACAGGACAGGTGGTAATTGACATTAAGCTCGTAGTGCTACATGTAGCCTCTTGCGTATTTTTTTCTCACCATTGGAATTATTTATTTATCAGTAAATTTCAGAGAGAGTTAAAACAAGCTCAGAAAGAGGTATTTTTGTTTACTCGAAAAGTTCATATTTTTGCCTGAATTTTCTTGGTTTACAGCATATTTTATTCGATCAGCAGGCTTACCTGGAGTTCGGTGTATTTCATAAAAAAAATATAGCATTTGGACTTTAACAAAATGAAGAAATAAGAGTGGGGAAATTTCTTATTTTAACAGAAAATAGCATCAAGAATGGTTACTATGGTAACATTTCGTTCGATATCACTATACATGGAATATATTTATGCTCGATTTCTAGCTGTTGTGAATTAACCATGCATAAAAAAACTTAATGAGTGTGTCGATCATAGACTGTTCAATAAGAATTGACCTTGAAAACATTTCAAGGTCATTCGACCTTATGTCAAGGTCACTGTTTTGTAAATGACCCAATTTTACAAAAATGATGTGATTTTTAAGAAAATAGAAAGCCATATTTCAGTAATTATACGATATCATGTTTAACGTCTTCAAATTCATTAGCATCATTTTAGAGCAGAAGAATTTACAACATGGACCAGACATGCACGTTTCGGTTAATAAACCCTCGTCTGTGATCCTTAACAATGTAATTTGACAAAATCGGTGAAAATTACGTCCTAAATGTACCGAAAGACATAGCAAAATGGCTGGGATATGATGCTACAGGACCAAGGTTTTATAAATTTGAGAAAATTCTGTGAACAGATATTTTCAAATGCGTTTGAAAACAAAGTAGGGGATTTCCAACAACACCAAGTTCAGCATCCACAGCAAAACTCCAAAACACTCAATGCAAGAACACAAAGCAGACAAGCACAGAAAGAGACGCATAAGGGACAAGGAACGTCAACGCACAACACAGAAACATCAAACACAAAGGACTACACATAAACCAACGAGACCAATGGGCAACCGGTGCCGACTTAGGACGGCCATCTGCCAAGGAAATAGCAGAAGGTGTGGTTATCCTAAAATACGTGCGCACAACCCTCCAACTTTTCCGATTACCCAGAGGTCTCGAAGAACGTACAATTGTGGTGTAAAACAACCTCCTCACTGTCAGATGACAACATACAAACAAGACCGCAAAACGTAGGGGCCCAAGCAACACAGATGAATATGTAAATGGATATAAAAAGAGGGCGTACGTAATACAACCCGTGCTCTGCCGTCGCGAGCTCATGTATGTTATCACCCGACGAGTCCGACTGACATTCAGAGAGGACAGGTGGTCGGGGCCCTGTCTTCTCTAAAGAGGTTTGGACAGGGCACGTCATGGAGTCCCGTCGTCACAGTCAGTCAAAGTGCAAGTACTAAGAATGCGCTTGTACAAGACTGTAGATTGGTCAAGTACCAAGCCTAGTGTCCGTCTGGTGACATTAGGATTATATCCGCGGTATAAAAGGCGTCTGATGATTCTGACGCATTTTCGATAGTGATGTTGTCTATCTTTGATCCTTCTTATCTTGTTAATAATGTCACCATAAAATGCAGCTTGTGAAATACCCAAAGTAATATACTCTGTTGCCTGTATTGGTCCGAATTTCAGAAGAAGTTGACAATATTTTTTGTATAATTTCCAGAAAGTCTTTACTAGTTTGTGAAAGCGAAAACCTTGTACTAGAAGTTTCTTGGTAATTTGTAAATTTCTACTATGAAAATCCAAAAACATAAGTACATGCTCTAGCATAAAAATAAATCTGCAATATGAGGCGCACAATTAGTACCCATTGGAATCCCTACAACCTGCTTGTAGAGTTTCTCACCATATCTTACATAATCATTGTCCAAAAGGAAGGACAAGGCAATACACAGGTCACCACATGTTCATGATTTGTATGATTTGTAATCTGTGGCGAAAAAAAAACCCCTTCGATTCAGAAGTACAAATACAAGTTTTCCCCTCTCGATCATTACCATTTAATGAGTTTGGACAGTCGAGCATTTATTTTGTCGTGAGGAAGCGTGGTGTACATATTAGAAAAGTCGTATGAAGATACCGTATTTGCTTCAAAATTTCTTCATTTAATTTTGTCAATCACATCCCCTGAATTTTTAATAGACCAAGAGAAGTTTACGCGTTTCATGTTCATGACAGTTTCACAGTATTTTGACATGTGCTCCTTTATAGCCGAAACGACCAACCGAAATTGATCGAACTTCGTGCGTGGACGTCGACGGCGGGTGCGGCTAGCCAACAGGGGATGCTTACTCCTCCCGGGCACCTGATCCCACCTCTGGCTTGCTAGGGGTCCGTCGATGGTCACTTTTGTGCTCTATTGTTAGTGCTGTTGAGATTGTTGTCAGGATCTTCTTTAACTCATTTGGCTACATGTGCCCTCGGGGACTCTTGGTTCACCAACAGTGACACTCACCAAGTGGTACAAATGTTAAACGTCTTTAAATATCATATCAAAATTGTTTTATACGATATGATTTTTGATATATCTCTTATGCATAGGGATAAGTTGCACAGAAAATTTGTATTTCTGAAATTCTCAATTCCATGCATACATTTGAAGGGAAAAGGTGTAAAATATATCAATTTCTTACTTTCTGATCAATAATTGTTTTATGAGAAAATTGACAGTAATTTAAATTGTACATTTTTCTCTTCTGATGAGTTTAGACTTTTTAAATGTTTACCAAAAGGAGGGGATTTCCAACAACACCAGGTTGCAGCACCCACAACAAAACCTCAAAACACCCTATGCAAATACACAGAGCAGACAATCACAGAAAGAGACGCAAAAGGGACAAGGAACGTTAACGTACTACACAGAAAGATCAAACAAAAAGGACCAGACATAACCAAGGAGACCATTGGGCAACCGGTGCCGACTTCAGACGGCCATCTGCCGCGGAAATAGCTGAAGTTGTCGTTATCCTAGATTACGTGCGCACAACCCTCCCACTTTTCCGATTATCCAGAGGTTTCGAAGAACGTACAAATGTTGTGTAAAAAAAACTTACTCACTGTCAGATGACCACACACAAACAAGATCGCAAAACGCAGGGACCCAAACGACAGATATGTAAATGGATATTAAAAAAAGGGCGTACGTAATACAATCCGTACTCTGTCTCCGCAAGCTCATGCATGTTATCACAGAGGAGTCCGACTGAAATTCGGAGAGGACAGGTGGTCGGGACAGGGTTCGTCATGGAGTCCCGTCCTCACAGCCAAACAGAGTGCAAGTTTTAAGTATGCGCTGGTACAAGACTGTAGATTGGTCAAGTACCAAGCCTAGTGTCCGTCTGGTGACATTAGGAGTATATCCGCGGTATGAAAGGCGTCTGATGATTCCGATGCAATTTCGATAGTTATGTTTTCTATCTTTGATCCTTCTTATCTTGTTAATTATGTCACCATAAAATGCAGGTTGTGAAATACCACAAGTAATATACTCTGTTGCCTGTATTGGTCCGAATTTCAGAAGAAGTTGACACATTTTTTGTAAAATTCCCAGAAAGTCTTTACTAGTTCGTGAAAGCGAAAACCTTGTCTTAAAAGTTTCTTGGTAATTTGTAAATTTCTACTATGAAAATCCAAAAATATCAGTACATGCCCTGGAATACCGGATGAGCTGTGAATTGTAGATACATTGTACCATAGCACGGTAATCTATGAATATCACCGTCAAGCCATAGGGAATTTACTATATTAAACATATAATCCTTTCCTTTGTCATACACACTTGTATGAATCTCTACATTTACAATTTTGATATTTACAGTTGTAATATAGCAGACTGGAGATATCCCAATCCCCACTGAAATGACTCCGACTCGAAATCCACCCGCTTACCTGAGTGAACTCCCACTCCCCACTCTCCACCAGGATTCCCCACTCACCTGGTTTTGCAACTGTACAAGCGCACATGTATATTATACACGATTGATCTAGCCTGATGAAACGTCCAGGTTGATTCCAGAGACATTCAAGGAAAATGAATGGGAAAATATTTCTAATCAACAGATTTAAACATGCAATACCAATATTTTATGGATCAAAAGCTCTTTCTGATTAAATTGAGAATTCGCTTGTATGTGAGCTCATTCATACATGTACAGAATTTAAAAGAAAGTCTTGATATATTTCACGTTCCATTGCTTAAACAATCGTTTTCCGAGTATTTCAAATATGCATGAAATATAAGGGCGGCATTAACGACATGTAGATATGTACTAAATATTCATGAAATAAAAAAAAGTTCTCATATGAAAACATTTCTGTGCGAAATTAATTCAAAATCTGTTATTTGTGATCGTTCTAATTTATTTTTTTCCGAAAATTTGCTCCATTTTTTCCGAATGCGGTTTTCTTTTATGACCGAATGACATTTTCAAAATATATGACTATCATATAAATTATGGACGTACATTTGTCTTATTTTCTTAAACGGGAACTGGTCAGCGACCAGAATACATCAGGAAAGAATACGCTGGCCGATATATTTCATAATTCACTGGCCGGGATTTTTCACAATTCATCTCGAATGTACAGAAGTCTCTACATATTGAAACAATGACTTAATATGAACTATGGCAAAGCCATGAAGGGGACGTAGCACTGATAGAAAAGTTAAAAGAAAGGAGGGGATCTCCAACAACACTTGGTTGCAGCACCCACAACAAAACCCCAAAACACCCAATGCAAAAAACTCAGAACAGACACCCACAGAAAGAAACACAAAAGGGACACCAACTCAGACCATATTAGAAACATTAAACATAAAAGACCACACATAAACCAACGAGACCAATGAGCAATCGGTGCCGACTTAAGACGGCCATCTGCCACGCAAGCAGCAGACAGTGTGATTATCCTGGACTATGTGCACACAACCTCCAACTATTTCGATTTCCCAGAGGTCTCGAAGAACGCACAATTATGGTGTAAAACAACCTCCTCACTGTTTGATGACCACACACAAACAAAACAGTAAAACGCAGGTGTCCAAGGAACACCTATGAAAATGTAAATACAGTCCGTGCTCTGTCGGCTGTAGCGAGCTCATATAAATTCAAATTCAAATTCTTTATTGCATTAAACTCATCATAAAAGTCATTATGCAGTTCAGTACATAGACACACACAAGAAATCACAAATAACGAAAATATATTATAAATATGAATAGATCGATAAACATATACATGCGCCAGTAACACATATCTTAGAATTATCAAGACAATGTACATTGGTCTGGATTCGGACATCAAACAACAATTATATTATTGTACTTATTAAAACTGGGACTTTAAGACCTTCTCGGGTTTGATCGCGTACAAAATATATGTCTTAAAAGGTCGATACAAAATTTCAGAATATCATCGTTGCAATTCATAATGAAATTAAATTTATCCATTTCGGCTAATTCAGAAAATCGTGGACACGTATTAGTAATAAGAGTAAACACTTCGTTTCTTTTCATTTCATAACGTTCACATTTCATCATCACGTGGAACTCATCTTCGATCTCTGATGATGAGCAGAAATGACATATTCGTCTGTCCAAAGGTGTTATAGGTCTTTTTTGTCTTCCTGTCTCCACATGAAGGTCATGGGCACTTATTCTAAATTTCGTAAGAAGACGTCTGTCTTTAAAGTTCAACTGATCACAATAATCTTCGTATCGTAAATAATATTTAACTTTACAGTAAGTTCTTAATTTTGAATTGTTATTGATCGAATCCAACCAAAATGAATGGAGTTTCCCTCTCAATTCAGATTCGAGAACATTAGTATTTATACTCAAAATATCACTAAAACCGAAAATCCCACAAATATATCGTTACGGTACCCATGTTATCCAGGAATGTCCGTTATTGATGTCAATGAGTTCAGCTTCGCACAAACAGTCATTAATTAATGGTTTTGTTTTTCTCTTTTCTTGGAGTTTTAGCCAATATCTAATTGTACCTTTTAGCACATCAAGTATTAATGGGTATCTATCTAATTCTCCTAATGCCCCAAAGACAGATGCATATTCATTAACTCCGAGTAACCACTTACAAAACGCGATGTTTATTTTTTCTATTGGTAATTTCGTACAGGAAGATTTTACAAAATCATAAGCACTATTATTTTTCATAGTTACACTCCCCCATATTTCTGAACCATATAGGCAAACGGGTTTTACTGTCTTATCAAAAAGGTCTAGACTTATATGTAATCACCCGAGGAGTCCGACTGACATTCAGACAGGACAGGTGGTAATTGACATTAAGCTCGTAGTGCTACATGTAGCCTCTTGCATATTTTTTCTCACCATTGGAATTATATATTTATCAGTAAATTTCACACACAGTGGTGGATTCAAGGGGTGCGGAGAGAGCGTCCCCCTCCCCGGCACTGACCCCAAAATGTCCAAACTAACCAAGGGATATTTTGACCCATTTACAGTAAAAATCGACAAAATTCACCCCTTTATCTCCGGCAAAGGGGGCGCTGGATCCTCCATTGACACAGGTGATTTAGCCAGAGCGAAATAATATTATAATTTCTACCACATTGGTAATATTTGGGTCAAAACATGTCCTTTTCCCATAGAAATCAATAGAAAACGGAAAAGTTTTTTTGAACATTGTTCCCCCCGGAGATACAGAAAGCCACTTATACTGGAGGTGTATTTCCATGATACAGAAATTCTGGAGAAGTGGGGTTCTGTATCTCCGGGGGGAACACTTCCCCAGAAAAGAAAAACCAAAAAAGGAAGGGGGTGCATTTGTTAAAGGATCAATCTTTAAGATAATTAAATATGGAAAATTTGACTATTTTCCCTCCTTAATCCATCAAAAAATATGTTCTAAAAACGATCGAATGAAATATACAACAATTAGAAATTAAATAAGCAGGAGCGATGTAGATTTCTCCGCTAATGTGTATTTCGCGCTAAAAAGCTTCTATTGTAGCCATTACCGTATTTTGAGTTCCGGATTTCATTCTTTACCGATTACAGGAGATAGAACTTTCGAAATGTATTTCTGATTAACAATGTAGATACATTTGATATCTTTTAGTTAATATTTATCCATTTTAGGCAAAATTTTCCTAAATTTCTATGTTTTTGGTCAATATTATCAGTTTTATTACCCAAGTACCCCCTACCTCTTTGGACCTTCATTAAAGGATCTTCGGAGTATTTCATCGAAAAGTAAAACATACAAGAAGTCTTCAAATACATTTTGTTTCAATTATGATTATCTTTTGTCTGCATATGTACCGTCAAGCAGAAGAAATACGGCATGAGATTTAGGGCTAAAAACGGCCCTTATCTTATCAGCTCCTTTGTTTTCTAGGCGTGTGATTGAAGTTTCTGCCCAAATTTATTACTTCAATTTGCATTCAATGAATGACAACTTGAAATGACATGAAAATTTTACGGACGAACGCATACACAAGTACATGTACATTTAGATAAGATACAAGTGGACCAGAGATTTAAATCTCAGACACAGAATACAAAAGAATGTCATAGAGAAAATCAATATTTTACATTAGCTATGTTTTCAACGTAGTGCCTGCTCCGTCATCGGCGTCCTTATTCCGTAAATTCTCATGAATTCGATGTTATCCCGGCACTTCTGTCCCTCTAGTTGGACATTGGTTGAGGAGAAGTTAGGCTCGTTCAGCTGTTCGACCAGGTCTGTCGCCTTCTCTGTCAGAACAGGGCCTGATAGGGGGATTTCTCTTAATCCGGTTTCCGTAAACCACTCGGTCAGGACTCCCTCCATATCAACTGTCTTGCCAGATCGACGTCTTTGCTAGTCTCGGTTGGAATTACGCGGATGGCATCCCTTTTCTTGAAGATGTTGGATATTTGTGACTGCGAATTTCTTGGCAATCTATGTCTAAAGAAGGGGGGGGGGGGGCTCTGTACCGGGAGCTTCACTGCTTAGTACCTATCGGCCACGATATGTCTCTTCTTTTTCTTTTCAATCTCTTGATCGGGACTGAATGATATGGATGGGAAGAAAACGGTCGTTTATATTGGCATAAAATTCTATGCCAAGCCTCCGTTTTCCATAGAGGGTAAATCAATGTTTGATCGGCTCATCCGAGTCGTACAACAGTTTTACCAACGACCGGTCATTAAAAAATGAAGACGGAGCCAACAAGATGATTTTTATGATTCGATATTTTAGCGAGGCCTTATTAAAACATGCTGGTCAAATGCAAATCGATCGTTTAATGCCAGGACATGGAATACACCTACTTCGGACTATCTATTTTAGTTTAAAAAATAAACATTTATGATTGTAAATGCATTTTTGGCGCGAAGTGTTTTAGGTCAGGTTCGACACGAATTGTGTTTAAGTCGAGTTATCGACGAATTGTGTTTAAGTCGAGTTATCGACTAGTTTACACTTCACCTCTAGGCGTCGCATAAAATATAAACATTGTGCTTTTGCAAGTTGTAAAATGAAAAATATTACCTCGTTGGAGGACGTTTTAGTTGGAATTTACTGTAGTTTCTAACAAAGTAAGTGTTCTTGTTCGCTCAAATAAGCATTACGAGTATCAGAAAGTAATTGACTGGCAGATATTGGAATCGCGTGGGTTCGCATTTCTGACCTAGTTTCTTGGACAGAGCACCTAGTAATGTACAGTTGTTGTTTGCCAGTCCGTTTTGAGACATATGAAGTAACTAGCAATATAGTTGTTTAATGGAGATTACTTCTTCTTAATGTGAACATAAAGGAGCAGGTTCGGGAACATGGAAAATCGGCCCTAATTTTAGAATGTTTTAGATTTAGATCGTATTTCGTATCAAGGAAGTTAAATGTGTGGTTGTTTGAAATACCAAATAAAAATTTTAAGTTACGTGCAATACAGCGAAAGATATGGCTTCAAAATCGGCTTAAAGTCATAAAATACTGAAAAATCGTAAGAAATTTGCGTAAATCTGGTCAAAATTTATGAAAATAAGTAGGGCGCCAGCCCTCACCCAAAATAATTTTTATATAAAAAGTTAGATTTGCAATCTATCTTTCGATCAACATAAAATTTATGTTGGGTGAGGGTTGGCGCCTATTCTAAAGATTTATGCTAAAATGTGGCGGTTTTCCTTCATTTTCCGTCCTGCAGACCAAATGACGTCAAAATGTGACGTCATAACTAACGCACGTGACGTTTCGATCATGAAAAATATTTACTTTCTATATCGGCAGGTATTTGAGATAATTATTAGAGATACTGAATCATAATTTTCATAAAATTATTTTTCGCAAAAATTTAGGGCCGATTTTGGCAGTTAGTGAACCTACCCCTTTATTATTAATTCTTGCAAACTGTGTAAATTAGAGGACGAGGACAGGAGACTAACGTTACATTACCAAATACGGAAACCACGTGATGCACAGGACGGTCTTCGATTGGTCAATGCCTCTGTCTAATTATAACACGTAAACAAACATTGGGATGCATGGCGTTAGTGGACGTTCTCGTTCTCGGAAGTTCCCACGTGCGAAGGCTTAAAGATTATATTTTTGACAATCAAAATCTATATAATTTCGAGATTAGAAACTGTAGAACTTATTGTTATGGTATTTCTGGAGGGTGCATACGAAATCCTTCACATTTTGCCAGATTTGAAGGAATAATTCGTGAGAAAAAACCTAAAAACATTGTAGTTCACATTGGAGGTAATGACTTGGATATCCCACAATTCAAGGAAGATGATGTAGAGACACTTATTCTGCGATATGTGAATTTGCTGAAAGTGCTGGCATGTAGATATAGTATTAACATATGGGTGTGTCAGCTTATACACAGAACTAAAACAAGACATGTGCCTGTAGATTGTTACAACAACCTCGTAATCAATGCGAACAGACTTTTAAAACAGGAACTTAGAGAAGAGCCATCATTACACTATTGGAACATGAAAAGACTGAAGCAAAGCCAAGCGAATATTTATTCAGATGGTGTACATTTGAACAGAACAGTGGGGCTACCGAAATATAAAAACATTCGAGGAGCCATCTTGCATGCTTTAATGAACGACAGACAGTAATTATATTATTTACCTAAGTACAAAGTTAAAGGTTATTTGTAATGTTTATTTTCATGATGAATGAATAACATGTAGATGTTTACATAATGTTTAAATACATATATATACATGTATACCTTTCCTTCGTCTTGATGTGAATACGAGCAAATATTGAAATATGTATACGGCAGCATTTTAATTTCTTTATAAGTTTATTACATGCATTCTTTTAAAGTCATATTTTCAAACTATATATATAATTTCAGACCAAGAGCCTGACAGTGACTTCAATACAGGAGTTTTTTCAGAGAATTATCATATAACCATTCAAGGTATCATAATTATAACTTTATATATACTAGCTGACATAGGTACATTTGTACTCAATGTTACTAGTTAAGAATATAGTATGAAGTGTTAGCTTCAAGATATTCATCAAACGAATAAAAGTGTTTACTTCATATTTCACTGCAGTAGCAGCGAATTCATATTTAAAAGCCCTACAAATTACAATATACATATAATTAAAAATATATTTAAGAAGCGTTAGCTTCAATGATGATTTATAAATGAACTGCTATAATTGCTTGAGAAGCGTTAGCTTCATATGATGCAACTTTGTGGATTCTGCGTTAGCAGAATTCTAATGTTATGAATATGGAAAAGCGTTAGCTTAACATGATCTGTATGAAAAGCGTTAGCTTAACATGATCTGTATGAAAAGCGTTAGCTTGACATGATCTGTATGAAAAGCGTTAGCTGAACATGATCTGTATGAAGAGCGTTAGCTTCATGTAATGAATCCTTATTTTCTGTGTTAACAGAATTAATTCATTACAGCACTGCAATAGCAGTCATAAAATATGAATGTCATGAATTCTACACATGTATACACAAACATAGTAAATAAAAAAAAAAAAAAAAAAAAACTTTATGAATTTTATAGTGTATACAATTTATAGAGTCATTACATGCAGTTTACAACATAATTGATGCTTATCAGTTATATCAAAGACAGTATTATTTGACATTCATTTAACTTAAAGTTAAACAATTTATCTCCTATTTCAGTACCATGTCACAGCCGCCGAGAAAAAGGTGGAAACTAGATGAGACCTTAAAAGATGAAATAAAGCAAATTGTAAAGGAAGTATTTGGAGAAGCTGTCCCTACTATTGCAGACATTGTGGCAGCAAAATTGGATGGCCAACAGTCTAGAAGCTCCAATGAATCCACACAGGCTAATCAGACGTCACCAGTTACGTGTACGAACACAGATCAAACGCAGGGAACACAAACAGAACCTTGTGATGAAACCCTCCCAAGGATGGAGAGCCTACAACAGTTGACCAAGGTTCCTCGTCACAAGGTACAATCAATTCTAACATCATAAATATTACTGGACCACTTCACGCTGGCAGGTCACTCAGCCAAGGGGTGGATACAAAAATTAAGGGAAAAGTTTGGGCTGAGGAATAATTGAATTGGGTTCTCTCCTCTTTCGGTCCCAATCTTCTAAACTGGAAGCCGTGCATGATGAAAAAAATGGGATTACTTTTGTACAAAAGTACTTCTTCAAAACAACGCAACAATGGGCAGCAGCTTTTCATGTGTTCGTTGCCATATATTGCGAAAAATATCCCCAGCAATCACCAACCCTAATGAAATACATGACAACAGTACAAAAGCTATTTGATGATGTGGGTCTGAAAGCCGCCCTACACTATGATGAACAATTTAGGCGCTGGCGTGCAGACAGTCCCTCTGCAATGCCATGGGACAGAATTAATCAAGAACTGCATTCAGAATCGTTGCAGATTGGACTAAAAACAAGACTAATGTCCACAGACCAAACCCAGACAAACAAGAAATCATCCCCGACTTTTCGTGGCCTACCGTCAAAAAAGGGACCTGTTTTAGTTACAACAACAACAACGGAAAATGTCAAAGAGAAAACTGTACCTTTCAGTATGTTTGTGGGAAATGCTTTGGAGACCACCACAGGAAAATCTGTCCGTCATTATCCGCATCAAGAAAAGGAACTCCAAAAAGGAAATCAGAAAATTCAACAAGAAACGACAAATCTAAATAAGGCCGATGTTGTAACACCTGTTAAAGTGTCTCATTTAAATGTTTGGTTAGAAAACTATAATACTGAAAAAAGAAATTATCTCTTAAATGGCTTTACCTTTGGGTTTAAAATTCCCTATCATGGTCAGCGAAAATTCCGATTCAGCAAAAACTTGAAATCTGCCTTAGAAAATGAACAAATTTTGAAACAAAAAATCAACTTGGAAACTTTAAAGGGGAGAGCAGCAGGGCCATTCACTTTAGACAACAATCCTTTTCACAACTTGCAAATATCTCCACTTGGGGTGGTACCAAAACAAAACAAGGGGAATATAGAATAATTCACCATTTGTCCTATCCAGAGGGGTCATCCATAAATGATGGCATTCAAAAAGAAGATTCGGCTGTAACATACCAAACAATTGATGACGCTGTTACCATGATAAAACAATTTGGAAAAGGGGCTTTTTTGTCTAAAACTGACATAGAACATGGGTACAAAAACATACCTATCCACCCATCTGACCATGAACTTTTGGGCTTTGCAATTGGGTCGGAAATTTATTATGACAAAACTTTGCCAATGGGTTTAAGCTTTGCATGCAACCTTTTTGAGAGGTTTTCAACTGCAATTCACTGGATTGTGACTAACAAGTTAAACGTAGATGGATGAGTACATTTACTAGATGATTTTTTTCTAGTGGGTCCCCCATCCGTAACAATTTGTCAAAAACAATTAAATCTATTCCTTCAATGTCTTGAACATATCGGAATTCCTATAAAAGTGGAAAAAACAGTGTCCCCTACAAATGTCATAACATTTTTGGGATTAGAGTTAGACTCGGTAAACATGGAAATCCGCCTTCTCCAAGATAAACTAGACAAGATTAGAACTAAACTGTCCTGGGCAAAATCAAAGAAAAAATTGACTATACAAGAGCTTCAATCTTTGATAGGATTGCTTAATTTTGCATGTTCTGTGGTGACACCAGGACGCACGTTTTTCCGTCGTCTAATAGATTTGACAAAAGGCCTACAAAAGCCACACCATAAGCGCCGTTTAAACAATGAAGCTAGAGCTGATTTAGAAGCATGGATGATTTTTGTTTCACATTTTAATGGGAGGGCCCTCTTTTTGGAAGATAAATGGCAAACATCATCTACCCTCAGTCTTTACACTGATGCGAGTGGCTTAGGTTTTGGAGGGGTCTTCGGAAATAAATGGTTCTATGGAACCTGGGCCTTGGCATGGAGAGATTTTCACATTTCGGTGAAAGAGTTATTTCCAATAGTAGTAGCAGTTCAGTTATGGGGAGATGAATTTACCAACAAAAAAGTGTTTTTTTTTCTCGGACAATATGGCGGTTGTCCAAGTGATCAACAAACAAACAGCCAAGGATACAAAACTCATGAAATTATTACGTAGATTTATTCTTCAGTGTTTAAAGTTTAATATTCTATTTCAAGCAAAGCATGTGTCTGGTACAAAAAAACATTTTAAGTGATAAATTATCTCGCTTGCAGATACCAGAGTTCAGGACCTTGGCACCTCACATGGACAGTGCTCCAACATCAGTACCCGATTTTATGTTAACAATTTGAAAGACATATCTAAAATGTTGGTTGACAATGCATTGAGATGTAGAACTAGAAATGCGTATAATAGGGCAAAAAACACTTTTGTTCAGTTTGTTAACGAGTGCTTTCCTACATTAAATCCTTTTCCCTTACGTGAAAATACTTTGGTTCTATTTATTTCACATTGCTACCAAAAAGGTCTTGCCCCTCAAACAGTTACCACATATTTGTCAGCTCTATCATACTTTAACAAACTTCAAGGTTTCTCCGACCCTACACAAAATTTCTTAGTTAAAAAAGCTCTTCAAGGTTTCCATAAGTTGAAATCAAAACCCGATAAACGTTTGCCTATAACACCAGAAATTCTTCAAAAACTTGTCTCTTCATTGCCAAAATGTACATCTTCATATTACCAAAATTGTCTTTACAAAGCAATGTTTTTGCTGGCATTTTATGCCTTCTTAAGAATAGGTAAAATTACATCAAACTCTAGTCATACCTTGCCATTTTCTGCAATTACATTGGGAGAATCCAATAGTGGGAAACCTATTGAAATGACCATAACGTTTACTGATTTCAAACACTACCAAGGGAAACCTCCAGTTACACTTTACCTCATTGTAAACAAAGAGAACCCTTTTTTTGTGCCCTGTTTTGGCTATGTGGGAATATATCAAGCTTAGAGGAAATGTAAATGGGCCTTTATTCGTGTACCCTGATATGCAACCAGTATCTCGACATACTTTTAGTCAGCAGTTAAAACATCATTAATTTTTCTTGATTATGACACAACATATTACAAAGGGCATTCCTTCCGTATTGTGGCAGCATCTTGGGCTAAAGAAAGAGGGGTTTCAGATGACCAAATACAATTATTTGGAAGATGGAAATCAGATGCTTATAGAAAATACATCAGAATACCACTCCTTAATATCTGAAACAGAAATTTTGCATAGTTTATCTTTGTTTACCCATCATGGAGACAGGGGCTCCTGATGGTGTATTCCTAAGCTATCTATATAATTATCCTATTATCCTTTCAAAAAACACTCATCGAAGGCATGGAGACATGGGCTTCTGCTTTCAACGCTTTGTATATAGTAATGTTGTAATCAAGTAGTTCATAGTATTGAGTAGATTTAATACAATGTTTGATGTAGTTTTCAATGTATGAAAAACATAAACTACATTTTCGTTTTCATGGTGGAACCTGACATCTAATTAAAGTGCAAACTTCATGGTCTTGATCTGTGCAAAGAGAATTATGCCATAATAATGATTAATCACCACTTGCTCAATCGCATATGTCATTCAAATTAGTTGTGAATTTTAGTTGTTTTGCAGATATTTTGCTTACATAAGAATTGTTCTATGCTGTATCAGTCTCTATGTTAAGAGAATGTTCAAGTTATAGTTCTCAACTTTATCATGTTTATGATGATAGTCAATATTCATAAATATTCATCATGGAGACATGGGCTTCTGATGAAAAGATTAACTCGGTGATATAACAGTATTAGGTCACATACATCATTTATGACTGGTTTTTTTATATTGAAATCCACTGAACTTTTGTATACATTGTACTTTGAATGTTTTGTCAAGGTTGTTCATGTTGTGACTCAAACTTCCTTGCGGAAAGGACTTCTGGGTGTGGGGGGGGGGGGTATTACTGTTTAGTAATACTTTGGCAGGTTTGGCCCCCTTACCTTTGATTTTCACGGAAATAAGTTTAGAGATTATTGTGTATTTTTGTCATGTTGTAAATATTGTTTTCTATTTGCTTAATGTTGGATTGTTATTTTTAACAACTTTTACCATTTATACTGAATATCTGATTTCAAAGGTAACTGTCATTAAGGTAATAAATGGCCTAGTCAATTTCAAGTTGCCTTTGTGTGATTCATTTAAATCTGAAAATCAAACATAGCAGAAATTTGGCAAAGAAGGCGTCAAAAATAAACATTTATGATTGTAAATGCATTTTTGGCGCGAAGTGTTTTAGGTCAGGTTTGACACGAATTGTGTTTACGTCGAGTTATCGACTAGTTTACACTTCACCTCTAGGTGTCGCATAAATTATAAACAGTGTGCTTTTGCAAGTTCTAAAATGAAAAATCCCACCTCCCTCCCAAACCTTATTTTATAAGTATCAACTGATTGTCAATGTGTCATTATTTTTCAATTATCATTGTGATGATATGTTATTTTTGTTTATTTATGTATGGGGCAGGTTTGGCCCCCTCACCTTTGATTTTCAGGGAAATAAGTTTAGAGATTATTGTGTATTTTTGTCATGTAGTAAATATTGAATTCTATTTGCTTAATGTTGGATTGTTATTCTTAACAACTTTTACCATTTATACTGAATATCTGATTTCAAAGGTAACTGTCATTTAGGTAATAAATGGCCTAGTCAATTTCAAGCTGCCTTTGTTCGATTCATTTAAATCTGAAAATCAAACATAGCAGAAGTTTGGCAAAGAAGGCCTCAAAAAATCAATATCGTTGCATAAAAGGTGAAGCCAGACGGAAATTAGCTGGAAAACGGATTTTTTTACCTGTGTTTGGTACCTTGCCGAATTCCGGAATTTACGATTACTTTTTCGTACGTTTTTTGGTTAAAAAAATTGAAACTTACAGGTGGGGCCTGAGAACCAATTCTTTTTTTTCTTGGCATAGTTCATTCTGAAATTGTTTTATACTAACTTAGAAAAACATTTAACTTTTATATCCGATTCACTGCCAGGAATATTCAATAAACAAAGATGGTGAGCAAGAAAAATAGACTGGCGAAATGTTACCTGTGCGCGGTTAGGATCAAAGAGAATATTTAACGCCTGTACAGGTGAGCTGGGTGACACCGTTGGGAGTGGGGAGTGGATTGCCACTGACTGAGTGAAGATGCTAAAATTTCCCACTCGAATTCCACCCTTTCGATTGGGAGTGGGATATCTCCGATCTGCTAAAATTTGACAGTAGGTCCAAAAATGGCGATTCTGTGTTTGTAGCGTTTTTCTTGTTTAGATTCAATTCTTGTGGATAAATAAAATTTTTGTACTTTTCAAAAACAGGATTCATCATTACCCTAAAAACGCAAGTGGTAAATTGAGATTTCAGTGAAATTTCAGCATTGAAATTGAAATGACCTTGAAGAAATCTAAGGATATAAGAAAAAAAGGAGAGTACATTTGTATCTTTGCTTCAAATTCATAGAAATTCACCATTGTATATTATAGCATAATCAAGTACAGACCCCTATAAAAGAGTTACATGGGTGAGGGTTCACATCAAAAGTTGCAAAAGTAGTCACCTTTAATGGCAAATTTGAGGAAAATGTTTAATTTCACCATCAAGTTTTTTTTCCTAATTTTGTTAATCAGATTATATTTATTCCATTTAAACAAAACAAAACAAAAATTATTAAGCCTTCAGAGTTATCTGTGATTAAAACATAACTAGACATGCACGTTTCAGGTACTCCAAAAAGGAAATCAGAAAATTCAACAAGAAATGACAAATCTAAATAAGGCCGATGTTGTAACACCTGTTAAAGTGTCTCATTTAAATGTTTGGTTAGAAAACTATAATACTGAAAAAAGAAATTATCTCTTAAATGGCTTTACCTTTGGGTTTAAAATTCCCTATCATGGTCATCGAAAATTCCGATTCAGCAAAAACTTGAAATCTGCCTTAGAAAATGAACAAATTTTGAAACAAAAAATCAACTTGGAAATTTTAAAGGGGAGAGCAGCAGGGCCATTCACTTGGACAACAATCCTTTTCACAACTTGCAAATATCTCCACTTGGGGTGGTACCAAAACAAAGCAAGGGGAATATAGAATAATTCACCATTTGTCCTATCCAGAGGGGTCATCCATAAATGATGGCATTCAAAAAGAAGATTCGGCTGTAACATACCAAACAATTGATGACGCTGTTACCATGATAAAACAATTTGGAAAAGGGGCTTTTTTGTCTAAAACTGACATAGAACATGGGTACAAAAACATACCTATCCACCCATCTGACCATGAACTTTTGGGCTTTGCAATTGGGTCGGAAATTTATTATGACAAAACTTTGCCAATGGGTTTAAGCTTTGCATGCAACCTTTTTGAGGGGTTTTCAACTGCAATTCACTGGATTGTGACTAACAAGTTAAACGTAGATGGATGTGTACATTTACTAGATGATTTTTTTCTAGTGGGTCCCCCATCCGTAACAATTTGTCAAAAACAATTAAACCTGTTCCTTCAATGTCTTGAACATATCGGAATTCCTATAAAAGTGGAAAAAACAGTGTCCCCTACAAATGTCATAACATTTTTGGGATTAGAGTTAGACTCGGTAAACATGGAAATCCGCCTTCCCCAAGATAAACTAGACAAGATTAGAACTAAACTGTCCTGGGCAAAATCAAAGAAAAAATTGACTATACAAGAGCTTCAATCTTTGATAGGATTGCTTAATTTTGTATGTTCTGTGGTGACACCAGGACGCACGTTTTTCCGTCGTCTAATAGATTTGACAAAAGGCCTACAAAAGCCACACTATAAGCGCCGTTTAAACAATGAAGCTAGTCTTTACACTGATGCGAGTGGCTTAGGTTTTGGAGGGGTCTTCGGAAATAAATGGTTCTATGGAACCTGGGCCTTGGCATGGAGAGATTTTCACATTTCGGTGAAAGAGTTATTTCCAATAGTAGTAGCAGTTCAGTTATGGGGAGATGAATTTACCAACAAAAAAGTTTTTTTTCTCGGACAATATGGCGGTTGTCCAAGTGATCAACAAACAAACAGCCAAGGATACAAAACTCATGAAATTATTACGTAGATTTATTCTTCAGTGTTTAAAGTTTAATATTCTATTTCAAGCAAAGCATGTGCCTGGTACAAAAAACATTTTAAGTGATAAATTATCTCGCTTGCAGATACCAGAGTTCAGGACCTTGGCACCTCACATGGACAGTGCTCCAACATCAGTACCCGATTTTATGTTAACAATTTGAAAGACATATCTAAAATGTTGGTTGACAATGCATTGAGATGTAGAACTAGAAATGCGTATAATAGGGCAAAAAACACTTTTGTTCAGTTTGTTAACGAGTGCTTTCCTACATTAAAACCTTTTCCCTTACGTGAAAATACTTTGGTTCTATTTATTTCACATTGCTACCAAAAAGGTCTTGCCCCTCAAACAGTTACCACATATTTGTCAGCTCTATCATACTTTAACAAACTTCAAGGTTTCTCCGACCCTACACAAAATTTCTTAGTTAAAAAAGCTCTTCAAGGTTTCCATAAGTTGAAATCAAAACCCGATAAACGTTTGCCTATAACACCAGAAATTCTTCAAAAACTTGTCTCTTCATTGCCAAAATGTACATCTTCATATTACCAAAATTGTCTTTACAAAGCAATGTTTTTGCTGGCATTTTATGCCTTCTTAAGAATAGGTAAAATTACATCAAGCCCTAGTCATACCTTGCCATTTTCTGCAATTACATTGGGAGAATCCAATAGTGGGAAACCTATTGAAATGACCATAACGTTTACTGATTTCAAACACTACCAAGGGAAACCTCCAGTTACACTTTACCTCATTGTAAACAAAGAGAACCCTTTTTTGTGCCCTGTTTTGGCTATGTGGGAATATATCAAGCTTAGAGGAAATGTAAATGGGCCTTTATTCGTGTACCCTGATATGCAACCAGTATCTCGACATACTTTTAGTCAGCAGTTAAAAACATCATTAATTTTTCTTGATTATGACACAACATATTACAAAGGGCATTCCTTCCGTATTGCGGCAGCATCTTGGGCTAAAGAAAGAGGGGTTTCAGATGACCAAATACAATTATTTGGAAGATTGAAATCAGATGCTTATAGAAAATACATCAGAATACCACTCCTTAATATCTGAAACAGAAATTTTGCATAGTTTATCTTTGTTTACCCATCATGGAGACAGGGGCTCCTGATGGTGTATTCCTAAGCTATCTATATAATTATCCTATTATCCTTTCAAAAAAACACTCATCGAAGGCATGGAGACATGGGCTTCTGCTTTCAACGCTTTGTATATAGTATATTGTAATCAAGTAGTTCATAGTATTGAGTAGATTTAATTCAATGTTTGATGTAGTTTTCAATGTATGAAAAACATAAACTACATTTTCGTTTTCATGGTGGAACCTGACATCTAATTAAAGTGCAAACTTCATGGTCTTGATCTGTGCAAAGAGAACTATGCCATAATAATGATTAATCACCACTTGCTCAATCTCATATGTCATTCAAATTAGTTGTGAATTTTAGTTGTTTTGCAGATATTTTGCTTACATAAGAATTGTTCTATGTTGTATCAGTCTCTATGTTAAGAGAATGTTCAAGTTATAGTTCTAAACTTTATCATGTTTATGATGATAGTCAATATTCATAAATATTCATCATGGAGACATGGGCTTCTGATGAAAAGATTAACTCGGTGATATAACAGTATTAGGTCACATACATCATTTATGACTGGTTTTTTGATATTGAAATCCACTGAACTTTTGTATACATTGCATTTTGAATGTTTTGTCAAGGTTGTTCATGTTGTGACTCAAAATTCCTTGCGGAAAGGACTTCTGGGTGGGTGTTTAGTAATACTTTGGCAGGTTTGGCCCCCTTACCTTTGATTTTCACGGAAATAAGTTTAGAGATTATTGTGTATTTTTGTCATGTTGTAAATATTGTTTTCTATTTGCTTAATGTTGGATTGTTATTTTTAACAACTTTTACCATTTATACTGAATATCTGATTTCAAAGGTAACTGTCATTTAGGTAATAAATGGCCTAGTCAATTTCAAGTTGCCTTTGTGTGATTCATTTAAATCTGAAAATCAAACATAGCAGAAATTTGGCAAAGAAGGCGTCAAAAATAAACATTTATGATTGTAAATGCATTTTTGGCGCGAAGTGTTTTAGGTCAGGTTTGACACTAATTGTGTTTAAGTCGAGTTATCGACTAGTTTACACTTCACCTCTAGGTGTCGCATAAATTATAAACATTGTGCTTTTGCAGGTTCTAAAATGAAAAATCCCACCTCCCTCCCAAACCTTATTTTATAAGTATCAACTGATTGTCAATGTGTCATTATTTTTCAATTATCATTGTGATGATATGTTATTTTTGTTTATTTATGTATGGGGCAGGTTTGGCCCCCTCACCTTTGATTTTCAGGGAAATAAGTTTAGAGATTATTGTGTATTTTTGTCATGTTGTAAATATTGAATTCTATTTGCTTAATGTTGGATTGTTATTCTTAACAACTTTTACCATTTATACTGAATATCTGATTTCAAAGGTAACTGTCATTTAGGTAATAAATGGCCTAGTCAATTTCAAGCTGCCTTTGTTCGATTCATTTAAATCTGAAAATCAAACATAGCAGAAGTTTCGTACGTTTTTTGGTTAAAAAAATTGAAACTTACAGGTGGGGCCTGAGAACCAATTCTTTTTTTTCTTGGCATAGTTCATTCTGAAATTGTTTTATACTAACTTAGAAAAACATTTAACTTTTATATCCGATTCACTGCCAGGAATATTCAATAAACAAAGATGGCGAGCAAGAAAAATAGACTGGCGAAATGTTACCTGTGCGCGGTTAGGATCAAAGAGAATGTTTAACGCCTGTACAGGTGAGCTGGGTGACACCGTTTGGAGTGGGGAGTGGATTGCCACTGACTGAGTGAAGATGCTAAAATTTCCCATTCGAATTCCACCCTTTCGATTGGGAGTGGGATATCTCCGATCTGCTAAAATTTGACAGTAGGTCCAAAAATGGCGATTCTGTGTTTGTAGCGTTTTTCTTGTTTAGATTCAATTCTTGTGGATAAATAAAATTTTTGTACTTTTCAAAAACAGGATTCATCATTACCCCAAAAACGCAAATGGTAAATTGAGATTTCAGTGAAATTTCAGCATTGAAATTGAAATGACCTTGACCTTGAAGTCAATGACCTTGAAGAAATCTAAGGATATAAGAAAAAAAGGAGAGTACATTTGTATCTTTGCTTCAAATTCATAGAAATTCACCATTGTTTATTATAGCATAATCAAGTACAGACCCCTATAAAAGAGTTACATGGGTGAGGGTTCACATCAAAAGTTGCAAAAGTAGTCACCTTTAATGGCAAATTTGAGGAAAATGTTTAATTTCACCATCAAGTTTTTTTTTCCTAATTTTGTTAATCAGATTATATTTATTCCATTTAAACAAAACAAAACAAAAATTATTAAGCCTTCAGAGTTATCTGTGATTAAAAATGCTCAAAATTGCACTAAAAACGTAGATAAATTTGCCTTGTTTTAATGCCTCTTTTAGACTGTTTTTGATTTGCTGTTGTATGTGTTGTAGGAGAAACATTTTTAGAGTAAATACATTTTCTTGGAATAGAAGTTTTAAAAAGTCGCATATGTCAAAGTTATTGAGCTATTAAAGTGGTTTCTATGGCAAAACATTGTCCAAATAAAGCTTACTCCAGTCTTTTTGGGGCTAAAAATATTCCTCGTCAATGTACCAAAGGTACCATTTGTAGGAAAAATCAGCAAAATCCATGACATGCCGTGGCCAGCCAATGTTGATCCTTACAGAGAATTGGTATGAAGTTGGCATCACAAGTAACACAGTAACATTTATATTATGTTCCCGGTGACCAAAGATGCCACGTTTCAAGCCAACGTGGACGAATCTTGGCGACCGTGAGACACCGTAGGGGAATGGCATCGACAAACGTAACTAGCCTTGGTTACCGGGGCAAAGGTTTAAACTGTCAAAACATTTGTCACGGCAGCCCATGGTATAGATGGCCTACTTTAGAAACCGTAGCAAAACGTGTCGAAAGCAACGCAACGTAACAGAACGTTACGTCTCTCATCAGTTCCAGCAGTTCAATTGAAATATATCTTGGATGAAGTACTGGTTGCATTCTTAAGAAATACTGATTGATTCAGACTTAATATCATTGTTGCATTCGCACAGAATAAACTTTATCCAGTTATTGAAAACATCCCACCTAAAAAACGATTCATAAAAATTTCATTTATTAACAAAGGATTCGATCTTCTTAACATCTCTAATATTTTTCGGGATCATCGTGTACAAAGTGCTTTTCCTCAATATTTTGAAAATTTAGAACCTCCATTTATTTGTTACAAATATAAGAGACCTATTCGAAATTTCGTTTTTAACTACAACAAAGTTACATCAGATCCTAAAATACTTGAATCATGTCCTGCTTCTAGAGAATGTGCAACATCTGAATATCTATATAAACCAGCTGGTCATATTATTACAGGTGACTTTTCAAGTATCCAAAACAGGCAGCTCCGTGGTGTTCTCAAAAAAGGACCTAAGTATAGAATCCCATCCAAGATAGATTTTATTAAATGTCGCGAAGTACTGAAGGAAGCCTTAAATAACTATACCAAACGATGGTGTAAATCGGAAGGAGTCGAATCGCATTCTCTGAATGACTCGAAAAGCCTCATGTTGGACTTTACTGACATTCGAATAGACAACTTCCACAAAAATCCTCATCTTTTTGAAAATCCAAGTTCTAGATCTGAAAGATATTTTAAATCCAAATTACGTAATTTACATGAAAAATTTGTCTTCGCTCCTGCAGGTAAAGCAGCCAACAACACCATAATCACATGAAAACTTTACTACATATCAACTTTAGTTTCGGAACTTTCGTCTACAAATACTTATATTATAAGCAATGAAAGTGTCCCTAACATTTTGAGCAAACATAACAGTGAAATTTCTTCATTCAACATCCCTAATTCTAAATTGGATCTTCCTACAATATACTGCATACCAAAACTGCACAAATCTCCTTAGAAATTTAGATACATTGCTAATTCTAGCAACTGCTCAACTTCAAGTTTGTCTAGATATCTGACGTCAGCCCTCACGGCGGTAAAGGAACACGTTGCAAAATATTGTGGAACTATTCTTAACAGGAATGATGTAAATTTATTTTGGTCTATAAAAAATTCCGGGGATGTGATTGACAAAATGAAATCTAGAAATTTTCAAGCAAATATGTACACCACGCTTCCTCACGACAAGATCAATAATCAATTGTCCAAACTCATTAAATGGTGCTATAATCGAGAGGGGAAAACTTATATTTGTACATCTGAATCAAAGGGTTTCTTTTCCGCTACATAATACAAATCATACAAACCATGGACATGTAGCGACCTGTGTAGTGCCTTGTCCTTCTTCTTGGACAACATTTATGTAAGATTTGGTGAGAGTGTCTACAAGCAGGTTGTAGGGATTCCTATGGGTACAAATTGTGCGCCTCTTGTTGCAGATTTATTTCTATACACATATGAAAAAGAATTTATTCAAAATATTCAAAAGCAAAGAAAACATGATGATGTGAAATGCTTCATTGGTACTTCTAGGTACCTTCATGATATTCTTACTATCGATAATCCTGTTTTTGAAAAGTATAAAGATGTAATTTATCCACAAGAATTGACTCTTAACAAGGCAAACTTTACAGACACAGAAACACCATTTTTGGACCTTAATATCAAAATTGTCAATGGGGAATTTCATACAAGTGTATATGACAAAAGAGATGATTTTGGATTCAACATAGTAAATTTCCCCTGGCTTGACGGAGATGTCCCTATATTACCGTCATACGGTATTTATCCACAAGAATTGACTCTTAACAAGGCAAACTTTACAGACGCAGAAACACCATTTTTGGACCTTAATATCAAAATTGTCAATGGGGAAATTCATACAAGTGTATATGACAAACGAGATGAGTTTCGATTCAACATAGTAAATTTCCCCTGGCTTGACGGTGATGTCCCTAGATTACCGTGATACGGTATCTATCTTTCACAGCTCATCCGGTATGCTAGAGCATGTACTGATGTTTTGGATTTTCATAATAGAAATCTACAAATTACAAAGAAACTTTTAGGTAAAGGTTTTCGCTTTCACAAACTAGTTAAGACTTTCTGGAAATTTTACATTTTGACATTCGGACCCATACAAGCAACGGAGTATATTACTTTAGGTATTTCACAACCTGCATTTTATGGTGACATAATTAACAAAATAAGAAGGATCAAAGGTAGACAGCATATATATGTATCGAAAATGCGTCAGAGTCACCAAACGCCTTTTATACCGTGGATATGATCCTAATGTCACCAGACGGACACTAAGCTTGGTACTTGACCAATATACAGTCTTGTACGAGCGCATTCTTAAGACTTGCACTCTGACTGACTGTGACGACGGGACTCCATGGCGGGCCCTGTCCAAACCTCCTTAGAGAAGACAGGGACCCGACCACCTGTCCTCTCTGAATGTCAGTCGGACTCCTCGGGTGATAACATATATGAGCTAGCTACAGCCGGCAGAGCACGGACTGTATTACGCACGTCCTCTTTTTATATCCATTTACATATTCATCTTTGTTGCTCGGACCCATGTGTTTTACGGTCTTGTATGTGTGTGGTCATCTAACAGTGAGGAGGTTGTTTTACACCATAATTGTGTGTTCTTCGAGACCTCTGGGAAATCGGAATATTGGGAGGGTTGTGCGCATGTAATCCAGGATAAACACACCGTCTGCTATTTACGTGGCAGATGGCCGTCCTAAGTCGGCACCGGTTGCCCAGTGGTCTTGTTGGTTTATGTGTAGTCTTTTATGTTTCATTTTTCTATGTTGTGAGTTGGTGCTCCTTGTCTCTTTTGCGTCTATTTCTGTGGGTATTTGTTCTGTGTTTTTTGCATGGGTGTTTTGAGATTTTGCTGTGGGTGCTGCAACCTAGTGTTGTTGGAGGTCCCCTTCTTTCTGTTACAGACCGTAACAAAACTTGGGACAGCGTCCGTAGCGGAACGGGAAGCAAAAGTATGACTCGGCATCTTGCGATCCTAGTGAAGTTGAGTTACGATCTGCTACGTTTATGTCCCTTTCAGCCGCGCCTGCTTTAGGGCAGATTCACGTTTTATCAAGGTGTTCCATGATTTCTCACAGCGAGCTAAAGAATATGTTAGCCGTTTCGTCACGTCCTGTCATGGTACGTCCCGGCTTGTTACGGTTTATTTCAAGTTCTACTGTGGCCTTGCACGGTACACACGGTCACAAAAGAAGTATAACAAACCAAACCCTTTTATGCAGCTTTTGTGTCTCCGGCGGTCACGGTTAATCGTAGTGGGCCTTGACAGAACTTGGTAGACGTGGCAAACTTGATTTAATCGTAACAATCGTGACAGACCTTATCAGAACGTGACTGGTCCAGAGGAATCAAACGTCCGTAAGAAGTCGTAGGTTGCAACAGGGGATGCTTACTCTTCCCGGGCACCTGGTCCCACTTCTAGCTTGCCAGGGGTCCGTCGATGCTCCATTTGGTGCTCTTTTGTGAGTGCTGTTGAGATTATCGCCAGGATCTCCTTTAACTCATTTGAAACGTAGTGCGCCGTCAGGTCTCCGGGATTCAGGAGCCGTGGCTCGTCACGGATACCTTGATAGACCGTGCGAAAACGTAACGAGACCTAACAGAACATGAATACTAAGATAAAAACTGCCAAAAATCATACGGTGTGCTACGATTTTGGCCGCCGTGATAGCCGTGGCCGCCGGGAACATAGGGTAAACCTAGGGTAAAGTACAGGGTACTTGGCTTTCAAAATATGCACGACGACTAAAAAGTCTTGACATACGGAAACAGTCACTGATGTCCCTTGCTTTGCTGGTATGTTTCTTAATTCTGATTTTGTGCTTCCCCTTCTCCAAGATACAATGAGTTTATCATTTTTCCCGTTGAAAGGATATTCAATAATGGGCATAAAAACCGTTTTTGGTGTTGATTTCTGTTAAATTGGGAAATTTCCTTTCTCTATTTTTTTTTTTTTTTCGTTTTTTTTATGTCCAAGGGTTATACATTTTAGATGAAAGGCACTTGCCTGCTTTTTTAATATCACATGCTGTGAACTGAGCAAATTCAAGAAAAAATTGCCACTTTTCAAGTCAAAAATTTGTCCCTTTCTGAGCTTATTCTAACCCTTTCCTAGACCTCTTTTATAAAGAATATATATTGATGGAACGCATTTCTTTTTACATATGCACAAATAAGAGAATTCAATGATTTAATATGGAAATATACAGTTGACTACTATGACAAATATGGATAATGACCATATCCCTGTATACAGCACAAAATCGATAATTCAGAAAATCAGAAACCGAAGGCATACAGAATCAGGATAAAACAGGAACCAAAGCAAACATACAAAAACCTCCACCACATGAAAAGAAGCGAACCCGATATGGGAGAGAGACCAGGTGCCCAGGAAGAGTAAGCATCTCCTGCTTGCATGCAACACCCGCCGCTTCAATTCGGTAGAACTGTCACATCCGGTTACTTCCATTTCGGAAGACATAGAGTACAATCTTTGGTTGGATGGTTCAAATGGTCTATGACAGAATATCATCCACCATTCTGGAGAGTGGGACACCATAGCTAGTGTATGACGAGTTCCCCATATCGACCAGTACCATACCAGTTTGCATGGAAACGTGTCTTCTGAAAATGCTTTCTTTTTAATATTTTAAAAATTCTAAAAAGTCAGACATGTTTCCATGGCAACGGAAACATAGAATTCAAAAATCATTTAAATCGGTGACATGACGTGCCACGGTCCTATGGAAATTTATAGAAATAAAATGTTGATCAAAAAGTACAAAATGTATATATTTACGCCTTATTTCAAATGTATGCATAGGATTGAGTATATCATAGATACAAAGTTTCGGTGAAACGTATTTCTAATAATAAGGGATATATCAAATATTATGTTGAATAAAACAATTAAGATATGAGATATGCCTTTTTCTCATTAAAACCACTGTGACGTTAATTTTGTAAAATTTGGTCATTCACATAACAATGACATCGAAAAAACATCGAATGACCTTGAAATGTTTCGAATAATACGAAATTGTTCCAACTCCAGTTTGAAGAAAATTGCAAACATTTTTTTTTCTGCCCAAGACACTTGTTTCGAATATTGGATTCTCATTAGTGATGCCTCTAGTGGTCAATTTTTATTGAAAAGTCTTGTATTGACAAACTCATTAAATTATTCATTTACCGTGAATTAAAAAAAACTAGACATGGAGCAAAATATACTCCATGCATATAACGAAATTTTACCATAGTAACCGTTTACGATGTTCTTTTTGTGAAAATTGGAAATGTTCCCACTCTATTTCTTTTTTATTTTTTTTCAATGTCCAAGGGTGATACAATTAAAAAAAAACACCCGAACTCCAGAAAACCCTCTCAATCTAATGTTATATGCTGACAACTATGCAAATTCAGGCAAAAATAGGCACTTTTCAAGCCAAATATATGCCCCTTTCTGAGCTTGTTTTAACCCTCTCCATGACAACTTATATGAAGTGTATAGATTTATGGAGATTGTTTTTCTATATATATTCCCAAATGAGAGGATAATATGATTCAATATAGAAATTTACATTTGACTTCTGTACCAGTTTCCATGGAAACGAGTCTTTTGCAAATGCGTTGTTTTCAATATTATCAAATTGCTTTAAAAAATTCAGACATCATTGCAATGGCAACGGAATCTTAAATTTCAAAAATGAAGCCAATTTTGATCTTAGAGATGTCCTGCGCTAAAAATCTTTCTGTGAGAAACCATGCCATGGTCACATGGAATGTTTCTGGTCCTTACAGAGAATAAGTATTAAAAGAGAAGGTTCACTATCAAAACATTGGTGAAACTTACAAATGGAATGGATGTGATTATACTTACTTCATCCTTCACGTTGACATCAGCCCCGGCCTGTATCAGTATCTGTACTATCTCTGTGTGTCGTCCATGTACTGCATAATGTAACGGTGTATTCTGATACTGTATCAGTAAAAAATAAAGATGCATATAAATATATAGAAAATAGTAATATCAGAATGGCCACCTATATCTCACTATATCAATAATGATAACATTAACGTAACATAACTTTTACTTTCGAACTCTTTGGCCATATTACATTGTTTAGATTGAAGATCACCGAAGAGAGTACCCAAAACGTGCATATTTGATTCAAGTTGCAAATGTTTCTTATCATAAATGGTGCTATTGAATTTGAAGAATTTAACAATAGATAGAAGTTTGATTAAGTAGATATTGTGAAACTTGTATTTGAAATGGTTATGACCGAACATACCTTATTCTTCTCTTTGACATCAGCCCCGGCCTGTATAAGTATCTGTACTATCTCTTTGTGTCCTTTACTTGTTGCATTATGTAACGGAGTTATCTGATCCTGTATCAGTAAAAGATAAAGATGCAAATATTCCGATAGACAATAGTTGTTTTACAAAATATTACAATGAACTCATTGCAATTAATAATATCAAAGTAAACATAACATTACATTTACTTCCACACTGTTTGGTCATACATGTTTTACATTGTTTAGATCGAAAATCATCGAAGAGAGTTCCCAAAACGTGTATGTCTGGTTCATGCTGCAAATGCATCAGTCTGTTCTTAAATGTTGATAATGAATTTGAAGACGTTTAACAAAAAATAGAAGTTTGATCGATAAAACATTGTGAAACTTGTATGAAATGGTTATGACCACACATACCTCATCCTTCACATTGACATCAGCCCCGGCCTGAATCAGTATCTGTACTATCTCTGTGTGTCCTCCATATGCTGCATGATGTAACGGGGTACTCTGATTCTGTATCAAAAAGGGATAGAGATGCAAATAATTGGATGCGATGCTACAGGACCCATGTTTTAGGAAATTCAAGACATTTTGATAACATCAATTTGTGAATGCGTTGAAGAGACTTTTAACTGAAGTTGAACAAATTTGGCTACGTGTGCCCTCTTTAATAAATGCTGATGAAAAAATCATCTCATTTCATGGAAAATTAATCGTAGTAAGGTATACCCGGTAGATATGTATCAGTTTGAAAGAAGTTTGAATTTTTGTTAAAGATTGGTTATTCTTTTATTCTCTGTATACATTTCAGTCATGCTCATGTTATCCACATCTAGGTGTTTAAAAGGGTTTGGGGTTTAAAGATTAGTGTACGACTACCTCATTTTAAGTCTGTTTTACATCAGCTGCACAAAGATTTTGCGGTTGATCAGTATTTGAGATCTTGGCTACCGGAGATAGATCGCAGGTAGTTTTACAGTAGATCACAGAGGTCAAAGTGGTCGTACGGCAGGCATGCATATGACTTGCGACTGCCATAATGAGCTGTACAATGTTTGCAGCTTTAAGAATTCTCATCTGCCGCAAGTAAGTCTTGCAGCAGCCGTACGAACTAATAGACCTGTCGTGGGGAAGCCGTGTGACTGCCATGCGTTATTAATAATTGTTTGCAAGTTATCGAGCAGGTATGGTACGAGTTGCAATGACAAATATGGATAATGACCATATCCCTGTATACAGCATAAAATAGACAATTCAGAAGATCAGAAACCAAAGGCATACAAAATCAGGACAAAATAGGAACCAAAGCAAACAAACAAAAACTTCCACCACATGAAAAGAAGCAAGCTCCCGATATGGGAGTGAGACCAGGTGCCCAGGAAGAGAAAGCATATCCTGCTTGCATGCAAGAAAGGAGGGGATCTCCAACAACACTAGGTTGTAGCACCCACAGCAAAATCCCAAAACACCCATGCACAGAACCGACACCCACAGAAAGAGATGCAAAAGGGACAAGGAACACCAACTCACAACATAGAAACATGAAACATAAAAGACTACACATAAACCAACGAGACCAATGGGCAACCGGTGCCGACTTAGGACGGCCATCTGCCACGTAATTAGCAGACGGTGTGGTTATCCTGGATTACGTGCGCACAACCCTCCCACTATTCCGATTTCCCAGAGGTCTCGAAGAACGCACAATTATGGTGTAAAACAACCTCCTCACTGTTAGATGACCACACACAAACAAGACCGTAAAACACAGGGGTCCAAGCAACACAGATGAATATGTAAATGGATATGAAAAGAGGACGTGCGTTATACAGTCCGTGCTCTGCCGGCTGTAGCGAGCTCATATATGTTATCACCCGAGGAGTCCGACTGACATTCAGAGAGGACAGGTGGTCGGGGCCCTGTCTTCTCTAAGGAGGTTTGGACAGGGCCCGTCATGGAGTCCCGTCGTCACAGTCAGTCAGAGTGCAAGTCTTAAGAATGCGCTCGTACAAGACTGTATATTATTCCAACTGCTGTTTGAAGAAAATTGCAAACACTTTTTTTTCTGCACAAGACACGTGTATTCGAATATTAGATTCTTATCAGCGATGCCTCTAGCGGTCAATTTCTATTGAATAGTCTTGTATTGACAAACTCATTAATTTATTCATGTGCGGTGAATTAAAATAAAACTAGAAATGGAGCAAAATATATTCCATGCATAGTAATGTAGAACGAAATTTTACCATAGTAACCGTTTATGATGTTCTTTTTGTAAAAATGAGAAATATTCCAACTCTATTTCTTTTTATTATTTTTTTTCAATGTCCAAGGGTGATACATTTTAAATGAAATGCACCCGAACTCCAGAAAACCCTCTCGATCTAATGTTATATGATGACAACTAAGCAAATTCAGGCAAAAATAGGCATTTTCAAGCCAAATATATGCCCCTTTCTGAGTTTGTTTTAACCCTCTCCTAGACAAATTATATGAAGTGTATAGATTTATGGAGGTTGTTTTTTCTATATATATTCCCACATAAGAGGATGATATGATTCAATATAGACATTTACATTTGACTTCTATACCAGTTTCCATCGAAACGAGTCTTTTGAAAATACGTTGTTTTCACTATTTTCAAATTGCTTTAAAAAATTCAGACATCATTGCAATGGCAACGGAATCTTAAATTTCAAAAATGAAGACAATTTTGATCTTAGAGATTCTGACCTATGTGCTGCACTAAAAATCTTAAAAATCTGTGAGACACCATGCCATTGTCACATGGAATGTTTCTGGTCCTTACAGAGAATTAGTATTAAAAGAGAAGGTTGAATAACTAAACATTGGTGAAACTTAAAAATGTAATGGATATGATTACACTTATTTCGTCCTTCACGTTGACATCAGCCCCAGCCTGTATCAGTATATGTACAATCTCTGTGTGTCGTCCATGTACTGCATAATGTAACGGTGTATTCTGATACTGTATCAGTAGAAAATAAAGATGCAAATAAATATATAGAAAAAAGTAATATCAGAATGGCCACTTATATCTCACTATATTAATAACGATAACATTAAAATAACATAACATTTACTTTCGAACTCTTTGGCCATATTACATTGTTCAGATTGAAGATCACCGAAGAGAGTACCCGAAACGTGCATATCTGATTCAAGTTACAAATGTATCTGTTCATAAACGGTGCTATTGAATTTGAAGAATTTAAATCTAATAGAAGTTTGATTAAGTAGATATTGTGAAACTTGTATATGAAATGGTTATGACCACACATACCTTATTCTTCTCTTTGACATCAGCCCCGGCCTGTATAAGTATCTGAACTATCTGTGTGTGTCCTTTACTTGTTGCATTATATAACGGAGTTATCTGATCCTGTATCAGTAAAAGATAAAGATGCAAATATTCCGATTGACAATAGTTGTTTTAGAAACTATTACAATGAACTCATTGCAATTAATAAAATTAAAGTAAACATAACATTACATATACTTCCACACTGTTTGGTCATACATGTTTTACATTGTTTAGATCGAAGATCACCGAAGAGTATTCCCAAAACGTGTATGTCTACTTCATGCTGCAAATGCATCTGTTCTTAAATGTTGATATTGAATATGAAGACATTTAACAAAAAATAGAAAATTGATTGAAAAACATTGTGAAACTTGTATGAAATGGTTATGACCACACATACCTCATCCTTCACATTGACATCAGCCCCGGCCTGAATCAGTATCTGTACTATCTCTGTGTGTCCTCCATATGCTGCATGATGTAACGGGGTACTCTGATTCTGTATTAAAAGGGATAGAGATGCAAATAATTGGATGCGATGCTACAGGACCCATGTTTTAGGAAATTCAAGACATTTTGATAACATCAATTTGTGAATGCGTTGAAGAGACTATTAACTGAAGTTGAACAAATTTGGCTACGTGTGCCCCCGTCAATAAAGTTGATGAAAAATTATCTCATTTCATGGAAAATTAATCGTAGTAAGGTATACCCGGTAGATATGTATCACTTTGGAAGAAGTTTGGATTTTTGTTAAAGATTTTTTATTCTTTTATTCTCTGTATACATTTCAGTCATGCTCTGACTTATGTTATCCACATCTAGGTGTTTAAAAGGGTTTGGGGTATAAAGATTAGTGTACGACTACCTCACTTTAAGTCTGTTTTACATCAGCTGCACAAAGATTTTGCGGTTGATCAGTATTTGAGATCTTTGCTACCGGAGATAGATCGCAGGTAGTTTTACAGTAGATCACAGAGGTCAAAGTGGTCGTACGGCAGGCATGCATATGACTTGTGACTGCCATAATGAGCCGTACAATGTTTGCAGTTTTAAGAATTCTCATCTGCTGCAAGTAAGTCTTGCAGCAGCCGTACGAACTACTAGACCTGTCGTGGGGAAGCCGTGTGACTGGCATGCGTTATTAATAATTGTTTGCAAGTTATCGAGCAGGTATGGTAAGAGTTGCAATGACAAATATGGATAATGACCATATCCCTGTATACAGCACACAATAGACAATTCAGAAAATCAGAAACCAAAGGCATACAAAATCAGGACAAAACAGGAACCAAAGCAAACAAACAAAAACTTCCACCACATGAAAAGAAGCAAACAAGCAAACGCCCGATATGGGAGTGAGACCAGGTGCCCAGGAAGAGTAAGCATCTCCTGCTTGCATGCAAGAAAGGAGGGGACCTCCAACCACACTAGGTTGCAGCACCCACAGCAAAATCCCAAAACACCCATGCAAAAAACACAGAACAGATACCCACAGAAAGAGACGCAAAAGGGACAAGGAACACCAACTCACAACATAGAAAAATGAAACAAAAGACTACACATAAACCAACAAGACCAATGGGCAACCGGTGCCGACTTAGGACGGCAACGGGTCCAAGCAACACAGATGAATATGTAAATGGATATAAAAAGAGGACGTGCGTAATACAGTCCGTGCTCTGCCGGCTGTAGCTAGCTCATATATGTTATCACCCGAGGAGTCCGACTGACATTCAGAGAGGACAGGTGGTCGGGTCCCTGTCTTCTCTAAGGAGGTTTGGACAGGGCCCGTCGTGGAGTCCCGTCGTCACAGTCAGTCAGAGTGCAAGTCTTAAGAATGCGCTCGTACAAGACTGTATATTGGTCAAGTACCAAGCTTAGTGTCCGTCTGGTGACATTAGGATCATATCCACGGTATAAAAGGCGTTTGGTGACTCTGACGCATTTTCGATACATATGCTGTCTACATTTGATCCTTCTTATTTTGTTAATTATGTCACCATAAAATGCAGGTTCTGAAATACCTAAAGTAATATACTCCGTTGCTTGTATGGGTCCGAATTTCAAAAGAAGTTGATCATAATTTTTGTAAAATTTCCAGAAAGTCTTTACGAGTTTGTGAAAGCGAAAACCTTGACCTAAAAGTTTCTTTGTAATTTGTAGATTTCTATTATGAAAATCCAAAACATCAGTACATGCTCTATCATACCGGATGAGCTGTGAAATGTAGATACCGTATGACGGTAATCTTGGGACATCACCGTCAAGCCAGGGGAAATTTACTATGTTGAATCCAAAATCATCTCGTTTGTCATATACACTTGTATGAATTTCTCCATTGACAATTTTGATATTTAGGTCCAAAATGGTGTTTCAGTGTCTGTAAAGTTTGCCTTGTTTAGAGTCAATTCTTGTGGATAAATAACATCTTTATACTTTTCAAAAACAGGATTATGGATAGTAAGAATATCATGAAGGTACCTAGAAGTACCAATGAAGCATTTCACATCATCATGTTTTCTTTGCTCTTGAAGATTTTGAATAATTTCTTTTTCATATGTGTATAAAAATAAATCTGCAACAAGAGGCGCACAATTTGTACCCATAGGAATCCCTACAACCTGCTTGTAGAGATTCTCACCAAATCTTACATAAATGTTGTCCAAGAGGAAGGACAAGGCACTACACAGGTCGCTACATGTCCATGATTTGTATGATTTGTATTCTGTAGCGGAAAAGAAACCCTTTAATTCAGGAGTACAAATATAAGTTTTTCCCTCTCGATTATAGCACCATTTAATGAGTTTGGACAATTGATCATTGATCTTGTCGTGAGGAAGCGTGGTGTACATATTTGAAAAATCGTATGAAGCAATCGTATTGGCTTGACAATTTCTAGCTTTTATCTTGTCAATCACTTCCCCGGAATTTTATATAGACCAAAATAAATTTACATCATTCCTGTTAAGAACATTTTCACAATATTTTGCAACGTGTTCCTTGAGGGCTGACGTCAGATGTCTAGACAAACTTGTAGTTGAGCAGTTGCTAGAATAAGCAATGTATCTAAATTTGTAAGGAGATTTGTGCAGTTTTGGTATGCAGTATATTATAGGAAGATCCAATAAAGAAATAGGGATGTTGAATGAAGAAATTTCACTGTTATGTTTGCTCAAAATGTTAGGGACACTTTCATTGCTTTTAATATAAGTATTTGTAGAAGAAAATTCCGAAAGTAAAGTCGATATATAGTAAAGTTTTCATATGATTATGGTGTTGTTGGCTGCTTTATCTGCAGGAGCGAAGACAAATTTTTCATGTAAATTACGTAATTTGGATTTAAAATATCTTTCAGATCTAGAACTTGAATTTTCAAAAAGATGAGGATTTTTGTGGAAGTTGTCTATTGCAACACACGCCGCTTCAGTTCGGTAGAACTGTCACATCCGGTTACTTCCATTTCGGAAGACATAAAGTAAAATCTTTAATTGGATGGTTCAAATGGCCTATGACAGAATATCATCCATCATTCTGGAGAGTGGAACATCATAGTGTATGACGAGTTCCACATATCGACAGAAGAACTTCCTCAGTGACGATGTTAGTCGGTCACAAACATATCGCTGACTGAGAAGCTTATCTGAAAGACGCCTAGCTCTCAGAACAAATTCCGTATATTTGGTACTTGATCTGGCATTGCGTATCAATTGAGATATGAACACGCCATAAGCTGAAGGGATGTTGATACTCAGAAAAGGAATGTTTAATGCTGAAATTGAAGTCGTCACGTTTGTCATAGAGTGAGGTGTTCATGTGGCCATCAGTGTCGATCGTAGGACAACATTATGTCCAAATAGGATGCCGAATTAATTGTCTCTGTAGTTTCTTTGACTTCAAACTGTGAAGGATAGATACTGCTCCGGTAACCTGTGAATTTTGGATTATTGTTAGACAACATATCTTCTATGTATCTTTAAGTAAAGTTGAAGCCAGAAGCTAAGTATATTTTCTTCAAGCTCTGAAGGATAGACACTGCTCAGGTAATCCGCGAAGACCTTTCTCCAAACACCACAAAATGTTGTCGATCAAAAAGTTTAACATCTGAATGATATCTGTTTCAGTGTACTTATTTTCAGAATGGGACTTTTCTTTTGCAAAGTAGGTTTTTTCATAGCTCACAACAATAAGTTTGTACTTGCGATTAAACACATTGCTTATAGTTTTGCGAGTTTTTCTTTCAATTCAGAATGTGGAATTGTATAGTGTCGAAAAATCAAAGGCTTTGATCGAATGGACTTTACAAAAATGAGTGGACTTCAGATGTTCTAAAAATTCCTTCGAATTCTTTAAAATCCACATCTGGATGATACCACTGCGAGAATATACTGTCGAACAATATTTTTAAAGCCCAGATTTGATTTCAGATCATTTCAGGTGAGTAAGATCGATACAGATTTGGTAGAACATTTTGAGGAATCATCGATCAAACGCTGTTTGTACGGATTCTTATGCATTTTAGGAATGCAGTATAAGTAAATCTAAATCTAAATTGTTAGTGTGGAAGCCAATGAAAGCAAGAGCTGATTTGTGGTTATCGATTATTTCAGAGGCAGAAAGGTTTATTGGAATGTAAGACTGCAATTAAAAAGAAGGGAGGAGATCTCCAACAAGACCCCGTTGCAGCATCAACAGTAAAACACCAAAAAACACCCGGTGCAAAAACACTAAGGTATAAATGTTAAACGTCTTCAAATTAAATAGCATCATTTAAGGAGGGTTTGATTATCAAGATGGCGGCGGTATTATTTGTTTTCTCGCTTCCTAGGAAAAGTACAGTCTTAACTCCCTTAAAACGTTTGGTACTCTAATTGATATACGCATCTGTGTATCCTGATGAAGGATGAATAATTTCCGGCATCATTTGAAGAAATAATGGCGATTTTCGAAATTAAGGACTTTTGTTAGTTTTATCCATGAGCAAACCACGACATATTTTCTACGTTATCGGGAAAAATGACATCACAACCCGTCCCATTCAAAAAGCAATTAAAAACTTATTACTTAACGTATTGCATTGAAACTTAGCATGTATGAAATAGAAAATTCAATCTTCGTCACAGTGTAATCGTTGACAAATTTACGTTACAGGAAATCGTATGTCACTTCATTGAAAATGGACGATTCTGGAAGAAAAAATGGAAAATATAAAGTCTTGTAATATTTTATTCCTAAATTCAATTTTTCCCATTTAATCATGAAATCATCTCTGGACATTCTTGATAATTGTTAAAGTTTTTGACAAAGATTCACCTACATGATTCCTATTAATTAACTAGTAACTACAGTAAACTGGCTCGAAATTGCACTGTTTTTAGCGACAGTGTCATCTTTTATTCAAGTATCCTGCCTGTGTTTAAAACACAATTCATATTATCTTTTTCATATGTAACTGCAATACATATATGGACATTTTTGAAGTTGAATAAAAATTAATTTCCAATAGCTATACGAGAACTGGAATGACACTTTCAATATTATGACGTCATCAAGAAATTCACGAAAACGTCGATTAATGCATATTTCAAAGTCTCGTAGAAAATTTTCCTGTGGATAGAATCAAACATAAGTTTGTATAGTCAAGGACAGACAAGAAATAATTATATAATTTCAGAATTTTTTAGAAAAATTGAATTTGGCGTCGAAGTGTTCAATACCTCCTTAAGAAGAGATAAATTTGCAGCATTGACCAGACATGCACGTTTCGGGTTCTTAACCCTCCTCAGTGATCCTCAACCTAAACAATATAATATTGCCAAAGAGCGAGAAAATTATAATGTCCAAACATTTACCGAAAGACGTAGGAAGACGGGTGGGATATGATGCTGCAGGACACAATTTGTAGAAATTTCAAGATTTTAAAACAGAAATTTTCGAATGCATTGAAGAGACGATCAACCGAAGTTAATCGAACTTGGCTACATATGCCCTTCGGGTTTCCTGGTCCACCAGCAGTGACACTCACCAAGTGGTACTAATGTACTGATTCAAAAATGAACATCAATTTTAAAGTTTCTGACAGGAAAACAGACATTCAAACGGACGAAACAAAATTAGAGCAGTGATCTGGAAAACAATGATGCATTCACCGTATATATATACTATTCGAAAGCCCACACTATATATAAACAGAAAAAGAAGTCACCGTAAACTTCAAAAATTAATTTCCTAAAGAGACCGTACATTGTAAGCCCCTTTTACATCAGCCGAATGGTGCTCTGCTATCGAATTTTTGATTGCTTTCGTGCGGCTGCCGTACGTTTTTGTTTTCGAAAGCTCGTTGCAACGTCGAAGACTGAAAACTTTCGTGTTTTTTTTTTTTTTTTTTTGTTTCTAAATACTATTGATAGTAAAGTGATTTGGAGAAGCATATATCCTTAATATTGTGCAGCAACGTTAAGGTGCTCCACGGTATGACGTTAGCGAAAATTCTGCGTTTCGTGACGTTATAAATTTTGAATATTATTGAGCTTTCATGACAAATATGGATAATGACCATATCCATGTATACAGCACAAAATCGATAATTCAGAAAATCAGAAACCGAAGACATACAAAATCAGGACAAAACAGGAACCAAAGCAAACAGACAAAAACCTCCACCACATGAAAAGAAGCGAACTCCCGAAATGGGAGTAAGACCAGGTGCCAAGGAAGAGTAAGCATCTCCTGCTTGCATGCAACACCCGCCGCTTCAATTCGGTAGAACTGTTACATCCGGTTACTTCCATTTCGGAAGACATATAGTACAATCTTTGGTTGGATGGTTCAAATGGTCTATGACCATCCTATTCCTTACATAAACCCTAAATGTTCCCAATGTTTTATTTACAAGAAGTAAATTAAATGAAGTAATGCGGTTCTATCGAATTGAAGCGGCGGGTGTTGCATGCAAGCAGGAGATACTTACTCTTCCTGGGCACCAGGTCTCACTCCCATATCGGGAGTTCGCTTCTTTTTGTATGGTGGATGTTTTTGTTTGTTTGCTTTGGTTCCTATTTTATCCTGATTTTGTATGCCTTCGGTTTCTGAATTATCGATTTTGAGCTGTATACAGGGATATGGTCATTATCCATATTTGTCATTGTAATATCAACCTCGGCCTCCGGCCTCGGTCAGAATTATAGACTTCATCGGGTCTTTAAAATGGCATAATAACTCAACCAAGTCCATATTTGTGTAATAATACACTAACATTAGAATAAACACATTATCCTAAAATAGATATTAAATTAAAATTGGTAATAGTGTTTCCAATCAATGAAGTTCTTCGTTCGTATTAATTGCCTTATTGAATGGCTATCAGAGTCTATCTCCAGGGACATGGAAATCCCTACCGGGTGTCCAGGATATGCTCCTACATTTTCATGTCCATGAACGCATCTGATGATTGATTATTCTTCTCCAATCTCCGTTCAAAATGAGATAATATCTTAATGTTTTTCATATTTTGATTGACTAACGCAGCAATCAAGTATAATGTCTCAATTGACGTTACAGTTAAAATGCATGTGAAAATGTTTTCTTAACCCATATAGATTAGAAATGGAAATATTTTGCAAATATTATCATGGATATCCCTGCATGTCCACTGTGGGAGAAATATTAGTCATATATCCGAATGAAATGATGAAAACTTTCGTATGCTGGCATACTTCTGCCTCCTACATGCAAGATATTTTATAGATATTATTTCAACATGCATATCAATATGTTGACATGCAAGTCAAATATGTTGACATATGTTGATATGCAACATATTTTGTCACATGCAAGATAAATATGTCAACATGCAAGATAATTATGTTGATATGCAAGACAGTGAAGATGCATTTTACAATAATTAAGTTGCATGTCGACATACTAAATAAGTTGCATGTTGACATAAATTAGTTGCATGTAGGGGACAGACGTATGCCACAATACTTTCGGTTTAAAATTTCGATACTTACCCGGTCTGTGGAATTTACATCACATCCACTCTTTATACAGTGCCTAAGTGCTGCATTATCTCCTCTTTTAGCGGCATGGAATATATCGTCACTCATTTCATTGTTCTTTTATCTGCATAATAAAGAGTGCATAAGGATACTGTTATAATCATGTATCCTAAAGTAATATGATTAGCACAACCTAGTGCCCTATATCTTACTCCGTGTAAAAATAACAGATTTTTTTGCATCAAAATGATAGCCAAATCATGTTCTTCCTCTGGAAAGCGGTTGTGCCCAACTCTCTTGCCAAAACTAACGAAATATAGTTCGGGGTTAGATTCTTGATATAAAATGATTATCAATGATTATTATCGTCTAGATGTAAATTTCTCGAGCATCACTGACGAGGGTTTAGTACCCAAAACGTGCATGTCTGGTCCATGCTGTAAATCTATCAGGGTTTAAATGATGCTATCGAATTTAAAAACGTGAGAGTCACTGCTGGTGGACCAAGAGTCCCCGAGGGCACATGTAGCCAAGTTCAATCAACTTCGGTTGATCGTCTGTCTCTCCAACGCATTTGAAATTTTTTGTTACAAAATTTCTTGAAATTTCTAAACAGTGGGTCCTGTAGCATCATATCCCATCCATTCTGCTACGTCTTTTGGCACATTTTTGGACATAATACTTTTCATACTTTTTGGTCATATTACATTGTTTAGACTAAGGATCACTGACGAGTGTTTAGTACCCGAAACGTGCATGTCTGGACCATGCTGTAAATTTATCAGGTTTTAAATGATGCTATCGATTTTAAAGACGTTAAACATTTGGACTACCTGGTGAGTGTCACTGCTGGTGGACCAAGAGTCCCCGAGGGCACATGTAGCCAAGTTCGATCAACTTTGGTTGATCGTCTGTCTCATCAACGCATTTGACATTTTCTGCTACAAAATTTCTTGAAATTTCTAAAACGTGGGTCCTGTAGCATCATATCCCATCCATTCTGCTACGTCTTTTCGCACATTTTGGACATAATAATTTTCATACTTTTTGGTCATATTACATTGTTTAGACTTAGGATCACTGACGAGGGTTTAGTACCCGAAACGTGCATGTCTGGTCAATGTTGTAAATTTATCAGGTTTCCCCGAGGGCACATGTAGCCAAGTTCGATCAATTTCGGTTGATCGTTTCTTCAACGCATTCTAAATTTCTGTTATCAAAATTTCTTGAAATTTCTAAACAGTGGGTCCTGTAGCATCATATCCCACCCATTCCGCTACGTCTTTCGATACGCTTTTTCGACATTGTAACATTCATACTTTTTTGGCATATTACATTGTTTAGATTTGAGGATCACTGACGAGGGTTAAGTACCCGAAACGTGCATGTCTGGTCCACGTTGCCAATTTATCTGTTCTTAAATGATGCTATTCAATTTGAAGACGTTTACATTTATACCACTTGGTGAGTGTCACTGCTGGTGGACCAGGAGTCCCCGAGGGCACATGTAGCCAAGTTCGATCAATTTCGGTTGATCGTTTCTTCAACGCATTCTAAATTTCTGTTATCAAAATTTCTTGAAATGTCTAAACAGTGGGTCCTGTAGCATCATATCCCAGCCATTCTGCTACGTCTTTCGATACGCTTTTTCGACATTGTAACATTCATACTTTTTTGGCATATTACATTGTTTAGATTTGAGGATCACTGACGAGGGTTAAGTACCCGAAACGTGCATGTCTGGTCCACGTTGCCAATTTATCTGTTCTTAAATGATGCTATTCAATTTGAAGACGTTTACATTTATACCACTTGGTGAGTGTCACTGCTGGTGGACCAGGAGTCCCCGAGGGCACATGTAGCCAAGTTCGATCAATTTCGGTTGATCGTTTCTTCAACGCATTCTAAATTTCTGTTATCAAAATTTCTTGAAATTTCTAAACAGTGGGTCCTGTAGCATCATATCCCAGCCATTCTGCTACGTCTTTCGATACGCTTTTTCGACATTGTAACATTCATACTTTTTTGGCATATTACATTGTTTAGATTTGAGGATCACTGACGAGGGTTAAGTACCCGAAACGTGCATGTCTGGTCCACGTTGCCAATTTATCTGTTCTTAAATGATGCTATTCAATTTGAAGACGTTTACATTTATACCACTTGGTGAGTGTCACTGCTGGTGGACCAGGAGTCCCCGAGGGCACATGTAGCCAAGTTCGATCAATTTCGGTTGATCGTTTCTTCAACGCATTCTAAATTTCTGTTATCAAAATTTCTTGAAATTTCTAAACAGTGGGTCCTGTAGCATCATATCCCACCCATTCTGCTACGTCTTTCGATACGCTTTTTCGACATTGTAACATTCATACTTTTTTGGCATATTACATTGTTTAGATTTGAGGATCACTGACGAGGGTTAAGTACCCGAAACGTGCATGTCTGGTCCACGTTGCCAATTTATCTGTTCTTAAATGATGCTATTCAATTTGAAGACGTTTACATTTATACCACTTGGTGAGTGTCACTGCTGGTGGACCAGGAGTCCCCGAGGGCACATGTAGCCAAGTTCGATCAATTTCGGTTGATCGTTTCTTCAACGCATTCTAAATTTCTGTTATCAAAATTTCTTGAAATTTCTAAACAGTGGGTCCTGTAGCATCATATCCCACCCATTCTGCTACGTCTTTCGATACGCTTTTTCGACATTGTAACATTCATACTTTTTTTGGCATATTACATTGTTTAGATTTGAGGATCACTGACGAGGGTTAAGTACCCGAAACGTGCATGTCTGGTCCACGTTGCCAATTTATCTGTTCTTAAATGATGCTATTCAATTTGAAGACGTTTACATTTATACCACTTGGTGAGTGTCACCGCTGGTGGACCAGGAGTCCCCGAGGGCACATGTAGCCAAGTTCGATCAATTTCGGTTGATCGTTTCTTCAACGCATTCTAAATTTCTGTTATCAAAATTTCTTGAAATTTCTAAACAGTGGGTCCTGTAGCATCATATCCCACCCATTCTGCTACGTCTTTCGATACGCTTTTTCGACATTGTAACATTCATACTTTTTTGGCATATTACATTGTTTAGATTTGAGGATCACTGACGAGGGTTAAGTACCCGAAACGTGCATGTCTGGTCCATGTTGCCAATTTATCTGTTCTTAAATGATGCTATTCAATTTGAAGACGTTTACATTTATACCACTTGGTGAGTGTCACTGCTGGTGGACCAGGAGTCCCCGAGGGCACATGTAGCCAAGTTCGATCAATTTCGGTTGATCGTTTCTTCAACGCATTCTAAATTTCTGTTATCAAAATTTCTTGAAATTTCTAAACAGTGGGTCCTGTAGCATCATATCCCACCCATTCTGCTACGTCTTTCGATACGCTTTTTCGACATTGTAACATTCATACTTTTTTGGCATATTACATTGTTTAGATTTGAGGATCACTGACGAGGGTTAAGTACCCGAAACGTGCATGTCTGGTCCACGTTGCCAATTTATCTGTTCTTAAATGATGCTATTCAATTTGAAGACGTTTACATTTTAAATGATGCTATCGAATTTAAAGACGTTTAACATTTGAACTACTTGATGAGTGTCACTGCTGGTGAACCGAGAGTCCCCGAGGGCACATATAGCCAAGTTCGATCAACTTCGGTTGATCGTCTATCTCTTCAACGCATTTGTAATTTTCTGTTACAAAATTTCTAAAACGTGGGTCCTGTAGCATCATATCCCATCCATTCTGCTACGTCTTTTGGCACATTTTTGGACATAATAATTTTCATACTTTTTGGTCCTATTACATTGTTTAGACTAAGGATCACTGACGAGTGTTTAGTACCCGAAATGTGCATGTCTGGTTAATGCCGTACATTTATCAGGTTTCAAATGATGCTAACGAATTGAAAGACGTTTAATATTTGAACTACTTGGTGAGTGTCACTGCTGGTGGACCTAGAGGCCCCGAGGGCACATGTAGCCAAGTTCGATCAACTTCGGTTGATCGTCTGTCTCTTCAACAGATTTGAAATTTTCTGTTACAAAAATTTTTGAAATTTCTAAAACGTTGGTCCTGTAACATCATATCCCATCCATTCTGCTACGTCTTTGGCACACTTTTGGACATAATAATTTTCATACTTTTTGGTCATATTACATTGTTATGACTAAGGATCACTTACGAGGGTTTAGTACCCGAAACGTGCATGTCTGGTCCATGCTGTAAAGGGCAAGGGGTGGTTAGGGGGTTTCTAGGCCCAAAATCGTTGCTAATTCCAAAGATTTAAAAATATTGAAATTGAAACTAAAATTCGTAAAAGGAAGCTTGTCTTTAATAGATTCATCATGAAAAATGTTTAATTTCATTTTTTCGTTAGAGTTATCCCCCTTTGAAATCACCTATGAAACCGGAAATGAACAAAAAATCAATACATTTTTACATTTAATAGCAAAATTAGACTTGGCGACATCAAAACAACAAGTTAATATTTTTTCTGTATATCCGTATAAGTATTTTGTAAATGCTTTGAAAATATGAATCTGTTGTTTTCATGTGGCCACCTAGAAAACGGAAGGAAATCAATGACTGTTACCATACGAGCGGGTCGTTTTTGAAACAAAAAAACACCTTTTAACTTAATAATACAAGAATTATTTGAGTAAAATCGATACAATTCAATAGATTTTGTTTTGTTGTTATTGATGATATTTATTATTTATTCCCACATGCACGAAATCATATAATACAGACAAAATGTCTTTCAAAAGTTTATTATCCTCGTAACGTAACGGATATTCATGACGACAGAATGACGTCATACTGAATATATGACGTCATATATGTTCGCGACTTTGATATTGCTTGTATTTTGAGAAAAAATCAAAGTCAAAGTGATCATTTCATATGCATATTGAATCGAAATGACAGAGTATCTAAATGGGTACAGTCGGCATTTATAAAATATGTCAAACTTTAAGCCAGCGCAGCACATTTAAGGCCTTCCATGACGTCATTAACAAAATTTGATGTCAGTTTTGATAGCTATTTTCAGGGAATTATTAAATTGTCCAAATAAGATGAAATGAAATAGTTTATGTATCAGTATAGGTGATATATCATAATTAATCTGTTAATTATTGATATATGCTCCCCGAACGTCGGGTTGTCACGTGACACGTATATTTTCGTAGATCAACACTGGTCATACAAAATCAGACGGCGCAAGGTGAAACCTTATCATTCAAAGAAAATATTGATACCATACTACAAAGGGGGGCTTTATTTACCTACTTCTTGCTGGGGAAATCTTTGATAAAGAACGACTACTTGAAAAATCGAGAAAAATGTACCCATTTCATAAAAAATTACCGACACTGGCACGAATGGCAGAGAATTTAAAAGAAACTATAGAATGTAAACGATTCCCCCAGTTGAATCATTGAAGAACACCTATCACTTAAAATGTGTGCAAAATTTCACTTTAATTTATGTACAGTAACATCTTGCGCCAATGCAGTTTTTCTGACAGATCCTAATCGGTAGTTATTTCGTTTACCAAATAAACGTTCTGTGGAATCAGATTTAATCAAGGGACGTAATCGCGTTAATTGCTCTCTGTAAATTCCGTTTTAATTTTTTAAATGTTAATTTGAATAAACTTTTCATTTCATCATGTGAAAAAAAAAACATCAAGCAATATTTATTCAAGTCTGTTGAATTTCATTTCACTTTTTGTATATTGAGGGGTAAATCGCGGGAAAAAAAGGAGGGAGGGGAGGAGGGGGCGCCACGCCGGGTGTCGGTCGTGCCAGTTACCGTGCTAACCCATGAACCCAATATACATGTTAACATGATGCTGCATAATATCGGACATGCATTAGAATTGCATGGATTGATTATATTATTTCGTAATATTTATTTACATACATTATACGTCCCTTTAAAAATCATTACAGAAAAAAAAACTTGTTCGACTTATGACGCCTTTGGCCGCAATAGGATCGATAACATACATAAATTCTTCACTGTTTATCCCAAAATTTACGTTATGGATTCTTTGCTTTCTTATTTTAAGAAAGGAGACCTTATCTACTATATACTAGTATAGTCCTATGCTCCAACATCCAATATTATTTTTTCTAGACATCGGGAAAAAAATAAGGGTAAAAAAAAATAATAAAACTGATATTGTTTGTTTCCCAGCAAAAAAAAAAGCAAAACAAAACAAAATTTGATCTAGATTGGAAATAGAGGAATCGGCAAATTCCGTGGATGATGTCCATTGTCATATTAACATACTGATTTAAAATTCAATTTCAATGTGTCAGAAGACGCATAGGCACTGTTTCTTTTTTTTTTTTAATATTTGTCAGTGTATGTTTTCTATAACAAAAATAAATAATGATAAAAAAAAACAACAAAAAAAAAAAACAACAACAAAAAAAAAAAAACAAAAAAACAAGCCATGTAAAAGCTTAGCTGACATTGACATTGAAAAGCACTTATAATTGACAACTTGCAATTGCATGCAGAAGTTGATGAAAATTGAAAGTAAAGCGTGACCTCGAGTTTCTATTCATCACCCACGCTGCACTGACATTGGGAATCTTCTGCTCGATTTTATTTAATTGAATTTCATAATTATGTTTTATTTGAATTCCATGTCCCCTGAAAGTGAATTAACACTTATAGATTCTTCATGAGATCGACGATATACATGGTAGTGCGTTTGACAGAAATTTAAAGAGCGGTCATTGATTTATGGGGCCGGGAAAGGGGGTGGGTCGGGCAAGAGGACTTTTCAGTGTATGTATAACGGCTTTGTTTTGGGTGGTTTTTTTCTCTCCTTTTGTTTGCATTTTCCGATCATGAATTTATTTGATAGTCGTCCGGACAGGATTATTATTTACAGCAGATGCAAAATTCAGAGATTTTTGGGGTCAAATCTATAGCCGGATTTCATGCAGCAATCATCTTTCCCTTCGCCTTTCAAAATATTCGAAAGGTTACTCCTTTATTATGATATCGGATCCTTGTCGTAACAAACATTTGTATGTATATGATCAATAAATGTGCCTCGGAATGGTCGAGCAGCAATCCTACCTTGTTTCATTATTCCCGATAAATTTCGTGACAACGTAATGGGAGGGGGGGGGGGGGGACAACAGACAAAGTGATCCAACAAAATTGAGATAAACGACTGTCCTATGACAAATTTGATGTAAGCATTAAGCAAATTTGTTGAATATTTTCAGTATTTCAAATTTGTTATTTGACCGATGACCCAATCTTATTTTTTTTTTTGCATTGTAGATATCAAATAAGATACACGTAATTGTAAAGCTGGAACAAATTAATGGTGCGTGAATAACTCTTGCCAGGAGCTTGAGATTATTTGTCATTTTTTTCCTAACACCATAAGAGTGACCGACATTTTAATAACTGGTATCATGGGACCTTTCCTTAACAGCCACCTTGTACGAGATATTCTGCAAGCACAGCAATAATTTATTTACGTGTCTTTGTTACATACCATGCAGGTGTCAGTAGCTACATGTATCTTTTGAAAGCAAAGTCTTAAATTTCAAATCTTCGTATCTGCTCTTGCCATGCACATAGGAATTTGTGTACATGTTGACCTTGAAAGCCCTCTCATGCTTCAGGCAGACAAACTATCGAAACAAAAGCAATTTACCCCCCCCCCCCCCCCCCTCTCCGCTCTTGGAGATTTGAGCATGAACTCTAGTACAGATCAATTATAGGAGACATGAATTTTCTTTATTATATATTCAAAGTAACATTTCTTCATCTGTAATGTGTGTGGTTGTTCAAAGTTATTATTCAAGTATTCATTCTTCAAGGCGAGGATCTGAAATAGAAAAAAAATTCATAATTCTACAAGTTAGTTATATAACATACATGTATGTCCTAGCGACATAAATTACAAAGAATTCACAGTAATATATTATTATTTCATGAATATCTAAATAAGCTTGTTATGGCTATAGTTTTAGATTATTCACTATAGATAGTAAATGCATTTATTTTATTTGACTTCTTTTTTAAATCATTATAATATTCCTAAATAGGCAAAACAAATGTTACTCTACACAAAAATTAAAAAATTCTGTACCTGCAAAAATATCCAAAATGAACAGTACTGTGTGGCTAAGATACATGCATGTGTTTCTGAAACTTTCACAGTGTGTGACAATATTTCTTTTCATGCAGCTGCTGGTGTGAAATCCATTCTAAGTTAATATTCTGAAAAAAAAAACAATAATTGGTATTTGAATATTTCAATATTTCGGTGCACATACTACTGCAAGTATAACTTAGTTACTGTACAAGTGTACTCAGATGCAAACATTTTTATAGGTACATGTTATGAAAACAACATATACATGGGCATGGGCACATTAGTATCACATTCGCCCTTCTTTCCTCTTCATTCAACTTTCGTACGAACTGATATGATAATCTACAAGTGTCTCAACTATTCACATAAAGTTTAGCTACTATTCAGCTTTGCAGTAACAGTGTAAAAGTAAAACGCGTTGAAATTCTGTCATTTACACATACATTTCACACATGTCTCTTGGTAATCCAACGAGTTTCCTTTTAATTCTATGAATAAATTGATTCCATGATGTAATTGTACTATTCTAAGATATTTCCTTCATATAGCACCAGTTATTGAAGTTTGATATCGCTTTTTTACTTACCAAAATCTGCCTTTTTTTCGTTTTACCCGCTCTGTTAACTGTTGATTCGCACCTGTTCGTCACCTCAAGCTTCTAAGTAACACAGATCGCATTCTTTGGTGTACGGGGTCACAGAGTACAGATATAGATTAGGGGTCTTCTCAAAAGTATATTGACTCGGCGATGGGTTAGTGATGAAGTAATATGTTTTGTTTTTTGTATAAATGCAATTTTATCTAGTAAATAAAGGAATCAACGATAACGAAAGCTAATAAATGTGTTGCTACCTAACCTGACGACACGGGGTCCATGACGTCATATGACGTTACGTTATTTGGCGGAAAAACTTCCACGTCATTTCTATGGAAGGCCTTAAATGTGCTGCGAGAATAAACGTATAAAAATATTTTGAAATAAAAAAAAACCATGAAAAAAACGAACAATAAACAAGAAAAAGGAGAAAAACTAAACAAACAACATTAACACCCCAAACACACAAAAAAGTCAACCAATATAACCCTCCGTTAAAAAAGTATTCATTTCATATCAAATTGAGAAATGAAGGCCATGTAACATAGACACCACTGCGTATGAACTGCCGTCCACGAGATGTACTTATTTTTGCAAATTCAGGGAAAAATATCTCCCGTGTCTCATTTTCGACTGAGAAAAATCTTTTATTTATATCAATATTAAGGAAAATTGTTTGTACACAATACTCGCAGAGTGTCCGTTACCTTGGAATGACGCGCCGTGTCCGTCTGGACAATTTTCGTTAATATTGACAGCATATTTTCTATAAAACATTTTCATGAAATAAAAAAATAAATAATCATCATCTTAGTTCGGGGAGATTTATTTCAACATATATTGATAATTACAGTCAGCATAAAATCAGGGCGTTTAGAAAGAAGGAAAATACATACTGTACATACTGTACATACTGAAAAATTCAGCTCCCTTTATTTCGTAATCTATCTAGTTAGAGCTGAATGTAAATAAGACTGTAAAATGATGCAAGCAATACAGTAGACATTATTGAATGCTAAACTGGAAGGTATTATAGGTGGCGCTATAATAAGCAATTTTATGTTTTAATTATTGAATACTAATAAACATTATCCGCACACTGTTGAATTTCTAATTCTAGCATGACTTGATTCTTATTCCCTATTAAGACAACAGACGGGAGCCGGGCTCTATTCTCCAATATAGGCCCTATAGCGATAAGCCACGCCTACCCATGTTCTGAAAGCAGATAAACCGACAGGAACTGGTTTAGTTTGGTGCGGCTCGGTAATAAATGTGATTGGCTGAGGACGCTCGGGCATTATGAGACAATAGAGCCCGGCTTGTCGTTTTTTATTTCTTAAATCGATCCCTTTCTATGTAAAAACAACGTGACTGGTGTAATTAATAACTATATAATCATGCGGCGGTGGATCTAGGGTTTCTGAGAAAGGGGGGCCTAAGAAAAGTTTTAAAGAAAATTGTTCATAGTGAAAAGGGAACAAAAATCAAGAAGTCTTACTGAGCGGTACTGTAGCCAACGCATCATTGAATTATTAATTTATTTCAATATTTTATTTACTTATTTTTCTTTTTTTTTTGATAAGGGGTGCATCAAAAGGTTGTGTTGAAATAAAGACATGCGATGTTATTCTTGAAACTTGCGAGCGATAGAAAGAAAAAAAAAGTCTATCTGACCACCACAAAGAGGGGATCGGAGCACACTCATACCCCTCTAAATTTGCAATTCAAATACATTAGCAAAGACATCACAATGCAAAGTTAGCTGAAAAAAAGAGAATCAAATAGTGCTAAATAATTCTGAATCAATGACTTTTTGCGAAAGAGGGGGGGGGGGGGGGGGGCTTCGTTTTTCTGCTTCATCTGGGCTGATCTTCTGGGGATGAATCGGACGAGAAAAAATTCAGCCTGAAAAAAGGGGGGTTAAAATAGGTTTGCTGGGTTACCGGAAATACACATATTTTTTTAAAAAGGCCTTGGTGAAAAGTATCATTATAACTCAAGATTTCCATAAGTCAACAAAGGGGTGTCCCAATTACCCCTAATTAAATTATAGTGAAACCTACCATGTACATATACTAGTATTATATCGTGATATTGATAGAATATCTACACAATTAATAGCAAAAATAGAATATAGCAGCAAATGACCTACAGACAGCGTTACATTACCATGTGATAGTAACGTCATATATGACGTCAAAATCAGTGTAAAATATTGCTGACCATCCTGTCTTCAAATGAGTGTAGAATCGCAACGGGATGTCCGATGCTCAAAATTTAAATTGATTTATACTCTGTAAATCCTGTATTTTCAATGTTCAATATTTGTCCCAGTTTTGAAATTAGGCCGATTTTGGTACTTACCGCCCCTTGCCCTTTATCAGGTTTTAAATGATGCTATCGAATTAATAGACGTTGAACATTTGAACTACTTGGTGAGTGTCACTGCTGGTGGACCAATAGTCGCCGAGGGCACATGTAGCCAAATTCGATCAACTTCGGTTGATCGTCTGTCTCTTCAACGCCTTTGAAATTTTCTGTTACAAAATTTCTTGAAATTTCTAAAACGTGTGTCCTGTAGCATCATATCCCATCCATTCTGATACGTCCTTTGGCACATTTTTGGACATAATAATTTTCATACTTTTTGGTCATATTACATTGTTTAGACTAAGGATCACTGACGAGTGTTTAGTACCCGAAACGTGCATGTCTTGTCAATGCTGTAAATTTATCAGGTTTTAAATGATGCTATCGAATTTAAAGAACTTTAACATTTGAACTCCTTGGTGAGTGTCTCTGCTGGCGAACCAAAAGTCCCCGAGGGTACATGTAGCCAAGTTCAATCACCTTCGGTTGATCGTCTGTCTCTTCAACGCATTTGACATTTCCTGTTACAAAATCGTTTGAAATATCTAAAACGTGGGTCCTGTAGCATCATATCCCATCCATTCTGCTACATCTTTTGGGACTTTTTTGGACATAATAATTTTCATATTTTTTGGTCATATAACATTGTTTAGACTAAGGATCACTTACGAGGGCTAAGTACCCGAAACGTGCATAGCTGGTCCATGCTGTAAATTTATCAGATGTTAAATGATGCTATCGAATTTAAAGACGTTAAACATTTGAACTTCTTGGTAAATGACACTGCTGGTGGACCAATAGTCGCCGAGGGCACATGTAGCCAAGTTCGATCAACTTCGGTTGATCGTCTGTCTCTTCAACGCCTTTGAAATTTTCTGTTACAAAATTTCTTGAAATTTCTAAAACGTGGGTCCTGTAGCATCATATCCAATCCATTCTGCTACGTCTTTTGGCACATTTTTGGACATAATAATTTTCACACTTTTTGGTCATATTACATTGTTCAGACTAAGGATCACTGACGAGGGTTTAGTGCCCGAAACGTGCATGTCTGGTCAATGCTGTAAATTTATCAGGTTTAAATGATGCTATCGAATTTAAAGACGTTTAACATTGATGCATTTTGTAGCCATACGTCCTCTCCCTACAATATTTTAGGTGAACTATTATCTTATGTTGGGGAATTTGCACACTGTAGAAAGAGGAATAACTACGGAAGCGTATAGGTAGCATACTGTTGTTGTGTTGTAACTATATTTCTTGATATACAATTGATTTAAATATAGTGATATATTGTTATAAGTTGCTTTACTTATATCAATAAAAGGATATATTTTATTGACATTTCAGAACTTTCTATGTGGCATTGTCTAGTTAATTTCAATTTATGAACACAACTTTTATCAACTTTTAGATTAAGTTGATGAAGCTATATTGCCATTTTGTATAATACGGCGGGAATACTAAGTGGTATACCGTGAATACAGGAAGGGACGGACGTTTAGATCTACTTAGACCCTGATTCGTAACGTTATTTTCTCTTTGAATGAGGAGTAAACATATAACTGCGACTGATTTTTTGTTGGTTGCGAAGCATATCGACGAACAGTGATCATTTCTGTCATCTGTCTGTCCATCTGTGTGTCCGTCTGTTTGTCTTTTAATGTCATACCCCATACGTTTGTATGACGTATGACATTCAATTTGATATTTCATACCTGCATTCGTGTGACATGACCATTCTACAGATACCGTGCATTTTTTCCCTCTGACCTAGACCTTTGGGTTCGACCTACTTTTGAAATACTTTAAAACATTGGTTATAAATCTTTAAATGGTAAATGATAAGGATTTCATATTTCTGTATATTTCTTTTAACAAGACCTTTCTGTTGAAACCAAGAATTTTGGCATTATGATTTTGACCTGCCTGTTTGACATATAGCCCTGGAAGGCGACACGTATGTTCCTTGCTTTGAATAGTTAATCCTGACATGGTCGCCATAGCACTTTCTATATAGATATAGTCTCAGATAGTGTATGCTGTTAGTCCAGTCAATATACAATTTTACCTCAAACTAATTGCAACACAAGGTCTGTTAGTTTCAATTGTTAAAATAAGACACTGGTAAGGTACTGAAAAAAGTTTTTCAAAAATATCCCCGTGGAAAGTGCTTTAATCGTCACGTTAATTGTTCAGTTTTCAGAAGGCGTGACTGGTCTCCCGTACTTTGCACGTAAAGTAAGTTCCGGAATAGGTCATTGTATTTTAATAACTTGCTATCTTATTGTAAAAGTTAGAAAATGGAATAAAATTGCTGCATAGCTTAATTAAAACGAGGTAAATATACTTTTGTAACAAAAGATGAGTTTACCCGATCGATTTATATGAATTTATGGAAAACATTTTATCGACGTTTCACCATTTCCGGTTAAATTAAAGTTTCCACTATCTATCTTCCCCATATTGTTCAATTGAATAAAACATCAAAATCATAAGAATTTCGGTTTAAATCACATAATTGAATTATTCTTAGTAAATTAAACACGTTAGAAATTTTCTTATCACTAAATACGGTGGGTCACGGTAAATTAGTCTTTTAAGTATGGAGGCCCTTTAGTGTATAAATTCAACATTATATTACTTGTGACTTATTTTATAGATTATTTGTTAACTTCTTTTTCGTATTTTCGTAATTATTTCTATTTTTACTTATTTGAAAGAGTATGAACCACTTTTCAAAAATAAAAATGTGAATAAATCAGAAATAATTTAGTAAATGAACATGGAATTTTGTGTATGTGTTTTTGATTTGCATCAAAGTGCATCAATAATTTTCACATTTCTTTTTCATTTTGTTATATTTCATTTTGCTTTCAATTGAAACTCGAAATGTATAATGTTTGAACATGTTTCATTTGCTTATGATTTGCTTTTTCCCTTTGAGTTCGTTTTTCAGCATTCGGATTTTTTTTTTTCGAGTTTCGAATACTGGGAAACTAATCTATGTATTGAAGTAAGATGGTAAGATATTTTACACATGCTATTCGGATACAACTAGAATAATGAATTTTCACAGGTGTTTGCTGAAACAATATACAGCAATAAAAAGATAAAAAAAAACATAAAAAAAAACCCCAAACAAACATGCAATCCCGATAATCATTGAAATAATTGTTTTTGTCTTTTGTTTGTTTGTTTGTTTGTTTTGTTCTATGGCGATTCCTACTCAGTTCCGTCGTAATGCAGTCGATTACTTGTACGATTACATTTAGATGGGATCCCGATAAAAACGTTTAAATACACAAATATTTAATAAAACATTTCAAATACATAATATTTAAAGCCATTTTTAAAGTAATTTTCTAAGATAATCCTAACTACCCCCCCCCCCCCCCAAAAAAAATAGTAATAATAAATGAATAAATAAAATAAATAAAAAAAATAATAAATAAATAAAAATCTGTCTCCTTCAATTTTGCAAGTTCACAATCAATGCAAAATTGCGTACTTTGATGATGTTACAATAAGATAAAATAGATAAGATAAGATAGATTATATCGATAAACAAAGCGCAAACAGAACTGAACTCATGACAATTATTTTTTGATGAATTTTAACAGAGAAAAAATGTGATCCAGCGAAAAGGAATCCACCCTGAAGAAGGCTTCGGCCGAAACGTTGGGACTGACCTATATTTATTGACTGTGTTATGAATTGTTTCCATATTTTGGAATAAAAAAGACAGAATAAGATAAAAGTTCTAAGGCAGTATAGCCTCTTTTAATGCATCTAAGCGAGTAGGATGAGGAACTTTTACAGATCCAGTATCTTCTATAGCAAGATATATTTACTCGTGATTATGTATTTTCTGAGTCTTTCTTACATTGAACCATCATATCTCTTCCACTTGTTAAGACCGATGATGTCGATAAATGAAAGTCCTGATGTCTACTTAAAGACGATATACTCGGGTGGTTTCATGTCATCTGCTATGTAAAGGTCACTGATCAGTGAATCTTTCTGTCTGTCTCGTAGTCACTCTTTCACACGAATAACTGTAATTAAATATGCCTTGTACATTTATCAATCTTTCAGAAATTGTCGAACATGGTAAGATTCAACATTCATTGATGGCCAAGGCCAATGTCACATATTTTGGGCAACCATGTTATGCTATAGGCAACGTTTTCGAACAGTGTATAGTTCATCCGCGTTTCTATCATATATAAACTGTCTTGGTTTTTTTTTGGTATTTTTCTAGAACAGAAATAACAAAAGGCAGTGAAGGAAACCATTGATACTGTGCAACTGATTGAACAAGAATTTAACATCTAAAACATGACAAAATCCTGGTGATCCATATGCATCGTATTCTAGATACGACATCGTGAAACCATCGAATAGGCTTCGTTAATACATCGGAAGCATTCCGACGTATGTCATTCGGATATATTTTATGATAAAAATCGTCCCCAAATAACCATATACGGGCGTAACTTCGTACGAAATTGAAAATTGCATATTCGTTTGTCAATCGGATATCAAAATCGTGACAGTGTGAAGCCGGCATATGGCTGAAAAAAACCCCATTTAATATCATTTTGATAACTGCATGTCTACTTGTAACCTCTCAATATAAACATGTTGTGGTTAGCTTTTTTTATATTATTTGGTCAAATTATCATACAACTACACATAAAGAATCATCAACAAACAACAACAATTCGACTATTTCTAGAACAAAAATGTATAAGCATCTTGATTATGAACATTGGAGAATCTAAAATTGACCCCCCCCCCTTTTACACTATGTTTCCAGCAACCACGGAGGTCACGTTTTAAGCCACCGTGGACGAAACATGGTGACCGTGAGACAACGTAGGCGAACGGGATTGACAAAGGTAACTAGCCGTGATTGCCGGGGCTGACGGATCAAATGTCTATACTGTCAAAACTTTTGCCACGGCACCCCACGGTGTAGACGACCTACTTTAGAAACCACAGTAAAACGATACGCGACGAAACGTGACGGTACGTTACAGACCGCAACAAAACCTGGGACAGTGTCCGAAGCGGAACGGAAAGCAAAAATATGACTCGGCAACTTGCGATCATAATGAAGTTGAGTTACGGTCTGTCACGTTTAGGGCAGATGTGAGATTTATCCAGGTGTGCCACGATTTCTCACGGCGAGCTAAGGAGTATGTCAACCGTTTTGTCACGTTTAATCACGGTACGTCCAGACTTATTACGGATTATTTCAAGTTCTACTACAGCCTTGCACGATACGCACGGTCACACAAAAAGTATAACCAGCCAACCTTTTTTTGCAGCTCTTTGTGTCTCCTTTTCCCGGCGGTCACGGTTAATCGTAGTGGGCCATAACAGAACTTTGAAGGTTCTGTGGCCAACTTGATTGAATCGTAACAAAGCGTGACAGACCTTATCAGAACGTGGAAGGTCGTGAGGAAACGTACAATCGTCCATAACAAGCCGCAGGTTGAAACGCAGTGCCATTTGGTCTTCAGGATTCAGGAGCCGCGGCTCGTCAAGGATACCTTGGTAGACCGTGCAATAAACGTAACGAGACCTAACAGAACATGAATACCAAGATAAAAACTGACAAAAATCCCACAGATAGCTACGTTTTGGACCGCCATGGTCACCGGGAACATAGTGAAACATTCTTCATTTCTTGGTTGTTTAAATAACACAAATTGAGAAGTGAAATGCATTTTTCGTGATTTTATCATCAAAATTACTTTTTTTTTTCAAAAAAAAGATAGCAGATGTTATGACAATTGTCAACTTACAGTCATTAAATTACAGTGGTGTAAGCAGAATAACTGTAGAATCAAATAAATTTAACATTCATTGATATATTATGTGTTTTAGAATTATTTTCCAGTTTTCAGCGATTTTTGATCAATATTTTTTAATTTTCCCCCAAAACACGAGTTTCCACGGGGTTAATTTTGGTAAACTTTTGATATGTTTTAGATAAAACATTGTACTTACTAAATCAGTTGAGAAAGTTTGTGTTGCAATTTTTTGAGGTTGAGGCCATATTTGTGCTATTTTGACTGGACTATTTGTAGATGTTGTTTTCATGTTCAAGCGTGCACATCGACGGCGAGTGCGGCCAGGCAAATACGGGATACTTACTTCTCTGGGTACCTGGTCCCAATTCTAGCTTGCTAGTGGTCCATCGATGCTAAATCTAGTGCTCTATTGTGAGTGCTGTTGTAATTTGGTGTTCCTTGTACTTTTTGCGTTTCTTTCTGTGCGTTTCTGCTCTGTATTTTGCATTGGGTGTTATGGGGTTTTGCTGTGTGTGCTGCAATCGGGTGTTGTTGGAAATCCCATCCTTTCTTTTGCAAACAATTGATGTGATTTTGTAGCCTATCGCATTTCGCATCCAAAGATCAAAGTCACTGCTGCACTCTGAAAAAAAAACTTTAGTTACCTTTATCGATTGACCTTAGTCTAAAGAAAAGAATTTAGCGGATTCACATTGCAGTGTTATTATACGCCCGCCAAAAATGGCGAGGGTATATGGTGATGCACATGTCTGTCCGCGTGTACGTCCGTCCGTCCAACCTGTTGTTTATGGACATTTAAAGGAAAACCTTTTCATACCTTCAAATCATTTCCTGGATATAGCTTTTACATCAAGAAATACAGGTCAAGTCGCTTAATATGGATAATGTCGCTTTATAACGTGCAGAGAGCAGACCCCCCCCCCCCCCCCTATTTAACAACAAAAATCAAACGGCTGCTTTTACTAAGATCCTGGATTCTTCAATTCATGTGCGGATCCATAGGACTAAGCACCTCCGATCGAGAGCTTCCAGTCTTTACCGTCCGTCGAAAATCCTTTGAATTGTGTTATTATTGACAAACATCAAATAATAGCTGCAACGACTGGTTTCTCTTGCTAAAAGACGTTTTCATAATGCATTTCTCATGTCTCGAAGCCTCCATTTATGCATTTTATATCAAATCAGATGACTTTGATATATATAATAATTTTCCTGGACTAGATAATATACTAGTAAAGCCTAGTTTTCTAATAGTTTTATTCAATTTCAATAGCAATGTCGAGACAGGTCTGAGTATGAAATTTACATAGATTTTTATTATGACGTAAGCATACCTGCAAACTAAGTTCAACTAAAGCACTCCGAATGAGTCTGTTCTTCGGATGCTGTTTATACCCTTCTTAAAACCTAATGATCAATTGGGGGCGGACAGGGGTTACCTCTCTCCTCCCCCTCCCCCTCCTTCCCTCTCCTTTTCACACTTCCCTAACCTCCCCCTCCCGCCCCTTCTCTCCCTCCTTCCTCCCCCTCTCTCTCCCCCCCCCCGCCCCCTTCCTCCCGCCTCCTTTCACCCTGTCCACCTCTTTATCAATTGTTTAAAGATTTTCAAAAGTAGGTCAATCGCAAAGGTTAAAGTCACAAGGTCGAAAAATGCACGGTATCCTTAGAAAGGTCTTGTTATACGGAATACAGGTATCAAATGTCAACGCCCTACATTCTACAAAGGTATGGTTTGTGACACTAAAGGTAGGATATACAGGCAGACGGACACACAGATGGACAGACAGGCAACAAAAATTATCACTGAGTGTCGTTATGCTTCTCAACCAACAAAAATTAGTCGCAGTTATAGGTTTACTCCTTATTCAGTGAGAAAATAACCCACGTTAAGAATCAGGGTCTGAGTAAGTCTACACGTCCGTTCCTTCCTGTATTCACTGTATACCACTTGATATTCCCGCGGTATTAGAAAGATTGCAATATAGCTTATCAACTTAATCTAAAAGTTGATAAAAGGTGTGTTCATAAATTAAAATTAACTACAGAATGCAACATAGAAAGTGCTGAAATGTCAATAAAATAGATCATTTATTGACATAAGTTAAGCAACTTATAACCATATATCATTAAAAGTTGATAAATTGTATATCAAGAAATATAGTTACAACACACTAACAGTATGATACCTATACGCATCCGTAAATAACTCTTAACTGAATCGATGCATTTATCAGAGCACGAAAGTAAGTTAATTCCCTTACATGAAAGAGGGATGATGCTAATAACAATTCACATAAAGATTATGTTGAAAGAAGATAAGAAACAAATTGAAGAAATATCAGTTAATAAGTTTATCTTAAGATTTTAAGGGAAATATTTTCTCAACTTTGACATGTTAAATTGAAATATTGATTATTCATTACTTTGATAGTTCACAGATTGATAAGAACTTAATTACAAATTGATTTTATCTATGAGTTAGAGAGATAGTTGTAATTTCTAAATGTGAAGTACCAGCATATTAAGTTTATTTACGAACAATCCCTCATAATTTAAAATGTCTTGAAGAGTTGTAGACAAACTTATCTTTGAGGGATGAACAATTATCTAGAAATATGTCAATCATACTGTGCGTGTCCCCTCCCAGGTTTAAATACAATATTTCATTTTTTCAATTGTCAGATTTACTTTCATTTTGTCACAGAACTACTTTCTCGCATGCCATAGATTCTGTCAAATAATAGAAGGGAGGGGATCTCCAACAAGACCTTGTTGCAGTACCAACAGCAAAACATGAAAACACCCGATGGATGCAAAAACACAAAAGATGAAAATAGTATGAGACGAAAAAGAGACATAAGACAAGTAAACATCAAACACAAAAGACTACACATAAACCGACGAGACCAATGGGCAACAAGTGCCGATTTGGACGGCCATTTGCCACGCAAGTAGCAAATGGTGTGATTATCCTGGATTACGTGCGCACAACCCTCTTATTTCTCAAAATACACAGAGGTCTCGAAGAACGCACAGTTGTGGTGCAAAACAACATCCTCATTGTAAGCTTACATCACACAAACAAGACTGCAAAACGTAGAGGCCCAAGCAACACAGATGAATATGTAAATGGATACAAAAAGAGGGCGAGCGTAATACAGTCCGTGCTCTGCCTACTGTAGCGAGCTCATGTATGTAACACCCGAGGAGTCCGACTGACATTCAGAGAGGACAGGTGGTCGGGGCCCTGTCTTCTCTAAAGAGATTTGGACAGGGCCCGTCATGGAGTCTCGTCGTCACAGTCAGTCAGAGTTCAAGTTTCAAGGATGCGCTGGTACAAGACTGCAGATTGGTCAAGTACCAAGCCTAGTGTCCGTCTGGTGACATTAGGATCACATCTACGGTATAAAAGGTGTTTGATGAATCTGATGCATTTTCGATGGTTATGCTGCCTACCTTTTATCCTTCTAATTTTGTTTATCATATCACCATAAAAGACAGGTTGTGTAATACCCAAAGTAATGTAATCTGTTCGTGTATAGATCCGAATTTTAAAAGAAGTTGACTGTAATTTTTGTAAAATTTCCAGAATGTCTTAACTAATTTATGAAATCGGAAACCTTGACCTAAAATTTTTTGGTAATTTGTAAATTTCTACTGCAAAAATGCAAAATCTCAGTTCAAGCTCTAGCGTACCGGATGAGCTGTGATATGTAAATGTCTTATGACGGTAATCTTGGAACATCACCGTCAATCCAGGGGAAATTTACCATGTTGAATCCAAAATCATCCCATTTGTCATATACGCTTGTATGAATCTTTCCGTTTACAATTTTGATATTAAGGTCCAAAAATGGTGTTTCTGTATTTGTAACGTTTGCCTTGTTAAGTGATGATTCTTGTGGATAGATTTCATTCTTATATAATTCAAAAGCAGGATTGTCAATAGTTAGAATATCAATCAGATACCTAGAAGTATTATTGAAAATTTCAGATCATCAAATTGTCATTGCTTTTGATATTTTGGATAAATTCTTTTTCATTAGTGTATAGAAATAAATCTGCAACGACAGGCGCACATTTAGTACCCATAGGAATTCCTACAACCTGCTTGTATAGATCCTCACCAAATCTAACATGAATATTGTCCAAGAGGAAGGACAAGGCATTACACAGGTCACTACATGTCCATGATTTGTATTCTGTCGAGGAAAAGAAACCCTCCCATTCAGATGTACAAATGTAAGTTTTCCGCTCTCGATCAAAATACAATTTAATGAGATTAGATGATCGATCATTAATTTTGTCATGAGGAAGTGTGGTGTACATATTAGAGAAGTCGTATGAAGAAATCGTATTGGCTTGGAAATTTCCAAATTTTATCTTGTCAATCACATCCCCTGAATTCTTAATAGACTACAACAAATTTACATCGTTCCTGTTTAGAACCGTTTCACAATATCTAGCTACGTGTTCTTTAATAGCAGTAAGAGCTGATGTGAATAATGTCTCGTGAAATAAACTTTGAAAATTTCAAAGATGTTTTCTTTCCATGACAATGTACAGAACATTTAGTTAATTACACAACGTGAAGTACGAAGTATGGTTTTTAAGCCCGCATCACCTTACATAAATATTCTGGTGCCGTCGACCTACACGAGTCGGAGAATATAGATATCATGGATTTTTACCAGAAAACGGAGATTGAACTGAATTAAGTCAAAGTGAGAGGTAGGACACAATATCTTTTCTCAACGAACCCATAAATAGATTGACCATGTAATATAAAACATATTTTTTGCCCCAAAATACCAATTAAATGAACAGAGGGTATCTCAAATGCATATGACTTTTGGACAGAATAATTTTCATACTTTTTGACCATATTACATTGTTTAGACTGAGGATCACTGACGAGGGTTTAGTACCCGAAAGGTGCATGTCATGTCCATGCTGTAAATTTATCAGGTTAAATGATGCTATTGAACTTGACGGCATTTAACATTTAAACTTCTTCGTCAGTGTCACTGCTGGTGGACCAAGAGTCCCCGAGAACACATGTAGCCAACGCATTTGAAATTTTCGGTTACAAAACTTCTTGAAATTTCTAAAACGTGGGTCCTGTAGCATCATATCCCACCCATTCTGCTACGTCTTTTAGTATATTTTTGGACAGAATAATTTTCATACTTTTTGACCATATTACATTGTTTAGACTGAGGATCACTGACGAGGTTTTAGTACCCGAAACGTGCATGTCTGGTCAATGCTGTAAACTTATCAGGTTTTACATGATGCTATTGAATTGAAGACGTTTAAAATTTGAACTACTTGGTGAGTGTCACTGCTGGTGGACCAAGAGTCCCGGAGAGCACATGTAGCAAAATTCGATCAACTTCGTTTGATCGTCTGTCTCTTCAACGCATTTGAAGTTTTCGGTTACAAAATTTCTTGAAATTTCTAAAACGTGGGTCCTGTAGCATCATATCCCACCCATTCTGCTACGTCTTTTGGTATATATTTTGGACATAATAATTTTCATTCTTTTTTACCATTTACATATTTTAGACTGAGGATCACTGACGAGGGTTTAGTACCCGAAACGTGCATGCCTGGTCCGTGCTGTAAATTTATCAGTTTTTAAATGATGCTATTGAACTTGAAGACGTTGAACATTTGAACTACTTGGTGAGTGTCACTGCTGGTGGACCAAGTGTCCCCGAGAGCACATGTAGCCAAGTTCGATCAATTTCGGTTGATTTTTTGGAGAGAATAATTTTCATACTTTTTGACCATATTACATTGTTTACACTGAGGATCACTGACGAGGGTTTAGTACCCGAAACTAATTGTTATGAAAATTGATTCTGACTCCATTTTAGCACAATTTTTGGAATTAAAACACAAGCTATACCATCATTGATTATTTGGCACACCATAGGGCAAAAGTATTAGCTTAACCAAATAATGAAAGGTGCCAACTCATTGAGAAAATATCAAATTTATGTAGATAAGCTAATATTTGAAAATAATGGTAACAAAAGCAACGAAATTCTTTCAAAAACACAAATGATACATATAACAATTTCTAATTTAGGCCTTATTGCGGAATCAAATAACTGGTTACGAAGCGACAAAACTTCGTCATTGTCATAGCAACCGTCCTTCAAATGTAAAGATTTGGCTTTCTTTAATCTTTCTCTTGAATGATGAATCAAAGTAAATACAAAAAGACAAACTGATGCCTCAACTTGAACATTAACGTATACATTTATGACTGGGTTAAGCCTGATCGTGGTCAAAAAGGTGTAGTGGATGGGCGCGCCACGGTCCCTTGTTGCGACAAAAAGATAAGGCACAGCAGCACTATAACTATGGTACCGTTAGATGCGAAAAATCTTTAAAGAGTAGGTGCGGTGAGCATATAGTCGTTTCTTTTCTTTAAGTACTCTGTTTAAGAAGAAGATTGTCGAAAACTCGAAGTCTCTAGGTCACTTCGTTTTCGAGTTATGAGAACGGTTCCGTGACTATTTTTACCTGGATCTCTGCCCATTTCTGAATACCAGGATTTCGCGCCATATTTTCGTATGACGTCATTCGAGGGGCAGATATTTGGAATGCGGCGAGCATAAGGCAGTTTTAGGCATTGATTAGTAGAATCGCTTAAAGAGTAGGTGCGGTGAGCATATAGTCGTCTCTTTTCTTTAAGTACTCTGTTTAAGAAGTCTCTAGGTCTCTAACTTCGTTCTCGAGTTATGAGAACGGTTCCGTGACTATTTTTACCTGGATCTCTGCCCATTTCTGAATACCAGGATTTTGCGCCATATTTTTGTATGGCGTCTCTCGAGGGGCAGATATTTGGAATGCGGCGAGCAAAAGGCAGTTTTAGGCATTGATTAGTAGAATCGCTTAATTATTAATATGACGTGTAAGATCTTGTTCATTATGTATACACTATTTCCATAAAAAGAGGTCGCAGTCTAAATTCTGAGAAACCAGAGACATAATCATTATCTGAGTGAGAAATAATAAAGATCTTCTAGAATTTGTAATGAAAGAATTTAGATTCGGATTTGGCTCTTTCGCGGGGTCCCACAAAATCTTTCCACTGCCTGAATTCAATATTTTCTCTCTTTTTTTATTAACTATTTAATTATCCGCTATTTTGTAATAAAAACGTTCATTCATTATCTAGATCTTCGTATCGTATCAAAATGCACATTATATATGCAGTATGTCGGGAGATTTTTCGCCGCGCCACCGGCTTTCATTTTCTAATGTATACATTTTTTCGTGTATGTATTTCTTTTCTTTGTTCTTTTATTTACGAATCAATTTACTAATGAATATATCAATATCAGGCTATCCATTTTCTTTCTGCTGAAACAAAAAATATGCAAATATGTATCCATAAAACGTTTTAAAAAAGTCAAACAACTTTGAAGGGTAGGAGGATCGAGATTTAAGTTCTCCTTCCGCCCTCCTGAAAATGAGTTTAAAAATTAGTATAAAAATATATTTCATGTCGGTTTTCTTCTCGAATTCATGGTTTGATCCCCTTTCTATTTTGGTTATGAGTTGGAACCCTCCTATATTTCCTCTTTAAAACGTTTCAACGCACGAATCGACATTTTCACATGTACATGTACAGGGTTGCGCTTAATTACCACTGATAGGTCGGCAAACTCTATGATTTTTTTAGAAAGGTTATGGAGACATTCTACGAAAAATGAAAGAAATAATTAATTAGCCTTCCTTTCGAAAATATTGCACATTTGAAAAAAAATATGTATCATTGGCTGATTAAGAAGGGCCGTGAGGAGCGCAACACGCCTTCCCCTTCTAATCGCGGAGCAATGTAAATTGTATGGTATTGATTACTTGGGATCAAACTTCTATAGATGTGTATACTTACTGTCCTGTTCACCTATTCCAGAGCACCCTGTTTGTGCGATTTATTCTGTCGTCTGAAGAATTTTGCTATAAATTATTGTTTCTGAGAATTGACCTCCTTTAGTCGTATTTCTAACTTAGCTGACGAACAGCCAAAAGAATGGTATTTTTTGTAACGACTAAAGGAGTACTATGAAATTGATATCTTTTTGGAAGATGACATTATCATATTTTAGAGAAAACCGGGAAAACAGGGTACTCTGGAATTAGTGAACAGGACAGTAGTTTCTAGTAGTCTTGAGTAGTATTTCTGAAAATGTTTGATGAATCGGTCCTTGAATTTCAGTTTAGATGAATTTGCATATACTTTTAAAGTTTTGATTTACAGATTCAAAGCTGCGCATGTTATTAGATGTCCATTTTATGCCCAGTAGCCGGGATTATGAATTTTACAACCTCAACTTTGCTTTTTTTAAAGTTTTTTTTCTAATCTATTACTAAATCCAGCAATATGGATGGGAGTGTAGTTTGTAACACCTACCCTAAAATAGTCTTAAAATTTTCGCTGCCTCGCATCGCTCGCCAGATATCAGGTGTATGTTGGAGGAGGGGGGAGGTGTTTTGCTTTCGCTGTACTGTGTAACAGTGCGTACAATTGCTTATCAGTCAGAAAGTCGCCGGGCTGTACAAACCTAGTCTTCCTTTGCGTTCATACGATTACAATCTCATCCGTTTCTATAAGTATAAGATTCGCGAGTTTTGAAGAGATGAATAAATATCGTATACTTCAAATTTTCTCCTTTTTTTACGCATTACGTAAATGACGCGCGCCTAATTGCAGAAAAACTGAAAAGATGGAATTACTCTTAAGATTGCGAATATGGCATTTCCAGCGTGGGGGAACAGAGAAGTTGCGACGTTGTTAAAATAAGAATGCGAAAATATCGCAAAGGTACGACCTGGGATTATTCCCGCAAGTAAGTACAATGTCGAAAACAATTTTTGTCGAATTTCATCCATGCAATGTCTGATCATCATAACAATTACATATTCTCGAATGATTGTTAACAAATGGTAAACGTCTTTAAATTCAATAGCATCATTTTAAACCTGATAAATTTACAGCATGGACCAGACATGCACGTTTCGGGTACTAAACCCTCGTCAGTAATCATAAGTCTAAACAATGTAATATGGTCAAAAAGTATGAAAATTATTATGTCCAAAAATGTACCAAAAGACGTAGCAGAATGAGTGGGATATGATGCTACAGGACCCACGTTTTAGAAATTCCAAGCAATTTTGTAACAGAAAATTTCAAATGCGTTGAAGAGAAAGACGATCAACCGAAGTTGATCGAACTTGGCTACATGTGCCCTCGAGGACTCTTGGTCCACCAGCAGTGACACTCACCAAGTAGTTCAAATGGTAAACGTCTTTAAATTCAATAGCATCATTTTAAACCTGATAAATTTACAGCATGGACCAGACATGCACGTTTCGGGTACTAAACCCTCGTCAGTGATCATTAGTCTAAACAATGTAATATGGTCAAAAAGTATGAAAATTATTATGTCCAAAAATGTACCAAAAGACGTAGCAGAATGAGTGGGATATGATGCTACAGGACCCACGTTTTAGAAATTTCAAGCAATTTTGTAACAGAAAATTTCAAATGCGTTGAAGAGAAAGACGATCAACCGAAGTTGATCGAACTTGGCTACATGTGCCCTAAATCATCCTTCCAATATGTCTCAATTTCTTTTTCGCTGGTAAAGTATGAAATATCTTTTTATTCTATTGAACATTTTAAAAAGAAAATTACGTTGTCCCGTAAAATCTATTCTATAGAATAAAAAATTGCCCCAAGATACAATGTACACGATAAATATTTCTCTAATCTGCGAGTATAATAAGATGCACTATAGTAAGATAACTGTAATTCATCTCGACTTTTTTGACGAATTGTATATAAATCTCACGAAATTTGTATTTTTCAAAATCCACGTTCCAAATCAGAAAGATATTTCAAATCCAAACTAAGTAAATTACATGAAAAATATGTCTTTGCACCAGCTGATAAAGCAGCCAACAACACCATTATCATTTGAAAACGTTACTACATATCAACTTTGATTTCGGAACTTTCGTCTACTAATACATATATCAAAAGCAATGAAAGTACATCTAACATTTTAGGCAAGCATAACAGTGAACTGTCTTCATTCAATATCTCTATTTCTAAATTGGATCTCCCAACACTATATTGCATACCGAAACTGCACAAGCCTCCTTACAAATTTCGATTTATTGCTAATTCTAGTAACTGCTCCACTACAATTTTGTCTAGAAATCTGACGTAAGCACTTACTGCTTTTAAAGAACACATAACTAGATATTGTGAAACGGTTCTAAACAGGAGCGATGTAAATTTATTTTGGTTTATTAAGAATTCAGGGGATGTGATTGAAAAAATGAAATCTGGAAATTTCCAAGCGAATACGATTTCTTCATACGACTTCTCTAATATGTACACCACACTTCCTCATGACAAAATTCATGATCGATTATCTAATCTCATTAAATGGTGTTTTGATCGAGAGCGAAAAACTTACATTTGTACATCTGAATCGAAGGGATTCTTTTCCTCGACAGACTACAAATCATACAAATCATGGACATGTAGTGACCTGTGTAATGCCTTATCCTTCCTCTTGGACAATATTTATGTTAGATTTGGTGAGGATCTATACAAGCAGGTTGTAAGAATTCCTATGGGTACTAACTGTGCGCCTCTTGTTGCAGATTTATTTTTATACACTTATGAAAAAGAATTTATCCAAAATCTTCAAAAGCAAAGAAAAATTGATGAGCTGAATTTTTTCAATAATACTTCTAGGTATCTGGATGATATTCTAACCATTGACAATCCTGCTTTTGAATTATATAAGAATGAAATTTATCCACAAGAATTAACCCTTAACAAGGCAAACCTTTCAAATACAGAAACACCCTTTTTGGACCTAAATATCAAAATTGTAAACGGAAAGATTCATACAAGTGTATATGACAAAAGGGATGATTTTGGATTCAACATAGTAAATTTCCCCTGGCTTGACGGTGATGTTCCAAGATTACCGTCATACGGCATTTACATATCACAGCTCATCCGGTACGCTAGAGCATGTACTGATATTTTGGATTTTCACAGTAGAAATTTACAAATTACCAAAAAAATTTTAGGTCAAGGTTTCCGCTTTCATAAACTAGTTAAGACTTTCTGGAAATTTTACAAAAATTACAGTCAACTTCTTTTAAAATTCGGATCTATACATGCAACAGAGTACATTACTATGGGTATTACACAACCTGTCTTTTATGGTGATATGATAAACAAAATAAAAAGGATCAAAGGTAGGCAGGATAACCATCGAACATGCGTCAGAATCATCAAACGCCTTTTATACCGTGGATATGATCCTAATGTCACCAGACGGACACTATGCTTGGTACTTGACCAATCTACAGGCTTGTACAAGCGCATCCTTGATACTTGCACTCTGACTGACTGTGACGACGTGACTCCATGACGGGCCCTGTCCAAACCTCTTTAGAGAAGACAGGGCCCCGACCACCTGTCCTCTCTGAATGTCAGTCGGACTCCTCGGGTGTTACATACATGAGCTCGCTACAGCTGGCAGAGCACGGACTGTATTGAGCACCTCTTTTTATATCCATTTACATATTCATCTGTGTCTCTGGGGCCTCTGCTTTTCGCGGTCGTGTTTGTATGATGTCATCTTACAATGAGGAGGTTGCTTTACACCACAATTGTACGTTCTTCGAGACCTCTGGGTAATTGGAGAAGTGAGAGGGTTGTGCGCACGTAATCCAGGATAACCACACCATTTGCTACTTGCGTGACAAATGGCCGTCCAAAGTCGGCACCGGTTACCCATTGGTCTCGTCGGTTTATGTGTAGTCTTCTGTGTTTGATGTTTACATGTCGTGTGTCATTTTTCCGTCTCCCGCTGTACTCGTCTTTTGTGTTTTTGCATCGGGTGTTTTGGTGTTTTACTGTTGATGCTGCAACGGAGTCTTGTTGGAGATCTCCTCCCTTCATGTTATTGACCACGTGTCACGGAAAATACATGTTTTGGCAGGGGTATTCGTGTGTATTGTTACAGATGAAATAAGTTCGTATACCTTTCTTTTCTATATAAACGGGGTATGTGGAGAATACCTAGCGCACTCGCAGAATTCGAACGGCACATTAATTTTGCTTATTGCATCCGTGGACCGAGCGCTCTGCGACTCATCGTTCTCAAAAACTTCGTGGTGGAGAAAATGTAATCAAATTATTTACAGTAGAGAGTCTTGACGGTTTAAAGCTACGAGTTTTATGACAAGATTTCCTATTAATGTAGGAATTAAGAAATCTTTTGAGTTGAATCACAATCTATTTGGATCGAATATTCGAAAACGGACATGGTCGTAAATCGATTTCTGGAAAAAAAAATATTGGGACTTTTTGGTTACAAAAAAATTCGACTCGGCGACGTTTTTCCTGACACGGTCGGGGCGAGGGGAAACAAACATTGTTTTTAATCATGGCCTGAATACGGTTGACCAGTGACAATATTGAACCGCAAACTATTGTTCAAGTCGGCATCAAATGCACTCTTCGCTGAACTATTCATCGTTCTTTATGAATAAACAGGGACAAATCGAATCGAATTAATAGTCAGTCGGCCAGCAGCTAATAGACAGCCTGTTATTATTATTATTTTTTGCATTTGAAAAAAATGAATTGACCGATTGAAAATAAATAAATCTTTGACACTAGAAATATCTGCAATCATTTCATTTTTCTAAATATCGTTTCAGTCTATGCCTTTACAGTTTACATTATGTTCGCCTAGTATGGAGCCTGTCCCTCTAGTGACGTCAAATGTCGTGACGTCACACGATGCGGTCTCTGACAGGTGAAGAAATGGTATGATTGCAAATAACTAAAGAACGATACAACTGAGAAAGATGGGGTTTTCGCGATCTTTTATTATGCATAGAGATGATTATTTGTGCGTTTTCTATTTTCATCACTGCAGCTACTCTTTAAATTTCCAAATAAACACAAATTTATATTTTTGACAGGAAAAAAAGTTCCCTTATGGTTCCACTTTACCATTTCGTATGAAATGGTGGGTACTGAATATTAATGTAAAAGGCTGTCATGACAAATAGCCCTGAATAAGACAACTTATATATAGCAAGGGTGAAAAGTAGTGAATTAGTTGAACAATGTTAGGTAATATGTCTGTAACAAGACACTATTTTTTTTATCCTTTGTTTCGTATCCTATATAAATACTGCAACTTGCGATGGACCATGTCATTGGGTTAGGGTTAGTGGCTTTTTGTATTTAATTTAACCCTAACATTGTTTATAAATGGAAAATATAAATCTTTCTTAATCTTTTGATAGGAAATACATAGTATGACATCACATTAGATAGTCCATAATGGTGGCGGAAATCCTCCGCTGCTCACAAGATTAACAATAATTTACATATCAATTGCGTTTTACAACTCTTATAATCATCTCTCTACGATGTATGTTGTACAATTGTCACTGTCATTGTTTACTGACCATGAATAGTTTTCTCTTACCGTTACGTACTAGGAATGACGACTTATAATAGAGAGGTTGAGCAAACCAAACTTGTACGTGTACGTGAACGCGTACTTCTAAAACATGTTAATGACGTCATTACATTTTGTGTTCCACGTTCCTGTGCTACATGTCACATGTTGGAGAAAAGTTGTAAAGCGGTAAGTACACGTTTATGTTTACTTGTAGATTTTATAAACAACTGAATGCACATACCCCATTAAAACCTATACTCAGTTTGTTCGGGAAGATATATACTTTCTGAATATGTGGTGGAAATCCAAATGAAGTGTATTATATAATGAGAAAGAACCCTCAAACTTAACTCGAAATTTCGACCTTGAATTTGAACTCGGGCATTCTGTAACTTCAATCAACTTCATTTTCATTTAGATATTTAGGTATAAAATCTTACTTTAATGAAAGGACGGTTTGAAGGTTTGTTTTCTCCTTTGATGTATCTGATCTAACTGCTTGAAATATACGAAAAGTATACAAACGATTCCTGCAGTGTATTAATTCAAGTAATCCCCCACTATATCCACTTCCTTTCGAATTTTCGGATTTCAACTACTCTCCTTGTGGACACGTTACTACTGATGACCTTAGTAAAGTCAAGAACGACAAGTTGAGAGAAATGTAAAAAGAGGGTCCGAATACAGAGAAAGTATGTCCTTTAGATTGAACCAAAATTTCAAAATTATCATGGACTCTTATGAGAAATATGCAAAACGTTCGGCAAAGAAAGAGGATGTACAGCTCGATACCCTTTAGGAATGGATAAAATCCAGCAGAGGGTTACTTTTATTTAGAATGCACCGATTAAATCAACTGCGAACACCAGATTCGAGTCTATCTTTTTTTTTTTTTTTTTTTTTTTTTAGGTGCTCAGATATTAGAGGCTCTACATCGCTTTTATGCCAAATGAGCTAACAAGCTGACAGTTTTCAATAACAATATATATCTGCTGATTGAATATAAATGTAGATTCAACTATAGTTTAATGTTAGGTATGAGTAATGTTAAAAGATTAGTATCTGTGTGTATACAGTGATGGATTGTTACGTGCATTGCATATAAGATATCTTTAAATTTTTATGCGTTATATATCTTATCTGAGCCTATGTATCATCACAGCACCATTTTCTCTTTTATTTCAAATTATTAACCTTGATATTAATATTAACATCATAAACATCATTTGTGTAGTTGACAACGGCACCTGAAAAAAAACGAAAGAAAAACGAAAGTACAAAAATATACATAGCATACACATGTACATCTATATAAGTTAGTGTTTGTGCATGTTTGATCGAAAGAGGAAAACTATGATTTAATGGAGATGTTCTATGAACCTTCTCATGAATGTATTAAACTTAAATTTCTGTAGTAACATTTTCTTTTCTAGTTCCTTTCTAAAAATGATGTTGATGTCAACTTTATCTTTCCTCATATTGCTAATATGGAACCATTTATATATTGAAAATCCTATTGTTGATAAAATTATGTTAAGATCATGATATTCCTCTTTATCTATTTTGTAACCATATACAATATATCTAAGAGTTCTAAAATTTTTGTGATATCCTAATTTTATTAGTATATTAGTTATTAGATTCCATAAACTATCTAGACAAGAACAACCTATGAAATAATGATCGTATTCATCTACAACCTTACAAACAAAGCATCTACTATTATCTATGATTTTCCATCTCGTTAACAATATTTGGCTTGGTAAAATGTTATGAAAGAGCTTCCATCTAAATATTTTTTTTTTCTCTGCTTCAACTTATTCATTAAAAACAAAGGAAAACATATGTTTACCTAGAACAAAAATATCAGCATTCAGTTTATTTTTCCATACATCAAAACAATAACTAATAGTTTCCTTATGAAATGTAAAGAACTTGTATATCATTTTGTTATCAGTTTCATTTAGTTTCAGAATTCTTTTTGTATTCGGTTCTTCAATTTTTAAATCGACATTTATTATGATAGTTGCATGACACTCTCTCAATATATTTATCCATTTAGAAGGAAACACTTGTTTTAAAGTATATACTTCTGAGATCCAGTTTCTTTTATCTTTAAGGTTTTCATGTATCATATTTTCATCAATATTTCCATTTTCATCTATAATATCATTAATATATATGAAGCCGGAATCAATCCAGTTTTGTTATAGTAGACATTTACCATTCTTCCTAATATTCTTATTTCCCCAGATAATTTGTTTTCTTATTTCGGACCCTGTAAGAAAATTGGACTTAAACTTTTTTAGATTTGTCCAAGACTCAATAATCATTCTATAAAACTCTGGAATACTCTCAAAATTAGTCAAACTTGATGTATCATCATTGTTCATTTTAAATATCAAAAAATTTTGTCCAAATTTTTCAAAATACATTGAGGGTATAATTTTCCACCTAGCATTACTTTTCTCTGTTAATCTTTTCACCCATGCTATTCTTAACATGTGTATGTGAGACTCTATATCTCTTACTTTTAATCCACCTTTTTCAAAACTATTAATCATGACTGACCTTTTGACCTTTTCGGGTTTATTCTGCCATAAAAATTCAAATATCATCTTTTCTAGTTCTTTAATTTTTGGCTTATCTAAACTTAGAACGGAAGCAATGTATGTGATTTTTGATATAATCAAACAATTTAAAACAACAATTCTTCCAATAAAGGTGATTTTTCTCTTTTTCCAATTTTTTAATAACTTATCTATAGAAGTTATCTTTTCCTCCCAGTTAAGATTACTACACACTTTTTTATTTGTACCGAACATAATATCTAGTGATTTTACTCTATTTACCCATTTGATTCCTTCAAAAAACGAATCTTTACCTTTATTTTTTCCTAAGTAGATGCCTTCGGTCTTTTGCAAATTCAATTCCAATCCCGAGTATTTTCCAAACTCATCCACAATAGAAAGGGCTCTTTTAACGTCTAGCAGTCTAAAAAAGAGGGTTGTATCGTCAGCCAGCTGGCTAATTTTAATATTTTTGCCTGTCACTTTTACACCATGTATTCGAATGTCAGACCTTATTCTGCAAGCCAAGAGTTCCACAGATATTACAAAGATCAGGCATGATAGGGGACACCCCTGTCTGATTCCTCTTGATATTTTATATGTCTCAGTCATCCAATTGTTATTTTTTACACATCCTGTAATGTTTTTGTATAACGTTTGTACCCACCCTATGAAAGAATCTCCAAATCCAAATTTTCGTAAAGCCCCAATCATGAAATTCCATTCCACCGTATCAAACGCTTTTTTGAAATCAAGGAACAAAATACATGAATCAATGTTGAATTTTTCTGAAAATCAATAATATCTTGTATTTGACGAATATTATAGCCGATAATTTTTTTTAATGTATCCGTTTTGGTCAGAATCAATTATTTTATCCATTATTCCTTTTAACCTTAATGCCAGAGAGTAAGCTGCTATCTTGTAATCAGTATTTAATAAATTAATAGGCCTCCAATTACTAAGATTTAACGAGTCACCCTTTTTGAAAATCAATGAAACAACTCCAAATTTCTGCATATCACTTATTTCACCTTTACTGTAAGCATAATTCAGCAATTTGACGACTGTATTTTGAATAATGGGCCAAAACTTTTTGTAGAATTCAGCTGATAATCCATCGGCATCCGGACTTTTATTCAATTTCATCATATTAACAGATAATTTACATTCTTGTAACGTAAGTTCTCCATCACAGGAATTGCTTTCCTCTAATGTTAATTTCCTTTCTATAATTCTTTCGTCGATATAATTTTGAATTTCCTTGTTGTCTATCTGTTTAGATTTATATAACGTTGAATAAAAACATTTAATTTCTCTTAATATTTCTTCATCGTTTGATAATTCTCTTCCCTCTTTGTTTTTTAAGTGAATGATTGCTTTGTTCGTCTGTCTCTGCTTTTCTAGAGCCAAAAAGTACTTAGAATTTCGCTCTCCCTCTTCCACTCATCTGATTTTCGATTTAACCTGTGCACCTTTGCCTTTGCTTCGTACAAAGATTCTGATTTATTTTCCAGTAATTGAATTCTGTCATTGTCATATCCTGTTGAATTCCTGTCGCTTATTTCTATCTCTCTTTTCAATTCTTGCTCTGTAATTTCTATTTCCTTACTTCTTGAGAGTGATCTTTCTTTGCAGAATTTGAATAGAATAGTATTTTATTTGAGATTTGCAATAGTCCCAAAATTTCGCATGATTCAACTTTAATTCTTTATATTGTTCAATTAGATTAAGAATAAGTTTTTCATTCATTTCTACATAGTTTTCATCATTCAAGATGCTGTTATTCAGTTTCCATAGTCCATTACCCTTATTGTCCCTTTTGTCAAGCGTAATTGTCAAGTAAACAGCCATATGGTCAGTGTACTTAATTTGAGCAGGTCTTATGTCACACAACCGGATATTGATTATGTCGTTACTTACTAAAAAGAAGTCTATTCTGCTTGCCTCATTTAAAGTTTTTCTTCGCCATGTAAATTGTTGTTTCTTTAAGTTTTGTAACCTCCAAACATCTGTAAGTTTATTAGTTTTGATCAATTTTGTAAGTCCTGCACGTTTTCTTAATATTCTAGTGTTATTTCTACTTCTCCTATCCCCTTTGTCTAAAACTTCATTAAAATCACCAGCCTATTATTACTGAACCTTGTTTAAATTCATCCAACTCATTTGTTATCTTTTTAAAGAAAACATTTCTTTCCTTTTCATTGTTTGGTGCATATAGGTTTACAAAAGTAAAATATTTTCCATTCATTTCAATGTTTATCATCAGCGACCTACCTTCACTGTCATGTTTTGAGTCAATTATTTTGTAATCCAAATTTTTAGAAATGATTATAGATACTCCTTTACTATTAGACTTTCCATAGACATGAATTGCGTAACAAAATTCTCTACATTCTAACTGCAATTGTTCATTCATATCGACAGTAAAATGTGTTTCTTGCAAAAAAGCAATACCAAATTTCTGTGTCTTAATATATTCATAAACTCTTAAACGTTTTTCCTTATTTCTGAGACCTTGACAGTTCAAGGTCAGACAGTTTAAGTTCTTCATTTATATCTTGTTTCTCATTTTACCTCTTTTTTTTTCTTTCTCTCTATACCCTCGTTTGGCGAAGGCGGAGTCTATCTTAAAGACCCTGATGTTATCACAGAGCTTACCTACTTCCAAAAATATTATGTCATCACACCAGCAGACAAAGTCTCAAATAATTACAATAAATAGATTGATAAATAAATATAACAAATAATAGATTCGACATTTGGGAATCCCACTTACACCCCAATAAACCTTTCTGTCTATGAAATAATAGATAACCACAAATCAGCAGCTCTTGCTTCCTTTGGCTGCGATACTATTTTAGATTTACCATACTTATATTGCATACGTGTACCTAAAATGCATAAGAATCCGTAGAAACAACGTTTCATCGCTGGTTCCTCAAAATGTTCTACCAAATCTGTATCGATCTTTCTCACCAAAGTTTTATCTGAATGACAAATATGGATAATGACCATATCCCTGTATACAGCACAAAATCGATAATTCAGAAAATCAGAAACCGAAGGCATACAAAATCAGGATAAAACAGGAACTAAAGCAAACAAACAAAAACCTCCACCACATGAAAAAAGCGAACCCCCTATATGGGAGTGAGACCAGGTGCCCAGGAAGAGTAAGCATCTCCTGCTTGCATGCAACACCCGCCGCTTCAATTCGGTAGAACTGTCACTTTTACTTCCATTTCGGAAGTCATGGAGTACAATCTTTGGTTGGATGGTTCAAATGGTCTATGACAGAATATCATCCACCATTCTTGAGAGTTGGACATCATAGTGTATGACGAGTTCCCCATATCGACCGTAGAACTTCCTCAGTGACGATGTTAGTCGGTCACAAACATATCCCTGACTGAGAAGCTTATCTGAAAGACGCCTAGCTCTCAGAACAAAATCTGTATATTTGGTACTTGCTCTGGCATAGCGTGTCATTTGAGATATGAACACGCCATAAGCAGGCGATGAAGGGATGTTGCTACTCAGAAAAGGAAAGTTAGTAATGCTGAGATAGAAGCCGTCACGTTTCTGAGGTGTCCAAGTGACAATCAGTGTCGTAGGACAACATAATGTCCAAAAAGGATGCTGAATTATTTGTCTCTGTATTTTCTTTGATTTCAAGCTCCGAAGGATAGATACTGCTTAGGTAATCCGCGAATTTTGGATTATTGATGGACAACACATCGTCTCTGTATCTGTATATATACAATACAAATTTATTGTTGTTAACTATTACAAAACCTACTTTGTAAAACAAAAGTCCGATTCTGAAAATAAGTACCCTGAAATAGATATTATTCCGATTTTAAACTCTCTAATCGACAACATTTTTGTGGTGTTTGATGGAAAGGTCTTCCAGCAAACGGTCGGAATTCCAATGGGGACCAAATGTGCCCTTCTCCTTGCAGACATTTTCCTTTACTCGTACGAATCTGAATTCATTCAACCTTTAGTCACTGAAGGGAAAAGATACTTAGCTCCTAACTTCAACTTCACTTACAGATACATTGACGATTTGTTGTTCATCAATAATCCAAAATTCGCGGATTACCTCAGCAGTATCTATAATTCAGAGCTTGAAGTAAAACAAACTACAGAGACAAATAATCCAGCATCCTATTTGGACATAATGTTGTCCCATGACACTGATGGTCACATGAACACCTCACTCTATGACAAACATGACGACTTCAATTTTAGCATTACAAACTTTCCTTTTCTGAGTAGCAACATCCCTTCATCGGCTGCTTATTACGTGTTCATATCTCAGTTGATGCGCTGAGCCAGAGCAAGTATTACGGATTTTGTTCTGAATGCTAGACGTTTTTTCAGATAAGCTTCTCAGTCAGGGATATGTTTGTGACCTACTAACATCGTCACTTAGGAATGGTGGATGATATTATGTCATAGACCATTTGAACCATCCAACAAAAGATGGTACTCTATGTCTTCCGAAATTGAAGTTACCGGATGTGACAACTCTACCGAATTGAAGCGGCGGGTATTGAATGCAAGAAGGAGATGCTTACTCTTCTTGGGCATCTGGTCTCTTCTTGAGGTTTTTGTTTGTTTACTTTGGTTCCTGTTTTATACTGATAATGTATGCCTTCGGTTTCAAATTTTCTGAATTATCGATTTTGTGCTGTATACAGCGATGTGGTCATATCCATATTTGTCATTGTAAACAAAATATTTTCATGCATTTCCTGACATATGGCATTGGTTGAAACTTATAGTATTGTCTTCTATTAATTCTTATCAGCTGATTTCTATGTGTAGTACCTTTTTACATAAAAAGATATTGCGAACTTCCCAATCCTTATAATATACTTCAAGTTTCTATTACCTACACAGGTAAATATTTAAACGAAATGTTCTGGGGAAAAACGAGGTTACTGGGTTTAATGTTTTTTTTTGCAAATACTTGGGTGCGTTCAGGAACGAAGCCTGTCGCGAAATGGCTAAATTTGAGAGGATTGCTCTGTCTGAAAGCTTCGCTTCTTTTGTGTCTCACATTTTGTATCCAATAAATCCAAAGATCTGAAAGAAGGAAAATTATTCACGTAAACTTAATCTCACCAGCAAAATAACAAATAAAAAAAAGATATTTTGATGAAAATGGCATCAAAGATATAGGATTTATACATTTGTTTATCACTTGACGTCGTTGCTATGGCAGACATAACACGAAGCGAGAGTAAGTATAGAATATTTAGGGGTATTAGCCTTAAATAGCGGCTCCTTCAGCTACATAGACTTTGTGAGTGCTATTGAGCGGCTGCGTTCTTGAACGCACCACTGATTACAGATTTCTACAAAGTGTCTGTTTACGTTCTAATCATTAAAAACGATTTTGTTTGGAGGGAGTCGAGAACCCCCTCTCATCAACTCCAGTTGTTTGCATACTTACCACATCTGACTTCCTTCCCATATACGATTCGTTCAAGAGCGCTACTGTACCACTCCTCTATCGACTTTTAGAACATACACCTCATTCAATTGTTCTTTTTTCCAACTTACTGTAACACAATATGTTTCTTATTGAAGTGTTAAGAAATACATCCGATGTTACGGAGATCACAGGGGACTTCGGTACATACCATACCCTTGTTCCTCACATCGCAGAAGTTATAATAATTCAAACAACTAAAGGACCCAGCCTTTTCACGTGACAATCTTTGGAAAACCAACTAAAATACCCACATTTCCACGTGACTAGTTTCGGGTCACACGCTTGCCACAATGGGAAGAAAATCTTGAAGTCCATTCGATAGTAAAGATTAATTGTTATTAAAACGTTTATCCACTTGCCTTTTTAAAGCACAACATTATTTTTCAGTAAAATATTTTGTCTCGAAATGAAGTATACATGTACCATAATGATGCATGTACTTCTATTCTGAACCTTCCTTATCGTTAGTTGTAAACATGTCAAATCTCAAGTGAAAATATCAACGTGTACAGAAATATGTTCCTCTTGGTTTTTTGTCTATCAAGGATCCTTCAAATGATATCTAGCTTATTTGTAACATTGGCATACGACTGTAAATCATAGGTTTCATGTAGCTACCGTTATTACCTGTTAAGTTGTTTCTTCTCTAAATGATCCCTTTTGTGGCTTTAAAATCTGCATCACCTTATCCATTCCATAGTACTCTTCCTTGAAACGTAACCTTCTTTGATAAATTTTCAAACACGATTCAATGCACTAGACATGTGTTTTGGATAGTATATCCGCATCAGTTTTAAGTAGCGATGCCATATCTCTCGCAGAGGGGCGCTTGGCGTCGTAATAATACGGAAGTGTTCCAACTGAACACCTTCATGAAGAAAATTCCAGACCATTTTTATGCATCAGACACGTGTTTCGAATATTGAATTCTCACCAGTGATGCTTCGAGCGGTGCTACCAAAATTCATATCAGTAGCGACCTCTTTAATGTTTTGAATTAAGATTTGTACATTTACTTTACAGATAGTGTGCGGCTCCAAATGTCCTGTAGGGTCGATTCAGTAGCATATCCAAATAAAACATGTTCAAATAGCATAGGAGGGATAGTGCTAAGATGTTAACCTCCTTTAATTTCGGTGATCGGTTGCAAAATAATATTTATGATGTTAAATCGATAAAACGCCAGAACAAAGCTTCATTCAGGCGACAGAGCTGGTAAGAAGTAATTAATACACTTCTAAACATAAGGTCACGGGGAACGATTTTAACTGCTCCATACTGGAAATAATGGAATGGCTTAATACTGACCACACTCCGAGTCATCTTCAATTACGGCTGTTTCTATATAAAAACGTAAAAAAATCCCGAAAATTCCGAAAGTGTTTTATACGCCCGTCATTTGACGGGGCGTATTATGGTATGGCGAAATCCGTCCGTCCGTCCGTCTGTCCGTCCGCTTATGGAACGCAATACCTTGAATATGCGTCAACGGATTTTCATGATATTTGTACATTGTGATTAGAATGTAGAGAGGAAGCCGCCTTTCGATTTTCAGGTTCATCCGATTTGTTGTTACGGAGCTATTGGACTTAGAATTTTAAAATACTTTGAAAATATACTAAAAGAGTTAAACATTCTTTAAAAATCCATTTTTGGTCGAAATGTTTTAAAATTTTGTATACTTCAAGTAGAAAGGATTTTCTTTGACATATGTAACGGGTTTTAATTTTTTGTGTCTCATAACCGAGATATTATGTGTATTGTAGGGGGGTATATGCACAACGGATTAACATGATATTTCTACACTGTGATCAGACTTTAAAGAAGAAGCCGCCTTTTGATTTTCATTTTCATACGATTTGTCGTCACGGAGTAATGGGACTTTGACCTTTTAAATACAATGAAAATATATTTCAAAAGTTAAATTTTTTTAAAAAAATCTATTTCTTGTCGAAACGTTTTGAAATTTGAAAGTATAAAGAATGTTCTTTCACGTGTATAATGTTTTTTTTTTTTAATTTTATGGTCGAATAATCGAGATATTATGTGTAATGGGGAGGGGGTATATGGACATATATGTTAAGCTAAGGGCAAAATATAGGCACATGGAACGCAATGAATTGTATACATGTAAACAAATATTCATGATATTTCTACATTGTGATGAAATTGAAGAGAGAATGCCGCCTGTTGAATTTCAGATTCATCCGATTTGTCTTTATGGAGTTATGGGACTTACATATTTTGATGTTGTAAACAAAAATCCCACCGGACATATCTTGCTGCGTGAGCGTAGGCTTAATTGGAAGATATCTCTCTGTAATTGACGTATTTGATTAACTTTTTACCGGGAGATGTCAGGAGGTAAGGAAATCCCTCGATATATTTTTTTTCGATTCCAGTTGACATCGTTAAAAAGATCGAATGCATCATCGTTGATTACCCAAGAATTCACCCATGAAACTTATCTGATTATCGGAATAATAGAATTAACATACATTTAGCGTAATACAAAGCAAAATCTTGATTATATCACGGGAATTCGATGTTACCAAGAACGATAACTTGTGTTTACCGAAAATTAATTTCTGCCATTTAACAGATAAAATACTTTATAAGCTATTTAAATTCCACAATATCAATATTTATTATTGAATTGAAATTTATAAGGGGGGGGGGGCAGAGCAGAGATCGTGAAAATGCCCCTCTCCATGTTTCAATGACAGTGGCACATCCAGGCCAAGTCCAAACTTTATTTTTTTATTTATTCTATCTTTCGTTATATGTGTACATTCTGCACTGATGAACTTTAAGGTTCAAGAATAGATAATAAAAGTAGAAAAAAGGAGTAGGTCTACATTATTTTATTTTATAAGTTATTTTTGTGATAATTATTCTTATTTTATTTATACATAAGTTTTATATTTTTATTTCCTTTTTTTTGTGATTCAAAGGCATTATTCTCTGATACTGAGAGTGAAAACAGCCTTGAAGATCTTGAACCCATTGTAGATGAACCCATTGTAGAGGATTCAGAGAAATGTAGTTAACACACAAATAAGCAGGTAATTCGTTTCTTTTCGAAATGCTCTTTTTCTATTTACGTTGCAAATTTTGCTTGCATCTAAATATGACACTTTACGGCTTAAATTTCCTATAAGAAATTAAATACTACGAAATTATTATTGTCTACGAATATCAGAGTCGAAAACTTTTTACTTGTTACCGTAGGGAGGAGATAATTCTGACACAGACATAACATTGACCCCAGATGTTGAGAATTAGTATGAATCTGTTTTTGAGTCTGTAAGTCCACCACCTGAGCCTACCCCAGGCCCATCAAGGCAACGGAGACGTGTAATACTTTTTTCATTATTTAGTCATTTTGAACGATTAAGCTAATTTTCAATCTCAAATAATACAAAGCCAAATGAATAAGACATTTTCAAGCTAGTGCATGGATAATTCATGTTGTATGTAATGCGTGATATCAAATAAATATTTTGTGACCGTTTAAAGAAAACTGTGGACTTATCTAGATCATTTGTCTATCCATAACGCTTTCTTTTTAGTTTAGAAACATTACCAATTGGTGACAAATACCTTCAATGAAAGACATTCACTTTCGGTATGAGCTACCAAATACTATGAAAATGAAACTGGCTGTTGAGATTGATGAGTGCTGTTGAGATTATCGTCAGGATCTTCTTTAACTCATTTGTGTCACACTTATGCCCTTTGCCGTGTGGAGCTCGTAAAAAAGTTCCCCGCGAGGGGTTTGACAGTAAGTGTTTTGAATATACTTCCCTGACATTGTCGCCATAGCACTTTCTATATAGACATAACGTCAGAGAGTGCATGAAGTTTTTATATTTCCATTTCCATGCTTCATAAACATCGACGGCGGGTGCGGCTAGCCAACAGGGGATGCTTACTCCTCCCGGGCACCTTGTCCCACCTCTGGCTTGCCAGGGGTCCGTCGATGTTTAATTTTGCACTCTATTGTGAGTGCTGTTGAGATTATCGTCAGGATCTTCTTTAACTCATTTGCATACTGTAATACATCATCATAGTCTTTGTTCTGTTGTTTGAATAATTGTTTGATATTGCTACTTTAAGCCAAAGACGGCCAAATCTGTTAAAGAAATCTAGTTTTATTTCTTTAATCTAAATTTGTGCTTTTACTTAGCAAGGAAAGCTTGTCTCCAAATTCTGTAAAGGATCGCTTTAATTGTATAGTTCTATTGAATTTGAAGACGTTTACAATCTATAGAATATATGACCAAATTTACATTGGTGGGTAATATCTTTGACCGAAATATAATCTGTTATAAAAAACATTAGATTTTATAATCTAGGATCAAAATAAAACTTGAGTGTAAATTTTATGATCTATAAACTTGAAGTCTTAAGAGCAAAGCGAAGATCGTCTACTTACCTATGTTACATGGATCGATCACATGATAATGAATATTTAGTATGCATCAGACACAAATGATAGGAATGGACGTTAAGCTATGTCATACACGTACCAGCAATGGGGCCTTTCATGAAAATGTTCAAATCAAAATCACCTTTTGAGAGTTTGTTAATGTCCATTTGAATAGAAAAAAAAATGTGGCAAGCATGAATGAACACATAGTGTCAACTTCAATGCCGTAAAATTGCGTAAATCCTTCTTGATTGTGATAAGAGAAGGCTAGACTCTGTCAGTGAACTCTAAAATTTCAAACTTTAATTTGAAAATTGATTTTGGAGAGTTTTATCTTCATAAACGTGACACTTTAACCTGTTCCAATTAGTATCTTAAATGTTCTACTGGTTCATGCTCAAATCTCGATACATTTTCTTTCAAAATGTACTGGCAAATGCTACGTATTTCGAATTGTCGTCGTTAGGCATGCTGAGTAGTTATAACCTAATAGGTTTTGGCGAAATTTTGAACATGCAACTTTAATCAATCCTACAGTATGTGCATAATTAAAATTCAACAATTGTGTATCCATCAAAAATAACTTGAATATGCGTCAACGTTTTTTACGATATTCATACATTATGATTTGACTATGGAGAGGAAGCCGCCTTTCGATTTTCAGGTTCATCCGATTTGTCGTTACAGAGTAATGGGACTTTGATTTTTTAAAATACAGTGAAAATATTCTAAATTTGTTAAAATGTATTTTTTAAAAATCTATTTCTTGTCGAAATATGTTGCAATTTTTGTATACTTTAAGTAGAAAGGATGTTCTTTGACATATGTAATTTTTTTTAAAAATTTTTATCGCATAACCGAGATATTATGTGTAATGGAAAGGGGGGGGGGTATATGCATATACATGTTAAGCTAAGAGCAAAATATAGGCGATGGAACGCAATAACTTGAATATATACATTATGATTGGACTGTGGAGGGGAAGCCGCCTTTCGATTTTCAGGTTCATCTGATTTGTTGTTACAGAGTAATGGGACTTTGATTTTCAAAATACAGTGAAAATATTCTAAAATTGTTTTAAATAATTTCTTTTTCTTAGAATTATGTTTGGTCGAGATGTTTTGAAATTTTGTATACTTGTGTAATCAGACTTTGAAGAAGTCGATTTTCATGTTCATCCGATTTGTCTTTACGGAGTAAAGGGACTTAGATATTTTAAATACGATATAAACATACTAAAATAGTTAAAATTCTTTTAAAATCTATTTCTAATCGAAATGTTTTGAATTTTGTATTCTTCAAGTAGAAAGGATGTTCTTTGACATGTATAACAGGTTTTAAATTTTTTGGTCGCATAAATGAGATATTATGTGAAATGGGAGGGGGGGGGGGGTTATATGCACATACATGTTAAGCTAAGGGTAAAATCTAGGCGCATTGAACGCAATAACTTTGATATGCATCAACGGATTTACATGGTATGTCTTCATTGTGATCTGATTTTAGAGAAAAAGTCGCCTTTCGATTTTCAGGTTCATCCGATTCGTCGTTAATGAGTTATGGGACTTAGATATTTTATATACAATGAAAATATACTAAAATAGTTTAAAATTCTTTAAAAATCTATTTTAGGTCGAAATGTTTTGAAACTTTGTATACTTCAAGAAGAAAGGATGTTCTTTCACATACTTAACAGGTTTTTTAATTTTTTTGTCACATGATCCAAAAATTAAGTGTAATGGGGTAGATGGACATACATGTTAAGCCAAGGGCAAAAATATAGGCACATGGGACGCAATAAATTAAATACGTGTCAACAGATTTCCATGATATTTCTACATCGTGATAAGAATGTAGAGAGAATGCCGCCTTTCGAATTTCAGGTTCATCCGATTTGACTTTATGGAGTTATGGGACTTAGATAAATTGATGTTGTAAACAAAAATGCCAACGGGCGTATCTTGCTGCGTGAGCGTAGGATTTATTGGAAGATATCTCTCTATAATTGACGTATTTGATCAACCTTTTGCCGCGAAATGTCAGGAGGTAAGGAAATCCCTCGATATATATAAATATATATATATATATATTTTCGAGTCGTTTCCATCGTGAAATAGATCGAATACGCCACCATTAACCACCTCAGAATTCACCGACGAAAGTTATCTGAATATAGGAATAATAACATTCACATACACTTTGTGTAATACAAAGCAAAATATTGCTTATATCAGGGGAGTTCGATATTACCAAGAACTATAACTTGTGTTTACCGAAAATGGTTCACTGCCATTTAACAGATAAAATACTGTATTTGCTATTTAAATTTCATAATATAAATTATTATTATTACCTTATGGTGTCATTGAACTGAAACTTAATATGAATCAAGGCGAAGCCTTTTTGTGCGAGCGGAGAGAAAATAGATATGATTATATAAAATAAAAAAGATCTTTCATTTTTATTTTGACTATGATGGTCTATCTTATCTTACAAAACTTTCTATTTGATGATTGCCAAAAAAGGTAGTATAAGGCGAGTGGAAACACGGGAGCATTAGTAAAATTGATCTAGACCAGCAGATGAACATTTTAAGGGGGGAGGGGGGGGGGGGCTTAAAAAATATGGTTCTTTAAAAATATGGTTCTTTATAATTCATTTTCATGTTGTAAGAATAATGTTTAGGATAGCTGAAAATAAATTACTTAAGAACAAAAGAAAAAACAAACATATTTCGACTTCTGACAGTACGAAACCACCCGAGACGAGAAAAGCAATCAGAGCGAAACGTCTCGTTTAAAACCGGAAATGTCGGATTTCCCGTGGTTACGCCGCCTTGTTGATGCTTTATCGTTACCTGATTTACGAAAAATATTTTCAATAAATTCAACTTATAAACAAAAATTGAGTATAACATATACGTCTACTTGGAGTCGAAAAAAAAATTTAATGGCAATATCCAGCATCTCCGCAGCAACTCTGTCTGCGAGGGGACGAAAGTTTTTGAAAGCATAGTAGTACATTCTCATTCTTTGATTCAGCATATTTTCTCAATAAGATATGTGTATACGCGTTACCATAAGGGCGAGCTTCGCTCGCAAAGGCCCTTCGGGCCTTTGCAGCGAGCTCCGCTCGCTATAAGGGAGGGGGGGGGGCAGATCAGAGATGGTGAAAATGCCCTTCTCCCTTTTCCAATGACAGTGGCACATCAAGGCCAAGTCCTAACTTTCTTTTTTATTTATCTTTCTTTCGTTATATGTGTACATTCTTCACTGATTAACTTAAAGGTTCAGGAATAGATAAAGAAAACTAGAAAAAGGAGTTGGTCTGCAGTATTTTAATATTAACGTTATTTTTATGATTATTATTTTTATCTTATTTATTCATATTTCAATTTTCTTTTTTTCATGTAGTTGATGATTCAAAAGTATTATTCTCTGATACTGAGAGTGAAAAAAGCTGTGGAGATCTTGAACTTTGTAGATGAACCCATTGTAGAGGATTCAGAGAAATGTAGTAAACACACAAAGAAGTAGGTGATTCATTTTTTTTTTCGAAATACTTCTTTCCTATTTACGTTGCAAATTTTGCTTGCATCTGAATAAACATTACAGAAGTACCCATCAGTTTTTTAGTCTCATAGTCGAGAAGGCAAAGCACTTTACGGCTTAAATTTTCTATTAGAAATTAAAATACTACAAAAAAATCTAATTGTCTATGAATATCAAAAATGAAAACTTTTTACTTGTTTTTGTAGGGAGAAGATAATTCTGACACTGACATAACATTAACCCCAGATGTTGAGCATTATCATGAATCTGTTTTTGAGTCTGTAAGTCCACCACCTGAGCCTACCCAAAGCCCATCAAGGCAACGGAGACGTGTAAAACTTTCTTTTTTCATCATTTAGTCAATTTGAACGATCAAGCTAATTTTCAATCTCAAATAATACAAAGACAAATGAATAAGTCATATTCAAGCTAGTGCAAGGATAATTCATGTTGTATGTAATGCATGATATCTAATAAATATTTTGTGATCGTTTAAAGAAAACTGTGGATTTATCTAGATAATGTGTCTTTCTTTCTAGTTTAGGAACATTACCTGTTGGTGACATATTCCTTCCATGAAAGACATTCACTTTCTGTAAGAGCTACCAAACACTATGAAAATGAACCTTGCATACTGTAATACATCATCCTAGTCTTTGTTCTGTTGTTTGAATAATTGTTTGACATTGCTACTTTAAGCCGAAGACGGCCAAATCTATTTTAGAAATCTAGTTTTATTTCTTTAATCTAAAATTGTGCTTTTACTTAGCAAGGAAGCTTGTCCCCAAACTCTGTAAAGGATCGTTTTAATTGTATAGTTCTATTGAATTTGAAAATGTTTACAATCTATAGAATATATGACCAAATTTACATTGGTGGGTAATATCTTTGACCGAAATATAATCTGTTATAAAAAAACATTAGATTTTATAATACATGATCAAATAAAACTTGAGTGTAAATTTTATGATCAATATAACATGAAGTCTGAAGAGCAAAGCGAAGATCGTCTACTTACCTACGTTACATGGATCGATTACAGGATAACAAATACTTGGTATGCATCAGACACAAATGATTGGAATGGACGTTAAGATATGTCATACATGTACCAGCAATGGGGCCTTTCATGTAAATGTTCAAATCAAAATCACCTTTTAAGAGTTTGTTAATGTCCATTTGAATAGAAAACAATAATTTGTGGCAAGCATAAATGAAGATATGAGCCGTCCCGTAGGAAAACCAACAATATGGCGAAATTTTGATAATTTTGTTTTTTTTAGATTTTCAAAAATATGTTCTTTTCCGATCATTTTGATTGTGTTAAACATCTTTAAATTCAATAGCATCATTTAAAACCTGATAAATTTACAGCATGGACCAGACATGCACGTTTCGGGTACTAAACCCTCGTCAGTGATCCTCAGTCTAAACAATGTAATATGGCCAAAACGTATCAAACATACAACTATATTGAAAGAAATAATCTATCAAAACATATTTTGAAATTAGTATACATGTAGTAGCTACAAAGCATAGTTACTTTGACGTCATGACGTATTTATTGTGTGGGCATTTGAAACTATACATGACGCTCATTTGTTCGTTTCCAAGCGATGATGCACTTATTTCTGCAATAAATACTGTTCAAATTGGATAGACAAAAGACCCTGGGATGATAACAGGGATAATGTACAATTGGTACTTTTAAATACGGTTACACTTACATGGGGTTTTCGGTTTTTTGCTTTGGTTGCTGCAACCGAGTCATATTTGAGATCCCCTCCAAATTACTATATGTACTATACTAGCTTTATATATAGATCGACGGAAGAAACTTTACAATTATAAAACCAGCATTTTAATTCAGGGAATTATTTTTCAATGTATTGAATATTCGGAAATAAAATGTGTTCAACAAAATCATTAACCCTTTCTATACCGCACCGGTCAAATTCAATTGACCGGTGGCGTCATTTTAAAATTTTTGACTTTTTACGATGCAAATTGGTGCTGTCATGCGATATCTCAAAGGATTTGTCTACGCGGGGTATCATTGTATTCGGGAAGATTTGGGCTTTTTCATTTCAAATTAATATAAATTTCTTCAGAACATAAACTTTAAGAGAGTAAAGAGAAAATGACAAATCTCGATTACGAATGAGCGGCGTTTTGTAATAATGTAAGGCATATTTACATAAAAAGCAATGCATAAAGCTGTAAAAAACAGCTTTTTAGTGAATATTTTCTAAATCAAATAGATAATTATTCCTATGAATTACAATGGTTTTAATATTTTCACATGTTTCTAGTTCCACAAAAAATGAATATAAAAGTATACTTAATTTTCAAAAACAGACGACGTCAAATACTCAAATAGGAATTTCTGAATCGATGGTATTTTAGCCCAAGACCATCATTTTATGATACTTTATCTCAAGTTATGGCGATTTCAAAAAGACACGCGTACGTGAAAATGTGTTTAAGTCTTCGACGTCAAATTATTAACTCCGCGACGTCAAAATATTAATCGATGATATGGAAAGCCGTAGGGTACCCCTACATTATTATCATTTTTCCTTACAAAAATACATCCAAATAAAAATGTTGAACCAAAAAAATAAAGATGTTACTTTTTTTCTAGAACGACATTATTTTTATTTTGATCCAAAATAATAATCTTGCTACTGGCTCAGTTTTTTTTCATTTATCTAGAGTCATCATTATTGTGAAAATAAAAATGTCGTCATCAAGCATGATTCTGCAACATCTTTATTGTCTAGCCCATGTGATGTAAAAATAATAATGTCGTCTTTAAAAAGCAAGCTGGATTATAATTATTGTCTGATCAAGGTCATTTAAATTATAATTCTTTCCCTTACAGGAAAAAAAAAACTAGCACGCTTTTTTTAAATTTTTGACCGATTATTATAATAATGTTGCTTGCAAGAACACGTTTTTATTATTATGATGCGACCGTGTTTATTTTTATTACAAAGAGAGATAATGCTGACTTCGGTTCACCAGAATTATAATAACACTGCACAAATCTATGCCTGCATTATCTCGAGTGTGACGGATGCATCATATCAAGCGTGACAGATTCAAGCGTCAAGACGAGTTGGATCGACGCTATTGTTAGAGTTATCTTTCTTTCCTCATTGGATGGAAAGTAAAAGGCCGCGGACCATTCCAAATACAGTTTTAAATGGGCACATTATCTTTGGTTTCAGGGCCCTTATTCAAACTTTTTCTTTGATCTATGACTGTTTAGGATAAGAACAAAATATTGTTTCAATCGACCAATTGGTATCTTTCAAAAAAATAACACCGTATTGTGTAATGTATATGGGCGGATCCAGGGTTTCAGTGGGAAAAAGGGGGGGGGGGGGAACAAAACCCAAAAGAGGAGAGGTGTCTGGGAGTGAGTGTATCCAGGGATAAAACCTGGTAGGGTCTCAGGTTGGCACGCAAAATTGATTCATTTACAATTTTCAAAACCTCTTTCAAAGCGAGTAGCTCTGTGTATGTGTAGGTTAGGGGTGTGTGTTTGGAGGGAGGGGGGTATAGTTTGCCCCAGCCTGTAAAAGGGCTGGGGTAGGGTTGGTCTTGGATGAAAACCCTTTTCACAATTCCGACTTATGGTACCAGTTTCTATATCTCCCTTTGTGACCATGACCTTTGACCTTGACAATCAATCCTCCCCCCCCCTTCTGCCGTTGACATCTAGCATGCAAAGTTTGAAGAGGATCGGAATTAAATTGAGACCTCTAAAGTATCTATAGGCTCTTTGTATGGGCCTTTGTGCTCATGGCATTTGACCTCTTACCCTTAAAATCAAAGTTTCACCACTTGCATGAAAAGTTTAATGAAGATAAGTAAAGTTCGACATTTAGAGCGTCTACATTGTGACCTTGACTTTTGACATCTGACCTTGAAATCAAATGTCCCCATGGACAACTTTGAATTCATGCAAAGTTTGATGAAGATCGAATTTCAAAGAAAACTGTGACCTCTAGAGTTACCACAAGCTTTTTTCTGGCTTTGATCAACCTAAAAAATATAACAATGATTCCTTAAATGAAAACAAGAATTTGGACTTCAAAATCAGGTGCTTTCATGAAATTCACAACTTTTGTAGAACAGTAAGAACATGCATAAACGGGCCTTTAAGTGCCCAAAACAGTGCCTTTTGATACCCCGTTTCGGCCCAGTTTTTCATCATGGATAGAAAAGGCATCCGAGATTAATTTCTAAAAAAAAATTACAAATATGTATAATAAAAAGGATGGAAAGAAAATAATCAAAGACTTTCAGATTAAAAAAGTACTTGTTTTATCGTAACGAAGCTTACAAATATACCTCGTCCTATCAATTTTGCCCGGTTTTTGAAACTTCAGAAACCATTACCATGGCAACGACAACGCTTTTGAGAAAGGGTGGGGTTGGTTTGCATACTAGTACTTCATATTGAACTTCTATACCAAAAATCTCTAAAATCGATGACAAGCCGTGCCAACATGTCATTGAAATTCTTTGGTTCTTACGGAAAATTGTTGTTAAACGTAATACATGTATATTTCCGTTCGATCTCTCACTTGGAAATCGATGTGCCTCTAGATTTTTCAGTGTGCCCTATGAAAAATCCGTGATTTTGTTTGTTCCTTCTTCAAATCTCGTTTTATATTGGGGTTTGAGGAGCTAACAGCTAATTGATCAATGGTTCCTTCAATGATTTCTAGTAGTTTTATTCTTAATATAAACGTTAGATTTCCATACACTATGCTCTATAATAAACACCGAGTTTATCCCCCAACTATTTTCGGAACTTCTCTGTACTTATCTCTGATTGGACCTTTGTGTGACATCACGCCGACTTAGAGAATCTTGTCTGCTGTCTGATATTTTTATGCTCTCCCAAAATTTTCGGGGAGCATATAGTCGCGATAGTCGTGTCTGTTCGTCCGTCCGTCTGTCTGTCTTTCTGTCTGTCTCCCTCTCTTAGCCCGTCCCGTCCGTCCGTCCGTCCGTCCGTCCGTCCGAGCTTATATCTCTAACATGTACATCTTTCATCTGAATTTGATAAGAAAATATTATTCAGGTCAAGGTATTTCCAATTTTTTTTGGTACCCGAAAATGGGGTGGGGTGGGGGTGGGGGGTTAGCATATAATTTTACAGAACTGATACAAATATACTACGTATCTTTTCACTACATCAGCATTTTTAACATATTCCATGCAATTGTTTAGAATGATGTTTCCATGGGGACAAAGGTCACTTAAGGTCACTTTCAAAGGGTCAAGGTCACTTTTAAAAAATGCTTAAAATTTATTTTTGCTAAATGAATCTGTTTTCAAATGCATAAAAAAAATACGGAAGCATAGATGGGACATGGTGAGAAAAAAAATTATCTCGTGCGCACGACCTAGTAACTCGTGCGAACGACTTAGTAACTCGTGAGCACGACTTTTTAGTTCGTGCGCACGACTTTAAAATAACTCTTGTGCACGTCTTTTTTTTGTCTTCATTCCATTGGTCAATTATCTCGTGCTCACGGCTTTGTAACTTTTGCGAACGAGATGAATAAGCAGTAGAAAACTAGGATCAAATGAAATGGCGACAATTGATAATGTTCATGCATGTATATTGAAATAAGCTCCTCTATCAAAAGCATAGTAAACTTCTTATTTTGTATTAATAAATCATCGGCGATTAATTCTTGGAAGCACACGGACACCCTCGGAACCACCCCAATCCCCTCGATTTCGTAAACAGAGAGAACTTTTACAAAGAACAAACGCTAGTAATACAGTACCCCAAGTCAAATGCCAGGCTCGACGGACCCTTCTCAGTATGGATCAATTTCTCCAGTTTTTATGCAAATCTTTTTAAATCAAAGGTTGGCCCAAGTCCCGATGGGTTGGATCCCTTGGATGTTTTCCAGATCCAAACTCATATGAATGATAATTTCTTATGGGGTGGGGACAGTCAAGCCATGCAATCTGGTGAACTTAGTTTACCCCTCGGAAGGGGGTTCGAGTTTCTTTATTTTGACACTGTTTGGATGGTCAAACTAACTTTATTTTTTCTCTAAACTAAAAATATATCTTCAGATATTCTAAAATGTATAAAATATATGCATCGTGCAGGGCATCTTTAGGGTCTAATATTTCAACAAAGTCGGGTACTCTTACTGGAAAATCATATTTTGCCCAAATTTTGAGTATATCCAAGGAAAACTGAATAAAAATGAATATAAAGTATCTAAAGTCAAATTGTCTAATGGAAAAGACTAAGTCTTGTTAAAGAACTGCATGTATTTATTATTAGCAGTAGATGACAAGACAATTGTAATATTTTGAGAAATAGCCATGAAAAAGTAAAACATGTCCCAATTTGCGGGCTAATATTTAATGTCAAAATATGTCAGAGACCACATTCATATGTCCTTTAAGGAGGGATTCAACACCAAGATGGCGGCGGCATTATTTGTTTTTCTCACTTCCTAGGAAAAGTACAGTCCTTACTTCCTAAAAACATTTGATACACTGATTGATATACATATTTGAGTATCCTGATGAAGTTTGAATAATTTCCGACGTAATTTGAAGAAATTATAGCGTTTTTCAAAATTATGGATTTTGGGAGTTTTATCCATGAATCAACCACGACGTCATTTCGACGTTATCGGGGGAAAATGGCGTCAAAAACGATCGCATTCAAAATGCAATTAAAACATGAATACAAAACGTATTGCATTGAAACTTTACATGTAGAAAATAGTAAATTCAATTTTTATTTTTGTGTATTCGTTGACAAATTTACATAACAAGGAAGCGGATGTCACTTCATTGAAAATGGACCAATTTGGAAGAAAAAATTTGAAAATAAAAAGCTTCGTAAAATTTTTATCCCAAATTCAATTTTTCTCATTTATTCATGAAATCATCTCTGTACATTGTTGATCATTCTTTTAGTTTTTGAAAAGGATTGATCCACAGGATTTCTAATAATCACCTATCAACTAGAGTCAATTGGCTCGAAATTGCAATTTTTTGAGCGACTGTGTCATCTATTATTCCAGTATCCTGCCTTTGTTTATAACACAATTCATTTAATCTTTTCCTCATGTAAGAGCAATACATTTATGAATATTTTGGAAGTTAAATCAAAATTAATTTCCATTAGCATTAAGAGAACCGGAATGACACTTTTAATATTATGACGTCATCAAGAAATTCACGGATACGTTGAAAAATGCATATTTCAAAGTCTCATAGAAATTTTTCCTGTGGATAGAATCAAATGTAAGTTTGTATGATGAAGGACAGACTAGAAATGAATAATTTCAGAAATTTTGAGAAAAATTGAATTTGGCGTCAAAGTGTTCAATACCTCCTTAATTAAAGGAAACCCCTGCAAGGTACCTTTTTCGTCATTTTCATGTTTAAAGGGTGAAACAATTTATAAGTATACAAAATTCTAAGGAGTTTCGATCATAACTTTTAAAGAAATTGTAGATTTAAATACAAAAATGCTATATTTTAAGTCAAAAATGCGTAAAAAACCTGTATGACAAAAAAAAGTTCTAAAAATTGAAGGTTTTATTATTCAGACTTGATTTAATATTTGAAATAATTCAGCGAAAATGAAGCGCGATTGGCATTATTTCTAACCACGCAATTTGTGGCAAAATTCATCACATTTTCAAGTCCTCTATTTTTAAAAATTGTCTGAGTGAGTTGTCTTCCTTCAACTTTGATCATAGAATTTTTTTAATTAATGCAAAAACTTCATACTGTATTTTTAGAGTTCAAATTATTTTTCCGAGAGGGGTGAAACGATCGGCAAACATTGCGTAAAATCACCAAGAAATTGAAATTTCTGGGCTCCTATTGTAATTCTATTCCTTATTCTGTGGCATTCACTAAAGTATCAAACTAATAGTATGCAAACATCGATATAACGACTCGCAATAAGGCAAAAACGAACCCATCCTCTCTATTTTCTACGGAAGCCCGTAGGTGACAGGTATGAATTATAATTTATCTGGCGGCCGTCACTTAATTATCTGGCGACCACCACTTAATCAATCTGGAAAATTTGCACATGTCCAACCAGAATTATACACCCATGAACACCAAAAGTAAGACAGTCATTACTTATATTTACATTTATCCTGATTATCGGTCATTTTTATTAGCATGAACATCGCACATTTTCCCTCTAACAGCGTCAAATGTATCATGGCTTTGGTAAATTCTCCCTACATGCAAAACTTGCACGTGGCGTCACGATAGCAACCCAAGTTATTGGAATATAATTCTAGTTGCCTAATGGACGTTCAACATGGGGAATTTACTAGTAATGTAAATATAGACTCTTTAAGGCGACAGAGCTGGAAAGACGTAATTATTACTTTTCACACATCACACATCAAGTCACAACTTCTCTACACTGCATCAAGAAATAAATGTAAATAATAATATTACCTGAGCAGTATCTATCCTTCGGAGCTTGAAGTCAAAGAAACTACAGAGACAAAAAATTCAGCATCCTATTTGGACATAATGTTGTCCTACGACACTGATGGTCACATGAATACCTCACTCTATGACAAACGTGACAACTTCAATTTCAGCATTACAAACTTTCCTTTTCTGAGTAGCAACATCCCTTCATCGCCTGCTTATGGAGTGTTCATATCTCAGTTGATACGCTATGCCAGAGCAAGTACCAAACATACGGATTTTGTTCTGAGAGCTAGGCGTCTTTCAGATAAGCTTCTCAGTCAGGGATATGTTTGTAACCGACTAACATCGTCACTGAGGAAGTTCTACGGTCGATATGGGGAACTCGTCATACACTATGATGTCCCACTCTCCAGAATGGTGGATGATATTCTGTCATAGACCATTTGAACCATCCAACCAAAGATTGTACTCTATATCATCCAGGATGGAAGTAACCGGATGTGACAGTTCTACCGAATTGAAGCGACGGGTGTTGCATGCAAGCAGGAGATGCTTACTCTTCCTGGGCACCTGGTCTCACTCTCATATCGGGAGTTCGCTTCTTTTCATATGGTGGAGGTTTTTGTTTTTGTTTGCTTTGGTTCCTGTTTTATCCTGATTTTGTATGCCTTCGGTTTCTGATTTTCTGAATTATCGATTTTGTACTGTAGACAGGGATATGGTCATTATCCATATTTGTCAT